>JALGPY010000014.1:11492500-12692500 GCA_023055425.1 Linanthus parryae
GAGCAATGACCAGTTAGACCGACGACCCAGTTATTAACCCACCCGTCCGAACAGTGACCCACAAGTGGGAACGGTGACCCAGTTATTGACCCACCAGCCCGAGCAGTGATCCACCGGTTGGACCGGTGACCCAGTGACCCGGCATCTTTGCCGGGTCAACCACCAATCCGGTATTTTAACTATGCACTGGACTCCTTTATGGAATGTTAATAAAATTATAGCATCGCCATAATTAATTCTTCTACAGATTTTGAAAGAAAATATCGCATAGTACTAGTTAGGGGTTATTATATTATTATTATTAGTATTAGTATTATTAGGCGAATTTCAATAAATAATTATTAGTAAGATTATTAAAAATGCAATCATTTGAAAAAGATACATTTTTCTCAAAAAGAAATATGCATTTTTAGCAAATTACTATCAGCCGGAGGAAAAACACTAAAATCAGTTATTGCATTTGAACCATAATAATTAATTACAGAACCCTGTTGCTTAGGATATTATTTTACAACCCGAAATACATATGTTGGAATCTAAACCCTAAATTGATATCTATAACCTAAACCTCAAATTTATACCCTAATATAGAAATAGATTTTTTAAGTGTTAATGTAATTGTACAAACAATAGTGTGGTTGATGCATAAAATAGAAGCTGGCTTTCTCGAAAAAAAAAAAAAAAATAGAAGCTGGCATAGTGAAAGAAGTCTGATCAATTGCTAAGTCGTCGGTTTTTGCTAACAATAGTGTGGTTGATAGGGAATGGAGTGACTTCATCTAATGTCGATACGACAAGATTTTATGATGTAACGATAGAGAATACGTTTTTCGCAATGACTTAAATTCAGCACCTTCAAGAAGCAAATCTACAATGAAAGAAATCAAAGAAAGCATACACAAAAAACTACATAGTGCACAACAAATATAATTCAATCTACAATGAAATAAATCAAAGAAAACATACACAAAAAACTACAGAGTGCACAACAAATATAATTCAATAAATTAAAAGAGGAGCTGGTACTTTACCGGATCGGCCATTATAGCAAGCTATTGTTCTCTGAACCAATTGGCGGCGTTTGAGGAAGAAGAGGAGTAACAGGGATAGAGGAAAGAATAAAAATTGATGGGTTTTTTATGATTTTGAAGAGATCGTTTATGTTTAAATATGGAATGAACAAAAACAAAGGTTAAATTTACCATTTACTTAGTTTAATCATTGGAAGGTCAATAATATCAATACCATCGCCATAATGAATTATTCCACGAATTTTGATAGAACAATTCGTTTAATACTAGTTACGGGTTATTATTATTATTATTATTATTATTATTATTATTATTATTATTATTATTATTATTATTATTATTATTATTATTATTATTACTACTACTACTACTTTTCATAAATAATTATTAATAAGACAATTATTCGTACTTGCTATGTGGCAAAGCTACATTTTTTTACTCAAAAGAGAGATGCAGATTTAGGCTTTTAGCAAAGGGTGAAGATTTCCTATAGACAGCTCTTATAGACTATTGACATGACAATTTTTTTATTAGACGAAATGGAACTTTTATTTTAATCTTTTATTTTGAGGAACTATTTTAAATTTTTAATCTTTTGTTCAGTTGAAAACCTATTATTGATAATATTTTGTCAATTAAAAGTCAAGATATGTCATTTTTTTGAAGTGGTCAAATCACGGTTACAATCTCTTATTACCATCTCTAAGTAGATTACCTAACACCTATTTTTCTTGTCAATCTATAGTTATAATTATTTCCTAAAATAGGTAAAAAAAGAAAAAAAACAAAAAACAAAAGAAAAAGAAAGACAAGTCGCGTTTTCTATCTCAAAGGATGAGTAGTTGATATGCTTCGACATTGAAAGAGTTTGACGTCAATTTCGCTCCCACAGGTGAAAGAGGTCGACGTCAAACATCTTCTACCGAAAATGAATTTCACCCCCTAAAAGAATAACGAATTTGACAAAATACGTGTGACTTGTTTTTTAATTATTATTTTTACTAATTTCAGAAATTATTATAGTTAAAGATTTACATGAAAATTAAGTGCTTCTTCTAAAAAAAGTTAGGGAAAACAAAAGAGAAAAAAAGGTATTATGTGCTTTGTATTTACTTTTTTTTTTGAGAAATGAGATGTATTATAGAAACCCCTAAGGGGAAGCAGGAGAAACTACATCATAGTCTGTTGTGGCTAAATCAACTATCCATCTAGGAAAACTATTAGTCCATTCCAGAATATTATCATCCCCTCCCCTGTGTTGAGCTAGACTATGAGCTACTCTGTTCGTCTCTCTTCTAGCGAAACTAACCGAGGCTTGGTCTATCTTCTTGACCTCTTGGATCGCCATGTTCAGCTCGTATTCAACCTGTGTCAAATCCATAGGGCAGCCACCATTGTTCCTTCTATTAAATTCGTGGATCAGGGATTTCGCGTCCCCTTCAAAGCAGCAGTGGGTAAACCCCATTTTGAGGGCTAAATCGATCGCTGCATTTAGGGCCCTAGCCTCTGAGACCATTGCCGATGTTTCCACTCCGGTTGCAAGGGATCTAGCTGCTATCAATCTTCCCCTGTGATCTCTCGCCACCACACCTGCGTTCGATTCCCCTGTCAAATGGTTCCATGAGCCGTCGAAGTTCAACTTTATCCATGGATTGGACGTTTTTAACCATCGGCCCTCTGTGTTGTTTGTTGTGACGCCTCTTTTCTCCTCTTGTGCTCCATTGAAATCTTCGACTTGATCAATAACAGTTGTGGCCATTACAGTGGCTGGAGTCCACTTGTTGTTGAAAATACAATTGTTTCTCTCCAACCATATTGTATACAAAGCAGTGAAAACAATTTGTAGATCCTCCTTTCTTTTCATGGCTAGTTGAGCTTGAATCCAATCCACAATATTCAAACCCAGGTTGTTGAAGTCTGCACCTAACAACGCTTCCCACACCTCTCTGGCTCGATTACAGTGTAGCAACGCATGGTCAACATTTTCATTCTCCGATTTGTAGTAGTGGCATATGGGATCAATCCTGATGCCTCTGCGCATTAAATTCTTCTTTGTTGGAATCGAATTGTGCAAAACACGCCATACAAAATAATTTACTTTCTTCGGAACTTTTACCTCCCAGAGAGCCTTGAAGATACTTGAGGAGTTGGCTGAAGAACTCGTCATCATTGAATTTGACCCATCCAACGCCATAGCCACTCTATAACCCGACCGAACTGAGTAAACTCCTGAGTCTTCAAACATCCATATTTGCTTGTCTGGGGCTCTAATAGCAGGAAGCTTGATGTTGAGAACCGCCGCGACGTCAACACTCCAAAGAGTGTTGTTTATTTCTTGGACGTCCCATCTGTTCTCCCCACTGTGCATTAACTGGTTTACTTTGAGGTTGGTGTTTGCGGGAAACTTAGTAATCAGCTTTGCATCCGGGTTAGAGGGAACCCATGCCTCTGTCAGCTTAATACTATTGCCATTCCCTATTTTCCATCGCAGTCCATGTTGGAGAATTCTTTTGCCCGCAATAATGGATCGACAAACTGCCGAGGGAGCATTCCCTTGATCTGCACTCATGAAGTCCGAATTCGGGAAATATTTGGCTTTTAGAACACGGCTACTTAAAGAGTTACTTTGGTGGATCAATCTCCAGGTTTGTTTATCCAGAAGCGCAAGGTTAAAACTCTTGAGATCTCTGAACTGCAACCCACCTTGATCTTTTTGCTTTTGTATCCGATCCCATGCAACCCAATGAATTCCGCGTTCAGTACCTGATTTACTCCACCAGAATCTCCGAATGATCATCTCCATTTTGTCGCAAACACCATCAGGAAGCTTGAAACAGGACATAACATAGGTTGGAAGGGCCTGGGCAACTGTTTTAATCATGACCTCCTTCCCAGCTGTAGATAGGTTCCTCTCCTTCCATCCTTTAAGTTTGTTATCAAGTCTCTCTGTTAACTTATTCCAGGTCACCTTTCTGTTCTTTCCCATAGTAGTTGGTAGGCCCAAGTACTGATCAATTTGTTCCACCTCCTGAATACCTGCCAGCTGAATGATACCATCCCTGCATGGTTCAGAAATGTTTGGAGAGAACACTATGGATGACTTTTCTAAGTTGATTTTTTGGCTCGAAGCTTTCTCATAAGCACTAAGAATTTCTTGGAGAGATTTGAAATTCCTGGTGTCAGCCTGCGTAAAAAACAAGGAGTCGTCAGCAAAAAATAGGTGGGAGACCACTGGTCCTCCCTGAGAAGCTGTAACACCAACAAGCTGACCCTCCTCAACAGCTGTTAAACATCCCTCGAAAGCATTTCACTGCAAAGCAGGAACAAATAAGGGGATAAAGGACATCCCTGCCTGAGTCCACGCTCAGGTACTATATGGCCCGTGGGAGAGCCGTTCCTCGGAATTGAGTATGAGACCGAGGTAACACAATTCATAATAATCTGTCTAAATCGAACACCAAAACCCATGTGAAATAGCACTTCTTGGAGGAACTTCCATTCTATTCTATCATAGGCTTTGCTCATGTCCACTTTAAGAGTCAAAAAAACCTTTCTTGCCTTTCTTTCTTGTTTTTAGCGAGTGAATTACCTTAAAAGCTGTGATGATATTATCGGAGATAAGACGCTCTGGCACAAAAGCACTATGATGATCCGAAATCAAGCTAGGGAGTACAATTTTTAGCCGGTTTGCAACACATTTAGAAACAATTTTGTAGATAACATTGCATAAGCTAATGGGTATGTACTCACTTGGTTTCTGTGGCTGTTTAACTTTGGGAATAAGAGCGATCAGGGTATGATTGTACTCTTTTACCGATTGGCCTTGATTGAGAGCTTTAAGCACCGCCGATGTAATATCTCTCCCTACTATCCTCCAGTGCTTTTGATAAAACCCCGCGTTGAAGCCGTCTTCCCCCGGCGCCTTGTCCGGAGCTATCTGAAACAAAGCATCTTTGACTTCAATTGTCGTGTAATCTCCATCTAGCCTTGTAGTATCGTCTGCCCCAAGAATCTCAGCTGACGGGATCAACATTGGTCCTTTATCATCCATGTCTGGTCTCGTGGATTTGAAAATATCTGAGAAGTACTGCTCTAGAATATTCCCAACCCTACCTTCATTTGTGATCCAGCTGCCGTTGTTGTCTTCGAGTCCCTGAAAATTATTTCTCGCACGACGAATGGTTGCTTTTAGATGAAAAAATCTAGTATTTTTGTCTCCATACCTGAGCCAATCAATTCTGGATCTCTGCTTCCACATGATTTCCTCACGCTTCTGTAACTCATTAAACTCCTTTGTTAGGGCTCTTTTCTCTGCAATGACCTCCATCGTCTGAGTCATGCCGTCCAGGATCTTCCCCCTATCCCTGATCAAATTGCAGCGCTTCGTAACCTGGCCGAAGCAATCTCTGCTCCATTTTCTGCACCTTTGCCGAAGCAAATCAAGTTTAGTGGCGATACTAGTGTCATTCTCGTTCCAGCTTTCTGCTATCAAGTTACTGAAATTATCATGTCGTTCCCACATCTCCTCGTACTGAAATCAACGCTTCCTCCTCCACACTGTACCATGTTGTTTCCATTCCACGAGGATTGGAATATGGTCAGAGTTAGGCCACCACAAGTGAGTGACCTTTGCACCCTGGAAAGCATCCATCCACATAATGTTGGCCACAGCCCTGTCAAGTCTTTCCCGAATGTTATTGCTATCCTCCTGGTTATTCGACCGGGTGTAGGGATTTCCATGGAAACCCAGATCAAGGAGACCCGCATCACTAAGAGCTTCCCTGAATTGATCAAGTTGCGTAAAAATACTCCCCACTCCTCAATCCTTTTCAGCGTATGAGGTGATAGCATTGAAGTCACCTGCGACGCACCACAGAATGTCTGGTTGGGGTACAAGTCTCCGCAACAATTCCCAAGACATGGGACGTACTTCACGAATTGGATTTCCATAGAATCCAGTAAACTTCCAACAAGATTCATCATCATATCTCTGAACTATGGCATCAATATAATGACAATTGTGATTCAGAACATTGACTTGCATACTATCTTTCCACAAGAGTGCCAAACCCCCGCTTCTACCTCTGGAATCAACAGCGAAACCTTTGTAGTAGCCCATGGTGGCAATCTTCTGCTGCATCTCCTGTCTAGACAATTTGGTTTCCAGGAGAAAAACCAAATCAGGGGATTTTGCTTTACAAGATTGCAAAGCCATAGGAACGTACTTGGGTTCCCCAACCCACGTACGTTCCAACTTAGGAGGCTCATGATGACTGGCGGGGTTGCTCCGCAACCTCCGCCAATTTATTGTTTAAAGACTTTGCCACACTCCTGTCTCTGTTCGGTCTATTTTGACCCCGGCTGGTAACACCACTAGCAGAAACTGGTGTTATTTTGTCACCTACCTCATCCCCTTCGATTGAATATTCGACCACTGCAGTTTTGGTTGCCTGCGGTGGAGGTCTAAAGTTCATCGTTCCCCCCTTACGTTTCATACTTTCCTGTCTCTTATTTATTGCTGCGTTGGAGTTAAACATGTTAACTCTAGCTGTAACCAACGGATTACCAGCAGCAGCCTTTGATTGATGCTCCACCACACCCGAGTTGGTTTTCCTCCCCGTGTCTGCGGGATTTATTGGCACACTGACCCCTTCATCAATCTCTGATGGCACATGGTATGTGGTAGTATCAGTAGGTGGTATAGGCTCTGCTGTACTCGAGTTAGGGTCTTGATCCTGGTTGCTAGAGTCATCCTCCCCATCAGTGGACATAGCATTGTTCAACTCCTTTTCTGTACCGTAAATATCACCATTATTGGCCTCGGTTATCGGACTATTAGCTCTTGGCGATCTTCTCCTTGGCGGGTGGGTGGTTCTTGCGTGGCATAGAATAAAGGAGACATAGCCCGGGTTAAAAGCTTCTTGAGTGTCTTTGGGTACGACCTCACATTCGCGTCCCTCGTGCGTAACTCTCCCACACCAACAACACAAGCTAGGGACCCTTTCATACTTGAAATCGACCCATAATTCTTCGCCTAGTACTTGGATGTGAATACCCCTCGGGAGAGGATTTGAGACTGGGAATCTACCTCTGACCCTGATAAAATTACCGTCCTCATCACTATCAATCTTGTTGTCGATGTCCAGGACCTCTGCAATTTCATCCATTATCATCTTCCCCGTATCAATCTTAAGCATAAGGTGAAAGGGTATATTCGACAGTTGAACCCAGACGCCCAACGTATCGAACGGTACATCTTTAACAGATTTCCCCGTCTCCCATGGTTGCAGCAATAGGATCTTGTTGTTGACTGACCATGGCCCCCCTGCAGCCACCCTTTCCATTTATTGTTGATCGGGAAAAATAAAAAGATAGGTGTTGTAGTCTACCTCAACCATGTTGACCTCCTCGCCTCTGTTTCATATTCGTCCGAGAACTTTCCTTATGGTCCTGCTGTTAACCCTACTCTCTGTCGCAAAGCAACCCAGTAAGCAGTGTTTTATTTCCTCCTCCGCCGCCTTGTAGTAGTCTTTGCTGAAGACTATCTTCCTCTTCTCAACCTCTGTGTAGTTTGTGAATGCTTTCTCGCCGTTAGAAGCCGCCGGAGCAGTAGCTGTAGCCATTGGGAGAAAACTAGGGTTCGGAGTACTCTCCGAAATTTGTGGAGCTCACGAGACTTTTTATAAAAACAATTGTTGGATTATATGCTTGGTATTTACTAGGGATAGTAATAAGAGATTGTAATTGTGTGATTTGCTGATTTACAAAAAATGTGACATATCTAGACTTTTAATTGACAAAATATTACCAATAATAGATTTTCAACCCAATAATAGATTTCCAACTCAACAAAAAAAATTAAAAAAAAAAAAATCCATTCCGACCAATAAAAAGTTGTCATGTCAATAATCTGTAATACAAATATGTCTATAAGAAATCCGCCTCCTTTAGAAAATTACTAACAACTAGAGGAAAAAAAAATTGTTGGAAGTTGCCCAGTGCTCGTATCTCCCATTCTTTCTGGAGGATTTCTGTAACATTATGTTTGGATTATAAGATTTGGGGAGAAAAGAAAATAGAGCCGTGCTAGGGGGACAAACAATCAAACATAAATTTGAACAAAAACTGACGTGGCATGTGACCCATATTTATTCTTTCTATTTTCCTTCACAATATACACCTCCGGATTTTTATTAATGACATGTTACCATACACATCACTTTATGTTCAACTTTTTGTATGAATTTTTGTTCACCTAGAGTTTTCCAAGAAAATAATTGGTGAAAAAATGATTTCTCATTCACATTTGGATAAGTTTTTAGGTAAGAATCCGTGAGAATTCGTGAGAAAGCATGAGAAAAGAAATTTCACATAATCCAAATTTTCTATCTCACCAAAATTTTGAGATTTGGTGAGAAAGTAAACAAGAAGAGAGGCAATATTTTGGCAGTGACTGAATTATCCATCAAAAAATAACACATTACCTTATCTTAACGTTAGTGAAGGATATTTTGGTAAAAACTTTTAAAATATTTTCTTTTCCTTTCCACTAATATGCTAAACCAAACATGAGACGGGAAATGTAATCTTTTTCTTATCCTTTCTCAATTAAGTAATCCAAACAAGCATGTGAGAAAACTTAATCGTCTATCATTATTTCTTTTCTCACACAAATTAAGTTTTCTCATCATTTCTTTTCTCACTTGATTCCCAAACACAGTGTAAGTGCAACAAAAGCGCTAAAATAGAAAATCGATCAGTTGCCTAATTTGCCAAAATTGCACCCATGGTACTCTTGACTTTTGTTATGGAGACCACTACAATACATCCTGGCCCCACAAGAAAGAAACCGACTTTAATTACGCTTTTACCTGCAAAAAGACAAAAAAGGGTCCAGGGCGCCGCCATCACAAACTTGGATAGAAATGTAAAGTTATGGATAAAAATTTAAAAGTTAAGATAAAGCTAAAGATAAAATAATTAAACCTGGAGAACTGAATAGAAATTGACAAAACTGAAATTAGTCAGATAGAAACGCAAACAACGCTCTACTACTAAGCTATTACAACTTGATTTGCGAGCTTTAAAGTTTTAAAAGAAAGTACAGAACTTGGTAAAAATAAAAAATAGGCACAAGCACACCTTGACGGTCTTTTCACCTAAAAAAATTACAATAATTGCGCAAAGTAACGCAAATGCAAGAACGATGATGCATGTGTGTGATATCCTTTGGCTCTTTAGCATTTCTTGACTTTTAGACTTCATTTGTCTCTTTTTTGCAATAATTGTATACCATCGTTGCATTATTTCCTCCCAAAAGCATGGAGGTTCTTCGTCAGCCCATACGAAGTAACCGCATTGAGACCCCTGAGGTAGTGGGCACCGGAAGAAATCTCGACCTGTGTTTTTTGTGTGAGGACCAGCTCTTTTCATCACTCGTATCCTTCCAGAGTTACAATACCTTGGTCCAGACTCGGTGTTACAACGAAATTGGTGGGAGGAGGAGTTGAAGGAGGTATGTGACATGGTGGTAACGAGAAGTCGTGGATATTTAGAGAAGGAGAAGATGGTGGAGAGCAAATCTTCTTGTGGAACTAGCCATTGGGTGTATAAGTAGGAGAAGTGAATGGGTGGTTGGTTATTGGACATAAATGGCGAGTAAAGGGTTCATAATGACTTGTTTGACTACACTGACACCAAAGAGCGAGTCTAGGCTGAGTAGCAGAGTAAAGGAAGCAGTGATTGTGGTTACGAGTTACAAACTGACATGACAAAAAGACAGATAAAAGTCTAAAACTAGTAGATAAAGATATATAAACTGAAAGATCAGATCGTGAATCATCTAAACAAAAATCATTCAAGTTAATAGTTTTGAAACAACAATTACCATTACAGCCGCAATAATATTCACCACCCACATCATAGAAACCATTCAATTGTTTTTAAAACAACACAAAACCACATATTTACCATGACGATGGACTGCTCAAAAGTAACGACCCCTATAGGCTGAAAAGACCGTAGGTATGTCCATGTACTTCTTGGCGAACAACTCTTCATTGTTTCCCTCAGCTTTGAAATTGTTCATATTATTAAGAATGACCTGTCTGAGGTCCTTGTATTGGGAACGGCCAATTTGATTGGCAAGCCAGATTCGTATGTATTTTTCATTAATATTTATCTTCATCTCAGGTTCTGGGACCAGCTTCCTCAGATTTTCCATGTAGAAGCACACATATGCTCCATGATAATAGTTTAACAAAGTAGAAAATATTACAGGACTTGTGGATAAAAATATAAACAGAAGAGAATGAAACATTAGTGTGCAAAATTTACTTGTTAGCTTGTCTTGGAATGTCAAGTTTTGTCCACTCAATCTCCCACTGTCTGATGTCGTGAACATTATGATATTGTGGCACAACCAAGTTGAAATTTGCTTGCATCTGAGCAAGCTTCTCACGAATCCTATCCGGTTGGTAAATGCACCTTGACATGGGATCATGGATGTACATTTTTTTTTAATAAAGTGCAATACCATGAGAAAGTAATGTGTTTGATGGATATTAAGAGGGAATGGAAACCTGTGCATAAGCCAAAGAACAAAGCCAGTCGAAAATTCCCTTGCTATTGACGAAATTGTGGGAGAAGGATGTAACACTTACCATAGACATTAAGTTCATGTCTCTCAAGAACAATGGATTTATCCCACTATTTGCATTCGTATGACCCAATGGATGTGCATGGAAACAACCACATTAAATTAGAAACGTGATATTTCAATAAACGACGAAATTATGGGCAATGACTCCAATGATTTGTTTAGTTACAACATACAAGCATGGTAGCAACCATATTTCTTCTCCCCATCAGTCCTATATTTCTCTCTGAGGGGGATGATGTGGGACAAAAGTTTAGAAAAAAACATATATATATGCATATATATATATATATATATATATGTCAACCTTCTAATGTTACAACATAACATTCATTGTCAACTTCGAACATAAAGGAACATAATTAATTTAATTTAATTTACCGTATCTCTTACTAAGGTAGGAGCCTTCAGCTGCCATGAAAAATCCTTGGCTATAGTAGCCATTCCATTGTTGATATCAACAAGGTATGTACTGTTGTTTAATATATACAGTTTATAAATAAACAATTATTAAGGATTAATCATTAACATTTTAAAGTAGACATGATACGTACTCTTTAAATGGGGTCCTTAGTTCCGGATCGCCTTTCATGCCTTCAATAGCCTCATGCCTTCAGTTTCCTTTTTTGAAACCCTATTGGGCTTTGATTGAAGAACACCTTGCTCCTCTAAAATATGTCTTCTCTTCATCTTCTGAGCTGCTTCTTTGATGTATAAGTCCTTCTGGTCATCAGTCATGGAAAACCAATCTTCCCTGATCTTGTTTGTAATGTCTTTGCTAATGGAATCAATACCCTTAACATTCTTGTAGTAGTCAATCATCTCCATCCTACAGTCTAGTAAACAAGTTCATAATCAGAATAGAATATGCGGCATACATATAGAAAACTAAATCATGTAAATAAGACTGTAAAGCAGTGTGTAATATCAACAATAAACAAAGCCATCAGCTTCAGCCATATTGAAAGAATGTTAGAAACAGATGTGAAAAAAAATTTACATTGGATTAAATGAATAAAAGCTGTAATAAACAAGGTCAAAGTAACCAATAATTATATAAAAAACAGATTGAAGTGTAAACAGTACAAATAAGAACTTTGTGCACTGCACTAAAACAAATGTAGGTTGTGGATAGAAGTGGAACCCACCGATACCGGATGAATGCTCTAGTAGCTCCAGTAGAGGTTTCTTCTTTTGGTGTTGTTGCTTCGGGTCTCCTTTCACCCTCAATATCCGCATAATCCTCATGTTCCCTTTATTTTGAAGTGAATCTTGGTTCCACCCTAAAGTCATCAACGCTTTCTTCTTCAGAGGATTCCTCATCCACTTGCATTTTTCTTTCAGCCTCTTCCACCCATTCTTGTTTTGCAAATTCATCCATTTCATTTCATTGCCGGGTCATTGAATTCCTTTAATTCTTGTTTGGCTGTTCATCCTTTCGCGACTTGTAATTGTGTTTCCTACTTTGGGTGCACACAAAAAATTGCATAACGTGAGTGCACTTGGAGGAAATGCATTCCATATGGTACATAAAAAAATAAAGCATTCCCTGTAAAACTCATAGAACACAGTTTAAACACAGACAATGAACTGTTTCAAGGATAAATGGTATGGATATACACTAAAGAAATATGAACTGAAATGAAAACATTATGAAACAAAAATAAGAACAATTGGTTAGAAATTCAAACCATACAGTTTAAAACAAAAAGAATCTATTGTAAAACTCATTGAACACAGTTTACACTGACAATGAACTGTTTAAAGGACAAATAATTTGGATAGACACTAAAATCAGGTGGCTTGGAATTTAAACATATTGGATGTGATCTAAAAGTAACTAGAAAGAATTCACATGTACAGTTCTAGAGCCACTTCTTGAGTGTGGTCAATATCCACATGTGGGCTTGGGTCCTAATTCACCCATGAAGAAACCCTAGAAAAGATTGCCTAGCTGGGAGACATCATCCTAGGCGCAGAAGAAACTATTTCTTCTTCCTCACTGTTGTATTTGTTTCTTTCTGCTGTCCTCTTCTCTTGGTTGGTTGTGTTTGCTTTCTTTGTTGCCTCTTTCCTTTGACTTGTTCCATTTCTAGGGTTATTTAGTACTCCGGTTGTCTCTTTGGTTTCTTTGGCGCACACTGGCTGCTCGGCCACAAGATCTGGGATTTCTTCTTTGTTGTCCGATTTGGAGGTCTCCGGAGTTGCATCAATTTCTTCTTCATTTTGGGATTCGGTGGTTGGAGGAGTAACCTTTGTATTTTCAAACATATGCCCACTTTCTTCCACATCCATTGTAATCAACTTGTTTACTTCATCACACACATCCATTGAAGGAGAACCATATTCATCAATGGGATCCATGAAAGTTCAGAAGATGAAGAGAGGGTGAGAGATTGGAAGATTGAGATGAGAGATAGTTTTGTGGTGGTTTCAGAAGATGAAGAGAGAGTTGATGTGAGAGAGTTTCAAATTGAAAAGTGGAAATGATGAATTGAATTGGGAACCCAACTGCCATCAATGGTGGTGGTTTCACTAGTCGTTAATAGGAGGCAGTTACTTTTGCAGACAAGAAGATAGCTCATGGAGAAGGACGTTAATACCCCCATTCCACTCGCTTTGCATTTCGATCTGAGACAGTTATAGTGTTTGGGTGTTCTACATTGTTATCCACAGAAGCTTTATCTGCTTTAAATTTTTATCCATCTAGGGTTCGGCTTTTGGTACTTTATGTTGGGTTTTGACGTAGGTAACGCAGCGGAATAACAAAAATTAATCCTACTCAAAGCCCACCAAGGATCACAGGAAGAGACATCATAACATGATTAAGGTCATAGAAGATGTGTACCTTTTGATTTGTGAGATCACACGAAGAATGATGTCCTCGTCTCTACGGTTGATCCACGTCTAGAGGTGAGATCTAGATTCTTCCTTCTCTACAAGTGCTAGCTTGAACCCAGAGGAAGAGGGATGAAGATCAAAGCAACAAAGCAACAAAGCACAAAGGAGGGGGCGGCCTCCTTTTGCCGTCGGGTAGAGGGGGCGGACGGGGGCTAGGGTTTCGGCCCTAGCTCTTTGTCTTGCTCTCTCTTTTTGCTGTCTCCCACTCTTTGTGTTATGTCTAATAATAACTCATGTAGTGGGAAGGAAGCTAGAGCCTCCTTTATATACTCCAACAACTCCTTGTTGTTTCCATAAAAGAGTTTCCTAATTCTAGATGAACTAGAATTATTCCCTTCCTTGCAAATTAGTCCTACTAAGTTTGCAAGGTGTTGCACATTGATCCTTCTATTAATTAATCCATATTAATTAATCCCAAATCTAGCTCTACTCTATTTGACGTGTGACCCCATAGGTTTCTATATAGTTGGTAGTAACTATTACTAACATGGAGCGGTGTCTAGCAACACATCCATGCCACCCAACCAATAGAAATAGTCAGTGATCCCGACAAACCTTTGTGCCCAATATGTCATATTGCATTATCCCTTTGTCTCCATATCCGGATTGGACACGAGACATAAACAGTCACACTCGTATATCCAATCCATAGTTCCTCGATCCTGGGAATATGCTTATGCTTGCAGATAACATTAATATCTCTATATTAATTTATCTGAGTCTGGCCAGACATTCAATAAGCCTCATCCCTCGAGTGGCCGTGGATATTTACCCCCATTATGTGGGAGGGACAAATACTATCTACATCACTACGATCTCTAAGCTTGCTTCCTATCACGCCCGATAGTCACCTTTATGATTACCCAGTTACGGTGTAACGTTTGATAACATCAAAGCGCAATATTTCACAACTAGAGTATCTAGTGACTTCAAGTCTAAGGATTGCAATAATATTAGCACTACTGTAGATAGTGATTTCTGAGCTGACAGATCTTGGCCACGTGGCAACCATCCAGCACACCATATTGTGCTCCACACACACTGGATCACCAGCCGAGCTGATCCATGTGGGGGCTGCGAGACAGAGCCCTCGCATACCACTGCACGGGACTTGTAGGGACTTAGTGGTTTGGAGGCTAGAGTTAGCCCTGCCGCGTGCGAGCCAAGCCCGCACGCGACCTTTAGTAACTGTTTTGAGAGATTTATGGCACGAGCTCCATAAACCCGGTCAATCCGGTCAAACCCGGTCAACCTCGTAACGGTTCCGGTATTCGCGCACAACGTGCTATAACGGTCCCTTTATACTCGGACGAACGTGCCGTTATGGTTAAGCTAATTAAGCCGCCATTAATGGGCGCATTAACCACACTACAACGGTCACGTTCTCTGCTATATATAGGACGTTAACCTTTCCATACAAAGGAGAACACACTTGCCATACGCGGAAGCTCTGCCAAACCTCTGTCTCTCTCTCAGACATTACTACTGCCTTACTCTCTCCCTACACACAACCCAACTCTTCCTGTGCGATCTCTGATCCTCTACATACGGTGTACACGGAGGTCTCCCCGCCGGAATCTCTTGTGCACATTTTGGTGAACCCGACGTGAACTTACCAACAAAAGCAACCATGTCCCAGGAGGATGATATCAGCAACAGATCGCCTTCCACCGAAACCGCCTCGGGAGAGGAGACCCGCCGTACTCCTACCATTCCCGGCGAGACACCGACGCTAGAGTCCTTGGACGCCACTGTCCAAAGTCAGGCGAAAGCTCTCAAAGCCTAGTCCGCGCAGCTAGAACGGATTTTGGCCGTTCTGGGCACCCTTGCACCAAATCCTTCAACAGCCACCGCCGTCTCTCAAGGAGGAGGAGGCCCTACCGCTCCGGGACTGGGAGTGTCAACCACACCTCCCAACCCTAACCTGCTGACTCCACCGGCGACTACGCAGCTGCCTTCGATTCAGGGGTCAACAGCTCAGATGTTGCCTCTCACTGCTCACACTCCTCAGCCTTCGGCTTTGGCATCCAACCCGACTTTGCAGTACCCCTTGCCTCCTCCAACGGCGATCTGGGGCAATGCGAGTAGTCAATATGTCCCCAATCCTTCGGCGGCGTATGTTTCGCCTCCGCCTGCGGCAACCCCTCCTTCAACTACCGAGGGAAGCATTCCAGAATGCATGACGTCTCTACAGAAGCGCATGGACACTATTCTGGCTCACCAGTCATTCGCGGATACCATTATCCCGAAGCTAGACAACGATCCACCCATCCCGCGGGAGATCTATCTCATGCCCAACCCGGCGGGGTATAAGTCTCCTAAATGGGACAAGTTCGAGGATGTCAACGGAAACGCTCATGAGCATGTCATGCGTTTCATTGATGTCATGGGGCCATACGGAGCTAATCCCAAACTGCTGATGCGAGGGTTCCCAAAATCCTTAAGGAACGTAGCGTACAAGTGGTACCGAACGTTGGAAGCCGGATCCGTGAAGACTTGGGACGACATGGTCCAGAAGTTCTACACCAAGTTCTTCCAGATGGAAGAAAAGGTGACAATGATCCATCTCTCGCGGATGTATCAGAAGCGCGAGGAGGATGGGATCACTTTCATCAAGAAATTCAGGGCGAAGTCCTTGGAGTGCAAAGATCCAATGCTCGAGAGCCGCCTCGTAGAGATATGCCTGCAGTGCATGCGAGACGAATACAAAGGTATGCTCATCAATTTGCAAACACCTACGTTTTCAAAGCTAATTGAATGCACGAAGAACATCGAGCCTATAGTCGAGAGGCAGAAAAAGAAGAACGCTCCGGAGCTATCTTCGAGCGGTACCACCTACAAGATCGGGAGATTCAGTTACAAGAGGGGACGTGAAGCTGAGGTCAATACAGTTTCACCCCAGAAGCAAGCGAAGGTTGTGAACTTCGATGTACCACCTCTACCATGCTCGGTAGAGGAGGCAAGCGACCTCTGCAGACAATGGCGCAAGGACGGTGTCCTGCCGCCGCTCGAGAAGATACCCTCCAAGGAGATGGTAAGGGACCCTAAGTGGTGCAAGTACCACGGCAAGGTCATGCACCCCACAGCGGAATGTAAAAAGCTCAGGTTTACATTCGACCAGAAGATGAAGAACGGCGAGCTGATCGTCAGTGATCGCAGGAAGGATGTGCGCAACAATCCGCTTCCTGCCCATGCGGAGCAAGACTCAAAAGGCAAAGAGGTTGCCATGATTTCGATCGTCGACTTGGAAGAAGTCGCAGAGGATGGTCTACCCATCATCGCTGAGGTTCATAATGACGAAGACTACAGTATGGACACAGAAGACGAACGTGCCGATCGGATGAAGGGGTCGCACGGTTTTAGCAGATTCTTTGACGAGATGAACTTCTCCGAGAAGTGCCGGACAGCAATGACGAAAGCAATCTTGAGGATAGCGGAGGACTACGAGGAGGATCTTGTAGTTTCCAACGGGAAAGTCATCAGGGCGTCTCGCTCTACAGAAAAGATTATGACCTTTTCTGCCAGCGACAAGAAGACAGATGCGAGCCACCAGAGGCCTCTGTACGTGACAGCCATCATCAATGGCGTCGAGTTCAAACGAGCATTCGTCGATGGAGGAGCAGCGGTCAACGTCGTTTCGCTCCACACACTGAAACTAGCAGGGATCCCCGAGCACAAGATCATCAGGCGCCCATCTCCGCTGATGGGATTCGGAAGCGACTCTAGAATGACGATCGGATGGATCCGACTGGGCGTTCAAATTGGCAAAATCAAGTGCTCAGCAAATTTCTATGTCATAGACGCAAACACCACGTATCACATGATCATAGGTCGAGCCTGGATTCATCGCTTCGACGCGGTTCCTTCAACGGCTCACCAGGTTATGAAAGCTGTCTGGAACGACAGAATAGTCGAGATACCGGCTTCAACGAATCCATTCAACTTGGATGAAGCACATCTTAGCGAAGCAGTGTGGTTCACCGAGATGGCGGACGAGCAAACACCGGGACCATTCAAACCTACTCCTTTGCCTCTCTGGGAGGACATCAAGGACCAGTCACCTGCGGGAGTAATGGTGACAAGAGAAGATGCCAAAGAAAGGCCGCCTACACGCGAAGGCAAGGAGATAGAGAGTTTCTACGCCAATGGGAAGAAGTGCTATCGCATAGGAAGGTGCGCGGGGATGTCCTCACACGGGCATGAGGATATCCCTGAGCAAATCAATCAAATCGAGCAGATCGCGGTAATGAAAGAGCCAATGCAGAGCACTCCAGACGAGAAGCTCAAAGAAGCACCTGAATGCATGGAAGATAGGCCCAGACCACAAAAGCAAGAGCTAAAGGAAGTGTTCCTCAGCCCGAACGAGGAAAAGAAAAGACCAGTTTTTCTAAGTGCGGACCTCGCAAGCGAGGAAGAGCAAGGAGTGCTACAGCTCCTAACTGAATACAAGGACGTGTTTGCATGGGAGTATGATGAGATGCCGGGACTGGATACAAGCATCACTATGCACCGCTTATACATCATTCCAGGGTCCAAACCGGTAAAGCAGAGAACAAGAAGCTTCAGGCCGGAGCTTAACGTGAAAATCAAACAGGAGATTGTCAAACTCCTGGATGCCAAGTTCATAGAACCGAATCATCATCCCAGATGGCTGGCCAACATCGTGCCAGTAGTGAAGAAGAACGGACAGCTTCGCATCTGCGTGGACTTCCGAGATCTCAATCGTTTCTGCCCCAAGGACGATTTTCCACTGCCCAACATCGATTTGCTTATCGATTCAACAGCAGGCCATCGCATGTTCAGTTTCATGGACGGCTTCAGCGGGTACAACCAGATCAAGATGGACCCTGAAGACGCTCGGAAAACTGCATTCATCACTCCGGTGGGGGTGTTCAACTACACAGTGATGCCGTTCGGTCTCAAAAACGCGGGTGCAACCTATCAGCGGGCTATGGTGGCCCTATTCCACGACATGATGCACCAAGAAGTGGAATTTTATGTGGACGACCTGGTGTTTAAATCCAAGCAGGAAACAGATCATCTCGCAGATCTACGGAAAGTGTTCAATAGATGTAGACGCTTTCAACTGAAGATGAATCCCATGAAATGCGCATTTGGGGTAACATCAGGAAAGTTCTTGGGATGCGTAGTCCATCGCCAAGGAATCGAGCCTGACCCTGCGAAAGTATCAGCTATAACTGGCATGATGCCGCCCCATAACCAAAGTGCCTTGAAGACATTTTTGGGAAAGCTATCATATCTGCGAAGATTCATCCCAGCGATTGCCGAAATCACCTGCTGTTTTAGTACTCTTCTCAAGAAAGATGCCGTGTACAACTGGGCTCCGGAGCACGAAGCTGCATTCGAAAAGCTGAAGGATCTGCTGACATCCTCAAAAATAATGATCGCACCTCAACTGGGATCACCGCTTCTGCTATATCTGACGTCAACAAGGAGATCCATAGGAGCACTCTTGGCTCAGGAGTACGAAGGCCAGGAAAGGCCTATCTACTACATCTCTCGCATCGTGCAGCCTGCTGAATCAAGGTACACAGACATCGAACGTCATTGCCTTGCTTTGTTCTTCGTAATAGAGAAGTTGAAACACTACTTTGCGTCGCATAAAGTAGTAGTGGTCACCAAAAGTGATCCCATACAATATCTGCTAACCCACACTACTCCTGGAGGAAGATTGGCGAAATGGTACATGGCCATCTCTCAATACGATATCACATGCGTGCGACCACGAGCGATCAAGTCGCAGGCGGTAGCGGATCTGTTGGCACAGTTCCCCGACAACAGCCATGAACCTGTAATCGAAGAAGATCTCGAGGGACCTGAAATCTATGCGATCGATGTACCCTATTGGACACTCCATTTCGACGGTTCGTCAACGAGGAAATGCGGAGGCATTGGGATAGTCTTGACCAAGCCAGATGGGGAAGTCATACAGATGTCCGCAAAGCTCGACTTTGCAGTCACCAACAACGAAGCTGAATATGAGGCTCTTATCGCGGGACTCCGGGCAGCAAAAGCCTTAGAAGTAAGCAATCTGACGGTCATGGGAGATTCCAAGCTGATCGTCAAGCAAGCCTCGGGCGAGTACGGTCTGAAGGAGATTAACCTCCTGTCTTACCGCACTCTAGTACAAAAGCTAGTACAGCAATTCTGCGATGTGAGGTACGAGCACAAGCCCCGAGCAGACAACAGGCATGCGGATGCTTTGGCAACCTTGGGATCTAAGGTCAGCACAGACAAATGTCCGGCAAGGATCTCCATCGAAGTGCGAACGTCACCAGCAATGACAGAAGATGCGTGCGACAACGAACGCATGGATGACACAGACTGGAGAAAACCAATCCTACAAGCTATTGCAGAAGGCACAAGCAGTGAAGGCTGGGCACTCACAAAGGGGTACTGCATACATGACAACACCTTTTACTACAAGGGTCCTGGCGGAATACTCATGCGATGCGTCTCCGAGCAAGAGGGACAACTGTTGTTAGAAAAGATTCACCAACATGCTTGCGGAGAAAGTGAGGTGTCAATCTACCGGAAGGCTCAGAGATATGGCATTCATTGGCCAGACATGTCAACAGCCGCGGCCCTGATACAAGGGAAGTGCGAGAGTTGCGCACTAATCAAAGATTCTCTACTCATCGCTCTAACTGATGATGACACGGATTGGAGGAAGCCACTCTTTGATTTTCTCACCCAGGGCACCGTGCCCGAATCGAGAAAAGAAGCCGAGAAATTGAAGAGGAAAGCATCTCGATATGTAGTACAAGAAAACCTGCTTTGGCGAAGAGGTCACGAGGGCAACTTGCTGCGATGTCTAGACGGCAGAGAAGCACAAGAAGTCATGGACCTTTCTCATCAGGTGGAACACCAAGGAGGTGCGAAATTATGCAGGCAGCTCCTCTCAATTGGATATTTCTGGCCCACGATGGAGGTTGATTGCCGCACCAAAGTGCGACGCTGCCAGGAGTGCCAATTCAAAGGAAACTTAGTGCACGCTCCCGCCGTGGATCTACATGCATTAGGGACGCCATGGCCATTTCACACATGGGCTCTAGACTTCATCGGTCCCATCCGACCAACATCACACGGGAATCATTTTATTCTCACTGCAACTGAGCTATTCACCAAATGGGTGGAGGCAATACCACTGAAGACGGCAAATGCGCTAGCTGTGGTCAACTTCATTCAAGAAAACATCATATGCAGGTTCGGAATCCCAAACACCATTATTTTAGATAACGGTACTCCCTTTGTTAATCGCCAGGTAGCTGCGAAGTTAGCGGAGTACAGTATCAGGCAGATATGTTCTACCCCTTATTATCCGAAGGGGAACGGACAAGCCGAAGCGACCAACAAAACGTTGTTGAGGATTTTGAGCAAGATGGTCGCAGATGACCACAAGAAGTGGGCCGACTCTCTAAGCATAGCTCTGTGGGCTTACCGAACTTCTCCAAGGACACCCACGGGGGCCTCACCATTCCTGCTATGTTATGGGGACGAGGCCGTGGTACCTGCGGAGGTGAGAGTCAATTCGGCAAGGCTAGCCTTCCACGCACTCTACGAAAATCAACGTGATCATGACTTGGTCTTGCTGGAGGAAAAGCGAGAACAAGCAAAGAGGACCAATAAGCGGTATCAAGAAAGGATCGCTCGTGCTTACAATAAGACGGTCCAGCGAAGAGATTTCGCAGTTGGAGACTTGGTCCTGCGCGCATCTGACCACTGTATGCGGGAAGCGACTCACCCAAAGTTCGCAGCCAATTGGGAAGGACCCTTCGAAGTCACAGAAGTCTTCGACAGCTACTGCAGCATACGAAGGTTGCACGGAACAACCTCAACCCCAAGTTCAGTCAACATGCGCTGGATTAAGAAGTACTATCCCTGACTTCTCTTATTTCACGCGTTTTATTATAACGTCGCTTAATGTCTTGTATGGCTACGATTTACACAATCTCCTCTCCCATATGAGAGGATTGTAATCTCATCTCTCCCATATGAGAGCGTTATAATAAGAGAATTCTCCCAAATGAGAAACTTCATATTTCTGGATGTCAATTTTGCTTCATTTTAGTTTGTTATAACTGTTAACAATGGGTTATCCGCTACAATAGCAATCTGCGAAATACGATCTTAATTGATCATCTAAGCCTATCTGTTACGATAGCAGCCTATGCAAATGCGATCTTAATTGATCCTCTAAGCCTATCTTTCACGATAGCAGCCTATGCAAAACGATCTTAATTGATCTTCTAAAGCCTATCTGCTACGATAGCAACTCATGCGAAAAACAATCTTAATTGATCTTCTAAAAGCCTATCTGCTACGATAGCAACTCATGCGAAAAACGATCTTAATTGATCTTCTAAAAGCCTATCTGCTACGATAGCAACTCATGCGAAAAACGATCTTAATTGATCTTCTAAAGCCTATCTGCTACGATAGCAACTCATGCGAAAAACGATCTTAATTGATCTTCTAAAAGCCTTTCTGCTACGATAGCAACTCATGCGAAAAACGATCTTAATTGATCTTCTAAAAGCCTATCTGCTACGATAGCAACTCATGCGAAAAACGATCTTAATTGATCTACTAAAGCCTATCTGCTACGATAGCAACTCATGCAAAAAATGATCTTAAATGATCTTCTAAGCCTATCTGCGGTGATCGCAACATTATACAAATGCGATAGCAATATTGTGAAAAACGATCTCAAGTGATCTACAAAGGTCTATCTGATATGACAGCACGTGAATCTGAAAGCAAATCACAAGCCCATTCGCCAAGATGGCACAGCTGCGAAAATACGATCTCGAACGATCTAGTGAAACATCTGCGAATTCATACGACAGATAGCAAGTGCGAAACATGTACATAGCATTATGCAGAGCGAAATATGCCGAAACGCATGCGAAATTGTATTTTGTTGTAACAAAACCGCAGATAATACAAAAGGCTATTTATCATTATGAGTCGAAGAGACTTAAAATTTATCTGTCTAGATAGCAGCTTACAAGCGAAAAAGCTCAAATCTAACTACACAGCCAACATGGCTTACAATACATCCGAAAAGTAGCTGACAAGCCAGCAGAGACACACCACGGGAATCCCGACTAGAAAGGATGAACCCACCGGTCCTAACACCGGCTATGCAATACACAGATCTGCGGCCAAAGATCTATAGCAAAAGGTATGCTGCTGCGAAGAGATCAACTCGTCATTCGCTACGTCCCTAGCAGCAAGATCTGGGTAACGGTACGTCCAAGACCCCAGGAGCTGACAAAGGCCTCTGTCTGATCAAGATATGCACCGGAGGAACCTCCTGTTCTGGCGTATGCCGTCGTACAGAACAGGGGAAGCAGTCATTCCTCCGGTGATGGGTTCCTTGTCATGATAGACAAGGGCATTGACGAGCCTCCTGCGTTCAAGAACGAAGAGGCAAGAAACCCTCCTCCAGGGATGCTGGAGGAGAATTCCGCCGTTCATTACGAGACGGTAGCACGGTCACTTCGGCGCTGCACCTCACCGGGAGGTGGCCGGAAACATGACCTGCAAACATAATACACGAAGAAAATTCTTCGAACACACATGAGATATTATCTCCATCTTCTTTATGATGGTTATAAAGAGCAATAAGCCTCATAAAGTGGATCTTGGAAACTATTTCTACAGCACAAAGCGCAAACTCAGGATTCACAACTTGAAGTTGCCATGAATCAACGAGAAACAAGCGTTGAAGCCAGCAGTCGTAAGGACTCACGGCAAAGCACATTTTTTGGGATGAAGAACCCAAATGGCAAATACAGGGTTTATGTAGACCTTGTGGAGAATCTTCAGTTGCTAAGATGAGTCAGCAGAATTCGAAAAGAGGGTAAGGTCAATCACTTACGCCTTGAAAAATGGTAACGATCAATTACCCTACTAAAGGCTACGACGATTCAGTTGCGTATCCTAATAAATGACGGATGGTCATGATTCGGATGGACTTCCCAAAGAAAGCGTGCTTATCTTCCGAGAAATTAGCGCGAAAATCAAGCAGAGTATCAATTGCTGATGTCATAATTGGATATGCACAGAGATACCCTATCAAATCCCGGAAGGGGCAAAACGGGCAAGTTGATTCTTGTTGTTAAAAAAAAGAGGGGGAGAAACCCTAGCAAAATTACATTAATGTTTCAAACATTACATTAATGTTCCAGTTATTCCCTTGCTATTTTTTTTCAAATTCAAAAAGTCAAAACAAATTCTTGATCAAGGAGTCATGGGGCGCGAACTGATGGCTCAGCTTCTCTACCTGCTCCACTTCTTGTTTCAGTTGCTCGCACTTGGAATTCATCTCATGATAGAGCTTCAGAGCTTCGTCAACCTTTTGCTTTTGCTGCTCCACCTTCTGCTTCTCAGCTGCGAGGTTCTGGTGGCCGAGCTTCAAAGTTACGGCTGCGCGAATCAGAGTAACTCTTTTCATAAGAAATCTGAAACCCAGTCTGCCTTGGACTTTGGTAAGAAGATTTTGGCACATGCCACAAAGCAATTCAGCACTCTGGACAGAAATGGTCGCAGGCGTGGCCGCAAACAGCTGCTCCAAAATCCAAATGGCTTCGGTAAGAAACAGCCTCGTGTCAAAGGGACCTATCTCCAGAGATCTTGCAAATGATCGGGGGTAGGTGAGGCGCATCCGAACTAGCCAGTCCACATCAGTTTGCTTCAAACCTAGAGCAATGTCAAAGCTAAGTTATACTATCAAACTCGCAAATGAACAATGCGAGATGCAAACAGCGAATCACTACTTACCAGTTCCTTCAAAAATCTCGTGAAGAGAAGGAATGCGCATTGCTGGAGTAGTTGAAGACTGCCCTTGCTCCATGGCTCTCCTGTCAGCTGCGAGCTCTAACCCCTCGTAGTTAGGAGGAAGAGTATAAGCCGCACCAGCTGCAACTGCATTCCCAACCTGCGAGCCCCAAAAGCTCCACGCATGAAGAGGTGCCGCCGACTCAGTCATCGCCGGAGGCGAAGTGACAACCGAAGATGCTTGGCGTGGGACGCTCTCAGATGCGGAAGCATCAGCAGCACTTGTTCTTACTTCCTCAGCGCCAGTATGGGCATCTTCCTCCATTTGCACAGCGTCAGCTTCAGCATCATCAGAAAGTTCGATGATGTCCTCAAGAGGCTCTCCTGCGTATTCAGCAGCTGCGACGGGTTTCTCGGTATGGGAACTCGGAATCGGAACATAGGACGCAGAAGGCTGACTTCTTTGCTCCAGCGCAGGTTCCTCAGCATTGCCTGCGATATTAAATGCGATAGTATGAGGTAACTCGTGTTGTAAGTTATTTTGCTATCTTTACTAAAGCTAAGAGCAAGCACCTCCACGCGAGGGTGGGATTGAAGTATCTTCGTCATACACTAAAGACGTGGAACCATGCCCTATTAGTGTGTCCTCATTAAGCAGGTCCTTAAAATGAGCGTGACCTGGGACGCGAAGAAACCAGTCATGTTTCTGTTTCAAGTGGCTAAGGTCTAGTGCATGCATATCGCTCAAATGATTACCTGAAGGTTCTCCGCACTTGCCTACTAGCCAACGGCGAATGTCAGCCTTTGACACACCATGCTTTAACGCACCCACAATAACATCTCTATAAGTTACTGCGAGATTGAAGATCTCACCTTTATCGCCGCCTGCGATTTCTTCAAAGTTTGCTTGGGCTTGCTCCAGGGCTGCTGCATCCTCTTCTGGAACCGCATCCTCCTCTTCCGCCTGAGGAGTCACTACTTCGGGGAGCACATCTTCCTCGTCAACTGGACGCACTAAGTCGTCAACATGTTGCTCTTCGAGGCTCCGCTGTCTCACACGCTCGAGCTCCTCCTCCTCCCGCTGCCTTCTCCTTTCAGCAGCTTCCGCGGCTGTCTTCCGGGACTCAGCAAGAACGTCCTCGCTTATGGGATCGTCTGGAATGCCAGAATGGGTATCTCTCTTTTGTCTCTTGGCCAAAAGGCCACCGATGATCTCATCATCATCATCATCTGCGAAGATATGATTGGTTTAAGAAAGAATTGCAAAAGAATTACGATAATGAGAAGGGAAACGCGACGGAAGTACCTCCTGATTTTTCCTCATGCATCACAACTGTTCTTTCTTCTTCTTCTTCATCACTCTCTCTGGGCTCCTGCCTCTCTCCTTCTTCCTCCTGGTTGAATGGAACGAAAGTCTCAACTGCGAGCTCTTTCCGCACTTTGTTGGGCATGCGACCTTTGCCTTTATCCTTGACAGAAAGGGACCTCGCCGGAGGAGAAGTTGGAGCACTTCTAGGGGAAGAAATTGTAATTCCCTTTTGCCTGGGTCTCTTCACTCTCGGCGCCGCAGTCGCTGGAGGGGACGGATCATCTCCGGGAGGAGACGAGGCCGGAGCATTGTCTATCAGCGAGTCAGCAAAAGCGTTCATGACTGCGCGAATCCTGGTTTCGACCTCAGGGTCCATCCTCCATGCTAGCAGGAACGGCTGCTTTTGCCTTCTGGTGGCAACAATGGTGTTAACCAATGACTTGAAACGATCACCAGATGCGAATCTCCGCACATGACACTACAGCAAACAGTACATAATAAAGGCGTCAGCATAGGGAAATCAAGAAGCTTAACGCACGCGGAAAAATTGCTTACCTTAGCAAATGCCTCGCTATATCTGACGACATGGGTGTCGCCCTTCTGAACTGCGGCGATCTTCTCCTTCAGAATGACGTCTGGACACAAATAGTTCTCACGATCCAAAAGTGAGTAGCAACCATATTCAGACTCGCTCAGGCTGCAATTGGGGCAAAACGGAAAAGAGTTTCTCTTGATCAAGGGAGCTCTACTCGGCTGAGCGGCCGACTGCGTCTCAATCCGCGTTTGCTGGGCGACCCAGTATGCGAGCCAGTTCTGGGAGCAACCGCCCTCGCGGGCCCCTGCAGGCTGCTCAAAGGGAAGATTGTTCATGAAGACTGTCTTGCACTCCTTTGTTAGCAAGCGCTTATAGCAACCTCTGATAATGGACTGGGGCCAGATTGATGGTGCCACTGCATCAAAGCCGAACTGGGGAGAAACTCGAGTGGGGTCAACATCCACGGTAATCCTCTCATACCTTGGTGCGAGCTCACGAATATGCTCTGCGAGGGCAGGAAGGGAACCTCGTAGACACCAGCAAAAGAACTCGCGATAGCGCTCATGGAAATGTGATCCCTTTTCGAAGAGAAGCTCTTCTGAGAAGACAACACCTTTAGAGGGGTAAAGCTTTGGAAACCATCGCACGTTCTCAATACGCGTGGCATAGGGCCTGGCAGTAAACTCTTTCCGTTTGTCGCATATCAAGCTCCAAGCGCACTTGGTATTGTTCGCTCCGAACCACCTCGCAGCCCTGCCACTGTTACGCTCCTCCGTCTCGCCTGGAGGACACCACTTGTCGGGTTTAAGAGCAGTTGGAGCGTAGGATGGCCATCGCTCGAAGACCCACATCGTCAAAAAGGAAATGTTGACGAAAGTCAGTATATCGAGGCGGCCACGCGACTCTTTCATGGCCAGAACCAGCTGATCAAGCCTATAGTACAGCGTGCCCAAGACCAAGGGTCCGAGTGCGACTCTCTGGCCGAGGGCGAGCCTCACAGCAAGCGACAAAACATGGTAGAAAACCCCATCATGTGGGTGACCG
This sequence comes from Linanthus parryae, assembly GCA_023055425.1. Classification (NCBI taxonomy): domain Eukaryota; kingdom Viridiplantae; phylum Streptophyta; class Magnoliopsida; order Ericales; family Polemoniaceae; genus Linanthus; species Linanthus parryae. The sequence goes on from JALGPY010000014.1 coordinate 11,519,785, forward strand.
TCAATTAAGTACCTCGACAACCACGCACAGAGGAAAGCACAAAGGGTCAAGTGATAGCCTTTACCCTCCACGTAATTCTCGGCCTCTGGGTTCTCACTCAGAAGCTTCTTAGTGATGCTGCTGTTTGCATAGTCTCGAAAGAAGTACTGCAACCATTTGTTCCAGGTGTTCTTCGCAGACGTATCAACCAACTGCCAGTTTGGAAGGGCTTTCGTAGTAGTCCACCGGGTGGAGATTTTCTTTACCTCTGCCAGGCATTCCTCCATCGGCGTATACAAAGCAATCTCCGCAGCCGTCCTCAAAGGACTCAAAGGGTCCACCTCACCCATGGGAGAAAGATCGTACAACATATGCACGTCCTCGAGTGTGGGGGCAGCCTCGAACTCAGCAAAGTGGAATGTGTGAGTCGCAGGCGAGTAGCGGGAAAGAAGGTCTAGAAGCATGGACTGGTCCAGCTTCACGGCAGCACCCTTCATAGCACGAACAGCGAAGTATACGCCGGCTTCATCAAGAGTCGCAGCATGATTGGTCAACACGTGGTCAATCCACTCATCCATGTAGTCCAATTTCTGGACAAAAGCTTGGGTAGAAATCGCAGTGTAGGGGAAGTACCCGTTTTCGATTCCCAATCGAACCACATCCTCGGAGCCAATTAACTCGAGCAAGGCTGAGTTAACCAGGGGAGTCAGTGTTAGCAATCCCTCGTTTGGGACAGGAGCAGGCATTTTCTTCGCCTTAACCCTCGCATGATAGAAATCTTTGCCACCTAGATAGGGGGCTTTTCGCCACAAAGCCTGCGGAAGATCGGGTATCTCTTCATCCTCCTTGGTGGGTTTGGTTCCTTTTGTCTTGGCCATTCCTGCGGAAGAGCAAGAAAAAGGGGGGAGAAATATGCCACACTCAGTTTGAATTTCGAGATTCAAGATCTATGGAAAGAAAGATGAACAGTTTCTGGTATCGATTTCAGAAATTAGAGGTTTGCATTATCAGGGATTTCAAAACCCTATCCAAGATCCTTATTATTGAAGGATTAAGCCACAATTGGGTCCAAAGCTTGAAGCTTCTTCACAAGTTTCAACAGATTATACGTTATGGGTTTACAGATTCAACGCAGTACAAGGCATACACTGGTATTTTAAATCGAAATTGAACAAGGCCAACCTTGTTTTCGCGAAGCCTGCTTGGATATGCACAGTTGGAGAAGACGATTTGCAGTTCTAAACTGGTGATTGATTACGCGTATGTTGGTTTCCGCGCATGGAAGTCTATATAGCTATGAGTCTTCACGCGCAGAAAGGGGGCTAATGTAGATAGTGCTTTCTGAGCTGACAGATCTTGGCCACGTGGCAACCATCCAGCACACCATATTGTGCTCCACACACACTGGATCACCAGCCGAGCTGATCCATGTGGGGGCTGCGAGACAGAGCCCTCGCATACCACTACACGGGACTTGTAGGGACTTTGTGGTTTGGAGGCTAGAGTAAGCCCTGCCGCGTGCGAGCCAAGCCCGCACGCGACCTTTAGTAATTGTTTTGAGAGACTTATGGCACGAGCTCCATAAACCCGTGTCAATCCGGTCAAACCCGGTCAACCTCGTAACGGTTCCGGTATTCGCGCACAACGTGCTATAACGGTCCCTTTATACTCGGACGAACGTGCCATTATGGTTAAGCTAATTAAGCCGCCATTAATGGGCGCATTAACCACACTACAACGGTCACGTTCTCTGCTATATATAGGACGTTAACCTTTCCATACAAAGGAGAACACACTTGCCATACGCGGAAGCTCTGCCAAACCTCTGTCTCTCTCTCAGACATTACTACTGCCTTACTCTCTCCCTACACACAACCCAACTCCTCCTGTGCGATCTCTGATCCTCTACATACGGTGTACACGGAGGTCTCCCCGCCGGAATCTCTTGTGCACAACTACGAAAAGCGATTGTGACTTCACATAATCTAATGTATCCTTTTCGTCGTGGGTCAATCCAGTATGCCATTACTCCTAATGCATACCCATGTGCTAGACTTGATATCTCCATATCAATGTACCCACATACTAGTCTATATTTGATTGTCCTATTAATCAATATAATGGACTAGGGATATTTAAGATAAATAACACAATTTATCTAAGGACTTCATTATATTAAATATCTCCATAAATAATAAATGAATATTCTAGCCAAAATATTGTTCATACTAAATCTACGATTGCCTCTAGGGCATCTATTCCAACACTTTAGATACAGTCTAGGTGGTTGAGACTACTATTCATTCTATTTAAATCTCTGTCTGGAGTGTAAAATTTATTTTTCTTGTTCATTTTTTCCTCGAGAACATTAAATTTCGCGTGCTAATGATTATCGGGCCTTGAGCCGCAGCATTAAAGATCTCTGTTGTTTCCAAAGCTAATGTAATTTTCAATGATAGTAATCATCATCTTGTGTGGTTGTGTTAGTGTTAATGCACTTCACTTAAGACATTGTTGGTCTGCTGATATATATCTCAGTTTGAACAAGCAACTCTCTGCATTCTCTTCCAAAACAATGGAGGACAATAGTGGTGTGTTTGGGTTACAAGTTCCTCCAGATAATTGCTCACACCTTATAGAAGGGTATGGTAAGCAGCCATATAATATTTCAAACAACATTAACACAGAAGTGAATGCATCTCCTAAGAGGAAGTTTAACCTAAATGAGCCTCCTCCCACTCATGATGAAGCAGATTTCCCCAGCCGTCATACACGATAATGATGTAGTTCAAGGTATATGTTATTGGATGTTGTAGAATATGATGTAGTGCACTAGTTACTTGTAATTGTGCTTGTTGTTTCAGAGAGATCACTATCTGACGAACAGATCATGGAGAAGACGTTCAAGAGCGAAGAGGAAGCATACGATTGGTACATTACGTATGCATTAGTAAATGGATTTGGCATTCGGAGGGATAACCGTAGGTCTTTCGACAAATATGGGCAAGAAATCAAGTCAAGAATCTTCGTATGTGCCCGACAAGGCCATCGATTAGAGCAATGCTACTTAAGGCCCGACAGGAAGAGAGAGCATAAGAATGACACTAGATGTGACTGTCCAGCACGAATTCATATTGCTCGATCACTATCTGACGAACAAATCATGGAGAAGAAGTTCGAGAGCGAAGAGGAAGCATACGATTGGTACATTACGTATGCATTAGTAAATGGATTCGGCATTCGGAGGGATAACCGTAGGTCTTTCGAAAAATATGGGCAAGAAATCAAGAATCTTCGTATGTGCCCGACAAGGCCATCGATTATAGCAGTGCTAATTAAGGCCCGACAGGAAGAGAGAGCATAAGAATGACACTAGATGTCATAGGAGGGTCAGACAACATGATTTGGAACACATTATTTCACTAAAGGAAGTTGGTATAAGGACTTGTCAAGCATTCCAGTTAATGGTCTCACAAGCCGGTGGTTATGCCAGAGTTGGTTACACTGTCAAAGACCTGTACAACAACTTTGTTAAGTACCTTGACCATTTTATCCGTTATTTGGTCCTTTTTGTCTGTTGTTTTATCGTGTTATCTGGCTCTATGCGTGTTTATCTGCTGTTGTGAGCTTTTGATAATTTATGAATTCGTTTCCTTGTATTTTTATCTGATTCAGCTAGGGCTGAGCACGGGTTGGGTCGGCCCTTTTTTTTGGCATAACGGCACCCGACCCGACCTCCCGGGTATGGAGAATCTCGACCCGACCCCAATCGGAACCCTAGTGAAACCCGTCGGTTACGGGTTCATCGGGTACGACCGGGTTCGACCGGGTTCTGCAAAGAGATAAAAATACAACGAGCCTCAATCGGATATACAAAGAGACGGAGACGAGCACGCCGTCTCTCGTTCGACACTGGGTTTTGACTCCGACAAGCACCTCACTGCCGCCGCTCCCTCCTCGCCGCCTATGGTTCAACACTGGATTTTGACTCCGAGAGGGAGACGAATACGATCTGTTTCATTTTCTCGCCGTCACCGTCGAAGCTAGGAAGAGAAGACTATGTCGTCGACGGAGAGTGAGAAACGCCTCACTGCAATCTTCTTCTTCTCTATCCTTTGTCTTTATCTTTCTTCTCTTCTCTCAGACTCTGTTAAAATTGAAACACTCTCTTTCTCTCCCCTTTCTATTACTCTTTCTCTTTCCTCTCTATATAGTGGGTATGTATGTAGATAATAATTGTACTACTTACTTAGTCAGAGAGGTGGAGTCGTGGATACGCAACTAATGGTTCATGGGTACTGATTGTATAATTTATGCAGTGTATAATAAACGGCCGGGTCGGGTTAAATCGGGTAAAGAAACCTCTAACCCGTGAATCACCCAATCTTTGGCCAGCTTGAAGATTCTTAACCCATACCCAATCAAAACCACTCGGTTTTGTTCACTAACAGGGCAGCTCGGTTTGGACCGGCCGGGTTGGCGGGTTTTTGCTCAGCTCTAAATTCAGCGACTTTTTTATCCACTGGGGGTCCATTAATTTCGGTATTCTCCCACCAGTACCTTTTCCTTTCTTTCTTTCCCATCCCAGTCTTTGAGTCAACCCAGAAGAACCTTCCCGAACAACGAAGATCTCTCTTCTCTCAACACAAAAACGCCAACCCCCAGACGCCTCTTGTCCCCCCAATAGCCTCTCATCATCATATCCATCCCCAATTCCCGATTTTAGATCTCCCCTCCTCCGCATTGTCCTGACCCAAATCTATCTCTTTCCAATACGAATCCATTGATAGGATCTCTGGGTTTCGATCTTTTCTGGGTTTTGATTTTCTTGGATTAGAGAGATTGATGGAGGGTGCAGTGCCGGAGGAGAAGAAGGAAGATGGTGTGTCGTCGTATAGATATTGGGTGAGGGAGAAGAAGGAAGATGCTGCACCTCTTCCTGTTCCTCAGAAGCTCACTGCTGAGGACTTGTCCAATCGCTCTCACCAGCCTCCTACCCATCTGGGTTCTGCTTGGAATCGGGTAATGTTGTGTATTGTACTGCTGCTCTCTTTAATGCATTAGTTCATCATCGAATTGCTCTATTGATGTGTGTATATGCTTATAGATATGTGGGTTTTTTGCAATAAAAAAATAAATAAATAAATAAAAAATAAAAAAATTAGGTTTTTTTTTGTAATGGCTGTAGGAGATTGATTGATGAATGCTTCAAAACCCAACTCAAATTCTGATATATCATCCATCTATTTATTCAACACAATGTTGGGTAGAAGTTTAAATTTCTTAATTTTTGGTCAATATCCCTTTTGTGAATATGGCTACTTATGAGCTTAACTTAGATTAGAGAGTAATGTGCTGGGGCTAATAGAGAACCTAAGAACCCGAGAGTTCTGATTCATGTACTTGGTCTGTTTCTTATGGATCGTCCTACTTTGACTTCTTAACCCGTAATTGGGTAACTTTGACTCGGTAATGTAGATAGCAAAACGATATAATTTTTTGACAATTTTTTATGGTATTGTAGAGGAAAGTTAACTCTACCAGACCATGCAAAGATTACAAAATTCTTGCATTATTTTGCTGATCAAATCACTGGGTCAAAGTGACTCATTGGATAGTGACAAAAAATGAAGTAGGCTGAAACAGAAGAAACATAGGTAGTATTTGTTAAGGAGTTGAGTGTTGATGAGGTTCAAGAGGGTTTACTGAGCCAGGTTTTGTTTTTGGTCATTAAAGGATCGGCTGATTCCAGAGTCTAGCCAGTTAAAGTTTAGTTAATTTTTCCACTCCCCACATTTGTATAGGGGTAAGCCTTACCGGCTTTTGGTTGGTTAAAGCTCGAAACCCATTTGTCATAGGATTGTGTAAACAGTACCGTAGGTGTTGGCTATGTATTGAAGTGTTCCACTTTATAAAATTTTGCTCCGGCTTTCATAGAATAGGGTGGTGCACTCCATTTGCACTTTTGTAGTGTACTACGGCGGCTTTCTAGGTTTTTTATGGGGCAGTTTGGTCATGCTTGTGCTGCCAGCACAATTGCTTTCCAGAAGCAAAAGTAAATTTTAGTGGTTTCGTAAAAGAAATTGACTTTTTCACACAGCTATTGCTGCCCCACATGATAAATTTATCAAAAGACTATAGAATTGGTTAAATATTAATTTTACTTTACTGCCTTTTATTAAGATTAAATGTCTAACACTGTGAAGGAGGGTAGAGTACTCGTATGTAATCAACACATAAAAGAGGAGTGGCCATGCACTGATATTGGGTCAATATTTGTACTATAGCACTTGGTTTTAATGAATATTTAGATTTTTGTTTTCAGACCGTAGTGCCAATATTAGCGGCATCAGTTTTCATTTGAGGCTGCAATGTAGATAGAGTAAAAGTTAAAATTAATTGGAGATTGGTTTTAGTATTATTTTCAATTCTTTTTTATGATTACTTACTGAGATTACACTGGGAAAACAAAATGTCTAATATAGTCATTTAATCTATTACACGCCATTCACATTACCAAGCTCAAAGTATGATTTATGATATCCCGCAGCAGATTTGTATAATATTTATCAAACTGCTTTTTAGTATCACAAATTTGGCACAGTGCTTTACGCACAGCTGCATCATTCCAAAACTGACCATTTGTTGATTGTGAGTATATCTTCGTGCTACATGTGCACTTTTCAATCGCCACCCACCTTGTGTGGGGGAGGCGTAGCAGGGGACATACAATATGTTTGTTATTTGAAGATGAAAGAAATATATTGCAAGTGTTTTGAGTTACTTAAAAATACCTCAAAACTTTGGCACTGGTTGTATGAAGTGTTTTTTTAGAGTATCAACTTTGGTCATTGTGTGGATAGGTAGCTAAAGGCATCTCTTAATCAATTTGGTTTTGGATTAAATCTCTCCTGTCCTTGTTGACATTAATCGTATTGTTTTAGTGGTTGAAAATGTCGACTTAAACCAAGAATTAATCAACGAAGGACAAAGGGATTACAAACAGGAGGGAAATGAGTCATCATTCATCATATTTTGTCTTTTTTTTATCTACTTAATGCAAGAAGTGACAACTTTTCAAATAAAAATAATAAGTGATGAATATATCTATCTATGTACTCCGCTAACTCTCACACATGAGCCCCTCGAAAAAAATAATAAGTGATGGAAACCATTCATGCATGAGTTGAGGTTGCACATGATTGTTAAAGTTTTAGTCAATTGATCTGTCAAGAATTTGACATAATTCTCTTCTTTTATGCAGGCTGGAACTTGGGAAGAAAAGAACCTTAACAAATGGTCAAGTGAGAGGATTAAGGTAGTTACACTTAGTCACTTGTGTAAATTTGGCAAGTTCGCTCATCTTTTTTGTCATTTTGTGTTCTAAAGTGGGACAAGTTTATGGTATACCGTGTGGTTTCATATATGTATTAAGAGCAAGTGCAATTGGTCATTTTTTATTCATCCAGATGTTTCTCTGGTGGATATGCTGCTAAAACTTCATTAAGCTAAGAAAGAGGCACCGCGATTTACTACATTGTTGTTTCTCGTGTCCAGACATGTTTTTTATATACGTTGTGATCTATACTCTATATTTTCTCTTCTTACTCGACTTGAAATTGCAGGAGTTACTAGGAGCTGTAGGGTCCCTGGAACTCACTGGAGGCAAAGCTGAAATAACGGAAGTATCCAAATGTTCTGGTGATGTAAGTCGTCTTCTTAAACTTTATAACCATAAAAACCCCATATAACCACAGAGATTTGTATCTTGCTTTTAGGCCTATGGGTGTCACATGTTTATTGTGAAAACTGAAAAGAAGGAAGTTTAATTGTTAAATAATGAAGAAAGAAGACGAGTGGATTTTTTGAGTGCTTTTGTTGCGTTCTTGTCTGTTTTGAGGATCAGTATGCACTTCATGAAGTTGTTTATTGGTAGTATTTTGCTAGTCCTTCTGAGCTTTCCAGGGTTCCAAATTTCCAATAGTTTACTTAATTGGCTGTTTCTCGGTTTGGGTTTTGTCGAATGATATAAAACTCCCATCCATGGAAGGTTGATTTGTTCTCGTCATTTTTTTTGGCACTTTACTCATCTTTCATCCTATTTATGGTGCATTAACTCAGCCCTATAAGTAAACTCTCTATTATCTTCGCTATGTGGTGCAAAATCAACTTTTTGAAACATGCTATCTCGAACTGATTGGTGCGTGGAATTGTTGAATTAACACAAATTGAGTGCAGCACTTAAAATGTCAGCGGATTCAAAATACAAAAAAGTCAATGGAAGCTGGTTTTGTTACCGTATTACTAGTATTGGATTTCCACACATGCCGCGCCTCATGAGAATTTAGCTAGAAATTACTTGTGCTACGTCTATTTTGAAGGTCCCATGTTAAAGCTCTTTAGAACTCCTATCAACCAATTCTTCATTAGCCCAAAAGCAAGTAATCGCTGTTGATATGTGGACAAAGATCTCAGCTACCTGCTAGGGTTTACTACTGGAAGAAACTGCCGTAAGCTAGAAATTACTTGAATATAACCCATATTGCCCTCTCTACCCATCTCACGTCTCTTTAGTTTCTCTCATTTGGCCGCTCTTCTGTTTTCATTGTTATTGTTATTTTGGAGCCCTATTTTTATTGCTGTTGATTACAGACTAATTGCCATGTCCAAGTCTTATGTCCCAGTCATTAAATGCAGTAAAAATAAGACGGTAAAAGCTATACGATTTATACTGTCATATCTCATAGCTAATGTATGCTACTATTGATTTACAGGCTTTTGCGGTGATTGTCCGGAACAAGAAACGTGTTGGTTACACTTATGAGTTGACATTGAGAGTCCAAGGTATGTTCTTTTTCTTCCCTTTCCACATTGGTATCTTTCTTTCCCCCAACTTGTTTCGCATCTGGTATTTTCCCTTCTTTCTTCTCCATTATTTTGGTCACTTTTGGAAATCAGGGGAGTGGTTAATTGGAGAGGAGAAGAAAAAGGTGAAAGGCCATATAGACATCCCGGAGTTTTCCTTTGGTGAACTTGACGATTTACAGGTACGTTTTACATTCGTATATGTTTGCTCTACAAAGTTCATGACGGGTGAGTTTGGTATGACCCATTTGTAGCTTAAGTTGACTTATATGTTTATGTCAAAAAAGCTTGGCAAAAAAGTAGAAGGAAAAGACTTGTTTTTGTTTGGTGAAAAAGTTTGTCCAATGAAGAAGTTCAAAAGCTTCATAAAACTTTTTCTGAACCATTTTGTCCACAATGGACTTCTAAGTCGAAATTTCAGCTCATGAATCCACACCAAATACGAACTCACTTCATCTTGTAATTATTTGTGTTATTTTTGCTCTATGAAGGTCATCATGGTCCAGTGAAAAAGTTCAAGAAAAGCTTAAAAAACTGAACTTTTTCTACAACCATTTTGTCCACTATGGAGTATGGACTTATAAGTCCAACTTTTTAATTTCAGCTTAAAGTCCACACTAAACACGACTTGTAACCCGGCTTCAACTTACAATTTAAAATTGACTTATAACCTGCTTATAAGTCATACCAAACTCATAAGTGGGATATTCTTGTTTGGATTAATCATTTGTTTTTTTTTTTTTTTTTTTTTTGTTTTTTTTTTGTAGTTTGAGGTGAAGCTTAATGAAGACAAAAATCTTTCGAACGAAGATAGACTAAGAATCAGGCAAGACTTCAAGCTTTTTGCGTCGCCTGTCCGCCAAAAGCTGCTCCAATTCGAGGAGGAACTCAAAGACAGATGAAACTTTGTTCGAGAGATTTGGTTTCTATATCAAATTTCGGACCTCTGTATTTGTAGCTCGTTATTCTTGGTAGCCGTTTTTATTTGAACCAAAGAACTGATAAAAGTCTGGTTACCGGATAAATTGTTCTCTCTGTACTGGATTTGTTAGGAGGGGAAACCCTTTCTGATTCTATAAACATTCGCAATTTTAGATTGGTTTCCCTTTGATAGCTTAGCCATAAGTGTATTGCTGTTACAAACTTACAAAACTAGGGTCTCGTTCGGGTAAGGTATAATAGAAAGAGGATATAGATATATATTGAGATATGAGGTAGAATATGATCGTATTGGTATCAAGCAGGACATATAACTCTTAGTTTGACAGTGTTTTGAGTAGGGCATGATGTAAGGTAGGGTAAGATGCATAGGAAGTGCCTGGACGGATCATTGAGGTCACTTTTTAAAATTTCTTATGGGACTATTCTTGTTGTTTTTTCATCACCTAATTTGTTCCCCAAAATTCCCTATACTAGCTTATGCAGATTCTAGGCAAATATTGAAAGAACCGAATAGGGATAGTGTGAAATAAATTGTACGTGTTGCGGATAGCCTGATACCACCACGCTCAAACACGATATAAGATGTACCTGTATACATCTCTCGTTATACCTTACTCAAACAAATCCTAGGGGTATTAGTGAACTTTTGAGATAGTTAGATGAACCGTACATTTAAAGATGGATTAAAACCTGAATTCTCCATTTGAAGATGGATTAAAGGCCTTGAGTGTTCTAAAATTACAGGATCTTAAACGTGTGCTGGAATGATGGTGTGGTGATGGATTGAAAGCTGGACAGAGTCTTTACGGATACAGTTGAAATGAGTGAAGCTTACGTCAACCTACTAAATGGCTGTTGGTACTATTTATCAGTTTGGTAATGTCGTCAATGTATGTAAATTTGTCTGAGAATTGCTATGGGAGCGTACTATGAATGTAGGAAGTAACTGATGAAGTAACATTTTGTTCGGTAATATGATTGCAGCAGGAAAAAATCTAATAAAGTTTATGATTGACGAAATCGCATGTGGACTTAATGCAGGCAGCAAAATGAACAAAATATACTCCATAAACCAGTTCTCCAAAGACATCAATTAAATTCAGGGGCAATGACGCAGCTAGTGATCAGGTAAATTATCTTAGAATTGAAATGTCAAATTTAGTTTTCTACCGCTAATCGAAAAGCAAATTTCGTATGGAAATCATTTACCTGCTTCCTCAAAAACTGTTGTGGGATAACATCGCTTGTTCTAGAATAGTGCGTTCTATTTCATCTAGAATTAGTTTCTCTTTGTTTTTTCTTTTTTTTTGAGGAACAAATTAATTTCATTAATCAACTCGTGAAAGGGATTACTTCCAAATTAAGTACTTCTTGAAACCACTTTGGACAAGTTTCAAACCACTGTTCAGAGAATACTTGCTGTTTAGCTCTTGCTGCTAATTGGTGAGCTGCCTGGTTCGATAGACGAGGAATCCATCCCAGTTTTGTATCTTCAAAGTGTGCTAGCAACGTGGCTATTTCTGAAAAAATATCTCCAGTGGGTGAATAGTCGGAGATATTCTCACCATTTTAAAACTTCTTGAGATCATCTATGAGTAGCTTAGCGTCACCTTCGATAACAACACGTCGCATTCCCAATCTTTGAGCCAACTGGATTCCTACGAGTAACGCCTGAGCCTCAGCACCACGGGGACTCTCCCCACTTGTTTCAGAGCACAATCGAGCTCCCTTCAACCGTCCTTCATCATCTCTGATCACTACTCCAGCCCCGCTAACACCAGTTTGATGATCAAAGCTCCCGTCAAAATTATTTTTTACAAATCCTTGAGGTGGCAACTCCCAATGGTGCTTCCTTAGATTCAAAACCTCTTCTGTGTGATCAGCACTGCTGATGTTCTCGATCTCCCACATTCGGAACTCTACTGCATCTAAAATCTGTTTGTCATCTTTAGCTTGTCCCTTGAAAATCAGTGCATTTCGCAAATTCCATACCTCCCAAAATAGAAGGCAAATTCTGCTCCTGTCTTTGGTATTTGATTTCATCAGCAGGTTGGCAATCCAGTGCTTATACCCGAGCTCAATTTTTAGTGACTCAACATTAAATCCCATCATAATCCACAAGTTCTTAATCTTTGAGCACTCAGTAAATAAGTGTACCTCTGTTTCTCCATATTTGCCGCAGATCGGGCACTGGTTGTTAACCTTCATGTTTCTTCGCAGTAGATTGTAAGAGGTTGGGAGAATTTCATGAAAGTTTCTCCACATAAAATGCAGAATCTACTTGGGTCCTTTTATCTTCCATAGCACCTCAAAAAAACTTGCCCATTCTTCATTGTTAGATCTATGCTCGCTCAAATTTGCATCCTTTATGGCCAAATCGTACCCCGATTTTACATTGCTTCATAATGCCACACCAATCTATCCGGCCGCGGAGTAGCCGGGATAGGAATAGTGGCTATTGTATTAACATCCACGTCCCATAAGAAGCTCTTCAGGTGATTAGTATTCCAAGTACGATCTGTATTGATGAAATTGCCTACTAACGGACCCACATTCAGATTTGGAGTGATTACCCTGAAATTTTGGTGAAGTGGAATCCAAGGATCAAATAGCCCGGCCGAACTACCATCACCAATGCTCCAACGAATTCCTTTTTCCAGCAAATCTCTTCCAAAAATTATACTCCTCCACGCAAAAGAAGGTGAATTACCAAGTTCCGAAGACCAAAAATGAGAGTTCGCGAAATATTTCGCTTTAAGTACTCTACTTATTAAGGAATTTGGATTTTGTAGAATCCTCCATCCTTGTTTGGCCAGCAAAGCTTGATTGAACTCCTTCATCCTCTTGAATCCCGACCCGCCCTCTTTCCTTCTATCTTGAACCTTGTTCCATGCAAGCCAGTTGATCCCAGTAGCCTTTTCTCTCTGTGACCACCAAAATCTGCGAATAATGGCTTCAATTTTCTCACATATACCATCGGGTAACATAAAACAACTCATTGTATAGGTCGGCAACGCTTGCGCCACTGCTTTAATCAACACTTCTTTTCCGGTAATATAGAGGGACTTCTCTTTCCATCCTTTAAGTCTGCTGCAGATTTTTTCTATAAGAGCATTGAATGTGATGGATTTATTTCTCCCCATTGTTGTTGGGAGACCTAAATACTTGTCGTACTTGTCTACCTCTTGAACTCCGATAACAGTTAACAACTCAGTACGAGTATGTATAAGAACACCTGATGAGAAGATGAGTGCTGATTTATCCAGATTCACTTCTTGTCCTGTAGCTTTCCCATAATCTGAAAGAATTTGCAATAAACAATTGAGATTCTCCAGATTCGCACCTGTAAAAAACAATGAATCGTCAGCCAAAAAGATGTGGGAGACCACTGGTCCTCCCCTAGACGCCGTTACTCCTTCCAACCTATCCTCCAGAACAGCCCTTGAAACAGCTCGTGACAAGAATTCACTACAAATCAGGAATAAATACGGCGAAATTGGGCATCCATGTCTCAGACCCCTTTGCGGCACTACACTCCCTACCGGTACTCCATTCCTAATAAAAGAATATCGTACAGTGGAAATACAGTTAATGATGAGAGATACAAATTTAGGGCCGAACCCTAGATACTCCAGAGCTTCCTTCATAAACTTCCATTCCACCCTGTCATAAGCTTTACTCATGTTAATTTTCAGTGCAGCATATCCTCTCTTCCCCTTCTTCCTTGTCTTAAGAGAGTGAATTACTTTAAAAGCTGTCAAAATATTATTCGTTATAAGTCTCCCAGGAACAAATCACTTTGGTTTTCCGAGATCAACTCCGGCAATAATAACTTGAGTCTATTAGCTGCAGCTTTGGCCACAATCTTATAAACAACCGAACATAGGCTTATAGGACGATAATCACTCGGTTTTCTTGGCTGCTTCTTCTTTGGGATAAGTGCTATAAGTGTCTGATTGTAATCAGTTAAATCAGCCCCATAGTTTAAGATATCAAGTGTTGTTTTTGTTACCTTTTCTCCAACTATGGTCCAATATTTCTGATGGAACCCTGCATTAAAACCATCAACTCCTGGTGCCTTATCAGGGGCCATTTGGAATAGGGCCGTTTTGATATCCTGTGCCGAGTACTCCCTTTCTAGCATGTCCCTATCCTCTGCACTGATCTTTATATCCATAGCACTCAAAATAGATAAATCAGCACTCAAACAACATTTCTTTGTTTTTTCTTCTGTTGGTGTTTCATGTTTTGCAATTCTCATATTTCCTCTACCGACTTCAAGTCCCTTGTATAGGTCTGGCCCTTTGGTTTGTAAATTCGTTCTGTAAATTCATGCAATATATGTTTTGTTTGATTAAAAAAAGATAGGAGTTATTACATAGTTAAAGGGGCTCCAAAGACGAAACGCGGATTTCAAAGTTAGTTTTCTACACATGCGTACTGTTCCCACTTTCCGAGGTGGCTTGAAGACCAACTGGTTCCAGATTTTTCCAACGGGCTACTCTCTGCTATTTGGTCCGTTTCTTCTGGATCGTCTTACTTTGACTTTTTAACCCGTAACTGGGTTATTTTGACTCGATAATTTAAATAGCTAAACGATATAATTTTTTGATAATTTTTTAATGATGTTGTAAAGGAAACTTAACTCTGCGAGACCATGCAAATGTTACAAAATTTTTGCACTATTTTTAGCTGATCAAATTACTGGGTCAAAGTGACTCAGTGAATAGTGACAAAAAGTGAGAAATAGTACAAGTTTATTTCTAGCTCATCCAAACGTGTAGGATTAAAATTCAAAAAAGTTATTAATCTATCTAATAATTCAACTTTGCCAAACTAAGCCAAAGTCTAGGGCTCACACTGAAAAGAATTAACTGCACCAAATATTTATTCAGAACTTCGCGTTTGTGCAACGCGAGTTTTGTGTATTTGCAAAAACACCCCTCACTACACTTTGTAGCGTAAACTTCACACACTCCCCAATTTCAAATCACTGTCCTCGTCGTCGTCTTTCAATTTACAGAGAACTGAGACAAGACCAGAGAGAGAGAGTGAGAGAGATGCCTCCAAGGAAAGAACTCTGCAGGAACTACGCGCGCGGGAGGTAAGTTTTCACCTCTCGTCTCCATACACAACACACCCATTTCACCACTTGTGTATCTTGAGCATGTTTGATTGTATTTTTCATCTGTCAGTGCATAATTAAGCTCTGGGTTTTGTCTAATTTCAGTTATTAGTATAAATAATTAATCATTGTATCTGGGTTCTTGCTCTGAGTGTTTTCTTTTTGTTGGGTGTTCTTTTGTTGGTGTAGACTTGGAGCTAATTGGGGGTTTAGGGCAAGGAAGCTAGGAGATGTTCTTTGATTAGAATAGAGGGTGATAGGAAGGGATTTGAGGCATGAATTTTGGTGGGTTGTAGTTAGTTTACTGGTTTGACATGAAATTCTGAAAGCTTTTGGGTATTGGGATGGAGATGTATGATATCCGATGTTGATGAGAAAACAACCCTCTTACGTGTTGAAGGTGGAGACCTGGTTCATGGGCAACCCGTTTCATGAATAGACCCAGTTCATGATTCGCTACGACCCCAAAAAGGGGACATGATTCGTGGAGCGAAGGCTTGGGCCGGACGCGGTTTGACCTGTTTGGGCTTGGATCCGGCCCGGCTTAGTAGATCGTTCTATTTATAAAGTTCTTAGGGTTCGTAGCAAGTGTGTTGAGCGTTCTGATTTCGCTTGTAATTCTCTCTGAGACGTTTCGTCTGTTTTTAGTGAAATCTCTGCAACTGCGGAACCACGTAAATCTGTGTGTCTAGTTTCTTTCTTTCTGCATATTTTGTTTTTACACAACATTAGGCAGACATGGACTTAATTAGTACTTAATGAAGGAGGAATAGCACAGATATTTGATTAAGCTCTCGTGTTACCGCAATTTCTCATTCTCTATTGAATACCCTTTTTTTTTGTTCCACGCATTCCGAAACATGGTACGCTAGGGTTCCCGAATGGTGAGTTTGGAAATCGAACAATTTACATGTTTCTAGAGAAGAGGAAATTCGTAGTTAATGTTCATAGTATTATATTGATTATTGACATAAAAGAACATATAACTTGTGTATTGTGGCCTTCTTAAATCGAGAAAACATTTAATTTCTACTGGGCAACTTGAAGAAGCTTGCTCCTGTTGTAATGATGACCCACCACGTTCTGCTACCCTGTTTATGTTCTATGGACCCTAACTATCTGTGATCCGAGGAGCATTGTTTCACAACTAAAAACCTAATACCCTGGACCTGGATAGCCGCATATTTTTCGCTTGTTGCTAATTCACTTAGCCATCTTAACATTTTGATGCACTCTGAAAAGACTAGCAGGAGGACATATAGATGAAGGCCGATTTCGGGGAAAATGTTGGTGTATTTGTTTGCGTCTTTTTTTATGGGTTATCTAGCTATAGTTCCTAGGAGGTTATTTTAAGATATATGGAACAACTCTATGATGCAATTGGTTCGAACTTGCTGTATCCTGACATTTTAAACATCTTGCTGAAAATGTATCTGGGTTGTGGACTTCACTTCTATATCAGGCTTTGGACCTCGAACCCAGGGTTCATGCCCTAAAAGGTGTACATCAGTACATGGGAGTTAGATTAAGTATCCTTTGCTTATTCCTTCTGAGTATCTGGAAGGAAAATGTACGGCATCAGCTGAAATGTTGATTCTCTCTTCGCATACACACGCTAAAAACTTGCTTTCATAGTTGTCAAAGTATGATAAGCTTCGTGTATCAACAATTGATTTTTCTGTATTTTGTATCGTGACGATACAGAGACATCCTTTATACTAGTGCAGGAAGCCAGGAACATGTTCCAACCCTTATGCATGAGGAACTTCTGGCATGCACTTTAAAGTTAGTCACCTTTGTTCCTACAAAATACCACATCCGAATCAAGTTGATATTGACATTGTTTACCTTCTTAACATATCTTGTTCACCACTTAGTTCTCACTCTTTTTTAAATAAAAAATGATAAAGAAATCTAGAAGGGTCATTTTTTGAGCTCGATAGAAGCCAAAAATGAAGCTTATATAAAATATTAAACTAGAATCTTTCAAGCAGAGAACTTTACACCATACATCCTAGGAAGGATGTGTGTGTGTGTGTGTGTGTGTGTGTGTGTGTGTGTGTGTGTGTGTGTGTGTGTGTGTGTGTGTGTCACACATATGCTTCATACTCAGATTACCACTACAAATAGTTAAAGCTATTGAACTAATCAATTCCTAGATACCAGAAAAACATCAAGACCACAACACAAACTTAACTGTGTCTTTTACTTCCTCGTGAAATATTGTTATAATCAATACCCTTTTTTTGTTCCACGCATTCCGAAACATGGTACACTAGGGTTCCCGAATGGTGAGTTTGGAAATCGAACAATTTACATGCTTCTAGAGAAGAGGAAATTCATAGTTAATGTTCATAGTATTATATTGACATAAAAAGAACATAGAACTTGTGTATTGTGGCCGCCTTAAATCCAGAAAACATTTAATTTCTACTGAGCAACCTGAAGAAGCTTGCCCCTGTTGTACTGAGATCCACCACGTTCTGCTATCCTGTTTATGTTCTATGAACCTTAACTATCTGTGATCCGAGGAACATTGTTGCAAAACTAAACGTAATAACCCTGGATAGCTGCATATTTTTCGTCGGTTGCTAATTCACTTTGCCATTTGATGCACTCTGAAAAGACTAAAAGGAGGACATATAGATGAAGGCAGATTTAGGGGAAAATGTTGGTGTATTTGTCTGCCGCTTTTTTTATGGGTTATCGAGCTATAGTTCCTTGGAGGTTATTTTAAGATATATGGAATAGCTCTATGATGCAATTGGTTCGATCTTGCTGCAAAATATCTTGACATTTAAACATCTTGCTGAAAATGTATCTGGGTTGTGGACTTCACTTCTATATCAGGCTTTGGACCTCCTTCCCAGGGTTCATTCCCTAAAAGGTGTACATCGGAGTTAGATTAAGTAATCCTTTGCTCATTCCTTCTGAGTATCAGGAAGGAAAATGTACGACATCAGCTGAATTGTTGATTCTCTCTTCAAATACACATGCTAAAAACTTGCTTTCATAGTTGTCAAAGTATGATAAGCATCGTGTATCAAAAATTGGTTTTTCTGTATTGTGTATCGTGACGATACAGGGACATCCTTTATACTAGTGCAGGAAGCCAGGAACATGTTCAAAACCTTATACATTAGGAACTTGTGCCATGCACTTTAAGTTAGTCACCTTTGTACCTACGAAATACCACATATCCGAATCAAGTTGATAATGACATTGTTTATCTTCTTAACATATCATGTTCGCCACTCAGTTTTCACACTTTTTTAAATAAAAAATGATAAAGAAATCTAGAAGGGTCAATTTTTGAACTCGATAGAAGCCAAAAATGAAGCTTATATAATATATTAAACTAGAATCTTTCAAGCAGACTTTACACCATACATCCTAGGAAGGATGAGTGTGTGTGTGTGTGTGTGTGTGTGTGTGTGTGTCACACATATCCTTCATACTCAGATTACCACTACAAATATTTAAAGCTATTGAACTGATCAATTCCTAGATACCAGAAAAACATCAAGACCACAACACAAACTTAACTGTGTCTTCAATGAGGTAGATTAATTGATTTTGTGTTGTGGTCTTGATCACATTCTGTTATCTAGGAATTGATCAGTTTAATAGCTTTAAATCTTTGTAGTGGTAATCCAAGTATGAAGGATGTGTGTGTGTGCGCGCCCGCAAATGAAGGAATATTTTTGTAGACTGGTAATGCATTTGTTCATTACTAATCTCAATATCCTATCTTGCCAACGAGGAAACCTTGGAACTGTTTATGTTGAACTGTAACTATTTATCATTTTCCATATGAACCAAAAGAAATACTACAGCTTCACAGACTTGATTCTTGGATCGCAATCATGTACCCCTTTCTAGCAATTTTTTCATTCAGCTGATTTGAACATCTTACTGTTAGAGTAAGTACCCTTGCTGTATGAAAGATTTGAAGTGACCGTTTAAGTTAGTGAATGGAACAATCGACCGCTATCACTTTGTTGGAGTATTAAGTTAGCCTTCTGAAGGTTTCTGGACGCTGAGGATAAATAATTACTATATTCTCAAAGGGTAGTACATGGCTACTTCAAGTCCAAATTCTGATGCAGGCGGTCAAATAATAGATTCTAACTTGACACATACAAGCGTTTGACCGTGGTAATCGAATGTGTAAGGCATCAAATTGGGTGGTTCTTGAAGTTGAAAGTATGACTATATGAGAGATCCAATTGGTTTTGTGGTGAGTACATGAGCACAATGTTGAATACACACTCCAGTTTATGATTTGCTTTTTATCTATTCATGCGTCTCTAAGTTTTAGAACTGATGTTGTGGTAATTTTTACAAAGTTCTAGACTTGTTATTAACTTACTATTAATATGAGGTACTTAGTACCTGTCATAAATCATAATAGATGATTAGAGCTGTAGCACTTCTTGATGAGAAGTTTACAGTGTTTTTTTGGTTTGTCGCTTATCGTTATGCTTATCTGAGGTTAGTACTTGTTTGGTTGCCGGAATAAATCATGAATTCCTCATGTTTGTCCCTGAAGATCTGGTGCTACGGACATGAAAATATATTTGTACAATCATGGAAGTCTCTGTGTCGATATCCTCCTTTTCTATAAGCATCTTATTGTTGGGCTTTACTTATATAAAATACTTTCTCTGCTTGTTCAGCTGTAGGTATGGTGCAGACTGTAGGTTTCTTCATCCGGCACAACAACAGCCGCAACCTAATAGTATTGGGTTTGGTTTACAATCTGGGACACAATTCCAGCGATCAAATTCACAACAACAGCAGCCAAATCCATTTGGTTTTGGTGTTCAGGGTGCTCAACCAAGAGGGGCCACACAAAATCAATTCAAGGTTCATTCCTGTCCTCACTTCTTCGGAGTTGTTATTTCAGGCTCCGTTTGGTTGGTGGTAAACCATTTTCCTGTAAAATGTTTTCCCTTGTTTTGGTGTTGGTTCATCATTTGTCTCGTAAAATGTTTTCCCTTGTAAAAATGTTTTCACTCAAATGAAGTAAAATGATTTACACATTTAAAATCCGTAAGCCATTTTCCGGAGAGTGAAGGAGCATGACAAAAACTCATACAAACACCTCCACCACCAAGAACCACCATTACCGCCACCCACCTCCACAGCCATTGCCGTCGCCGCCCACTGGCACCGCCACCAATTATTAATTTATTGTTATATGTATTTTTTTCTAATAATATCTAATGCGTAAGATTTTTTTTTTTTGCATGTGTCAACCAAACACGAGAGAGTGACTGCAGAGAAAACTTTTGCACAGAAAATATTTTACGCGTACAATATTTTCCTTCGTTAATCATTTTACTGCCAACCAAACGGAGCCTCGATGTCTTTATTTACAATATTGCACGTTCAGCAATGTGTGAGATGTTACGAAGTCAGATAGCGTAGAAATTTCGAAGGGCATATGCCTTTCTCTCGCATTGTTTTCCTTTTCTATCTTAGTTTGAATTTTATTTCTGTAAATCAGCCATTCGAGAATAAGTGGACTCGATCCTCTGCCGCTAATACTGCTGGCTCCCAAGCTTCTCGACAGCCTGATAATCAGCCTTCAACCGCAAATCATAAGTGAGTGATTGTTCAGTATCTTGTACTTCTGCATTTGCAATTTTAGTATTGATAAGTTCATTTATTTGCAGCTTTGGACTGTTTGTTATTTCGTCTTCTCAATTGGCTGAATGGCTATCATGCAAAAACCTGACTTTGTGTTTTTGGTCCGGGGAAGATGCACAGATCCTGAATCATGCAAACGGCAAATGAGGGAAGATTTTCAGAATGAGAAACCTCTTTGGAAGCTTACATGTTATGGCCATTCTAAGAGGTGAGTTTGTCATGACCTGAAACTGCATAAACATTTTAGCTGAATTAAAGCGTGTGGACTTCAGATTTAGTTTCTGCTTCGGGCAGACCATAAGTTAACCTAAATTGCCATTCTGATGCAAAAGTGAAAACCTAACTTCTTGGTACTGCTTATGGGGAGGAATATAAACAATCTCATATTTGTTGCCAAAACCACAATTTCTTGCAATTTCGCCATATTTTCTCTTGCTTTTTCTTGCTCTGTGATACATAATGGACCTGCTTATTTTTTTAAAGTATGAGATCATATCCTAGTAGGTCATTCATTGCGTAAGTATTATCATTGACAATTAAATTGCATCAATTTTACAAATTTCATAGCCTTCTTTCCAAATGAAGCCAGTTTTTAATTGACTACATAAAATATAGATACATGCATACATAGGCACTATCAAACATGTTACTTTGGAATTGCAGCTGAGCCACTTAACTAATAAAACCTATGGTTCCTTACTCCAAATTACTAATAGACAATGTGTTTGAATACTTCAAGTAGCATTTTAGTGAACTGAAATATTGAGCCAACTACAGTTTCAGTATTCAGACTGATATTTAGGTTTTGCCCATCTTTGGGGATATATCCACATGACTGTAATTAGTTTAGGTTTGCTTCACAAAAAAGATTTGTGGATGAGCACCTCAAGTCACCAGTATTTAGGTTTCATGTACGTGCTTTTTTCTTATCCATAGTACTCTGATTTCTAGTGGTTGTTAACAAATACCGTTATAATAAAATACACAAATACCCTGGCTGGCGGCTGAGTCCACGTTTTCTCACTTAAACCGTTCAAAAAGTATTTAAAGTAAATTGTTCCTCGGCTGTTCTAATTTTCTTGCTCCGCCACTGAGTATTGCAGTGCCTTAATACTACTTTTTCTTTTGGCAGTGCTTTTTGTGACATCAGTGGCGATATTAGTCCTGAAGAACTACGTGCAGCAGCATACGATGACGCTAAGAAGGGAATGAGCATGCAATTAATTGTAAGAATATTTTGTGGCGGCTTATCACCGTTTTACTTCCTCTATAAGTTCAAGGTCATATTTGTTACGCGTAATAGTGTGCAGTCTCCACCATGTACCACAACTCTCACAATTTTTTTTGGGGGAGAGATGTTCAAACTTTTGGGAGTTGGTCACAGACTCCACAGTCAAGCCCTGGAGGATCACAGCCATATAGAGCATGTGTAGAAGGGAATAAGATTATGAGCAAGACCAAGAACATAGTCTGCAAATATTTCGATTAATGAAAGGTTAAGATGAATGTGAAATTGAATACAAAAATTAGACCTGGGAAAATGGGTATTATCCAATGGGCTGGACTATTTGACCTGTTGGTAAATGGATTGGGTCCTGTCCATTTAATAAATGGATATTATCCAATAGATGCCGGCAAGATGTCCAAGAGACTAGATACTGGCAGGTTTTCATATTCAAGAAGAGGAGTCTGGTATGGACGGATTTCAACGAGGACAACAGACACCGCACCGCCGCCGACAAGGACAATGGGGGCGCCATAGCAGCGGCAACGATGAGGATGACCAGAAAGCTTTGGCTTTTTATCTCTTCCTCCTCCCCTTCTTCCTATATTTCCGGAATCTATGGAGGAGTGGAGGACGATGCCGTTGATTGGGTCGATGCTGGCGGCGGCGATGGCTTGCACATTCTCTAACTGATGAAGAGGGAGGGGCATAGTTGAAATTTTAAAGAACACACATCTTTTTGTTATAAAAGTCTGTTGTACCTATATTATAAAATACATGGTTTAACTAACTATGATTTTTCAACCGTTAGATTAAATCAACCCCATCCCCACCATTAGATCTCACTTACTTATTACATCTCTAACTACCCACTCTCTTTGGACATCCCTAACTAATAGAAGAGAGGTTTTTCTCAACTACATCCCTAGCTAATAAGAGATAGGTTGTGAGTGATTTCCACGTAATGCTCATCCCATACTTGGAAGTAGTTATTTTTTTTTCACCACATTTGTAAATATAATTTTTGGATAACACCTCTAAATTCATTTAAAAAAAACACCTCTAAATTAAAAAACTATCCAATTTAGGGATAGCGCCCTCGGGCACGGGCAATACTCTAGTTATCAATAAATTCAAACCTCAATCTAACTAAGCCCATAGAGAAAATGGGTTTCTTGGTTTGTATTGAGACCCAATCCAAAAATAGTCCAAACTGAATCCATCCAGCCAGTCCATTTTGCCAGGACTAAGAGAAATCAACAAGAATATTGGTAAAGGTGTGCTTGATTGAGTTGACTTTCGAAAAATCAATCATGAGCATCAACCTCTCACTTCGACGAGGCTTTCTTCTTCTTAATCATGAAGATGATTTAGTCTTACAGGTCTTCGTCCTGCTTTTGTGACCTAAGTTATAAGCAGTTGCAAAAGGGGCTTGTGGTCTCTAAATCTGAATAGATTGAGATAGGATTGGCTGAAGAAAGTGCCGTCATTGTTAGTGACTGTTGTGTACTGTTGAGATGTCCCACATCGGACATTCAAGAAGAAGATAAAGAATTAATAAGTGTCCTGGGCTACTCCCCTCATTGCCAATTGGTTTTGAGGTGGAACCCCATGGATTCTTACATGGTATCAGAGCCTCGGCTCACACACGTGAATGGTCTAACAACCCACGTGCTCACCGCCACCCGCAGACAAAAAAAGATCCATGTGTAGGCCAAAGAATGCCACACGTGAGGGGGCGTGTTGAGAAGTCCCACATCGGATATTCAAGAAGAAGATAAAGAATTAATAACTGTCCTGGGCTACTCCCTCATTGCCAATTGGTTTTGAGGTGGAACCCCATGGATTCTTACATGTACTATAGTAGTATTGGGGTGGAGCCTGGTTTGTGGGCGACCCGTTTTATGAATGTCCCAAAAAAGGAGACATGATTCGTGGAGCTAAGGCTTGGGCCGGTAGACCCGGTTTGACCCGTTTGGGCTTGGATCCGGCCCGGTTTAATAGTTCGTCTATATATAGAGCTCTTAGGGTTTGTAGCAAGTATGTTGACCGTTTCTGATTTCGCATGTAATTCTCACTGAGACGTTTCGTCTGTTTTATTGAAATCTCTGCAACTCTCTGTGGATGTAGGCTGTTTTGCCGAACCACGTAAATCTGTGTGTTTGGTTTCTTTCTTTCTACATCTTTCGTTTTTCACAACAAGTAGGTAGGCCATGCAGCAAATGTAATTGGTGCATAGAAGAACTACATCACCCTTACGTCGTTCAAGGATGAGATGAAGCTGTGTTAGCACAATTCTCTTATTCCTTAGCGATTAGCGAATTGGATCACGCTCTCTTAACCATAAATTTTTCCATCCAAATGGTCATAGTAAATTTTGTAATATTTATTACTTTAAAAGTCCTCTTGAGGAGGAAACAAATCTTTTGTGCTCATATCAGGATGGACGATGTTCAATGACAAATATTCAATGATTTTATATTTGTAGTATATGGTGTGGCCCTAATGCTCCATATTTGGTCAGTCGGTCAATTACTGTCAATTTGGTAATCCTTTGAGGCTGTAAGCAGACTTACTCCTTGTTGATTATTATGTTAGGCAATCCGTCTGAGAATAGTTGACATCCAGATGCCAGGGTGGTGCCTTTGTTCATCTTTCTTCTTTTGGATTTGGACAAGTGCAAAATTTGCCTTTGGTCTTAAATAGAAAGAAGCAGGATGCCACTATTGCAGACAGATAATAACTTGTGGATGGTTACCCTATATCAGTCTAAATCCTGTAAGTACCCAATATCCATGTGGCTCAAGAGAACTTGGAGGCACCAAAAATGACTTCATTGGCTTGGCATGTCCACGAGGAACGAAAGAGTATATTGATGACAGATAACCATACATGGAGAGTGATACAATAGAGACAAGTAAATAAACTAAACAGACCAAGTAAGACTAGTGGGAACTCCGGAAGACTATTGAGTGCGGATGACAAAGCGGCTGATCTTATCCCAGTGGTTCGGGGGTGTCCTTTGCTTGAACTCCAGAGTATAGAGATTTTGTCTCTTTTCTCAGGGATTTGCCATCAGAATGATTGGAAAGCCCGTCCAATATGGCCTAGCAGAGACCAAACCAACAAAATGTGAAACAGACGCGCAATGCTATTTGAGCTCAAACTGCCTCAAAACAAACACATTTAAAAGCCCAAACACAATCTGTTGACTCCTGACCCAAACCCGATGCTAGCAGCCCATTAAAGCCCTCACATAGGGAACCCAAAACAACCCGTTGCTGATACTAAAAAAAACAGGCTATGCTGAACCATAGCAGAATCTTCTAGCAGTCAACGGACTGCTGTTGCTGCCGGTTGTCTCCACCATGTTTGGTGTCCTCTTCGAAACACGGGACTGGTGGGATAAAAATGTAGAGGTTGGTTGGTAGAATCTCGTCCCTAGGCGGGTTCTTCATTCACGCCGTTACAGCCGGGAACATCATCATCAGAGTGGTGGTGGCTACCGTTACTTCTAGTTACCATCCTTGGGGGGGCATTTCCCTATCTATTTCATACCTTGAATCTGAGCGGCTGTGTTGCAAGGCGGCGGCTGTGGCAGGGAAGAAGTCGGCAATGGCATCAGAGGTGGATGTGGCAGGGAAGAAGTCGGCGATGGGCAACGATGGATGGCGGCAGTAGAAGTATGGGTGTAACAGATCTGGCTGGAGAGAGCTTGCGGGGAGGTCTGGTGGCCTTTTCCTGCTGTGGCGGCATGAGGCGGGTGGCTTGTTAGAAAGTGGGGTGAGAGTTTAGAGCATAGTTGTCAAAACGCCTCGGCAACCTGAGGCGATGGAGTGGTCTATCGCCCAGGCGATAGCCCAGGACTAGTAGTAGTAGTAGTAGTAGTAGTAGTAGTAATAATAATAATAATAATAATAATAATAATAATAATAATAATAATAATAATAATAATAACTACTATTACATAAATTTGTTAATATCACAAATAAACATGTCATAACTTGTATATAGTATTATATCATACCTAAAACAGAGATTGCATATAATATTCGACATCATGATGAGTATTATGAATGAGGTTTCCAAAAACTAAAATTATATAATAATTCAAAGTTTCAAACCCAAGATTATCTTAATAGATAAATTAAGATAATTTATTAGTATTCCTTTTTTTATCTGTTTGGGGGTTTACCTAATACGTTGTTACTAATTTCTAATAATTCATCAAGAAATTCATAATATTCCTCATTATACCACCGGTCAATGAAATTTTTCTCATCTTAGTTATAAGTAGTATACTACAATTTTCCCTTGCAGAATAGAAAATTACTTCTACGTTGACATATTTTGTTTGATTAATATATTCAAAAAGATAAATTTGAAGAAAAATTATGTAATAATAAGCAGAAATTGTGAGACAGCCAGGACGATTTAGGCAACCGCCTAATATCTAGGGTTCAGGGCTTCAGGTGGACTCCTAGGCGACTCACCCTACTTGAGGCGCCTAGAGCCCTAGACTGCGGCCCAGGCGACCTCCTTTGACAAATTTGATTAAGAGAGAGAGAGATGTGGCTTTCACTCTATCTTGGCCTTAAGAATATATTCATCTTATGATGAATAGGAAAATAGTATTGTAATTAGTATTTACGAACAGATTACCAGACATGTATGACAGATGTGCTAGAAAAATTTACTTAAGATAAGAGTAACCTTGAGAAACTAAGTCTGACTTGCTAATCATATCCATACATGTATATATAGTTTTCCTCCGATTGTGGGTTCGGCAGCCCTTTCTCACTTCTCTTTCAGCATTGGCTGGACCACTCTTACTAATAGTCTAATATGCGATCTTTGTAAGAGTAGATATTGGTGGGACTTTTTTTTTTTTATAAATCTATTCCTTGGTTCTTCTTTCTGAAGAAAATTCCCAGTACCTTATCTTCCTCTACCAAGAGCCTGGCCATGAGGGAAACTCCTGGTCAAACTCCCAAACAATGCTTTTGTGTGATCTTTTTATCATCTAGAGAGTTTCTATGTTTAAAATATTATTCACAAACTGTTTCTCGCTGACTAACTTGTGGGTCTCTTCTGGATACAGGTTGAAAGAGAAAGGACTTTGGTCAATACGAAGTTAGCTGAATTCGAGAGCCTACTCCGGAATCCTTATGTAGTCAAGCAAAGTTCTGTTCTCACTTCCCAACCTGTTGTTCCTGGGACCAATCCTGGTGCACATTTAATGACCCAAAGCAGCAGCACCCCTCCTACAGTATCAAGTTTCAGTCAACTTGGTGGATCACTTAATGCTGGTTTTGGAACGAGGCATGATACTCCTGGACATCTCAATTCATATTTGCTTATTTTTATTTAGCTAGTGAAGCAATTTATTTACCAATCTCCCATTTCTTAGTTTGCCGGTTGACTTCATTAACTTGTTGAGTTATTTCTTTCAGGGCCGCTCCTCCAAGTAACGCTTTTGGTTCTTTTCAAACTCCCAACCAGGGTGGTAATATATTTGGGTCAAACAACTCACCTTCAGGTGGCACTTCGAAAGTCCAAAAATCACTACACTAGAGTGTTCTGGGTATATTGTAACGCCTTTTGTCTTTTCCAACATGTGGTAGGTGGTTTTGGAAGCCGAGCTCCTGTTCCGTCATTTGGAAGTCCTTTAGTCTCCAATACATCAAGCTTTAACAACAATACTGTTCCGACATTTGGAAGTGCTTTAGTCTCCAACACATCAAGCTTTAACAACAATCATATTCCGACATTTGGAAGTCCTTTCGTCTCCAACACATTTAGCTTTAACAACAATGCATTTGGTGCCGGGCAAAATGCATTTTCCACTCCAGCAGTGTCTCCACAAATTTCCACTGCTGGAAGTGTTCAGGCTACGTTTCCTAGTGGATCAAAGTTCTCCACCGCAGCTGGGCAATTGTCTGGTAAAACTGACTCCAGGTTAGTTCTTCTAGAAATTCTTATTACAGTCTTACAGATACAAGTAAACTTGACGCACAAAGCTAAGCAGTTATTGACAGAAAAATTGTCGCATGTGTAATTTTTAAAATAATGAATTAGAAAATATTTTGAGGTCTGGAGTTGATATGTTCTATGATGTACTGATCTCAGGCTTAAAATTCCAGAACTCGTGGTTTAGATAGAGGCTTACAAATTACGTATCAATTGCTGGAGACATGAGCCACACATTTAGGGCCTCTATTATATAGGCTCAGATTTTCTTTGCTTGAGAATGTTCCATGTTTCACTCTACTCTTAGAGCCCGTTTGGTAATGCTTTTGCTTTCAAGAACGCTTCTTTTTTATGCCAACCGCAGTGTTAGGTAAATTTTTATTTATTTGCTTGAGAAAGCAGTGTTTGCCGTATGCTTGCCCACCGCAGCTTTTGAAAAGCAGGAGAGGGGTTGCTTTTCCGGACATGCTTTTTGATAATTTTATTAATAGACCTTTTTATCCATGCCCTAACAATAAAATTCAAAATTACTTATCTAATAGGTTTTATTTTCTTGGTAATGGTAAGAAACTTATTTTGTGATTGCTATCTTCATGGATAAATTAATCGATCTCTTTTAAGTGTTGTTTCTTGCACATTGACGTCTCTCTTTCATTTTAGTTGGGATGTGAGAATGGCGAAAGCCTAAAAGAGTTTGAATCTTGTTCTTGGGTGCCTTTTCGTTTCTCTATAGAGAGTATAAAAATGCCTTTCCACAATAAGAATTTATTGTTGCTCCAACGCAGACTTCATATTATTGCGTTCTAGCCTTCCCTGGGTAACACATGATTTATCTTCACCATGGACTCACCTTTTGAGTCGTGTTCTTACCATTACTCTCTCTCTCTCTCTCCTAAGTATTAGAAAGCAGAACACCAAATCAATGCCTTGGAATTTCACATCATTAGGACAGAAGGTTGAAGGTGTGAATTATGTGTCTAATATGATCTATGGTATTGAAGGCTTGAAATTTCAAGGACCATGATTAAGATGTGAAGTGACAGCGTAACTAAATTAGGTATCAATACACTTTTGACAGATCACATCTAGTCCTGGCATTGATTAAGGACTAATTATGGTTGAGCAGTGTTTGGTTTTGCCCATGTTATTCAGGATCCAACCTTGATTTTTATACCAAAATTATCATATTGGTGGAGCAAGCTATGACAAGAAAGCTTAAACTAACTATGTTAGTTGGTAACCAGACCCACTTTTTGTGCATACTTTATCCTCAACAATAGACCTTAGGGCCAGTTTGGGGATGTTGTAGCGGTGCAGGAACTTGTTGTGTGAGAATCACTATGGGAAAGCTGCTGTGAATTTCAAATAAAATGTTGTTTGGTAAATACGTAGTACTACTCAAGAGCTTTGGTGAAATATTGATATAGTGATTTCATGTTTGGTAAAATCAAATATAATCCTGCTGCGAGAGAGTAAAAGGACAAAATTTTAAGTATGAACTTTGTAAAGATAAATATTGAAATTTTCAAAAATTACAAGGTTAAAATCGGTTGTAGAAGAATTAATCAGAAGAAGGTTGCGGTAAAGCATCTTCCCCCTTCCCCTGCTTCCTTGAAGCTGCTGTGAGACAGCAGAAACTATCCGAAAAGTCAGAAATTTAATCTTTACTAAACGTATTAAAAACTGCTTCTGCTGTCAGAAAGCTGTTGTGCTGGTAGCAGAAGCATTCCCAAGCTGGCCCTTAATCTCTTAACCGACGGTTCCTTGGTCATCGTTTCTTTCTTGAATATTTGGTGGGGTGTGAAAATGGCTGACAGAAGATGCCCAAAGGGCTAGTCTTAGTGCTCGTTTGGTATCACTTTTTCTAAACAACTTTGTTTTAAAAAAAAAGACCATAAAAACACATTTGGATGAGGCAAGTCATCATTGTTTGAAAACATAAATTGGGTGGAAAACACTTGTCTGGAGACACCATATTTGGTGTTTTTTCGGATTTTTTCGGATTAGCACTGAAAGGTAGTAGTGCTGCGGAATCTGATTTTTTATTTTAATCAGTGTTGTTTTTGAACCGGGTACCACACAGGCTCTGAGTAGATAGATAATACTTGTCAGTTCTCATCCCACTTCAAATCTTGTAGTCTCTTGACATAGAAAAGGGCTAAGTCTTGTTAGATCACACTTCTTAACTGCATTGTTTGAATATAATGCCGGTGTATGTGAAAAAAATTATTTTGGAAATACTGATCAAATGTGCTGATTATTACACTTACTTCCTGTGTAGCAATAATACATCCAATAAAAGTCGCACGCTGGACGATAGTATCTGGTCAAAAGAGCAATGGAACCCTGGAGAGGTACTATTATTTACCCCTGACACATAATGTTTCACTTTCATGTTTTCTCGTCCAAGGTTATATACTAAATTCTATGTCTTTGTTTATGCCTTTCAGATCCCGGAAGAAGTACCTCCCGACAACTGCATTTTCTAGGGTTTTTCTTCAGTAGTAAAAGCATGTAAAGCAGCAGAATATCAGAAAAACACACTTTGTTCAGGTCAGTAAGAAAGTGGTCATAACAAAACGAATATGAAGGTCACCTGTTTTATTTTCCCGGAATGTTAAAACCAGATGTTTCCCTATATATGCAGGTTGATCAAAGCTACTCGAGAAAACCATATTAATATAGACATTAGATGCCCTTATTCATTCAGATACTTGCAGAGACCCCTTGTTGGAGCTCTCGGACTCTTGTCAATGGACTCTGACGCTCTTGCTACCTGTACCAGCATCTGCAGCACTGATTTTTTTTTCATTTCTTCGTAACTTCATGCCGTAGAACTTGTATTCACATAGGTGCTCCTTGTCTGGATCAAATAGGCGTTGTTCGATTTTTTCATTTGAATGTGTCTGTTGTGTTAGAATCCATTAAGAAATGTTTGGATTATGATCTCCAAGCTTTTGGGAAATTGTTATCCAGGAAGTTTATATACGTTCACTAGTGCAATATTTGGTGAATCTCTCTCTCTCTCTCTCTCTCTCTCTCTCTCTCTCTCTCGTGGTTGTCGGGCATAGTTTAGCTCGTGAAGACCCCTCAGTGCTATGGTGGTTGCTACGCTGGTGACCTGGAGGGTGGGAGTTCGAACCATGTTTTCTGCAAAAATTACTCCCTCCATCTCATAATAAGTGTCCATTTTGAAACGCCAACATTTTAAAGGGACATATTAATTGCCAACTTGATTGGGTTTTGTATGGACACAGGACACTGATACAATTGTCCTTTAACTTTCCATTTACGAAACCAGTAAAATTATTTTTTATTGAACATTTTGTCAATGTATTCATTTTATCATAAAAAATCGAGGTGGGCAATTAGTTTGGGACATTCCAAAATATAAAAATGAACACTTATTATGGGATAGAAGGAATAGAAATTTGGGTGCAAGTTCATTTGATGTTGATCAATTGGTAATTCAGACACCCTGATTAATTGAGGCACACCTTTGTTTTTAACAATTACATAGGACATCATATAATCATAACCTACATCCAGCAGGGTCGAACACATCCATTGACTTACCTCATCTACTATTCTCAAACAGAAGGATTGTGGAGCCTTGGACTTAGAGGCTTCAATGGTTTCCACTTTCCAGCTGAAAAGAGGTGGGCAAAGTGCAAGCACTAGTTAGCTAAAGTAGTACGAAAGCCCACTTATGGAGAGAAACATTTTTTTTTTTTTTTTTGAGTAAAGAGAGAACTTTTCCAACGTAAAGGAAACTTCACTAGGAGAGTTTGCTTTCAGGCTTGCTTTCTCAATTTCCCTTTCAAAGGATTTTTTTTAATGGAGGAACCGTAGTCTCTATTCTTATATTGTGTGTTGGGTAATTTCTCCTCTATAGTATAATGATATGTAAATCACACCTGAGAGGTAAATCATTCTAAAAAAAGCTGTGATGGCAGGCTCACAGCTGATTAGACAAATAAATAATTCTTGGGTGGTCTACATGTTCGAATTAAATACCTTTAGACAAACACCCAAAGACTTAAGAATGCAAACTCGATCAACTCAATTACAACTTGAAAGACATAAAAATGAAAATTCTTGATTTTTTTTCCACAAGTTCACTTGAACGTAAAAGCATAAAAAGTCACTGAAACTGCGCATTTGCCCCCTTTTTAGAAAAAGTAGGGGAAATAGTTTAGTAAGCGATGATAGTTGAGTAAAATTTTACATTTTTAGTAAAATTCTTTGTAAAATTGTTTCAGAAGTTATTATTTACGATGTGCATTGAACATATTCCCGTAACCACTCACTAAATTGGATGTTTTAAGCAACATTTTTGAAAGGCGGATGTCAGCTTCTTTGCATGTTCTTTTTATCATCAACATACATTCATTTCTGTGCCACATTTATGATTAGTAGTCATAATTTTTCAAACGGTCTAAAAAGAAAACACTTGCCACTTTTCCGTGAGAGTGTAGAAAATGATAAACGAATTGAAGCTCATAGTTCTTTTTCTTCTTAATCGCTTAGTGGCTTGTATTAGTGACTGCTTGTGGTAAAGATACTTTGATTACCTTTAGAGCATCTGCAACAATAAAATTACTATTTAGTTAAATTTTAAGTGGTATGAACTCAAGTTAACATGACTTCTTATTGTTTGGTCCAATGGTGTTATATATTTTACATAAGTTTGTAGGTATTGAATTATAAATAAAATATTTTATTAAATTAAAATATGAGAGAGAAAGACACAAAAAATTTAACTACCTACATTCTAGCTAGCTACTTCTATTGAGTGGGATACATAATATGTAAAATATTGAGTCATTTAGCTAATTCATTGGAGCTCATTATTTCTTCTAGTTGTGTAAATTATAAACTAAACTAATTCTTTTACATAACCATTGGAGATGCTCTTAGACAGTTTATGTTATTTTCATGTTAACTTCTTTCACCACACTTCTTGAAATCATTTTGAAGAAGCAAGGTTGTGTATCAAACTTCAAAGTAAGAAAATCACGAAAATAGTTAAATTTTTAACATTACGATATGATTATGTATCAAACTTGAAAGTAAAAAAGTACTACATAAGAAAAAAGGGTATTCACGTCACATAAATTGTGAAAATAACTACCAAGTTGTTATCACCGGTATATATTTTATTATGACCTCTTTAATATGGAGAAAGAATTTAAAACATGTACCACGTAATATGCTTATGTTCTTTTACATGACTACGTACTTACAATAATGTTATTGATAATAGTTTACACGTTATATGGAACATCTTAGTCCTGATTATATATATTTTTTCCTCTTAACATGACGTTTTACATACGCGATTTTTAACTGTTATCTTTCAAATATAAAGATTCATACAGATACACGACGAATTATTCAGTTTTACTAATGCAGTGGATAGTGATCATTGTTCAGACATGATTAGTTTGCTTTGCTTTTTGATACACATCACTATAAAATCTCTTGATCACTCTAAAAAAAATCTCTTGATCATACTTAAAGATTAAGTTATCATAACTTTTTTTCATGAATGTTGTAACAATTTTAATGAAACGTGGTTATGAGAAATATATAATTTTTTCTCTTTCTGAACTAAAGAGACGTTTTATATCTTTAGTGGAACAGGAAACAAAAAAGCATTTTTCTTTTCCAATAAAAAGTGTTTTTTTACTTAAAAAAAAGCAGGTTTAGGTGAAAAGAAAAACATAGTGGAAAAAATAAACTGAAAAGCTGCATTATCAAAAAGAATATCCTACACCTAACCCAAAAGACTACTCCTACTTACTAAGATTAGTTGAAAGGTTCATTAGTTTTGTTTTTGTGTGTCTACTTATATAATACAATTATTTAATGGTGGATTGTGTAGTGGTGCATACATATTTTATGTTTTTTTTTAGAAATTATTTTTCTCTCTCGAAAATTACTTATTTTATGAATAATGTCACGTAAAATACTCATAATACATTTTTAATTATAATGAACAACTTTTGTCATGAAGTGCATGGATTCTTTGTATATTGTATAAACTGTTATACACTTCATTATGATATAGTAATAGAACACATAACTAAAATGAACAAGCTTACAAGATATGACTAGTTCCTTTTATAGAATGTGAAAAATTACAAAAATGTGAATTGCATACTTTGTGTATCCAAAAATAATAAAAATAGGTGGTATTTAGCTGCTGTGGTATTTGGTCAATAGTTTTCATAGGCACCTGGCAACTTGGGTACACATGTTCGGGAATACGATATTCCTTCTTTGGAGGCTATTTCTAGTATGCAGGATGTTGAAGAAAAACCTCCAAAGACAAATGTTATAGAGCAATACTAGAGAGTAGGTTCAGTCGCAAATCAGGAATATGGCGTACATCCTTCAACACCATCTTGCACCCAACATTGGTTTGGATGCGAATATCTCCAATCCCTGCGATCTTCGAGGTACTCGTATTACCCATCTTCACAGTTCCAAAGTCTCCAGCTTTGTATGTAGTGAAGAAATCTCGTCTCGAAGTTGCATGGTATGAAGCGGCTGTATCAACAACCCACTCAGTTTCCTGATTCGCTGCAACGTTAAGGCATTCTTCTTCTCCGACTGAGAGTACCACAAGGTCCTGAGAGATTGTGGCAGTTGTATCATCATCCTCACTCTTATCATTCTTCTGGTTCCTTCTATTGTCGCCTAGGTTCTGATCATTCTTCGAGAATCGGCACGATCTTGCCATGTGACCCTGCCTTCCACAGTTGTAGCACTTGACCTTGGACCTTGGCTGAGAACCTCCATTCCTGGACTTGTTGCGACCTCTGTTCTTGTTCCTTGTTTGGCTTCTCCCTCGATCCTTGTTCTTGTCTTTATTCTCCGTGACAAGATCATACGCGCTGTTAGAGCCCATCTCATTTCTCCTTGCCTCCTCGTTGAACATCGCGTCCTTGACCATACTCATTGACAGCTTTCCATCAGGGGCAGAATTGCTCAATGACACGACCAACGTCTCCCACGAGGTTGGTAGGGAGCTAAGCAGCAACAACGCTTGTGTCTCATCATCCCAGTTGAGCTTGACGGTAGCCAATTGGTTTATGAGATTCTGAAATCACTCAAGTGCTCAGCAACTTGTTGACCGTCTCTGTACTTCAAGTTCACGAGCGATCTCATCAGCAACGCTTTGTTCCTGGCAGTCTTCCTCTCATACATGCCTTCCAACTTTATCCATAGCTGGTAGGCATCCGTCTCTTGAGAAACATGGTGGAACACCGAATTTTCAATCCACTGGCGGATATGACCAATCGTCTTCATGTTCATCTTGGTCCACTCATCATCTTCAACTTCGGCTGGCTTGACCTCTTTCGCAAGAATAGGGTCCATCAAATCCTTGCAATAAAGCAAGTTTTGCATCATAGGCTTCCATATCAAATAGTTGCTAGCTGTCAAGTTGATCATGGAACCCGTTGACTCCCCCATTGAACATGGCCCTGTTACCACTTTTGTTGGGTCACGGGGCTGAATCAGACGGACTAGAATGCGCAAACAACGCCAACACGAACAAGTGCGGAAAAGTAGAAGATGTAGGACAAGAGAATTTAACGTGGGAAAAACCCTCTAAGTGAGAGGGACAAAACTACCCACAAAACTTCCACTATATCAATAATAGTAAGTACACAAATCCTCCACAAGAACGTGGGTAAACAAACTAGAAACTAATAAACAGGTAAAACTAAACCTCGCCTCTAGGCGGAAACAAAGCAAACTAATTGCTAACGTGTTACCCGGAATTAGCTTCTGAAATCTTCGTCGTCGTCGCGAACGATCACGTCGCGGTAGTTCTCTCCGTCTCGCGTTAACAAACGCAAGGCAATCTCCTTTGTCTTCTTGTGCCGAAGACCCACACACTCTGGTTTGTGTTTGCTAGAAACACACCTGACACAAGGTACTATAATTGAGAGACTTCTTTAATTCGTGGTCACAAAGCAAGGACACAGTGCCTTTATATAGGCTTCATAATGTGTGTGGCGGTGGTAACAAATCAAATAAGGAAATAAATCATTTGGCTTGCTGCCAAAGCAAAGCACACAAGGAAACTTTCCTTCAAGTTGCCGAAGCAACCACACAAGCTGCTCAATGAATTTCAGCTCATCACCGCCCCCAAACACATGGTTATATTACTTTGGGCTTGGACCCAACATAAACAATGACTTTTAATTGACGTGTGTGCTATTGCTGCACGACCAAAAATGAAATGATGAATGTCATCAAACTTGATACTGAAATGCTTCAATTTATTGTTGTTTCGCCCTGTACCTCAGCTATCACATTGTCGTGGCGAAGGACTAAAAATGTATATTTTGTGTTCGTGTGAATATTTGGTGTTCCTCTCACTGCTGCCTGCATTGTTGAGCTTGCTTTGACTTCGCGTTACATGTGAACAGTGGGTTCATGTTTGCAATTCATGCAACAATTTTGTGCGTGGCTTATTCTTTTCAAGCTCCATAACTTGAATAATAATGGGCATTTGATTAATCAGATAGTGAGGTTATCAATGTGCCATGAGACTACTTGTATGGTTCTTGAAGTTGTTGAAGCGGGCGTAGTTGCTGCATTGCTACGTTTCTTTTTCTTCTTCTGGTTGTGGGTGTTGAGGCGATGAAAAGTGGCTGAGAAAGACATTGTAGTGTGTATGTTTTTATCTTTCATTGATGTTGCGTTTAGGTGTAGCCATGTGTGACAAATAATGAGGGAGTACTCGATAGGGATAATGTTGAAGAAAATGCCCAAAATAAAATTGACAATGTTTTGTGGCGAACACATGGTGCATATACTGTTACAGAAAAGCAGTGCTGTCTCAATATTTTTGCTAATGAGTTGTGCTGGTTCGAATGATCGTCAAGTATTTAAGTTGATTAGACTGATCCTAATGAGGCCACAAAAAAGTTTTAACCGTCTACGATGTAAGGGGTATGTATAAATTTGGAATTGACCAATAGTCATCTTGGTGGAAGATGATCTAAAGGGTGGTAATATTCAACTACCCTGATAGATGTAACATACATTCTTTTTGAGAATTACATTATAAAGCCGAGTTCGAACCCAGAACATCATACAGGGGCTTCAAACGTTCTACCACGAAACTAGCAAATATTTACACGTAACATACAATTAAGCTTGGGCAAATATTAATCGTACTTTTATCAAAGATAAAAAAAGGTTTTTGAATCAACTTCCTTTTAAGATGTACATATATCAAGTTGACATAAATAAAGATTGACTTCAAACTCTTACGGTATTGCAGATTCAAGTTTATTCTATTACATCGTGAAAAATTGCCAAATTCGTGCATTGTTTAGCTAACTAAATCAACGGGTCCTTAAAACAGACATGGCATATGAGGGAATTGTATTTGCCACCACTTTTACCAATGTAGATCTCCGAGTCCAAGACAATAACTTAGTTTTCCAACCAGCCACTTTTAGTTGGACTTTTTCCATTACAGAAGAGAAGGATTTAGTCTTGGACTTCTGGAGGAACAAAGGCAGACCAAGGTAAACTGCCTTCTTACTTCCTTTTTTCAAATTCATAAGGACCCTGATTTGACTTTTGACTTCTCTAGCTGAGTTTGGACTGAAGAACACTGAAGATTTAGAAGTGCTGACCTATTGCCCTGACCACTTACAGAAGAGCTCAAGACCCCATTTTAAATACTGTGCTTCTTCCATATTTGCTCTAGCTAGGAGCACTATATCATCAACAAACATAAGGTGGTTGACTTCATCACATTTCCTAGCCATTTTGATTCCTTTGCTCCAGCCTTGAGAAGCAATGAAGTTTAAGATTCTGGAAAGCACTTCATTGCAGATGAAAAATAGAGAGGGGGAGAGAGGGTCCCCCTGTCTCACCTCTCTTTGAGGCTGAAAATACTATTTTGGAGCTCCATTTATAAGAATAGACATCTTTACTGTGGAAATACATTCCTTGATCCAATTAACAATGATGGGGGGAAACTTTAACCACTCAAGAACTTTGATGAAGAAATGCCATTCCAGCCTGTCATAGGCTTTCCCCATGTCTAGTTTAATAGCCATAAGCCCTCCTTTACCTCTTTTTCTATTCATAGTGTGAATTGCTTCATGAAGAATAATAGTGTTATCATGGATAACTCTCCCTGGGACAAAGGCTGCTTGGTTTGGAGAGATAAGTGAGGGAAGAAGAGGCTTCAATCTATTAGAGAGGATTTTGGCAGTGACCTTATATGTGACATTACAGAGCCCTATAGGTCTGTATTGAGAAACTTTTGAAGCATGTGCAACTTTTGGAATAAGGGTAATGAATGTAGCATTGAGATTTGGGGTCATAATACCTGTGATAAAGAAGTCTTGGATCAATTTGCAGAAGTCTCCCCCCACAATGTTCCAATATTGTTTGAAGAACAAGACTGTGTACCCATCTGGACCTGGGGCTTTTGAGCTTCCCATCACAAACAAGGTTTCTCTGATCTCATCAAAAGTAGGAATACTACAAAGGTGTTGGTGATCCTCAACCTTAACTCCATCAGGAAAGAGTTCTTGACCCCAGTCCTCAATGGTTTCACCACTACTAGTAAACAGCTTCTTGCAATAATCACATAACTCTTTCTCAATGGAATCCCTATCTTCAGTCCAAGATTTATCTTCTAGTTGTAAACTGTCAATAGAATTCCTCCTTCCTCTAGATGTTGCAGAAGTGTGAAAGAATTTGGTGTTGCCATCTCCTTCTTTGAGCCACAAAGCTCTAGATTTTTGCCTCCACAAGCTTTCCTGCCTTCTCTGAAGCTCTCTTAGATTTCTTTTGAGCACCCTTTCTCTAGTTTCCTCATTACCATTCTCATTATTTAGAATACCTCCCAGCTCTTCTTGAACCTCTTTGATGGAAGTGTCAATATGCCCAAACACCTTCTTGTTCCACCTCTTAAAAGCTTCTTTTGTCCCTCTCAGCTTTTTGAACCACATATTGGGGGCCTTAGATGAAATTTCATTCCAAGCACTACTCTTCACTTCCCTGCTTGAGGAGTCTCTAGTCCATGCTGCAATGAACTTGAAAGGCCTTTGACTAGAGGTAGAATTGAAGTGAGTATCCAATACCAAAGCCACATGATCATAAGTACTGACAACTTTGTGCAAAATTTTAGTTTTTGGGAACAGCATCAACCAACTAGAAGTTGCTAGACCTCTATCAAGTCTTTGTTTTATAAGACCCGCATTATACCACCCATTACACCAAGTAAACTGCGGCCCTATGAATCCCAACTCCATTAAGCCCTCTTCAAAGATAAATTTATTGAGCCCTTTCAGTTTGGAGCTAGACACAGCTCTACCACCACACTTGTCATCTTGAACCAAGACTTCATTCATGTCACCCACTATCACATAAGGTAATTGACACACTCTATTGATATAGGCAATGTCTTTCCAAAGCTGATATCTACTAGCTTTCTGGCATGGAACATAGATACAGTGTAGCATCCATCCACTCTCCCCACCAACACCATGTACAAGAACATAAATAACTCTCTTATCAGAAAACACTACCTCCATATTTTTTCCTTCCCTACTTGCAGAGATTAGGCCTCCACTCTTCCCAACAGCTTCAACACTATGAGTATAAAGGAAACCTAACTTCACAAGGTAGGGAATAGTTTTTTGGGATTTTACCTTTGTCTCTGACAGGACCAAATCATCATGTCTTATTAAGGACTTTGATTGTCGAACTGTAGAGGTTCCCTGACACTCTTACTAGTAGAATGGACAATATTAGCTCAAAGTTCTGGTGGGGGGGGGGGGAAGGTGATTCTGGAAAAAAAAACCCACTGGGTCAACTGGGATGAGATATGCAACATGAAGTTAAATGGGGGTCTTGGATTCAGAAAGATGAAAATTCATAACTTGGCTTTCTCTCAAAAATTGCATGAGCTTTGTGGACCAATAAGAAGGTTCTCTGGGTCAGTATTCTCCTGCAAAAATACTGCCATGCCATTCCCTTTCACCTGCTTGACCCTAATCCTTCACACTCCTTGTCTGGAAAGGAATGCTACAGGCTAGAGACATTCTAAACCCTTATGCTCTTAAAACTGTTGGAGTGGGTCCTCCATTGATATTTGGCAAGACCCATGGGTGCCAAATCTGGAGAATGAGAAGCCAAAACCCCCTGATGACCTCCACCTAGCTCCAAAGAGGGTGAATGAATTGATTAGTGATCAAAAGACTTGGAATCAGGAGGTTCTTCAAAGGTGGTTCTCCCTAGAAGAAGGTGAAGCCATCTCTAAAATCAGCATTCCATTATTTGATAGTGTAGATAAATGAGTTTGGACAAGAGATCCCAAGGTTGCTGTCACTACCAAAGTTGTGTATCACTTACTGCGAAATGAAGAGGTTCAAGGGGCTAACTCTGCAAGGTGGAAAGCCATTTGGAAGCTCCCGATTCATCTTAGGCTTAAAATGATGCTTTGGAGGATTAATAGAAATGTCCTACCATGCAACCACATAATTCATTCCAGGTTTCAGTCCTTACCAGCTTTGTGTGGACTCTGTGAAGCTGTTGATGAGATTTTAGCTCATTTATTCTTTTACTGTAATGTGGCTAGAGGTATCGGGTTCACTATCTGTGGAATAAGGGTTGATTTAATGCCACACATGGAGATATGGCAATGGTTGGAGCTGATCTTACTGGACAAAGACTTCCAGAAAATGTGTCCCTGCTAATTTTGGCTCTATGGGATTGGTTGCTGCAATCATCTTTCAACAGTTGTGGAAGAGTAGGAATGACTGGTATTTCAACCATAAAACTCCTAATATTCAGGTTTTGGTCAAAGAAATCTTCGGTCTTATTGAAGAACATACCTACTCAGTTGAGAAAGTGGTACCCTTACAAAGGTCAGTCAAGAAATGGACCCTTCCCTCTGCAGGTGTGCTGAAAATTAACTGTGATGGCAGTGTTAAAAACTCTGAAGCTAGTGCTGCATGGGTTGCTAGAGATAGTCAGGGTGTGATTCAAGCAGGTGGAGTGTTCTTTGGTATCCATCTCTCTGTTGAGGAAGTAGAATTTTTGGCCATTGAACTTGCAGTGAAATTGTGCATCCAGCAACAGGTAAGTGGTATACTAATGGAGTCTGACTCTCAAGCTGCGGTGGCTGGGGTGCTGGATAATAGGAGAGCTTTGTGGCAACTAGCTAATAGATCCTCTAGCTTGTCCTCTTCGTTTAATAGTTCTAAGAGTAGTTTACAGTTTTGTAGCAGGGATTCTAACAAGCTAGCTCATGTTTTAGCTAGAAGGAATTTAGATAGAAAGAGGGTAGTTGAGTACCTGAGAAGTTTTGATTTTGATCACGAGACTTTTGATATAGCTCTTGATGAGTTTTGTTCCTCCTTTTTGGCTTTTTGTAACCGGTTTCGCAGTTAATAAAATTGATCTTACCAAAAAAAAAATTAACGGGACAAAATGTAGAATCTGGAGGAAGGAAGTGGTATTGGATATGTTTTTCGAATCCATTTTCTTGCATAGGTGTACATATATCAATTTGACATATATAAAGATTGACTTCAAACTCTTACCATGTGTCATTCTTTTTAGCATTGTCACATTTATTGAAGGATTTTTTTGTGATGAATTTTATTTAAGGAATTACTTATCTCTATTAACTTCCAAATTGTAAATTT
Source organism: Linanthus parryae (assembly GCA_023055425.1). Lineage (NCBI taxonomy): Eukaryota > Viridiplantae > Streptophyta > Magnoliopsida > Ericales > Polemoniaceae > Linanthus > Linanthus parryae. Next base: position 11,561,249 of record JALGPY010000014.1, read on the forward strand.
TTGTCACCTTTTTCCCTTTACCTTCTTATTCCTTTTTGGGTTTTTCTTCTTCCAGTTGATTACACAACGCAAAGACACATAAACGGAGAGAGAGAAGAAGAGGAGCCATAGTTTTAGAGAGAGAGGAATAGAAGAAGAAGCCGGCAAGGTCGTCGGCGCCGTCCCAGCCCCAAAATTCAGGCAGAGGACTCATCTCACGCCGTCATCACCTCCCCCACCTGATTACTCTTCCATTTCCATTTTCGAGAAGACAAGTCAAAACATAGGAGGAGCTAGGTTTGTGATCTTCGCTTATCGCCGTTGCGATTCGCCGGTAAAGGCTACACCTTTCTCCGATCTAGTTCCGGAGCCTATTATCGAAGGCCTCTTTCGATTAGATTAGGTTAGAATTAGATTGTTTACTCTGGTGGCTATTTGAAGATCTGAGGAGCTTCGGTTTTTGAAATTTCTGGCTGAGTTTTGGCCCTGATTCTCCGTAAAATTACGGTATGCTGTTTCATTTCTCTCAATTTTGTGGCTTTTTGTGGTTTTTTTCTGCTGTATTTAACCTAATTTCATTTCACTGCCCTGGTGTTCACGTTCCTAGTGTTTGATAGTTGAGTAGTTTGATGGAGATATGCATATCAGTACCTCCCTCATAATTGCTCTATGTGGTGAAATGAAGCTTCTTTAGTCATAGTTTTAGAAGAACATTACAATTCTGGAAAAATTGGGCATAGAAACATATTTACTTCTGCAAACGTGAGAAAAAGATGTTTGCATTATCCGTATACATGTAATCAGTCAGTCTCTGTATTAGATTAACGACCTTCAGTGGCGAGAGAGTACTGAACTACCTGTAGTTTTTTTGAAGTTGTGAAGAAGAACAGTTGGGAGGCACATTCAAGAATTGTATAAACTTGAAGCCTCTTTCTGACACAGATGGAATCGAGATATAATTTTTCAGCTATCTCCGTTTTCATTAGATCATGCATCCCACCAAGTGTATGCAGCTCGGGTTAAAATTCTTCACTCCATTAGACTTGTTCGTGTCTTGTCTAATGCTTGGAAAGCTTTCCGAGTTATATTCCAGCACAATAAGTAGCACCTCTGTTGATGAAACTTCACTACTTCGATTATTCACTTTACCTGAAAGAGTCATTTGTTGAAGCATATATAAATGGAAAGTTTTACATCTATAATTTTAGCGAATAAAGGTTCATCAATCTGGCTTTTCTAGAGTGAGATTTTCCAATTTTGATAGAGTCCATCAGCGGGGGATGTTTACGAAGGGACTTTTGAAAAGATCCAAAACAATTGATCAGTTATCTGAGAGCTAGAGTTGGATCAACATCAAATCCAAATCCATCGCGAACTTTACTTAAAAGACGAGAAATAACTTCAAATCACTTTAAATCCGTAGAAAGTTCAAGTTCAGAGTAGAACTGGTTAAAGTTCAGTCTAGAAATTTCATATAGTTTGTCGAAATGGCATATGTTCCATTGTTTGAAAATTTGTATGTTGGACATATACAATTTTTGTTAGTTAAGCTTATGATGATAATTTGATAACTTGTTGCTTTAATTGCTAGGAGTGGGCTATTCTTTAGTCTTCTTGTTGGTGTGCGCCATTCTGGGCCTTGCTAGTCTTAAGTGTCACCAAGAAAGGTGTATTGCCATATTGTGAGGAAAGAACTGAGTAGGCTTGTTTGGGGACCTTTGATATCTCCGATTATTAGAATCTGATTTTTCAACATATGGTTGAGATGCAATGAGGGGTTTCTTTTTCTTCATCTCAACCACATAAAAAATCAGATACTTATAATTGGAGATATCTTGGTCCCCGAACGTAGACAATATTGTAATACGGAATCACGGTAAGAACTGGGTGATACCCCTATCTCAGTCCGTACTAGTTGTGATAACGTAGATAATTCTGTCTCTTAGAAACAAAAGGCTAACCAAACAATGTTTGTTCTGCCATGTGAAGAATGATGAGATAAAGGGTGACATTACCCAACCATAAAATTGGTTCTATCAGCTTTGGTAATGCAAGGACTGGGATTCTTTGATGAGGATGAAAAGATGTAAGATCGATCTTTGAAGGCTTTTGGTGGAGGAAATAGGGATATCGTTGCTGCCAATAGAATGTGATAGCGTGGTCTCGAAATCTAGTGTGAAAAGCTCAAACCTCCAATAAAACTTGTACACACATCTTACACTTCACATAGTGTTTGAATGCAGCTAACTTGAGTTACTAAAACTAGTGTATTTCCTAAGCTGGTACTACCTTGCGATGCATTCTTTGAACTTCAGATTCTGTTTTTATACTTCATGGCCACCACTCACTATTCTGAAGGCAATTTCAATGAGTATTACAGTTTTAAAGGCTTGTCGGTTCGCACACTCTTAAGAATTTAATTTAGTGTTGACTATTCCTGATGCGATTACTTCGGTCACTCATTTGAATACTTGCGGACTCTGTTTTGTAAGCTCTAGGTATGTGTATAGAGGTTAAATGCCTTCTCTTAAACAGGCTTCTAGTGAAGTTTCCCCTGAGGGTCTTCACGCAAGTTCAGAGGAGGAGAAGGTAGTTGCTGATATGGACGTGTGGATCTTATGGCTAGAGTAATGGTCCTTTCATAGAATAAGGGCTGTTGTTTGTTCTTGTACAGGTTGTCAAATCTGTGTGCTTAACTTTAGGAGAGTAATTACTTACAACACAGCTTTGTTCATTCTATGGCCTTGATTATACATCTTTCATGTGCCATATCAGACCTGTTTCTTTGCTGAAACAAGTTTCTTTTTAGTTTCACCTGCTGGATAGAGAACTGTTGACTCTGAGCTGGATGCTAACTCTCATGGTCGTCAAAAGTGTGATGGCAGTTACTCGTACCCAGTTTCAGACTGCCAAACCGCTGTCAACTCTTTACGGGCTTCTTAATGCTGAGACAAACTCCCAAGCGTGGCTAATCTTCAGGAAGCAAGTATGTTTCTTGTTGAAAGGCACTTGTCCTCCTGCTATTATGTAATCAGGAAGCTATAAGATGCCGATGCTTTCAAGGTTGACTTGCTTGTGCCACACATCGAGCTTTTTTATTGGCATTTAGAAATAGAAGTTTACTGTGTTTAGACCTACACATTTACACCGGATTTGCTCCCCTATATCACTGCCACTATTAAGAGTTCTGGATCCTTGTCTAATCTGTTAAGTAATTTTCTCGGGTGTCTATAATCAAATCAAACAACGCCTCAGTCTTAAGTTTTAACTGGTAGCCACCTTGGATTGCCTTTCTTGTATGCTAGGAGTGAAGATCTAGAGTGAGAACTCTAAAAAGACTAAAGAAAGCACACGAAAAGCTTTGGGAATAAACTGGCATTCGTTTCCAACTGATGGAGATTCTGTTCAAAGAAGAGTAAAAAGAGTGGATTTTATCTCAGGGAGAAACAAATTGAATTTATCTTTTAGGAGTTACTTGCAAGAGTTAGCTCAGTTTTACTTTCTTAGCAGTCGTTACTTTTTCCCCCCATGTATATGGATTTAGTGTAATAGTGTAATCAGCTTCTATTGACAATGATTTTCTTTTAGAGAATTAGGCTAAATGGAGTGTTGATATACTATAGTCACTTAATTGTTCTTGATGTCTTGGTGCATCAAATTCGACGTCGGAGCTTGGTTGGAATTGCCCCCCCTCCGCTTGATTCTCTGCAATATTGTTGCGGCTTAACCATCAAAGACCAGAACGAGTAAGGCCACATCTAGCATGATGAGGTCCAGCCGAGCCCAAATCACCTCCAACCCACTGCCCTCTCTGCTGCATCCTCCTTGTTCATCAAGATGTCAGGCTGCTGCTCCTCATGTTTATCACCAACCTGAAAACTTCACCCTATAATCAGCTTACTAGACAAGCAGACTAACCTGTATGACTTTAGCCTGCTAATCGCTAAACAACCCCAGTGGTCTATTTTGTAAGTAGCCTATTACACTGTCAATCGCGCTCTTGACCCAACTTTTCCAGTTTGTGATGTGTTATTTTAAATTTCTGGTTCACTCCACATTCCACAAGCTGTCATAATTTTTCAGTATGTGATGGATTTTGGAAACACGTGGGCACTGCAAGAGCCGACAACTCAAGGATTATCTCCTTTGACTTCCAGGGACAGAATTCTCCCAGCACCAGAGAGAATGATGAAATCTGCAGAAACTAAATGAAAAAGGATTGAGTTTATCTTTGAGGATGAAATGAATTAGTGTAATTTTTGAGATCTATCTTGGTCTTCTATTTCTAGTTACCTTTAGGTCTTGCATTTACCACAATATATCTATTGCAATGTTTTGATTAACTAGGAGTTCTCTTCCAGATTTTCTACATATAGGGATGTAGCCTAAAGATGTAATCGGCGTTTGATTGACATAAAATTCACGGAGTTTCAGAATGCATGTAGTGCTGATAAAGTATTACTTCCTCCGTATCGCTTCTTTCTCATCAAAGAGAATAGGCGCATGGATTAAGAAAACTGTGCCTTTAACTTTTCTATCTTTTGTTCACTTCACACACACATAATTATATGGTGGAGTCCACCCATTTAATGTTGTGGGGTATTTTTTAGGGGCAATTGTGTTATCTAATCACAAAAAGGTTACTAAAAAGGGAAATGTAGAGAAAGAGAAGATACGTCCCGAAAAGGAAAACGTAAAGAAAGGAAGGATATGGAGGAAGTGGTATTTTATTGTCTTTGGAATTTTCTGCATCACCAACCCATGAGGTAAACCCTTATGGCAGAAAGGCTGGTCAGCTGAGTTATTCAGTTGACGCTTTGGATCCCCATCAGAAAGCTTTTAGTTTCAGAAAAGTATCCATAATTATCTGCGAGTTTGCGTATTGGTAACTGAAGTATTGATTGCATGTTAATTCTTTGTTGTTTGTTTGGATATGATTAATGAGATAGTCTGGTGATTTTCTATTTTGCAACTGATATAGCTTACAAACAATACAGTGATGCATTGCATTAAGAGTGGAGTATGTGATTCACTTCAATTCTAAATGGTTTTCTTAGTAATTCCAGTTCGGAAAGCTTTCCCCTCTTAAGAATGAAAAAGTGACCACCATGTGATAATAGTATTTCCTGTCCTTTATCAGTAGTGATGACTACAATAATATCAAACGAGAGTCCAAGAAAGTAACACCATCCCTGCATCTTAAAATCTGTTTCTCTGCTAATATTTTGTGGTGCGAATTTTATTTCCTGTGTAAATTTTTGTATTCATATTGAGGTGATACTTTTGCTACGTGTATCTTTCTCTGAGTTTGTTATATTTCCATTGTAGAATAATGTGTGGAACTACGTGTGCAGGATTATTGCCTCAATTTAAATAGATCAATCAACAGCTCGTGCAACGGTATTTTTCTGCCTCACCGTCCATGTTTTGCGGTTGGCTTCCGCCGTTGTGAAAGAAATATGCAGAAGAGTGGTAGTCTCTCTAAAAACAGTTCTCTGAGACTGCAATCTCAGCAATCTCTTCGTCGGTTGGGGCTGTGTTCTCAAGTAACAACTGGACAGCACTCATCTCCTATTGTTTTTCCAGAAAAACGTGGTAAGGTGAAGGCTTCAAAGCGTGGCGATAGTAATGTCACGAGTGATGATCTCAAGAAAACGAAAACAGACGAACACAGGATTGACATTGGTGATGAGCAATCTGATTTGCTGGGATATGTAGTATTCTCTGGGAAGCTGGTTTTGGATAAGAGAAAGATCAGTAAAAATGACGACAATGAAACTGCAACCGAGAGTATGAGCCAGGGTGCCGTTGATGCCAAGCTCACAAGCAAGGCCTTGGTCTGGGGTTCCCATGTGCTTCTTCTTGAGGACGTGATTTCGGTCAGCTTTTTCAGACTGTTCTGCATGTTGCCTGAATATTTAAGCCTCACTATTTGGGACTGACCATACAGTTCCATGACTTTGCAGGTTTCGTACAGTGCGGGTCTCAGATTTTTTACTGTTCACGCGTATCCTGCAAAAAGGGGTTCTTGCTTTATCAAAAGTAAAAGAATACAGAAAGATTTTCGCTTCTTAGCTTCTAGCGCGGAGGAGGCTATACAGTGGGTTAATGGATTTGCAGACCAGCAGTGTTTTGTGAACTGTTTGCCTCACCCTTTAAAGCAGGCTACTGATACAGTTACCAGTGACTTTATATATGGATCCCAAATAAGATGCAAGAGTCCTCCAAAAATGCTTGTGATTTTGAATCCACGGTCTGGACGAGGTCGTTCCAGTAAAGTTTTCCATGGGACTGTGGAACCAATATTTAAGGTATTCTGACGTTCTGGAACTTCTTACATGTCTTCCTTAGTTCCCTGTGGATTAGTGTGGGAACTCATTTGGCATGCTTTTCTGATCTCTCCGCAATTCAGGCATCCTGCTGTTGCATTATATTACTTCTGTTCTGCATTGCTAATAGTTAACATCCTCGGATATATCTACTCCTAACCCAGTACATAACAAAAGATTCGGTGTAGTGGCTAAAACCTAGATCAGCATACCTTTTCTTTTTCTTTGCGTGTGTCTTGGGAACAAAACTGTTATAAAATGCATAAAAAAGGAGACGTGTTTGTTACAAAGGTTAAAACAGCCTTAACCTTAAAAGTGACCACAAGCCTTCTGGAAACTTGATGGAGTTGATAAACACGAATATGACTTCTACCAAGTCATCCACATCTTGAGTGCCCCGTTGTAGCCAAGTTTTCAATGGGATCCCGTTAAAGTATAGATTGTTTCATATCCTGATAAGATATATGGTTCCTTTCCCTCCAAATAAGCAATATTATCACATGAAGAGCGATACCCAGTTTCTCTTTTATGGTTCTTTCTTTCCTTGAAGCACCACCACGCACTAAAAACATAGCAAGCAAGCAAGCACAAATTAACCATGTAACAATGAAAATTCAAAAACCAAATGCCAAAAGGCATTTGCGAATGAAATGTTCCATCACAAGAAGGATGTCTAAAGTTAAATTTTTCTGGGAGAAGCATACCAAACAAAGCTCTTGTGAGGGTTATTGTTTTCCATTTAAAATTTCCCAGGTAAAGAAGATACATTATTACCAGAAAGAAGAGAGAACAGAAAAGTTTACTGAAAACACTCGTTACTTCATTAGTGCTGCCTTCGTTCCAACTGTTAGTTATGAGTCCATGGCAGGGAAACTTAAATGTTAGGCTGTTTAGTCTCCCAATTTCTCCCTCCCTCCCTTATCCCTCTCTCTCACAACACCCCAAATATCTAACCCTCATTAAATGCAAGAATAGTCAATAACCAAATGTTCTTAGTTACTAATTAGCCAAACAAGCAAGACATAGTCTTGAAAGGGGAGTTTTTTCACACATTTATGCTGCCAAAACTCCAACCTATTCCCCTCGTCTACCTTAAAAATATGAAATGTTTGAAGTCAATCCAGCCCTTCTCATCCCTTTCGAAACTACGCCACAAGTATTTTCAACTTCCTTTTACACCAAGCCTAGTCTGGAGGTTTTTTAAAGACATTCGATCTTTTGAGTGCCCTCTGGTATGGAGTGACTATGCCAACAACCAAATTATATCAAATTCCTCATCTACACCTCTAGAAGGCAAATCTTCTTGGCGTTCATGCAACTTCTTTGCAACAAAGCAGAGATAGTCAAATGAAGAGAGATTGTTGGTCAGGATGCTTGATACGGTGCTCTTGATTAGAGTAGGTCTGCCTCCTTTTCAGAGGTATTGCCTTCTCCAACCTGGTACCTTTAGTGAACTTTGTACCATCTGATCACTTGAAGGTTTCTTGTGACCCTGGAGGCAATCCTAAGTATTGTATTGGTAGTTCTTGCACATCACAATCAAGTATTAAAGCAACGAGGGATACTTTTTGAACTTCCGTGATTGGGACCATGATGGATCTTCTAAGGTTCACTTGTATACCAGATACGGACCCAAAACAAGTTAAAATACATTAAACCTGTCCCAAATCTTGAAGTTCCAATCAGTGCAAGTTTTTTGATAATTTGGTGGTCTATTGGAATGCTGATTCTCATCTAAAATCTTTTATTCGGTGGTTTCTGACCTTGGTCTGCACCACGTTTTTCATCTCTGAAGCAAAATCTTCTCTATTTTTTATTCGGTATCGTTTTCTATTGTCTACAGATTCTTTGGCTGCTCAAGTCAATACTTTGTCGACACAAGTATCTGTAATTCTGTATACGAATGTAGTTAGATAAATTCGGTTTGTTCTTACTTGAATCATGTAATTTATTTCAGAGTTGCAACCTGTGACAGCTTGCAGGGTTTAAGATGGAGATAGTCAAAACTACATCTGCTGGCCATGCTAGAAAGCTTGCTTCGAGCGTTGACTTCAGCACATGCCCTGATGGTACTACTGGATCCTATTTGCTTATGTTTTGCTTATGGATCGAAGTTTAAATTTGTTTATCCTTAGCTTGTCATTCTTTAACTTGTGTCATTTTCTAGGAATTATATGTGTCGGAGGTGATGGAATTATTAATGAGGTAAGTCCTTTCACAACTTTGTAATTTTGTGTCGCTCAAGTTCATATCTCAGAATCAGCTTAAGTTCAATGCATTCTCAAGTTTACATCTCTGTAGAATTGTTTTTCTCTTGCACTGTGTTTCTGTTCTAGAAGACCCATCCAACCAATGACCAGAAATCCATTGGTACTTTTGAGACTTTCGTAGCATCGCCTAAGATTTATTGGATGTACATGACGTGACTTTGCTTATCGATACTCCATAGTTTCCACAACTGCGATTTAGGAGCTGATACACCTCAGATAAAGCTCAAGGTTCAAAGGTTGTGGTTTATAGTGCTTCTATAAAGGCTAGTTTTGACATTCATCCTTAAAGGCTAGCAGTATCATGAGAACCCTTGGATGCTAGTTCTTTCTTCTCAACGTTGATTATTTTTTAGTTGTACTCTTCTTAGGAAGGTTGTATTGGATTCTAAGTCTTTTAAGTGCTCTTTCTTTGATTAATTGAGAGCTTTCAAGCTGGTTAGGACCTTAGTTATTTGGACAAGAGTGATCACGAGTGGAATTCGAAAGGATATTCTTAAACTGTGCGGTCGAGGATGCGAGAGAAGTGTGCCACCATCAAAAGATTCTTGCTGGTGGAATGAAGATGTAAAAAGGAATAATAATAAGGAGAGATTATTTCATCTCTTCTTAGGATGGCAGTATTGGATCGTTTTTAGTGCTGTTTCTTTGCTTAATTGAGAGCGTTTACGCTCATTAGGACACAACTTATTTGAATTAGAGTGATCAAGATTGGAATCTTTATGGATATTGTTTAACTCTGTGGTCGAGAATGCGAGAGAAGTGTGCCACCATCTAAAGATTCTTGCTGGTGGAATGAAGATGTAAAAAAAAAAGTGAATCAAGGAGAGATTACCACTGAATCTTCTATAGTTGTAGGAATATTGTAACTTATAGGGGGTTTAGACTCTTTAGAGTGGCACTTGTCTTTGGCTCCTTTGTTCTCTGTTCGATCCCGTTATTCTTTTGTGTAGGCACATGTATTTCTGGTCCCAGCTCCTTTGATCTGACAAGTAGGGACTCCTTTAGGGGACCCATTTTTTTGTTTGACGGGCAGCTTGTCAGGTCTTGACAATTGACTACTTGGTTTGTCTCCGTGAGTCGTTAGTGAATTGGTGCCGTTTGTGCAAGTTTAACTCTAAATCGGTTAATTACCTTTTGCTCCATTGTCCTGCTGGGTGGTTCTTCTGGGGTCTGGTCCTTTCGACTTTCAGAATCTTTCGGTCTGCCCGTGCTAGGGTTTTAGAGTTCTTGATTTCTTGGAATGGGGGGTCCCGTGAATTGAGAGTGGCGGACAGCTTGAGGCACAGCTTCTTTGGTTGTTATGTGTGGATCAATTGGGTAGTGTGTTATATCCTCCAGCTGCTAATGGAATGGCGATCTTGCATCCCACTTGGATCGTTATATCATTTGTTGGATTTCCTTGACTCTGCATTGTTTTTCTTCTGGGGTCAGGTTCCTCTGCAGACATTTTCTTTTTGAGTTCATAATTTTTTTTATTACTATCCCAAAAAAGGAATATTGTAACTTTAAAAAGCAGAATTTTGCTAAAGAAAATTGAGCAAATTCAGACACCACAAATTGGAAATTCATAGTGTTTGTTATTCCAATTTCTTAAGTCGTGGTGCATTTTGGGTGGTGACTGCTCACTTCACTTCCCGCCACATTTGCCAAGCTATATCATGATCCTTGTTATGCAATACCAAATTGCACTGTTTCTTTTCTTCATTTTTTTGTCTTGTATGGTTTCTTGATTGGTAATTGGTGTATTTCAAGTGCTGGGGCATACACCTTTTAATAAGTCGTTTTTGGTCTAACTCAAAGCGTGCTTATTCACCTATGAAAGGGGTGCTCAAATGATCAGTTATTTTGCTTTATCGGTTATTTTTTTAACTCTGTTGGGGGCCCACGTGACCTAGTCTGATAATATTGCAGGTTTTAAATGGTCTGCTAAGCAGAGATGATCAGAAAGAAGCAATTTCGATTCCAATAGGGATTATCCCTGCTGGCTCGGACAATTCTTTGGTTTGGACTGTTCTGGGAGTTAGAGACCCAATATCGGCTGCAATAGCTATAGTGAAGGTACTGGTTTTTATAGCATACAACTTCATTATGAGTATCTATTATCTAACATGAACTAATGATAGTCTTCCTCGTATGTATTTGATTTACCTCTTCAAATTAGCAATTTGCTGTGAAGCCCTCTTTAGTGTTATATACAATCAACTCTTTGAAGTCCCGGTTTCTCTCATCTCCAATTGTAAACTTGGAGTTCATTGGAGAATCTCCCTTCCATTGGTACAGAAAAAAACAATTTTTAGCTTTGTGTTACATGGGTTTCGCTCCCTAAACGTTATGTGTTGAACTGGCCATCCATAACTTAAAAGTTAAAACAGAACATCCCCTTAAACGGCAAGTATTTTTGACATGTCCAGCCCTAGCAGCGGCACGACACCTAGATTAACCACTGCAGGCTGTATTTTACTACACTTTTCCAGTATTATTTAGTTGCTTTCTGTTGGGTGCATTTAATCCTGTAGCCACAAGTAGATGAGCTATGGCATATATATTAGAGTTCTACCACTAGAAGAATTGTATAGTCACTAATACTTGTATAACCCTCTCTCTCTGGAGGGGAAGTCAAGTTACCACTTCTCTGAAAGAGTCACAAGATTGGCCAAATAATTTCTGCCGATGGAGATGAAAATAGCTTTTTCATTGGCTCTAAGCGGTATTTACATGTATCTCTAAAGTGTAACGACGTGTATGTCTACGAATAATAGAACAAACCTGAGGTATGCCCTACGCGTATCAGGGAGTGCTCAATGAGCAGTTTGGTGGCTGCTGTAGGAAGAACGCACAATTCCATCTGAAAACGTCCATTTATTCCCACTGGAGACCTCTTTCTTTCCTAATTCGGGTTCAAAATACCAGTATACCACCACGGTGTCTGGCGTTTAATCATGATTTTAAAAATAAACTCGTTTTGTGGTTGTGAGTTCAAACTTTTCGCTGAAGTCTATTTCAGGAAGAAATATATTTCTATCTTGTAGCTGAATAATTGAAGTTTCTTTGTGGTATCATGTTAACAACCAACCATGAAATGGTGTTGTTGATTTAAGTGATTAAACACACATACAGGGCCTCAAAAAAATATTTTGCAATCTTTGTCAATGCCAAATTCAAATATTAATTCCTGTTTCTAGTCCCCCTGTTATTACTTGTGACATACTTCCTCCGTTTCTTCTCTTTCTCTACGTTCTGACTTTTGTCACTATTCACGGGATCACTTTGATTCGGTGATTTGGATGGCAAAACGATCTAATATTTTGCCAATTTTTTATGGTGTTGTAGAGTAAAAATTGTTCTATAACATGGTGAAAAAATTATCAAAAAATTGTATCGTTTTGCGATCCAAATCACCCAGTAAAAGTGACCCAGGTACGAGTCAAAAAGTCAAAAGCGTTGAGAAAGAGAAGAAACGGAGGAAGTAATAAATTAACATGTGCAAACATACCGTACTACCAAATTTGTTGTTAAAGTTTCCTCGTTGCTGATAATGCTCGGTCGATTTATGTGGTTTCAGGGAGGGCTTACTGCCACTGATGTTTTTGCCGTTGAATGGATTCAAAGTGGTGCAATTCACTTTGGGATGACTGTTACATACTTTGGTTTCATCAGTGATGGTAATTTTATAAACTGATTACTCAATAGTACTTTGATGCAACTCTTGACGAATCTGCAGAAAAACCCAATCCTCTGTTCTGGCTCGGATCACATAGTGTATTATTCTTATCAGGAAAACGAGATGGTTCGAGTCAGTTGTTTTTTTCGTTGTATGTATGCCATTGTTTTCTGCGACCTTAGCTATATATGACGTCTTCTCAGTCTGAGGGAGGGATATTCCGTGCATTTCCCTGGCTGCTTAGAGACAGGGTATAATGTTTGATGTTGGTGGATGTTTATGTTAAGGTGTCAGTTATAGCAGTACTGAACTGTATGGTATATGACGTCTTTTCCGTTCTTTCTGCTTCACAAAGTGAGAAGTGATTAGCATTGTCTTGGTTACTAAAGAACAACTATTCTTGTTTCACGAAGTGAGGCTTTCCTGTTGGACATTAGCGGTCGTTGGTTTTGTGAAGCTTGTAGCTGTAGGCTGGTCATCTTCTCCTTTGCCTATCTAAGGGAAGCAGAAGTGCAGAACTGTTGGGTTGATTGCTGTTGCTAAATGTTTCTCTTGAATCACAAACACCTGGCAACACTATGAGCTAAGTATCTATTCTTTTGTGTGAAAGATGGCCATTGTCCAGTTTTAAGCACATTTTTATAGTATCAATTGAAGGTGCACCAAGAAACTAGTGCTTGTTTCAGAAAAAAATCATTAAGAGCAACATTATAGCAGGCTACTCCCTCCGTCTCACTTTAAGTGTGTTCCTTTCCAGAAATGGAACACGTGTCTTCCTTTCCCGAAATGGAACAAGTGTCTTACTACCAAAAAGAATACCTTTCACTTTACTTGCCTCCGTGCCCTTTCATAAATTCTTACCTTTTCACTTGCCAAGAAAAAGGTCCACATAAAACAAAGAACATTTTAGTAAATCTATCAAGTCAAAAGCACATTCTTAAACTCTGTGAAAAGAGTCACCAGGACCACTCATTTTGTGACGGAGTGGTAATTGTGGGTATATTGGTTGGAGTAGCCGGACTAGGTTGCCTACATAGTGGGAAATGGGGAGATGACTAGTGCAATTGAGATCACTTGAACCGGGGCACCGAATATAAGGAGAAAGGAGAGAGGCAGGCCTGGGTGGAGACTGAAAATTCCTGTTTAAGTTCAAGCTGTAGTCCACATTCTTCAAACCCTACATTCTTCAAACCCCTGATTGGACACTGCCATAGAAAATGTTGCACATGCCAGAGACTGTGATTTATTGGGGACTGTTACATAGATACTTTGGGTAGTATGTACCTACAGTTTTCAAACACACTGTGTTCAGTTCAAAGAAAAATGGATTCCGCTGTTTTCTTTTTATGCCATGCAGCATATCTCATAATTGTGTAAATAATTTCAGCGATGGGATTCATTCTATTCAAGTTATAGCATCTGGGTTTTTGTATTTGCTGCAGTTTTGGAACTTTCCGAGAAGTACCAGAAGCGCTTCGGTCCATTACGCTATTTCGTCGCTGGTTTTCTCAAGTTCTTATGCTTGCCAAAGTACAAATACGAGGTCGAATATATTCCTGCCTTGGAAGAATCAACCGATCGCGATGGGAAATTCTCAGGTGATCAAGACGTAGTTGACATGTCGGACCTGTACACGGACATAATGAGGAGATCAAGCAAAGAAGGCATCCCAAGAGCCTCTAGCTTATCTAGCATAGATTCAATAATGACTCCCAGCCGCATGTCAGGAGGAGAAGTGGATACAACTGGTAGTAGCACCCATGCAAGCACTGAGCCCTCAGAGTATGTCCGTGGGATAGACCCTAAATCTAAACGCCTATCATCTGGAAGGAGTAATGTGACTTCTGAACCAGAAGTGATTCATCCCCAGCAACCATTTTCAGCGACTCCAAACTGGCCAAGAACTAGGTCAAAGTCCAAAACAGACAAAGGATGGGCTGGTTTGACTTCCATGCATGAAACCACTAGATCTTCGTGGGGGAACAACGATAAAGAGGACATTTCATCAACAATGTCAGATCCTGGTCCGATTTGGGACGCTGAACCGAAATGGGACTTGGAACCTCATAACTGGGATGAGGAGAACCCCATAGAGTTGCCTGGTCCACCTAATGATGTTGAATCTGGACCGAGAGAAGTAGTGCCTAAACTACATTTTGATTGGGTCGTTGCGAAAGGGCAATTTTTGGGTATCTTGGTTTGCAACCATTCGTGTAAAACAGTTCAGAGTTTGAGTAATCAGGTGGTGGCTCCCAAGGCGGAACCGGATGACAACACTTTAGATCTGTTGCTGGTCCATGGTAGTGGGCGGTTGAAGCTGCTCAGGTTTTTCCTGCTTTTGCAGTTTGGTCGGCATCTGACACTGCCATACGTTGAATATGTTAAGGTACGGATTAAGTGCTTTCATTTCTTAAGATTATTTGTAGAGTTTTCTTAAAGTAGTGTTGCGTGTTTTGTGCTTCAATTTTTTCCGTTCTAGATCTTATCGGTGCAGCTTTTTGGTCATACCAACCAAACACCTTCCCCTCCCTCTCCCCCCCTACCTTACCGTCTCCAACGGAATGACTCCCCGGGGAAATGACACTTTCACCCCTTAATAATAAAAATAAATAATAATTTTAAAATAAAAATAGCAAAATATTATGAACGTAGGTTACTTATATATTCTAATTGAAGTAAATAATGTCTAATTACATATTTAATTACAAGATTAAAAGACACTTCTACCCCGCAAGTTTGATGCAAAGACACTCTCACGCCTTCTACTTTGGGAAATGACACTTTCACCCCTTTTGTCTGCCAAATTTTAGGAGATTTACACTGTAATTGTGACATCGTTAGTCTGGGGGCGATTGTTCGGCACTACAGTAGTTTTGGGGACAAATTCGCTCTCTTAGAGTATGATATGACACAGTCACTGGGTGTAATTGTCTTGAAGTTTGGAACACAAAGTGGGTGAAAGTGTCTTTGCATCAAACCTAAGGGGGTGAAAGTGTCTTTGACCCTATAACTTTTGTACATTTTATTACTACCTCCATCCCAATATTTTGGTCTCCATTGGGGATTCCAACTTTTTAAGGGGACATATAATCATTACATTCCCTCTAAATTTTTGCCATGTCGTTTTTTTAAATACCCCTATTTTTAACTTCTTAATGATGTCACTCCTAATTTTTTGAGGCAAAATTGGAAAAACTACAATATTATGAATCACAAAAAGGAAAGTAGGAAAGTGGACAATTTTTTTGGGACAGCCAAAGTTAGAATAAGGGACCAAAATATTGGGACGGATGGTGTAAATGTTAAAACCTAATCGAAATATAATATTACAGAACATATAATGATGACTTTTCTTAAATATTATTTGTAAATTGTTTTCCAAAAGTCCGAACATTTTCTGAAGTCCTTCAAACTCGGTCTTGACTTGAATGTCTATATTATACAGGTGAAGTCGGTAAAGATCAAGCCGGGGAAGAGTACGCACAACGGCTGTGGCATTGACGGAGAACTTTTCCCCGTCAATGGGCAGGTCATGTCCTCTATACTTCCAGAACAATGTAGGCTTATCGGTCGCCCCCGGCCTAGTGCGACATGAAGAAAACACGCGATAACCATATTCTTGCTTTTCGGTTCCTGTGGGCTACATGCATGCTCTTATTTCACCCTACTGTTGCAGAAATAGGAGCATTCATCCTTTATTAAGAGAGAGTATAACTATCGTCTATTCTGTATCAACATCTCGATTATATCATTACCCGGGTTGCTCGAGGCTCCTTGTAAATTTTTGTTGCCCAACTGTACTTCCCTCTTGTATCATTTTCTTTGTCGATTGCTGCTGCTGTATGTCTCTCTTCGCTTCTGAAATGTATTATTCAGCCGATACTGTAAATTTGTCTCTATGAAGCTAATGTACCTCTTCAAACACTAGAACTTATACGTGCTCGTTGCTTCGTTTTGGGGGATTTGGTTGTCCATTGGCTGCAGCAGCTTCCCTGATCAGTGTGCTTGCATTGCTTCTTTGGTTTGAATGCATCTTGATTGAATAAGAGCATCTCCAGCAGGAGGTAAAAAAAAAAGTTGTTGAAAGTAAATTTGGCATGTTTTAAACTTTAAATAGAAGAACGTGTTTTCAGTGTTCTCTCTCTAAAAGAAACTCTCTCAAAACCTAGCCGCCTCACCCACAGTTCCTCACTCCGGCGGCGGCTCCTACTCTGAGGGGCCGTTGCCGAGATACCACTGCTATTGGTTGTGTGGACATCGAACGCTCTCGCCGCCTCTGCCGCTAGATTCTTGCTCCCTGCCGGCTCTGTGGAGGGAGTCACGCCTTTGGACAATCTTTGTCAAGCTTTCCCCTCTCGTTCGGGCTGAGGGGTTACCTTTGGACAATCCAACTATCCCGCCGTCTAGTTCAAAGTCGGACCAGTCACATTTGTCCAGATCTGCCGCTGTACCGCCCTCCTGATCCAACCCAGATCAGTCAGCCGCACCTCAGCCATCGCTGCCCTCCGCCTCCTTTCCATCGCTGCCACTACCTCTGCCTCTCCTCGTCTCGGCCATGGGTGAGAATCCAGTAAGTACTACCCCCCCCCCCCCCCCCCCCCCCCCCCCCCCCCCCCATATATTTGTTAGGCTTTGTGGTGGCTGTTCACCTCCTCCCCCCGGCTGTGAGGCTGCTCCTCCCCCGTCTCCCTCGGATAGGCTTGTTCTTCAGCCTCTACGCGTCTCCCGGAGGAGTCTTCTCACCGCTCACCAACACCACTAGGAGCCGCCCCCATTTTCTGGTTTTGGGTACTTATGCGGTCCCTCCACCCGGGCTGTGAGGTCCGCTGTTGTTGGCTGTACAACTACAGGGGTGTCGTCCTGCCACCGTCGATCTGTCGGCCGTTGTGATTGCTTCTCACTTGATTCTAAGGTTTGTTTTGTGGGCTTTGGGCCTCTCCTGCTCGAGCTTTTGTTTTATGACTGTTCTGTTTTGTCCAGGCTACTCTTCAGTTTTGTCTTTGGGCATAGGAGGCTCTTGTTGTCCTTAGGGCCGTTTCGTTGTTCTGGGGTTGTTTGTGGTGGCCTTTGAGCCCTATTCCCCTTGGTCTCTAGCTGCTTTGGTGAGGCTTTAGGCTTGTGTGTCTTTGATGTTTTTTCCTGTTTCTTTTTGAGGGGTTGCCTCTTTCCTTTTGTATTCGATTTTATTACGAGTGAACTCCTTTCATTGCTGGTGAAAAAAAGCTTTAAATAACATGAATTTTTTTCCAAGGCATTGTTTGGGTAGGGTATAAGGAGGGAGGTACAAGGATAAGTTATACATGTCACATATATTGTGTTTGGGTGTGATACAAGTGATATGTACATTTATCACACCTTACTCATACTTGCCATCTTTGTCCAAAGATTTATGGAGGTGGTATAAGTGGGTATAAGGAGTTTGGGTATTAATTGGAAAGTACAAGAATAAGAAAATTGAAGTCACTTTTTAGATTTGTTAAGATTTATTTCAATGCTTTCCCACCACCAAACGTATAGCATCTTATTCTACGTTACATTCTTTCATATACAAATATTACAAAATAAAAAAATATTATATTTGATTCTAGTACAATCATATTCTACCTCATATCTAATTAGACCACGATTTAGATAAAAACCAAGTGTATATAAGAGTTGAAGAAAGTTTCACACCCTCAAGTCTGATGAAAGGACTCTTTCACCCCTTTCTATTTAGAAAATGACACGTTCACCCTTTATGTGTGTCAAATTTCAGGACATCTACACTCCCGATTGTGGCACCTTTAATCTAGATGTGGGTATCTGTCACAGAAAGTAAGGTTGGTGTAGATAGTGTGTTTTACATATATCAACTACTACCCACGTGGTAGTCATTGGTAAGATCATTGGTACTCCATATTCATTACATACCATTATAGGGGGCTGTGAGATAGGGTCTCCTCGCATATAAATCTCACGGGAGCTAAGAGCTCTAAGTGGCTTAGAGGCTAGAGTAAAGCTTGTCGCACGTGAATCATAACCATACTTGTGTGCGACCCTTGTCAGTTATCTGAGAGACTTAAGAATCACACGCCTATATATGCGGTCGACCGTACACGTGCGAGGCAGTAGACGGTTATGTAACTTCTCGTAACTTTTGTCCTAAGACCAGTATATATAGGAGTGTTGTCCTCCGATAGAGGTTCGGTTCTTTTGGCTTATCAACCTACATACTGTCTCTCTCTAAGATAATTGACTCGGCTTACTCTTGCCCACTTAATCTCTTAATCTCTTACTCTTGATCTTCGTGTTGTGTTGGTTGCTCTTGTCTATTGCAGGCATACTCTCGGATCCTTCTCCTAATTTCCCTTGCACAATTAGTAAAAAATTACTCAAGAGTATGGAATGACATGGATGTTAGTGTCTTGAAGTTTGTCACACTTGAGGGGTTAAACTGTTAAATTGTCTTTGCCTAACTTCAAGCCGCGAAAGTGTCTGTGTCAAACTTGAGAGGGGTGAATGTGTATTTTACCCACAATCTTTACAATTACACGATTTGGTCAAACTTGAGGGGGTGAATGTGTCTTTTTACCTACAATTTTTATTAACACACAATTTGCCCCATAAAAGAAGGAAATTGATCCTCTCCAGCCACCCATCCGTCCAGCCCGTCCAGCTGCAATCCTGGCCCTTGAATATTATGAGGAACTAGATCGCGCATTAACGGAAATTAACAGCCTTCACAGAGAGGATCAAAAGTCCTGCACCTTCGTTCACCACTCACCTAGTGAGGATCATGCGTAACCCCACTCAGCACATTCGATTAAATCTTCAATCAACAATGGATCAACAATTGACAAGGGAAGAGTTGGATTTACCCCGAAGAAGACGAGGGTGGAAGAATATGAAAAACCGACTTCAATTGAGTGTAGTCTCAGTGTGGGCTGTGGCCGTGGAATTGCAGTAGCTGCTGATTCTGTCTGATGGCCGGACAGAGAGTAACGCCAGAGATGAATAGAGAGTCGGACGGACAGAGAAGGAAGAGAGCATGGCATCGGTGCCGGTGGTCCGACGGGGCCACTGCTGGGCCTTGGGGTCTCTGCGGCGGCCTCCTTTGGCGGGGCTGCTGCTGCTGTTTGTTGTCCGGCAGAGAGGGGAAAGACAGGGAGGTGAGACCAGGGGCGGAGGCAAGTATTCGAAACACCTGGGGCACTCTTGCAAGATATTCAAAATACTTAGGGCACTATCATAATTTTGACAAGGGAACAATTCAATTTTTTTATACATTATAGGGTAAAATTGCGATTTTTTAAAGTTTTGGGTAGGGCACGTGCCTACCCATGTCGCGGCTGGCTCCGCCCCTGGGTGAGACCGAGAGGGGGAAATGGAGGTTGGTGATGTTGTCATAGGTTAGGGAGTCGGCGGTGATGGTGGTCAAGGTGTGGGCCCATGGAGAAAGATAACGATGTTCAATACTTCCTCCGTAACGCCTCTTTCTCTACATTTTGACTTTTGTCACTATTCACTGGGTCACTTTGACCCGGTGATTTGAATATCAAAGTGATCTAATTTTTTGATAAGTTTTTTATGGTGTTGTAGAGTAAAAGTTGTTCTATAACACGGTGAAAAATTTATCAAAATAATTGAACGTTTTGAAATCCAAATCATCCGGTCAAAGTGACCCGGATACGAGTCAAGAAGTCAAAGCGTAGGGAAATAGGCGTTATGGAGGAAGTAGAAGGCATCCTCTGTTAACAGTTGTAATACCCATATCTTACAAAGCAAAACTGATGGTTTAGATTTGGCGGCTTGATGAGCTGGACGGAGGTGCGGCTGGAGAGGATCCATATCCGGTTCAATTTACCTCCAGCCCCTCCAGCTAGGCTATAGAGACCGTTAAAAAATTTGAGTGATTTAGATTGTAACTCACCCCATCGCTGAGTTCTTGCTCCCATTACACCCGATCTATCTTTCTCATCCCTTCCATCTGCAACCCCATTTTATCTCTCTTCAAGTACAAACACAACAATATTCAAGATTCGAGATACAAACAATCCAAAATGTAGAAGCGATCATATGAAATCTTTTGATTTCTTCACTGAGAACATCGTCGCCGTAGAACAACATCCATTACCACAGTTAATCTTACACACCTGAAAACCCAAATTTCACTTGATCTGTAATTTTTTGTCCTAATTTAATTCACATCCAGAGGCACCCAAAAATTGATCCGGAACTTGAGATGAGAGACTTTAAATTGCAGCAATGGAGTACTGTAAGTTTCATGATTTCCCACCTAGATTAAAAATTAATAAAATATCATAATGAATCAATGAAACCTTGTAATGTTTACAATGTCTTCGCAAGGGTTAAGGCATGTTTATGCTTGGAGAGAGAGGAGGTTCCGTTACAGACTATCACTCTGTCTCTGCTCTTTGTTCCCATCCTGACTTTTTGACTCGTATCTGGGTCACTTTGACCGGGTGATTTGGATAGAAAAACAATGCTATTTTTTGATATTTTTTTCACCGTATTATGGTGAACCTTTTACTCTACAACACCATGAAGATCTAGAAGATGAAAGAGGAATAAGATCTAGATTTGGGTCTCTTTGACCAGGTGAATTTGGATATCAAAACAATGTGATAGCTGAAAGAGGAATTAAGAACCAAATCCAAGAGTTTCTTCTCAGAAAAGAAATATTTTATAAGCAAAAGACCAGAATTTAATGTCTAAGATAAGATGATGCAAATACAAGGTTCTTTCACACTACAACTGCTATAAGGAAAGAAAAATAAGATTGAAGGGATTCAACTAGAAAATGGGGAGTGGATGCACAAAAAAGAAGACATAGGTATGAAGTTTATTGAATTCTACAAGAACCTATTTGCTTATGATAAAAGAGAAGTGCCAGATTGGGTCAAAGAAGTGGTCCCTCCTGAGATCAAAGAGGAAAAATGGCCTGATTTATGCAAGATACCTGAGAAGAAAGAAATTGAAGAAGTTATTTTTCAGATGAGTAGCCACAAAGCCTTAGGGCCAGATGGGATGACAGTTCTTTTCTACAAACACTTTTGGAAAATTGTAAAAGATGATTTATGTGGAGTAGTGGAGAATTTTTTCAATTCTGGGAAGATGCCTCAAAATGTGAATTACACATTCATAACTCTGATTCCAAAAAAAACTGCAGCTAACAAGGTTAGTCAATACAGACCAATCTCTTTATGCCATGTCATCTACAAAGTAATAGCAAAGATCATTGCAAACAGAATAAAGCCTCACTTGGAATGAATAGTAAGTCCAATGCAAGCAGCTTTTGTCCCATAGGCATATTCAAGAGTATGTGATCCTTACTACATAAAATGTTGCATAGCATGAACAAAAAAAGAGGAAAGGGTGTGGACATGGAAAAGAAAAATGATAGATTGGAATGGGGATGTATTGAGATGATGCTTACTTGGCTAAATTTCGCAGTTAAGTTGAGGCAATTGATAAGGGAATGCATTACAACTGTCAAATTCTCAGTCATGATTAATGGAGAGCCTCAATGTTTCTTTAAACTTGAGAGAGGGCTTAGACAGGGTGACCCTCTGTCTCCCTATCTTTTTATACTTGGGTCTGATCTGCTATCTAATATTTTGGAATTTTCCAACAGCAGTGGCTGGATAAGTGGTATAAAATTGGCCAAAAACTGTACACCTATACACCACTTAATGTATGCAGATGATCTGGTTATATTGACCAGAGAAAATGCAGAGGAAGCAAGATATGTGGAGCTTAGCCTTCAACTGTATGAAGAAATTTCTGGGCAAAGAGTAAATAGAGAAAAATCTACCATCTTCTATAGAAAAAACACAGAAGGGTTGAAGAAAATACAGGTAAAGAAGGTTGGGGCTCAAGAAAGGGGATTAAAAGGCTATTTATCTGGGGCTTCAAATGTACCAAGAAAGATCAAGAACCAAGACTTACGAGGGTATTATTGGAAAAATGTGTCAAAGGGTGTGTGGGTGGAAAGACAAATGTCTCTCTTATGCTGGGACAATGACTATGGTACAATCCTCTGTAAGTGCAATCCCTTCTTATGTCATGTCTATATTCTTGTTGCCTCAAAGCTTTTATCAAAAAATCAATGAGACTTGCTCTGACTTCTGGTGGGGCAATAAAGAAGAGAGGAAAAGAGCTCATTGGCTGGGGTGGGATAGCTTATGTCAGACAAAAGATTAAGAGGTTTTGGGTTTCAGGGAAAGCTCAAAATACAACATGGCTCTGGTGGCTAAGTTAGCTTGGCAAATGTGGACAAATGCAGACAAGATCTGTGTTAAGCAACTCACAAATAAGTATTGCTCTATTCCCAGTTTCTAAAGAGTGGAGGTTTAGGATTCAAATTCTTTCTTTTGGAAAGGTCGCTAAAATACAGAAGTTTTATAGAAGCTGAAGGCTGCAAGATTATAGGGGATGTGAAGCAAATTGATATTTGGCAAGAGCCATGGGTGCCAAACTTGGAAAATGCAAAACCAAAACCCCGGATGATATTACCTATGCACCAACAAGAGTTAGTGATCTAATTGACGAGGTGAATAGAAGCTGGAAAGTGAATGTGTTAGAAGAGTGGTTTGATGAGAATGAAAGCAGTGAGATCCAAAAGCTACAAATTCCAATATCTGAGGAAAAGGACAAATGGTGTTGGACTTTTGATAAATCTGAAAATGTCACTGCAAAAATGGCATACAATGGCAACAACAATCTTAAAGGGGCATTAGCAGAAATGATTTGATAAGATGGGGACTGATTTGGAAACAAAAATTCCACAATATATTAAAAATGGTGTTGTGGAGAGCAAGAATAAATGTTATACCTACAATAGCAAATATAAGGAGAAGAAGAATAAAGATTGAAGATAAGTACTATCTGTGCAACCAACAAGAAGAGTCATGTGAGCACATTCTTCTGAACAGTCACTGTGCAAAAGTTATCTGGTTTCAAGTTTTGGGAATAAGGATAGATCATACGGAGTGTGACTCAATTTGCAATTGTTACAAGAAGATAGATGAAAGTGCTCAGAACTGGAAGAAAACTTGTCATGATATGCTTCTTGCAACTGCTTGCATTTTTGAAAAAATATGGTACCTCAGAAACCAGATAGCTAGTGGAGCCAGAAGTGCTGCTTATTCCCTTGAGGAGATCAGAAATGTTTGCAAAGCAATTGAGATGAATATTGCAAAGTATGGTGAAATAATATGTGCAGAGGAAGAAGACAAGAGAGAAGAGCCAAAGAGACAAAAATGGATCCCCCTGTGAATGCTTGGTTGAAGATAAACTGTGATGCAAGTTGGATCAAAGAAGAGAAGAAAGCTGGAGTAGTCATTATTGTCAGAAACTAGGAGAGTACAGTAGTGTCCATAGATGATCAGTGGTGCACTGCAAACTCAGTGGAAGAAGCTGAACTCATAGGTCTGGAGATGGCTGTGAATCTTATGAATATGAGAAGATGGCAAAACATTGAATTTGAGCTGGATAGTCAAACTGTGGTCAATGCAGTGAAGAAAGAAAATCCAGTTGGGTGGAGATGGAAGAACAGAGCAGCTCCAGTAGCTAAATTGTTTTTGGCAATGACAAATTGAAAAATTAAGTTTTGTATGAGGCATGCTGGGCGAGAATAGGTAAGAGAACTGGGAATTTTGATATTACCCAGATAGGTGAAGAGTGTAGAAAGGCTCTGTTAGATGATCTTGCTTTTTCTAAAGTGTAAGGGCTTTGGTGTTTTAATAAAAGTTTAATTCATCAAAAAAAAAATCAGCATTCAAAGGTATTGTACTTAGTAGGCTATTCCCCTTCCCTAGTTTGGGGATAACCAAGATGGCGAGACTTTTTTTCTCTCAAATTTTTAGTTTGGGAATGCTAAATGTTGTTTGGTACTTGGTATCATATTTTTGGAATAAGTTATTCTCTATAGTTGATTGTTATATAAATACTCTACCACCAGTGATAAGCGCATCCAAACAAGCCTACTCATTTTGTTCAATTTATGTGTGTCCCAAGAGTAATTCTTAGGTGCTCATAGAGCCAATTGGAGCAAATAAAAATTTCTCAAAAGATGTACAAAAAATAAAACATGATGCATGGACTCTACCATTTTCATAACGAGCCACAATATTTATGGGAAATAAACCATGATCCATAAACTTGACTTAATTTATATAATGACTATGACCCACACATTTTTTACTATTTCTTTCTTGACCCACAAACTTTATACGTTTTGTGGAAAACTTTATAAAAATAAACACCATGACCCACAAACTTGATGTAACTTAAATTATAACTTTGTAAAATGTACAAAAGGAACTGCATTTTCTAGAATTTTTTGAAAATACCCGATGACCCACAACCTTTATACCGTTTGTACTTTGTAGTATGACTCCGTACCCATGCGACAATGTTTCGGTTAAGGCCCCGTTTGGTTGACGGTAAATGTTTTACAAATGAGATATTCTACACATAAAATATCTTTTGTAAAAAAGTTATCTGCTATAATTTTCTTTTGTTTGGTCAAAACTTGAAAATATTTTGCTTGTGCATTATATTTTGTGTGGTTGGTGGCAACAGAGGTGGTGGGGGAGCAATGGCGGCGCTGAGGGTGGTGGCAGTGGTGGAGGTGGCGGCCACAGTGGTGGTTCTTAGTGACGGAGGTGTTAGTAGTTGTCATTATCACGCTCTTTCACTCTACAAAAAATGGCTTACAGGTTTTTAACGTGTAAGTCGTTTTACATCATTTCAGGAAAAACATTTTACTTGGTAAAATAATTTACGAGATAAATAAACGAAGCAAACATCAAAACAATGGAAACCACTACAAGTCGAAATTATATTTAAAATTTTGTCCTAAATTATGTCGTTTTAGAATTATTCTTTTACTAGAAAATATTTTACCACCAACCAGACGGAGCCTATAAGTGTAAAAGTATTTTACCAGACATCATCAGTCAAGCTCTCTCGCTCATAGAGAAGCCTTCTCTAGGTAAACAACTCTTTAAACATCACGTCACAAGCACTCTAAATCCATAAGTACTACTAGTAACAATAAACAAAAAAGATAGAATAAAATTACAGCAGAGAAATCGGTAAACAAGAGAAACAACACGCTATCAGCAAGTGTGCTCGTGTCGACATGTTCATCCAGACTTCTTGAAAAAATCTTCCTCAATATTCTTCTCATTATCTTACCACACTTCTCGTCTTTGGAAGCCCCGGCGCCCAATGGATTTTATCAGGGGCCGCAAATGCTCCAATCTGATCCAACAAAACGAGAAAAATACATCAATATATTATTTTGTGTATTCACTTTAGGGCTTCGTTTGGTTGGGGATTAGAAATTTCAGGGATAAGAAGTGGCGGGGATAAGACATTCTGGGATATGAGATGGAAAGATTGCTTAGGCATATATTGCAGGATATGAAATATTTGTGTTCATGCCATCATGTGTTTGGTTATGGCCAGATATGAGGCAAGGATATTATGATACGTGCTTATGATGTACAATTATTATTACAAAAATGTATTACTAATTTTTTTTAGGATTTAGGATAGAAATCGAAATATAATCTTAGGTCTAGCAGATCTTGAACCCTCGACCTCATGCATAGGTGTTAAACGCTAGCACTCATTTCCATGTATTTCTATTTGAACTGCCATTTTTCTATTGTACAACAAGGATTACTAAAAGTCATTTTACTACCCAACCCAACTGCCAGATTTGAACCCACAGGTCTATCAAATCCTTCCCTCCCTCTCCTTGTACGTTACTGTCACAAATGAAATACAAAAGTACATTAGGAAAATAGAAAGGGATGGTCGCATTACCTCTCGTTTTCAGTTGGCAAGACCATGCTATGCCGAGAACGGCGCATGCGTATTGAGTACACAAAGTTCATTCATAGGGTCCTCCAACGACACTACATTTGGGCATAAAGACGGCGGAAGCCTGAACCGCGGTTCCCATCCGGCAACTATAATTTGGTGCTGTTGTGCTTTCATCACCCTCGTCAGAGGCACAAAACCGGACGTTTTATCTTCTTCCATACCGTTTCTTCTTCTCCGAATCTTACACACCCAGAGAGGGAGAGAGTACCAAAGAGGAGGCCTTGAAAGAATGGAGTGCGGCTAACAGGGGCGGAGCCAGGTATTCAAAACACCTGGAGCACTCTTGCAATGTATTCAAAATACTTAGGGCACAATTATAATTTTGAGGCTAAATTGCACCGGAGGTACCCAAAGTTTGCCAAAACGAACAAGTAGGTACCCAAATTTCAAAATCGAGCACCACAGGTCTCAAATTTTGGATTTTTGAGCAAGTAGGTACCCTTCCGTTAACTTTCCGTTAAAATTGGACGGAAAATTACAAAAAGACTATTTTGCTCCTTATTTTCACCTCCTACTATTTTTAAAATACATGTTTTACTAAAAATTTAAGAAATAATTTTTAAAATACAAGTTTACTATAAATCTAAAAAATAATTCAAAAAAATAATTTAATAATTTGATATATGTAAGATAATGCAATATATTTCATCAAAATTACATATTTTTACATCATTTCAAGATATGAAAATATATTTTCATTAACATATATCCGTCAATAATAAAGTCTTTAACTTTTTTTAACAGTTTTTTAAGAAAAATCTTAAAACTTCATAATTTCACATGTATTTTTTTAATAAAACAATAACATACAAGAATCTTTGTTCATTTAAAAACTTACATTAAAGTTGACACCAAACATTCTTGAGTAGCTTTTATTGTAATGATTTGTAAAAGAGACTATTCTATAAAATATATAAAGATACTTGTACGTTATTGTTTCTTAAAAAATACATGAGAAATTATGAAATTTGAGATTTTTTTTAAACACTGTTAAAAAAATTAAAGACTTTAAGATTGACAAATATGTGTTAACAAAAACATATTTTATATCTTGAAATGATGTAAAAATATATAATTTTGATAATATATTGCATTATCTTACATATATCAAATTATTAAATTAAAATTTTATTTTTTTAACTTTTTTTAGAATTTTAGTAAAACTTGTATTTAAAAAAAAAGGTTGGAGCTGAAAATAAGGGGTAAAAAAGTCATTTTATAGTTTTCCGTCCAATTTTAACGGAAAGTTAACGGAAGCGTACCTACTTGCTCGAAAATCCAAAATTTGAGACCTGTGGTGCTCGATTTTAAAATTTGGGTTCCTACTTGTTTGTTTTGACAAACTTTGGGTACCTCCGATGCAATTTAGCCTAATTTTGACAAGGGCACAATTTGAACTTTTTATAAATTACATAATAAAATTGCAAAAAATCTCAGTTTTTCAAAATTTTCGGTAGGGCACGGGTGGCTCCGCCCCTGGCGGCTAATGAGGAGGGGTCTTCTTTGGTTGCCTGAGTTGAGGAAAACTATGTTGTTTGTTTAGAGTTTCCGACGAGGATGAGGGAGAGGAGACCGAATGAGAGGAAATGAGGGTGAGAGATGAGGGAAGAGTTTGATGTAGATGGAGCTGCTGTAGTTGAAATAGAGACTCCATCACGTTCATATTTATAATGCAATGGGGTTTAGTGGCTCTGCATTTGTTATAAATGTCTAATGTTCATTCTGGGCTAGTTTGGGAATCATTTGCCGATGCTAGAACCTGGTAGAACTTGTCGTGTTAGAATTATTTTAGATAAATCTGCTGTGAATTTTAGATAAAGCATTTTTTAGTAAATATTACCTAAGGCCTCGTTTGGGTAGAGAATAAAGAGGGAGCATAAGATAACTTATACCTTCTCTTTTTTTATCAAGTGTTTGGGTGCCGGATAAGAGAGGGCATAAGTTATGTTGCCTTATGCTGATGGAGCTTTTAATGAACAAATTTTATACCACCAATATGGAGGTATAAGCTCGGATAAGAAAATATAGCATATTATGATACTAGTAGATTGACAAAAATACCCATGCAAACTATCAAATTTCCTATCTCTGTCCCCAAACCTTATCAACTATTTCACCTTTTCACATCCCTCCTTCCCTCTCAACATTTTGGTACCTTTATTTTTGAGGAGGTCCTCATGGGTTTGATAACTATTATTTTGGGATTCCATAACTTTATTTAAGTATGTATGGTTGAGATAAATATGAAGACATTTTTTCGTGCTTGCTGAAATTTCGTTTGTTTGATTTAACTTGTTTATTGTAGGTTTTGTAACACCATGCCAATAAGTAGTAGTAATTTATACTCCATATTTTGCCATGGTCATTTTGTATCCATGAATATTTGTTATGTTTGCATGTTACTACAAGTTTATTTCGAGTATTAATACACATTTTGTATACATTTTGACAACGTCACTATTGTGTTGAAAAAATAGTATTAAAATATAAACATAGATACTGATACATTTTTTTTATATTTTTCCTCATCAATTTGAAATATACAATATTTTATACAATATAACTGCACTGAAGGTATTACAGTCATTTTGGCACATATCCTGCATCATATTCGACATCACCCAAACACAGACAGCCAACATATCTTATCAGGGCTTATCAGACAGCATTCATATCCTTACTCATATCCCAGCATAAGTCTTATCCCCACATACCATATCCTCTACCCAAACGAGACCTAAAGGGCTACGCATGGTGAAACATTGATATGAACATTTCATTTCTGGTAAGATCTACTGTGAATATGTGCGTATACGTAAGAGAGTAAAATGTCAAAACATGTGAAAAGTTTTTTTTTATTTTTTTTAATATGTGAAAAGTATTAATTCTACAAAGATGGATATTGAAAATTTCAAAAAATATATATAATGTTAAAATCGGTTGTAGATAAATCGACAAAAAACAGGATCCAGAAAAATATTTTCCCATTGTTTTTTTTTTTGAGAAATTGTGTTTGTCGTCAACCGGATAATCGAACGTTACTATATTATACTTCATTAAGCAATGGGGAAGCAGCTAGGGTTTTAGCTCAAGTGGTCGGTGAGATCTAATGACCGAAATTTATTTATTTAATCTAACTGCTGAAAAACCATAAGTTAGTTAGATCATGTTGTTTTATACAATAGATTACTCATACAGATACAGCCACCGGTCCTCTCAAGTCTCAACCCCCACTTGAATGGTAGTTGAATGGTGTCGAGCACCACTTGCAATGCTGACGTGGTGCTCTTGGAGTAACTCCAAATTTCTCCAACCCCTAACCCCATGGGTTTTTGGTCCGGGCCCGGTGGGATTCAATTTCCCTTGATTTCAAATCGGCTCTACCCAGTCCCCTCTACCATCCGAGCCCCAAATCCGGTCCTACCCCTCCCGAACCCGGCCCGGCCCCCGACACCATGAGGGATGATGATACAACTCAAGCGAACCCATCAATAACAGACGCCAAGTTGCGAATTTATGAGGAATCTAAAGCCATGTGAGGACCTCTTGTTTTGCTAGTTTATTGGGTATCGAATTTAAGGAAGCAGAGATTGGAATTTGCCAACAATGTCTTGTACCTCCCTCGCACGTTTCGCCTTTCTATTGGATGAGTTGGGCTTCTGTTTCTTTTTTTTAGTCCCTCGCCATGCATTGTCCTTAAAGACCGTAAAGCTATATACCACTCCGTCCCAAGTCAAACGCACCATTTGGACTTTTTTCACCCATAATTGAGTCACTTTTATCCGGTGATTTAGATCGCAAAATGATACAATTTTTCGATAATTTTTATATTGTCTTGTAGAATAAGAGTTACTCTGCAACACTTCGAAAAAATTATTTAAAAGTTGTAAACTTTTGCTATCCAAATTGTCGGGTCAAAGTGACCCAGTGAATTGTGGTAAAAATTCAAATGATGCAAAGGAGGTGGGACAGAGTGGTAGGAGAAATCCGCTCTCAGAAACAAATCAATCACAACAGTTTCAACAGGCTCCCTATCTGCATTACCACTTGAAGCGACGAAGTTCGCGTAGACCCAAGCACTCTAAATCCAAAGTACTACGAGTACTAATAAACAAAAAACTATAGAAATAAAATTACACCAGCAAATTGGGTAAACAAGAGAAAAAACACGATATGGGAGAGATGTGAAACTGCTCGAACGACGGGCGCTCCACTTATTGGTAGTATAGATTTGAGTATCGTTCATCGGTGTGCAGAGCTGAAGCAATATCATAGTTTAGTTGCCGGGGATGCCTTGAAAAAAGAAAGAATTGGATGAAACCTCAACAATCAGCAAGGGCAATAAGTTGATCGACCACACCAGGATCGGCAAGTGTGCTCGTGTCGCCAAGTTCATCCAGACTTCTTGAAGCTATCTTCCTCAATATTCTTCTCATTATCTTACCACTTCTCGTCTTTGGAAGCCCCGGCGCCCAATGGATTTTATCCGGGGCTGCAAATGCTCCAATCTGATCCAACAAAACGAGAAAAATACATCAACCTACAGAATTTATGCTTTTGTGTATTCACTTTTAAGAGCCTCCAATATTCATTGTGTAGGGTTCTTATAAAGAGGCAAACGCATCCTGGTCTATGCAATCTCTCTAGGGCTTTATTTGGGTGGGGGATAAGAAATTGCGAGATAAGACGTTCTGGGATATGAGATGGAAAGATTGAAGAGCGATATATAAGGCAGGGTATGATTTATTTGTGTTCATGCCATCATGTGTTTGGTTATGGCCAGATATGAGGCAGGAATGTCATACTTCATGCTTATGTATTATAGAAATGTTATTACATTTGTTTCAGGGTTTAGAGTATAAATCTCGTATAGCAGCATTCGAACCCTGGAGCTCATGCAGAGGCTTTAAACGCTCAACCACCACATAGCTAGCACCCATTTGCATGTATTTCTATTTGAATTTCCATTTTACCTTAAGCCTTGTTTGGCTAAGGGATAAAGGGGAGGGATACGGATAATTTTATACCTCCTGCTCCTTATCCAGTGTTTGGGTGCGGTATGGAGCAAAAATAAGCTACATTTTCTTATCCCATTCACTACGTTTTGCCTACAAACCCCAGTAACCAATTGTTACTACATATCCCTGCATCTTATCTTTGCTCTAACCACTCATAATAAAAAAATCGCTTATCCTGCCTTATCGCAGAACTAATGGATTGCCCGTGCCCGAGGGCACTACCCAAAAAACACGTTTCACAATCGATTTTTGCTGGAGGAGAAAATGAAAATGGCGTCCCCGGTAATTTTATATGATATCCATCAAGTCATGTTCTTACACACTTTTGATAATTACGTAAACTAATCCGAGAGGGTAAATTTTTAAGTAGTGGGTAGTTAAGTGGGTGGTAGGTGAGATATAAGGGCTAGGGCTGATTTATTTAATCTAAAGGCTGAAAAGCTATAAGTTAGTTAAACCATGCTGTTTTATAGAATGATATCCTACTTCATATCTCAATATATCTCATCCCCATGATTTTTATCCCTTCCCAAAATGAGGCCTTATTGTACAAGGCTGATCAAGTCATTTTACTACCCCACCCAAACGCCACATATGAACCCAAAGGTATACCCTCCTTATACCATATCCACATGGCACCAAGGTTTTACATTGATAAATGAAATACAAAAGTACATTGCAACTGAGTTTTTCACAGTTCACTGATAATGAGCTACTGAAGTGGGGTACAAACCTGCTTTCTCACAGCTTGTATCAGATTCTTCTTAAGTTCTTCGCTGTAGGGAACACCTTCAACCAGAGTAACGAATGCGTATATTCCTTGACCTTTAACCTAATAGTAAACAGAAAATGAGTTACTCATTTGGCATGTCATGTCACATAAATCTTCACTACACATACAAGCTAGGTCTCAAGGTACCTCGTGTTCTACACCGACGACAGCAGCTTCGGCACATTGGGGATGTGAGACTAAAGCAGATTCCACTTCAGCCGTGCCAATACGATGTCCACTGCATACAGCAATGCAGGAATGATCAAACAGTGATCGAGAAAACACAAGGGAGTCGTAAATGATTTGACAAATTCTTATCTATTGCTACGTATATGCTCAATGAAGTACACCCTTGCAATAACTACTATCCAGGTAATATAGTAATTTTGGAAAATTGGAGAGGATGTAAAACTGAGCTCATCCATACCTGACATTGATAACATCGTCTACTCTTCCAGTGAGCCAGTGGTATCCATCTTTATCCCTGCAAAGATTATTCCAAGTACCAGTCTGAGAAAACAAATAAAACACGCAGGGGTGCACAAACATTCCGTCGATCCGCGACAATCCGCAAAACAGTTCGATCCGTTGACGGATTGAGTCCGATCCTATCCATGATAGATCGGATTAGGATCGAGAAATGCCAATCCGCCAAATCCGATCCAAATCCTTTATACTTACAATTATGTTACTTTTACTATTTTCATCAGCATGATTTCTTACAATGTTAACTTGTACTTAGTAACGTGATTACGTATAATTGTTGCGATGTATAATTTTAGATATACGGAGGAAATATTTTTTTAAGTTAACTGAAAAAATACTAAATGATTATCATATATTAAGTGTGAATGTATGGCTTAAACACATTTGAAAATAATTTGAAGTCCGCGGATTAATCCTATCTGATCCGCGAAACCGTGGATCAGATC
This sequence comes from Linanthus parryae, assembly GCA_023055425.1. Classification (NCBI taxonomy): domain Eukaryota; kingdom Viridiplantae; phylum Streptophyta; class Magnoliopsida; order Ericales; family Polemoniaceae; genus Linanthus; species Linanthus parryae. Next base: position 11,594,109 of record JALGPY010000014.1, read on the forward strand.
GGACTAGATTCTTTTCCGATCCGTAAACCGCGGATCAGATTAATTTCAACCCCAATCCGGACCGATCCGATCCGTTGACATTCTAGCTCTTTCAAGCAAGGATTAATACAGAAAGAACGGGCATAAATGACCAAATAAAGTGCTTTCCCCAGAAAAGCTATAAATTACCTGCTGCACCCATCGCCGCTAAAATAGTAGCCAGGGAACGGCTTGAAGTAGGTAGTCTCATATCTTTCATGATCTCCATAAAGAGTACGGAATGCACCAGGCCATGAGTTTTTCACACACAAATAGCCATTGCACTCACCCTCAATTTCAACGCCCTTCTCATCAACAATGACTGGCTGAAATTGTACAAAAGTGGTATTGAGCAGTAGATGATTAAAGAGTGATGAAAAGGATACAACAAGGGTTTGGTATTATTTAGACAACCACAGGACAGTATTGAGCAACAAGCACCTGAACTCCGAAAAAAGGGAAAGTCGCAGAACCAGGCTTCAGCGGCCAAGCACCAGGTAAAGGAGTAATCTGAAAATAACAGGAGAAACAAGGTTACGAATGCCTAGTGCGGTAGAAGAATAAGGAAATAGCACTTATGCACTATCATAAAGCTTAAGAGAGTTTTCTTGTCTAATATAACCCCAGCCTTTGAAAATTCAATTGAGCACATCTTGGTTCAGCTTGAAGTTAACATGTTTCTCATAGAAAAGTGTATGAGTAGATTTGCTACCATGAAAGCACATCAACTCCAAAGAAATTGCATCTAGCAGATATAACGCAAAGAAAATAGGCATGTATACCATAAATCCTCCAGTCTCAGTTTGCCACCATGTGTCAGAAATTGGGCACCTCGAATCTCCAACTACATTGAAATACCATCTGTAGATGATGGAAATTGAATAAGTACTTCATCACATCAAAGTATGCATACTAAATACCAAAAGGGAAATCCTGAACCTCCATGCACTTGGGTTTATAGGCTCCCCTACGCTTCCAAGAACTCGCAAAGACTTCCGAGAATAGCGCTTGACAAGCTGGACGGAAGATGAGTATTATTTATATTAGTACTATACAATAGCATATTTGCTGTTCGTAAATTTATGCAGTTAAACTTAAAACACAAATGCATGCATGGTTGAAAAAAAATTCTTGCCTCATCTCCGTCACGCATGAGAGAGCGCACCAACGTAGGAGCAGTATAGAATATGGTAACCTTGAATTTGTCAACAATGTCCCAACATCGTCCAGAATCTGGGTAGTTTGGAGCCTGCAAAGAAATGCAAAGATTGTAGACTTTCCTCAAACACATAGGCCCTACTGAACAGCCACATTTGAATTATAATGTCAATGCCAAGCAGAAAATTCTAGGCAAAATAATGAGTTAATGAAAGAAGTCTATCAAGTAATGGTGTATTCTAAATCTGTTAAGTACGAGGGTAAATATCTGAAATCTGGATAGAATAATTGGCAGGATCAGACATGTAGTTGATATATAAACCAAACATTGGAAATGAGCCATGAAGGTGTGAAGAAGACTAATCCAGTATATGACACTCTTATGCTTTAGGGTTAATACTCAGTAATATCCGATGACATAATACTCAACAAACCTTCTCCCTAATACTAGGAATGAGATATAATTCAAAAAGGTTGGATTCTACGTTGATCCAAAATGATGTCCCGAAAACACCCCCGTGGATTTCTTCCATTGCATATATCCTAGGCAATTGCCAATTTCAACTGATACACATTAGAAAAGATGCGACGAAGTTTTAGATTGGCTTTCAAACTATTGACAGCCTCCTTTACCCAGATTTTAGACAGATGCAAAAGCTAGTGAAGTACAAAGCAGCAGAAGCAAAAGGGTTTCATAGATGAGAGAGCTAAAAATCGTCCAACAGATCACTCCGTCAAGAAGAGGCCGATTATTAAAACAGCTGCCTCCAAGTATCATATTCTTCATTATCTCCCAAAAATATTCCGGAACCAAGCTATATGAAATGTGAAATACTCAGTTATGTCTAATATTTATATCTGATTCTACCTTCTCAGCATTGGATATGAAGCATCAATAATCATGGATATGAGTCATTCATTTCATATTTTGAATTAGTTGGGTGCTATGTTTCACCCTGTTGAATGCAACAATTTAAGTATAATCAGAAGAATTTATGGCTATTACCCCTTCAAATACTAAAACCGTTGCTCCATTCAGCAGAGGCCCATAAGTAACATAGCTGTGTCCAGTTATCCAACCACAATCGGCTGTACACCTACATGAGGCAAAAAATAATTTTATATTGTCAAGTCCAGATAGAGTCCATTAGTGTTTGCACAAGCAACAGGAAGAAATGCAGCTGAACTTGAAATCTTTTTCCAGTACCAGTATATATCTGACGGCTTGTAGTCAAATGCGTACTTGAACGTTGTTGCAGTGTATACCATATATCCCCCAGTAGTATGTAGAACACCCTTTTCATTGATGTATAAAGTCACATGAGAATGATAGAAACAAACAGAAAACATTCACCACTTGAAGGACCATATTGGTTGTTACCTTGGGCTTTCCTGTGCTGCCGCTAGTATAAAGCAGAAAGAGTGGATCTTCTGCATCAACCCACTCAACATCACACGTGGTTGGGTATTTGGTGACAACATCCTGGAAAATTCACATCAAAGGGTATTAATCATAATAAGCTTTTTACAAGGAGAATAGAGACGCAACATATAATAACTAAAACAACACTGAAAATATGGACTCCGGAAACCAGAGATAAAATCAATGTGATGAACCAAAGAACAAGGTAACAATATATATGTTTGTGCACACACACAATAAATAAACTGCCGAGCTACTGATGAATTAGATATGTGGGAATACAAAGGTCAAACCATAGGGTACAAAATAAAATGTTTCAAAGCTGGTATTTAAACTTAAAGATGCTAGGTGAAAATGAGAAAAGAAAGGCTAACTGTTAATGAAAAAATGGCATGGAAGGTCAAATATTTAGTACGCAAGTGTAAGAGATTTTACAGGTTTTCTGTTCAATGACCTGGTAGTTTCTCAACTTTCAGTTCAGCCCATAGTTCTCTCTAATGGTAGTTTCTACATGTGTTTTCCTTGTATTAAAAAGTACAATTCAGTGAGCCAGGCTAGCTGCCAGCCTGCCACTATGCTCACTCAGTAGGCACGTTGATAACCATTTTACTTGACTTTCTATCTCAACCAGTGGAAGAGGGCAGAAGCAATTTGATAAAGCTCACACCGTTATTGACTATCTGATCCTTGGGGCCCAAATACATCATTTTTCTTTCACTATAGAATCTCTTTTTGGGTCTTCCTATATTGTTACTAGCTATGCTTAATACACAATGTATCCATTTTTCATGCTAACACATGGTGAGCAATAGATGAGTATCAGAAGTACAATCAACATCCTAATTTAAGGCAATCAAGTATTCGGTATCCAGATTTCATGCTCTCTATTTCTATTCACATGTGAAGCTGGGATAACTTAGACCATCTTCGCGATTTCTAGCTAACTTAAGTTCTGAAGGGCATTTGCAGAACAGAGTGTCAGCTTCATTATCATACAGCTTCAAAAATAACAGTTTCGGTATCCAGATTCGCATGGTTGTTTCCATCTTGTTCATTTCTTTTGAGCTATCATAATGCAGTCCATTCTGTTCACATAATGAGTCCATTCTGTTCACATTATTGGATTCATAAACTATGACACTTTCAACAAGTACCATCAAGGACAGCGGACAGTATTCTTTCTATGCATTATCATAATACTAATAAGGAAGTCTACTTTCAGTAATATTTCCTTATTTTTCCAGAACTACAACTTTCCTCACATGCAGATTGTAATGGATGAGAGAAAAAGATCTTCGTGCATTATGTATACAAAACTAATAACATAAGGCAAAAGGGACATGTTCTACCAACCTGCCACCAGATATCTCTTCCTTCTTGCCACTTTGTACCTTCTCTGTTCAAGGCTGATTGATTTTCATAGACCAAGGAGGTGCCTGTAAGGGTAGAGAACATGCATCTCAGTAAATAATCAATCAACGAACAGAGAAGAAAATGTCTGAATTGCAAGATAGGAACAGTGATGCAATGTCAGGCTACGATTTCTAAGAACATTTCCCACAAATATGAGTCTGAATTGCAGGGTTGCGGTATTTTTTAGAACATGCACTAGTTTGAGTTTAAACATTGTCATTGGACTGCCAATAATGATCCTAGAGTCCAGGTATCACAATCCAGAACTGCAAGAGTTTCCAGGTATCTCTTTTTGTTCCTTGGGCCAAGTCTAAGTTTCTCCTTTTCGAGAGGGTTATATCCGCGTCTTTTTCATCCTAGGAATTCCACCTACTTCACAACGTCGTCTAGGGAGTCGCAGGAAATCATCTTCCACCAACGGCGCGGCGGCCTCCAACACTCCATGCGTATCTACCATGCAGCTGACTGTCACTTTTAACTTACACGGACCACGTTCACTTGTTGAAAAGATTACAGCATTCAACTTGAGAACTTCAAATGGCAACGCTTCCATTCAGAATATTATCCTCCAAGTCAAGGTTTCATTTTAAGATAAAAAGCATCAATTTAGGGTGTAATAGGATTAAAATACACCTCAGGGATAGCAGATCAAGAAGTGTTGTTTAATTTCATGTAGATTCGGTAACATATTAAGAAATGATCTTGTCCTTTCTGTTACATATCTACTCTAACGTAAACCTTAATTAGTTTACTAACACTCCATGCGTATCTACCATGCAGCTGACTATCACTCTTAACTTACACGGACCACGTTCACTTGTTGAAAAGATTACAGCATTCAATTTGAGAACTTCAAATGGCAACGCTTCCATTCAGAATATTATCCTCCAAGTCACGGTTTCATTTTAAGATAAAATGCATAAATTTAAGGTGTAATAGGATTAAAATACACCTTGGAGATAGCAGATCAAGAAGTGTTGGTTAATTTCATGTAGATTCGGTAACATATTAAGAAATGATCTTGTCCTTTCTGTTACATATCTACTCTAACGTAAACCTTAACTAGTTTACTAATACCCAATGTGCTTTAAATTTGTTCAAAACTTTAGAAACTTTAAGCAATAAAATATGACCTATAACCAGGTATGCCATTTCATCTCAAGTAAGTGATGTTATCTTTACAAGTCAACTCTAAAACCTTATGTGCTATTTGAGCATTGGCGTCTTCAAGAGTCGACGTGCAACCCATTATGTAATAGGAAAAAAAAATAAGTAAATAAATTAATAAATAAATTAATAAATTAATAAATAGTAAAAAGTTTCATTAATGTAGAATTATGCTTCGACGACAACCAGGTCAAGCGATTAATTATGTGATAGAGAACTTATCTAGGTTTCCTGTTTCTTCTTTATCCAGTTAAATTGGTTGGAACAGTATCTTTGTGTCAAATAAGTATGAAATCGTTACGGACACATTGCTAAATTTCTACGAAGAGCCACACAAACAATGACTAGAGAGTTCCCCACCTACAGAGACCCCGTTTTTTGTTGACTCTACAAGGGCAGCATCAACTATATCTTTAAGATAAATGACCTTAGACCCTCTCCTGACAGCATTGCAAGTTATCACAACCTTTGGTTTGCAATCAACGATCCTTTGAGCTATAGACTCTGAAGAGAATCCGGCAAACACAACCTGAATAAAATATAAAATACTCCAGTCATTCAATCTCAACTCTAAGCCTCTGAAATTCGAAACAAAATATGATACAAAGTTAAAAATATATAGATGTTCAGTACCGAGTGGACAGCACCAATGCGAGCGCAGGCGAGCATTGCGATTGGAAGTTCCATAAGCATGGGCAAATAAATCACAACAGCATCACCCTTTCTAACGCCAACATCTTTCAAGTAGTTTGCAAGCTGTTAACAATACATAACAATAATGAATCATCCCCAAGACTAAATCCTTCATTTTGTTACATTAAGGGCCAATTTGGGAATGGTTCTGCTGCCAGCACAGCTGCTTCCCGACAGGCGACAGCGGAAGCAGTTGTAGTGTGTTTGGTAAAAATAAAATTTTTGCTTTTGCGGACAGTTCCTGCTGTCCCACAACAGTTTTCAGAAAGCAAGGGGGGAGATGCTTTTCCAGAAAGTGCTTTTGATTAATTTATCTACATCCGAATTTAACCTTACAATTTTACAAAAATATCAATAGTTCTCTTTACAGAAATGACATGTGTCATATATTTTTGTCATTTTACCCTCTCACAGTAAATTCACAGTTGATTTTACCAAACACAAATTTACGACATCAATATTTCACAGCAGCTTTTGTGTAATATTTACCAAACAACATTTTATCCAGAGTTCACAGCAGCTTTTCCGCATAAGCTTTCTAGCACCGCCACAACATTCCCAAACTAGCTCTAAGTTCAATGGGAAATGTTATATTACCTGGCAAACTCTTTCCAACAACTGCTTGTAAGTTAAACTTCCATCGACACCAGGTTCATTTCCTTCCCACAAGATTGCGACCTTGTCACCATTCCCAGACTCAACATTTCGATCCACGCAATTGTAGCAAATATTGGTAACTCCGCCCTTGAACCACTGATCCAATTCACAATCAATCAATCAATCACCATCATACATAGAGTCCGGATCCTTTGTATCTCTTGTGTGTATCCTTCTCTGTATCTTTACTATGACTGGTCATATCATATTCTATGATTGGTCAATGTCATATTTTAAATTGAATTAAAAATATGAAATTGACCAGTCATAGTAAGGATACATAGAAGATACACACAAAGCATACAGAGGACCCTCATGAGTCCACATGCTCTGTATCATTTGTGTGTATCATTCCTTGTATCCTTACTGTATCATTACAGTGATTGGTATATTTCATATTTTTTTATTCAATTTGTACATTTCAATCATAGTAAGTATACAGAGACACACACAGAGGATACAGAGGATCCGGACTCTCATACATTAATTCAGTTCAGCAGTAATCAATAGTAACAAAATCATTCCATGAAAATGAAGAAATGCATTGTTATAACAACCTCAATCTTGATGTATCCTTTTCTAACATCCAGATTCTCAGAGCAGACCTCCTTCCCCCATTTCTGCTTCCAGTAGAACTCCGACGCAATCTCCGACCAAAACCCCGCCGGATCCTCAATCGACCTCTTGTACATCTCCAAGTACTACTCATTTATAAAACATCAATTAAGAGAAAATTGGCGAGTAGAGACAAAAAGCAGAATGCGTTTATAGTACAATCAATCAAATATCTGCAAAAAAGCAAAAAGTAAAACGAATTATCAACCTGTTGCGGAGACGAGACGAGAGCGTTTTGAGAGAAGTGATCGCTGGAGTAGACGAGGTCGTCTTCCTCCGAAGCGAGCGACTCTCCGAGAATCACGGCGTTCAATCTAGGTATAGCGCCGGCACCGGAAGGCGGCGTGTTGAGCGAATCGACATGCCGGAGGTGATTGACGGTACTCATCGTCAACGATCCGCAACTCGGAACGCCTTGACGGAGAACAACACCGCCGGCGACGGCGGCAGAACGACGGCGGAGAGAGCGAGATCGAGTGGCGTTGACTTGGAAATGGTGTTGAATGGTACGACCTACTAGTTGTTCGATCTGAATCTTCGTTTGCAGAGATACGTGATAGAGACGATGGGAGGGATTATTAAACGAAGTTGCCATGACTTGCTCTGACGACGCTATTTAAATACTGTACTACTGTGTGTGCGTGTTGAATTAAAAAATTGGTTGGTGAGTGAGTTATTTTTGTTCTCTCTGTGTATGCAACCACCGACGAGTCTGTAGTTGGTACAACTTCTAAAATCTAAACGGAGAAGCTGTGGGATTGGATATTGCTCTCTCTTCTGATAAGATAAAAACAAGTCACTGTCACACAAGTATGGGAACTAGGATTCTCTAAAAAAAAGTATGGGAACTAGGGATTTGCTTTCTGAATTCTGCTCTTTTTTTTTTTCTTTTTTGAATTTTGAGTTGATTCTAATTTTAAGGTGATTATTCATTATTGTATTGTGACTTCTTACGAGGTTGTAACATTTTTAAGATTGTTTATTTTGAAATCACATTTTTTTAGACTGGATGGAGTGTGAGTGTTGACGGAATGTTTTTTTCATATATTTTTCTTCGAATAAAATTGATGCAATTGATATCGAAATATTTGAGTAAATCAAACTGTTACTTCTAATATTTGATAGTTGTGTTGGTCGAGATCTTACAATCAATATATATATATATATATATATATATAACCCAATAACCAGAAAACAACAACAAAAGAGCTAGCTAAATCATTTACTAAAAGTTCAGAAAATCATCGAGGAGTTAAACTTGTCCATTCGTGCTCTTGCTGTTCATTCCGAGCAACTGAGCCAACTTGTGAGTTGTGTAGTTGGCATCCCTGATCCAGACAATCTTCCATTCCTCGAGCGATTGAAGACAAAGAGTTGCTTATTCTATAATGTCCGCTACTATTTTTATGTCCTCCGTAGTGCATCCCTTCATTCTGTTTTCAAGGTCCTCTACCAATAGTTTTGCATCCACCTTTATATGAATCTTTCTTATCCCCTTCTCAAGAACGAGGTTTATACCTTTTTCTCAAAGGCATTGCTTCGGCTTCCTTTTCACTCCAACAAGCCCGGACCAGAAAATAACGAGCTCCCATGCATGTTCCTGCATCTTCACAAAGGATGACACATCCCGCTGCTTTACCTGTTTCCTCCTCGTATGCACCATCAACATTTAGTTTGCAGACTCCCCGGGTTGGTAGTTGCCACTTTGTGGCCGTGAGGATGTGCCCAATCAAGTTTAGGGATTCTCCACGGATTTGTGCTCCTTCCTCAAAGCGTTTCCGATCTCTTCCCCCATTTGTTTTGGAATTTTTACTAAATTGTCGAAAATTCTTGCATTTCTCTAAGTTCAGATCTCCCATAAGGTGATGCACAACAATTGCTTCTTGTCATATGGTCATCGATCTAGGAGGCTTGATAACCATGTATAGATATCATCATGCAGAACCAGAAGCTCCTCAAATAGTCCCACTGAATTCCAAACATCTCTTGCCACCTTGCAGTGATAGAAGAGTGCTCTTTTGTTTTGCCAAAATTACTGCAGTATGGACATAGGAAATCAGCATTTATTTTCCTCCTCGCCAAGTTTTTGTTTCGTGGGCAATGCGTTTCGCGCAAGCATCTCCAAACAAAATGGAGGATCTTCTTTTGAAATTCAACTTTCAGCAGCGGTTTGTAGCAACCCAGGTTTTGAGCCGATACACTAAAATTCCCATTAGCTCGTTTGAGAGACATAGCCACTCTGTATCCGGTTTTAACCGAATATTGTCCATTATCGTTAGGCGCCCAAATTAGTTGATCAACTCTTGGGGTCTAAAAAATAGGAATGGTAAGTACTGTTTGAACATCAACGTCCCAAAGGATGTGCTTCAAAGCAGCCTTATCCCACTCTCGGTCTGCCGTGATGAAGTCTCGGACAGGCGAGGAATCATTGGTTGTAGTACTAATTTTGGAACTGGGATTGCCTGGAATCCATGGGTCATTCAACCTAACAGTTGATCCATCACCAATCATCCACCTCTACCCTTTGCTTAGAATATCTATCACGTGCATAATACTTCTCCGTACAAATGAGGAACTATTACCAATAATTGCATGTTGAAAACTATTGTTGGGGAAATACTTAGCTTTTAGGACCCTGACCATTAGAGACTTCGGCTTCTGAATAATCCTCCATACTTGTTTGGCAAGCAATGCTTGGTTAAGCGCCTTCATATCTTTGAACCCCAATCCTCCTTGTTGCTTGGTATCAATCATCTTATCCTAAGCGAGCCACGAAATGCCCCTTGTTTTTATCTCGACTTGTCCAGTAGAATTGTCTTATCATCAGGGACGGACCCATGCCAAGTTGGCATGGGCCGTGCCCCCCCCCCCCAATGTTTGGTTCACAAGTAGCTATGTACTAGTATGAGATTTGTACTAGGAGTACTTTTTACTGTCGTCCCCCTCTAGGTTTGAACATGACTCATGTGGTTAGCTCCACAATGATTTAATACATTGGCATTGTTGTTCATGTCTTTATGATGAACACAAATTTGTTTTTGAGAATTACATGAACACATATTTTGATTAGTTTAGATATGATGTGTGTTACATCTATTGTCACAAACAAGTAATAATATCAAAATTACTCGGGTTATTCCCTTAGTCATATAAAAAAATCTAAGGAAAAATATGTGATGAAAAAAACCCAATCAATTGTTGTTCTAAGAAGAGAGAACTAGTACTAAATAGATATTGTAGTGACATGAGCGTCAATCTTAATTGGTTAACTCAAGTGATTGTTATTTATTACAATAACTAATGATCAAGGTTAGTAAACCCCTCAATAAACATAAAGATACAAATGTAGAGAAGAAAATTTAAAAATCCCTGACTCTATAGTCTGTCATACAGAGCAGTGGTCACGAGTACGGGGACGAGTTCGAGAATCTTCTTGATTCTGCATCCGTAAATTCCAGGCTTCAACCTTTCTCCAATATTTGAGGAGGTAACAATTGCATAATATACCACATAAATGATATGCCAGTTTTTACTTGATGTGGAGCTTTTTTACCTCCCCCCCCCCCCTACATAAAATTCCTGAGTTCGATAGCTTGGAGAACTCCATGTTCACTAAATACTACTCCCTTTTGGTCCCCCTTTCATTACAATTCCGCTAAACTTTTGTCAGATTATTTATTTGAATACTCGCACTTTTTAGTTCTTTGATGATGTCAGTATTATTTTTGGGGTCAATTTAGAGAAACTACAATATTGAAAACTACACAAAAGAAAAGTGGACAACAAAATGGCTAACCACCAACCTTCGTGTAATGGTAATTGGGATTGGATTTGGAAGCTTAAAATCCCACCCACGTTGTCTATATTTTTCTGAAAATCATGCATGGAAAAATTACTACAAATGTGCAAAGATTTTCAGAATAATGACACATGTTAACTCGTGTCAGCACTGCCCGGGGAGTCCGGAGGATCTCTCCCTTATATTTATAATGTGTCCTAAAGCTAGAGATATATGGCTCTTTTTGAGGGGTTCTCAGTGGTATGGAAGAGCTTATATTATCACCTCATTCTCTAAATGGTTCAAATATAATCTTACGGTCACTAACAGAAATGATAGACTTAACTCCACCATTTTTTATTTTTTTTGTTGTTGGCAGCTGTGGAAGCTCGGGAATCAGGCTATTTACAACACTCCTACTGTCAATAACATCACAAATTTGAGGAATCTAATCTATAGCTTTGCTCATGAGATTTTTTTTAGAAGGAAGCATCATATCATTAATTAAGCAACTAAAACATTACACGGATTACATAAACATAATATTTTTTTGATGATACAAGCTACTATAGCTTGAATCCAAATTTTAAGGACAAGAAACATGCTAGAACAGTAAATAACTTGATGTTGAACGCTGAAGAAGTGATCAATGGTGCTGAGCGGTCTACCCAATGTGATGTTCAATTTTTCATTACCCGAGCTGAGGAAAGTCATGCTGGTGCCGGAGTAGCTCAGTGTGATAGATTCGAAACTGGAATAATTATTGAGGTTGAGGGAACTCGGAAAAGTATCAACTGATAAGTGGATGTTTTTTATTCAACTTGTTGGATGAAGAAGACATCTGGTTGAGCTGAATTCGACCTGAGCCAAAGTTTCCATAAGGCAACATAGAAGCATTCAAAATCTTCGTTTGAGAAAAATGTCCATGTACAACTACTGCCATCAAAAGCAAGAAGCCAAGACAAACAAAAACAGAAGAAATAATCCTTATTCCATAAAACCCTTGAATCGCCATCGCGACTTCAATCATTAAGAGAATCAGGTGGAAATTGATTGGGAGAGAGAAGAAGGTCGATCGGTTTTCCTTCGAAAAAGAAGACCACGGGGACACGAAGAAGAAAATATAGGGGCACACACAAGGCTGTTCGAATTGTACAAGACTGCCCCGAGTCTCGACAATTCCAGCAAGTGAAAATTGTGGCTGCTTTGGAGATTGTTTAAAACCGTCGAGATTAAGCAGGTCGGGACGGTCAAAGCTTGATGGGTCACCGTCCGGGGGTTCATTCGGTTTGTGTCACTTTGCTGCAAAAAAACTGACATCCAAATCAAGTATTCGTTTCATCGTTGGGCTACTTACTTTCAACGGAAGAACACGATGGAAATAGGACTTAGATAAAATAATACAACCAGCCTTTGTGAGTGATGAGCACTGTCGTTTGAAACAAGCAATTTTCTCAAGTAGCAACCATTTTCGAGGCATTTTTTTGTGCCAAATTGGACTGGTGAGCCTGAGGCGAAGTCCTGAAACTTCGGTGAAAAATGGCAAACATTCTCTGTAATAAATTGTGAAGGATTTCTAGGCACTGGAAAGAGAAGTGGTGGGTTCAACGGAGGTTGGGAGAAAACACATTTTGGCTAGGTTGTGAGGAATGTGCAATTAGGAAAAGGTGCATCGATTGGTTGGTCACAAGGGCTCGGTTGGGAAACAACTCTGTTAATGGATATGATTCTTGGTTTATTTGAACAAAGAGTAGGTTGTTGCATGTTAGTACCAAAAGACCCCAACTTAGAAGTTACACTGCTTGCTCCAAGCTGTTGGTTACGCTATTGCAACTAAAACCCGATTTCAAAGCTTCGGAGATGCTAGTTTTTCCGATGATTATTAATGCTATAAGCCCTCCCATCTCCGATGATCCCCTCTTGTACGGATCTGATTGGTTTCCACCTTGTGCAGGTAAACTCAAGCTCAACAAGGACATGAGTAAAGATGTGGAGCATGGTGTTGCAGGCTATTTGGAAGAGTGATATGACATGCTGATTGCAGGTGGGTTAAGGGCTTTATGGGGGGCACAGCTCAGTCCTGGAATTCGAGCTTTTGGGGATTCATCAGGGCCTGGTCATTATCCACAATGATATTCTGAAGGATGTGGCAATTGTGACTGATTCTCAGGAGGCTATCAAAGCTATCAAGGAGGAGTTACTAGCTCCTTTCACATTCAAGAGCATTGTGATGGAGATTTGGATTCTCATGAGAGGATGCAACTGTGATATCTCCTACGTCCCTAGAGAGGTTAACGAGGTGGCCGATGCTCTCGCCAAAATGGGAAGACAACAAATTGAGATGGCAATGATTGTGGTTGAGCACCCCCCCCCCCTTCCCCAATTGCCAACCTGATGATTATGGATATTGTCAACGCCAATAGGCTAGTAACTTTTGTCCATATTTGAACTAGATCTGAATTCTTGGAAGATATTTACCCAGAGTCATATGGATCGTGACGTCATCATATCCACACACATACTGCACTTTATAACTATGTTCTTGAAAATATTTTTTCTTTCGGTCCGTTGGTCCAGTGGTTAAGATGTTTTGTTTCAAACTAGTAACTTGGGTTCGAAACTCAGAATAGCCTTTCTTTTTTGGACAAAAATTACCCCCCCTATTTCAATCATTCAAATTCCAACATTCTCTTACAAGAAAAGGAAAAAGACTTATGTGCTCTGAAGACGACAGTATGGACGAAGTTGAACAACGCAGACACGCAGTCCCCAGTCCGGTAGTCCCACCAGTCACCGTCGTCGGCGCCGCCTGAGCGCCACCGTTCCTCTGGCTCCCGGTCTCCCGCTCAATACTTAATTTCCCGCGAGCAATTAAAAGCTATTGAAGGAATTCAACTGGGTGTTCATGATGGGTTAATCCACTAGAGAATTACCAAAAAAGATGCCCCTTTTACCAGTAGAAAACCTTGAAAATTATGTTTTTATCAAGTTGGACCCTAAAACTCAAGGGTCTCTTATGTGTTTTTTGAAATAGTTAGATTTTGTCTAAAAACTTGAGATTCAAGATGCCATCAAATGCACAACCCTGGATAAACGTGAGATATAAATTAGGCATGTCGTGGTTTACTTCTTTCGTCCCAAGAACTTTGACAAACCTTCTAAAGAGCCAACACCTTACATTCTCCATCTAGAGAAAGGCTCCCACAATTTTCTTTTAGTATGTGGCTATCTTGAGCCACCAGGAGACAGTCTGTTCCTGCCAATCTCTTTAGGAAGGATGGTCCGAAGTTGAGTGACTTTGTCATTTCTAAACTCACTTATGAATTTTATGTGAAATATGGAGATCAGATTAGCCCAGCTCTTGAAGCTTCCATTGGCGATGGGTTTAAGTGTTATATTTTGGAATGGAAGAGGTCTCTTTACGGTTATCATCCAGAATATGGGAAATTGGGGTGTATTACAACTGGCCCTCGCGATCAGCAGCTCGGTTTGGAGATAAACTTCACTTCATTTCTCAATCTTTCCGCACCCGAGTTAATTGCGCATCAAACTGGTCGTCCGCTAGTGTCTGAGCGTTTTCGCAGAGGTAGGGGATTGGAATTCCCTACCATGTGTCATGGGCCGCAATATTTACTTGATAATTTTTGGACTTGGACTTGCCCATGACACTTTTAGCCCACATGGAGTTAGGCTAGTTTGGGCCTATGGGATGTCCTAACCCACTTTAGCCCATTAATCCATATTCTAGAAGCTTCCCAAGTTGTATGGATGTAACCTTGTGTAGGGGGCTCTAGAATCATCCATTGTAAATATCTTAGGCTAGAACATGTAGGAAGGTTCTAGGCCAATTGATCATAGCCGTTAGATCGTTAGATCTCTAGATCCTTCCAAGGGGGAATGACTTGTATAAATAGAGAGGGGCTCATTTTCTCCAAACCATCCAAGAGTTGTAAGCTCTCTACAAAGAAATACAAAGTTCCTTTCCTTCATAGCTCTATCGGTTTTTCTTCCGCATAGCGTTCGAGTTAGAGGTTGACTTAGTGTTTGCAGAGGGAATTGAAGACACTAAGTGCGCACGGGAAGGTCGTGAAAAGCAGCCGTGACACATGGCAAAATTGGGTAAATGTATTTTTGTAGTGACTGACTCTGGAAGAGTTTATACCATTTCCACAACTTTGACATGAGTGGTCAGTGTTTTCGTGCTAGAGCAAAAGGTAGAACAACAGTAGCCCGCGATCACTCAGATCAATAGGCTGGTAAGCCACTGAAGAAATATGTATCTACTAAAGTTTTGCACTCAACGTGAGATGATGGCTTACAAGATTCGAGATACTGCTGATGGGATTACCTGGAATAAAGTTTACAATTTTGATGGCCTCACTCTGTATATAATGAAGAATCTCTCTTTTGTGATACCTCCTCAATACTATGACAGTCCAATCATGGAGGACACCATATTAGTGCTTTACGATGAGTATCTTGATGTTGCTGCTGATGTCTATCGGATTATTTTTGCTGATGAAAGAAAAATTCGTTTGGTTCAAAATGTTAGTAGTGAGTCTCCTTATCTCGGCATGAAATCTTTCCCAGGTAGAGGGCTAAATCTCCGCCACTCGAAGCACTTCGGACCCCGTAAAACAAAATTTGATTGGGAGTATGGGGAACTAGACGATTTGTTTTAGGCACTTGACTTGGAGGGATCACAGTCAAAATGCAGTTGCTGGCATTTTGAGATGTAGTGTTGAAGCCATGCATAGCAAGATTGTTTCAGCTACATTGAAATAGTAGTTAAGGATTCAATTGTATTTGTAGTTGTGTTAGTTAATATCCATTCTTCATCAGCTATAGTTGATCATATTAACTAACACTAGTTGTAGGTATGTGTAATTCAGTTTTTGTTTGGAACTCTCTTTGTCTGGTTGTAGACAATATTTTTACAGAAAACTTAAGCTTTCATTGAACAAAAAATAGGGTAGTAACTAGCCTCTTTGTTTCCTTTTGTGACTATCGGACGGAGCAAAAACAAAAAGAGAGTGGGCAAAAAATTTGGGACAACCGTAAAAGGAATAGAGGACTAAATTTATGGGACGGAGGGAGTACATTTTATGAAAGAAACATACAAATTCTGAGGATATATAAGCACATATATGTATACATATAGAGCTTTGTGTATATATGGTATGAATTATATGTACATATATATGGTTTGGTTTGAAGGCAAAACCATGAACCAATCCAAATTGTCGATTTTTTTTGCTATTTACAAACCACAACCAAAACAAATTAATGGCAACCTTCTAAATAAGGCCTGGGTTGGTCGGTTTGGTCGGTTTGAGTGTACACCCTTATCGGAGTACACACATACGAGTCAAGTCGAACCTGTACGCACATACGAGTCAAGTCGGACCTGACTGAATTGCTGTCCCCTCTCATTCTCAAGCGTGAAGGCACCAAGTTTAGCACATCGGAAGATGGAGCTCTCTGGCTCTCATCAGCAGTTCTTTCCTGTAGACACCGATGTACTCAAATTCCAAAACCCTAAGGGCATCTCCAACCCCATGGGGGAGGGGAAGGGGGAAGGGGAAAATCGTATAAAAATACGGTTCATGTCCAATCCCATGGGGGAGGGGGAAGGGGAAAATCGTATAAAATACGGTTCATGTCCAACCCCATGGGAGGAGGGGGAGGGGGTGCTATGGGGATAAATTTTGCCTTGGGTGAGGGATGGTTAGGGGGGATTTTCCCATGGACAACCCCACCCCCTCCCCCTACATGGAATGATTAATTAATTGAATATTTGATAATTTTAATTACACATACTAATATTTTGTGATTATATTATGTATTGTATTACTATGATTAATAAATTTTATTTTTTATTATTTTTTAAAATTAATAATGTATTCACGATTGTTGGAAAGTATATTTACGAAAAGTCGTCATTATCTTATTTTTTTGAAATTTAATCCTTTCAACTAACGAAATAACTATTTTATGTAATCGTTGTTAGGTTCGTTTATTTCAATTTGTGTGTTTTATCGCTCTACTCGTTGCATTTTTGTATCACTGTTTAATTTTATTTCTTGTAATTAAGACTTTTTCGTGCTTGTAATCGTTATTTTTTCGAATAAAAGTTTTGTTTGTTAATATTATTTTAATTATTATTAGTCTTATTATCATTGTTATTATTATTAACATCTTTTTTGTGTGTATGTTTGTGTGTGTGTATATATATATATACATAGGTAAACAATTTTTCATTAACTTTTTTTTGGTACTAATAATTCATTTTTAAATCATTAAAAATATATTACAAATTAATTTTTTGGGTGGTAGGGGGTAGGGGGGGGGGGGGGGGGGGGGTTGGTTGGAGACGATTAGTAGTTTGGCGGAAGGGGAGGGGGAGGGGGAGGGGGAGGGGGGAAATGGTGGGCCCTTGGGGAGAGGGGGAGGGGAGGGGGAAAAAGCCATGAGTTGGAGATGCTCTAACATTCTTGAGCATTCAGGAGATGACGACTGAGCTTCAGACCCCAAATGCAGGAAGCTGCAGAAGTGAAACCCGATTCCTCGTCTTTAAAACCAATCAACAAATAACGAATTAGATTGAAATGAATGTCTCTATATCATATATATATATATATATATATATATATATATATATATATATATATATATACCACTATAAATCTGTGTATATATTTTGTACAACAATGTAACAACAAAATTGAAAAGAATATGATCACAACAAATATAACATAGGAGGGCAAGCAAGCCAAATTCATTCAGGTATGTTTAAAGAACATCGGGGTATGCCAATGCAGAGAAGGAAAATCCCAAATACACCATGTGTCCTCTAGTCTAGAATAACCAGTGTTTCCTTCTCGGTTTACGTTGTACAGGAGTGTCTGCACGACATAATAAGAATAATATTATACTCTGACGGGTTACATAAGTTCCCTGTGAAGCAGTCGAATAAAAAAGAGCTAACCTTGAATGTCGTAAAGTGAATTGTAATGCACCTCCGACCAAAAACTTAACCACAACTCTGCATCATGAAAACAATAACTGATAACTCGTAAGGACGACTCAACTTGTTACAATAACTTCAGTTGCAGTCTTAGATGAAGAAAACATATATATTAGCACACGCATGAGCCACATTCAAAGGTTTATCCAGTGGTATCGGTCCATATGACCGTATAACTATGGGAATGATAGTAAATTTGGTCCCTGCTTTAAGTAGAGAGAGAGGAAAAAAACACTTTTTATCCTATCTGCATGTAAGAAGATCAAATCCCAACTGTGGTGAAATAAGTTAACAAAACCCCTCATTTTAGCAAGAAAAATCACTGTTACCCTAAAAACTTTCTATGAATACCCAACAATGACTACATATAACTAATCATCTTTCAGAAATCAATATTTGCATGTACCATACAGCGACTGAATAGCTGATTCATCACAGCTCAATGAAACATTCATAAAAAAGACTTCATGATTGAGTAGGAAAATCTGTACTTGAGAGCAACATTGACATGTTCAGCACGGATCAGAAAGGTTCAAAGACTAAATTGACTACGGTCTGGATATTACGACTTATATTCGTAGCGTACTCTAAATTAGGATATAAAGTTCCAAGAATAAAGCGCCTACCTCGCTTCGGAGCCTCATGTCGTGGAGTAATTTCGATAAAACAAGTATATCTGAATGAAGTGGAAAGGCAAATCTTTGCTGCAAACTGCAAATGACCAAGTAGCCAAAAATAAAAGAGAGAGATTATTACGTAGCCCTGGAATAGTAGCATGGATTCTTCACTGATACAAAAATAACCTAACATGAACTCGGTCGCAAATGAACACTATCTGGGAGACAGACATATAGATTGATTTTTGTTCTTGAAGGAAAACTCTGGAGCTAAAGAAAAACCAGGATCTTATCAGCCGCTGCTTGTAAGGTAACATGGTCCCCCCATTAACCAGCTCTGCACAATACAGGAGTTACAGTTAGATTAAAGAGATCAATAGGTAAAGTAACTACTGAATATTAGTGTTCAACAATAAAGTCATGGTTTGTGGAACAGTATCCTACTTGGCCAATTTCTTGTAATAGTGTCTGTACTTCATGGGAACATAGCTTTCATATTGAGGGCGATGGTCTTTCAGCTGGAAAAGAAATCAGATGTTGGTAACGATAGAATTGATGAATCGTGATTAGTTGTGAATTAAAACTTGTTCCAAAACTTGAAAAACTCTAAATTTAAGAATTACATTCTAAACTGGTAGAATATTATATTACACATAAAACTAATGAGTTCATTATATATCAGAATGGAGCAGTCAAATTCAGTCAACTGGAACAGTGTAATCAAGCAGTTTTGTACACACACACACACACACACACACACACACAGGCGTAAAACACTCAGAAATTGCGCCTTATAGAAGAGCGGCTACAGACGGCTATACACAAAGATATATCTCTAAGTAGATCCTTCTGCGAAACAAATTGGATTGAGCAGCTTGTACGTTGTTATACATTAAAAGCAAAAAATTCAATTCAGCTCTAATTTCTTCAATATTCTGTGTGAATTATCATCCTACTAAGGACCTTTCCCAGATTGATAAATTATTCAAAATTAGCCCAGACTTGCTTGAACCTAAACTATCTTGACTGCATTCTAGCAAGCATGTGGGAAAAAAAGTTGTTAATTTCCATTTTGACACATCAAGCATGATTTGGCATCCAGGGCAGAGGAAAATCTTTCTGAATTCATCTAGTCTAGAAATGGTGTATGCCAAATATTTCTACAGTAACTTAAGTAAACTCAGTGTCCAAATCTGAAGCACTTGTGCAACATGTACGAACTTATAAAGAACAGAAGTTAACACAATATGTACATCTGATAGCTTTAATGAACACTAAGATCAGTTTTACATTGTGCAGCCATCCCATCAACTCCTGCTGAATCCAGTACCAGGTGATCTTTCTTCAGCAAAATAAGACAGCTAGGGTATCTTGTAATCCAGATTATCAAGAAAGAACTCCTGGATGTTATGGAGAAGCTAACCAAGTATATGACAATGTGGTTATACAAGAATTTCAGTTAGATAATTTCATACGGGCTCCATGCCCTCTACTTCCCCAACAGATAGGGAGGTAATCTCAGTCAAAACCTATTTATGAGACTTGTTAATTTGTTATCTCCCGAGAAAAGAATGGACCTACTAATCATGAAACTAAGCATACAAAGTAAAACTAAGATGATCCTGCAGTTTGAAACTCATACACCAGGAATCATGTATGAGAAATTCAACATTTTGGTAACAATAACGTAATAACAAATACTTTCTTTCGTTGGTATTAAAGTGGAAAAAAGATAAATAGCCTCAAAATGGCACACGGACGAACTGAGGAATATTTCAGATGATAAACCAGAGGATACAAGTCTACGACATCAAGATAAACTTGTAACAGAATATACCGAGAATGGACGAGAATCTTACAGGAACTGGAGCGAGGTTGGAAAGTCATCGACCAACTGCACGATCTAACTGTGCATATTCTTCAGAAAGTACAACAGCATTCATTCTGTCATCATAACTTCCTGTTGACTGCTTAATGAAGTAGAGCTTGAAGATTCACCAGCACTGTGGCTTCCATTTTTCATACTTTACCTAAGAAATACCCTGTCATTGTTTCATGTCAGGAACAAAATGAAAAATAAGAATATTTTGTAGGAGCAGAAAAGGCCACAATCAGAACCTACTTTTCATAAGCGAATTATTGATAGCATAATCAAGAGGATGTCTATTTTATCCTTGGTCATCCATGGTTAGAAACTGACTAGATATGAATAAATTCAGAAGTGGAAACTATTGTAGATAACAGGCTCACTATGGTGCTTCTCATGGTCATGGTGCAAGTACAGTCGAATTTCTCGAAGTGCGATGATGAGTGCTTTTAAAAACTATGATAACTGTTAATGCACGCGTTTCTAATCAAACTTGGTGACGAGATCACTGCTAGAATCCAGGAGTTTGAACCCAACACAAATATTTTGAAGAGTGTGCTACAGTCCAACAAAGATTTACATGGGCAGCTGAGCACATCGTAAGGGACTGCGACAACAGTATCAGTCTTGGCCAAAAAAATATTAAAAAAACAGAAGAGTATTGAAGCACTAGAGCATCGAGATTGTTATGCGACCTGTTGGGCTTCCAATGTGTGAACCTTGCAAGACCTATGGGTTTAGTCTCCATTGGAAAGCTGGTCATAAAAATAGCTTATAGGAAGATTGGAAGAAAGTGGAGGAGAGGGGCATAAGGAAGACCTCTCCACTGGAAAAGGACTACACTTGATTAGAGACTTCAAAGTTATTTTTGCTCCGTCTTTGGGAAGTGCTTGGCCTCAAAGGACAAATAGTAGTCCAGAGAAAAGACGCAACTCAAATCTCATAAAAAAAAAGGATTGACAATCGCCTACCGATGGTACCTACAGACTTAATTTATGTTCTCTACAAAATTACAGAAGAGTCATCTTAGGTTACACGAAAAGGTCTCGACAATTTTAAAAAAAGTAGTTCGGCTTCCAAATAGCCCAAACTTCTAAGATTAGGTCCATATGCTTCACGGAGAAAAGGCCGCTATTCCTCCAAAAGCTGTGAGAACATGAAACCAAGAACCTCTTTAGAGTGCTTCTTCCAATAAAAGGGGCTCTGTTCCAAAAGTGATGGAGCTTTTGTCGAGGTTAAGTATAACACAATTTTATTAATTATCCACAAAGAGTTTAACCAAAAGAGATCTTTACTCTCCATACGCTCTTCGTCTAGGGTGGAAACTCAAGGAAGCTTCAAACGAGCAATCGGAACCTAGTTCATGGGTGTGCAGCTAGGGACACAAGGTTGTTTTGCATAAGCGAATGCAATTCTAGTAATGGAACTACAGCTATTCCTTCAACTGGTCTAAGAGTAGCAATCTAATTGTGCCAAGTGATTAGCTGAGCTCAGTTGTAGCCCGGTACCTACTCCTATGTCATATGTTTGGTGATTAGCTGAGCTCAATTGCTACGACATTCCCATTTCAAGAGATCTATAAGCAGCCGCATAGTCTTTTTTCCAATTTGGGTCACGCTGAGACCCCGTTATTTTAAAGTAATACTAGAAAAGATCTTCTTCAGAGGCTTCAGATAAGAAAGAAAATAAATGGCAATTGCAGTGAACTAGGCATAAACCCTAGAATCACAATAACAACACAAGATGCAGAAACAGTCAACCCAAGTACATACAAACAAATAGGGGGAACCCATTTGACAAATTCCATCAAATAGGCGAAAAAAACATAAACTAATCAAAACCCAGCATAGCAAAAAACAGAAATCAAGAACAGATAACCGACAAGCGATAAACCAAAACCAAAACCAAAACCAAAACCAAAACAAACAATCCAATCAAAACCCACGATTGCCCACAACAAGATAGCAACAGGAAAGGCAAGTGCGATCGTGAATTCATCATAAAACCCATAAGAGCAACTTCAATCACCTGGTGAACTCAAGATCGCCAAGAAACCCTTGTCAATCAATTGCGGGGGGAATGCGATACGCGAACGGACGGAAAAGAGGAAATGGGGGGTTTCGGATTTGACGGATTCTGATGGGTCTACAGTGGAGGAGTATTAACGAATTGGGGGGCAGCAAGGGCGATAAGTTGATTGACCACACCAGGATCAGAAAGTGTGCTCGTGTCGCCAAGTTCATCCAGACTTCTTGGAGCAATCTCCCTCATAATTCTTCTCATTATCTTTCCACTTCTCGTCTTTAGAAGCCCCGGCGCCCAATGGATTTTATCTGGGGCCGCAAATGCTCCAATCTGCTCCAACAAAACGAGAAAAATACATCAATATAGACACTTCGTGCTTGTGTACGGTTCTTATAAAGAGGCAACGCATTACCACTTGAAGCGACGAAGTTCGCGTAGACCCAAGCACTCTAAATCCAAATTACTACTAGTACTAATAAACAAAAAAAGATAGAAATAAAATTACACCAGCTAATTTGGTAAACAAGAGAAATAACATGCTATGGGAGAGATGTGAAACTGCTGGAACGAGGGGCGCTCCATTTATTGGTAGTATAAATTTGAGTATCGTCATCGGTGTGCAGAGCTGAAGCAAAATCATAGTTTCGTTTCCGGGGATGCCTTTGAAAACAAAGAATTAGGATGAATCCTCAAGAATCAGAAAGGGCGATAAGTTGATCGACCACACCAGGATCAGCAAGTGTGCTCGTGTCGCCAAGTTCATCCAGACTTCTCGAAGCAATCTTCCTCAATATCCTTCTCATTATCTTACCACTTCTCGTCTTTGGAAGCCCAGGCGCCCAGTGGATTTTATCGGGTGTCGCAAATGCTCCAATCTGATCCAACAAAACGAGAAAAATACATCAGTATAGACACTTCATGCTTTTGTGTATTCACTTTAAGAGCCTCCAATATTCATTGTGTAGGAATCTTATAGAGGCAACGCATCCTGATCCATGCAATCACTCTAGGGCTTTGTTTGGGTTGGGGATAAGAAATTGCGGGATAAGACATTCTGGGATATGAAATGGAAAGATTGCAGAGGGACATATGGACATAAGGCAGGATGTGAATTATTTGTGTTCATGCCATCATGTGTTTAGTTATGGCCAAATATGAGGCAGAGATATTATGACACGTACATGATTATGTATATACAATTATTATTACAAAATTAAATTTCTATATATATTTTTAGGGTTTAGGCCTCATTTGGGCAAGGGATAAAAATTATGGGGATAAGAGATATATTGGGATATGAGGTAGGACATGATCATCCTGGGATAGGGCAGGATAAGTGATTTTTTATTCCGATTGTTTTGGTTAGAGCAGGATATGTGACACAGGAAAAGATGGAGGGATATGCGGTAGAGGATGAAAGACAACATTGTAGGGTTTCTACTCGAAACTACCTTTATATAGTCTTTTTCCAACTACCCACCTTATCCCCTATTACTTTTATCCTGGCTAATGCCACCCCCTGGGTGGTATAAGGTTGTAGGCAAAAAATTAAGAACGGGATAAGGAAATGAAAATTGTACATGCTCCTTATACAGCACCCAAACATCGGAAAAAGAGCAGGAGTTATAATACTATCCCTACGCAGTGGACATCATATAATTCTTATCCTTTACCCAAATGAGGGTATAAATCTACGTATTGCAGCGTTCGAACCCTGGACCTCATGCAGAGGCTTTAAACAGCCAAGCACCTATTTGCATGTATTTCTATTTGAATTGCCATTTTGCCTTATTGTACAAGGATGATCAAGTCATTTTACTACCACACCCATTTCCCCTACCCTAACGCCGGATATGAACCCAAAGGTATAACAAATCTTTATCCCCCCCCCCCCCCTTACCTTACCCAAAAATGGCCCTAAGGTTTTACAGTCACAAATGAAATACAAAAGTACATAGCAACTGAGTTTTTTCACAGTTCACTGATAATGAGCTACTGAAGTGGGGTACAAACCTGCTTTCTCACAGCAAGTATCAGATTCTTCTTAAGTTCTTCGCTGTAAGGAACACCTTGAACCAGAGTAACAAATGCGTATATTCCTTGACCTTTAAGCTAATAGTAAACAGAAAGCGGGTTACTCATCTAGCATATCATGGCAGATATATCTTCATTACATAGACAAGCTAGGTCACAAGGTACCTCATGTTCTACACCGACGACAGCAGCTTCGGCACATTGGGGATGTGAAACCAAAGCGGATTCCACTTCAGCCGTGCCAATACGATGTCCACTGCACACAGTAACGCAGGGTATCAAACAGTGTTCGATAAAACCCATGGAGTCGTAAATGATTTGACAAATTCTTATCCATTTGCTATGTTTATGTTCATTGAAGTACGCCCTTGCAATAACTAATATAGGGATATTATCGTGAGTTTGGCAAAATTGGAGAGGATGTAAAAGGAATAGTTGACTGAGCTCATCCATACCTGACATTGATAACATCATCAACTCTTCCAGTGAGCCAGTGGTATCCATCATTATCCCTGCAAGATTATTCTAGTCTGAGAAAACAAATAAAACACGCAGGGGTGCACAAACAATCCGTCAATCCGTGACGGATTGAGTCCGATCCTATCCGTGATGGATCGGATTAGGATCGAGAAATGTCAATCCGCCAAATCCGATCCAGTCCGTTTATACTTATGTTATTTTCACTATTTTCATCAAAATGATTTCTTACAATGTTAACTTGTACTAAGTAACGTGATTACGTATCATTGTTGCGATGTAAACTTTTTGATATACGGAGTAAGATATTTTTTAAGTTAACTGAAAATATACTAAACGATTATTATATATTAAACGCATTTGAAAATAATTTGAATAATTTAAAGTCCGCGGATTAATCCGATCCGCAAAACCGAGGATTGGATAGGACTAGATTTCTTTCGATCTGTAAACCGCGGATCAGATTAATTTCAACCCCAATCCGATCCGATCCGTTCCGTGGACTTTCTAGCTCTTTCAAGCAAGGATTAATAAAGAAAGAACGGGCATACATGACGACATAAAGTGCTTTCCTCAGAAGAGCTAGAAATTACCTGCTGCACCCGTCGCCGGTAAAATAGTAGCCCGGGAACGGCTTGAAGTAGGTAGCCTCATATCTTTCATGATCTCCATAAAGAGTACGGAATGCACCAGGCCATGAGTTTTTCACGCACAAATAGCCACTGCACTCACCCTCAATTTCAACGCCCTTCTCATCAACAATGACTGGCTGAAATTGTATAAAAGTGGTATTGAGAAGTATATTACTAGAGAGTGATGAAAAGGATCATATACAATAAGGGTTTGGTATTATTTAGACAACCATAGGACATTAATGAGCAACAAGCACCTGAACTCCGGAAAAAGGTAAAGTGGCAGAACCAGGCTTCAGCGGCCAAGCACCAGGTAAAGGAGTAATCTGAAAATTACAGGAGAAAACATGTTACGAATGACTAGAGCTTTAGAAGAAAAAGGAAATAGCACTAATGCACTATCATAAAGCTTAAGAGAGTTTTTTTTTTTTTTTTTTTTTTTTTTTTTTTTTATCTAATATAACCCTAGCATTTGAAAATTCAGTTGAGCACATCTTGGTTCAAGATCTAGCGGATCTGAGCAGCTTGAAGTTAACAAGTTTGCTGCTACATATAGCAAGTGTCTGAGTTGATTTTCTACCGTGAAAGCATATCAACTCCATAGAAATTGCAATAACAGTTTAAGCATCTAGCAGATAACCGCAAAGAGAATAGGCATATATACCATAAATCCACCAGTCTCAGTTTGCCACCATGTGTCTGAAATTGGGCACCTCGAATCTCCAACTACATTGAAATACCATCTGTAGGAGATGGAAATAGAATTAATACATCATCACATCAAAGTATGCATACTAAATACCAATACGAAAATCCCGAACCTCCATGCACTTGGGTTTATAGGCTCCCCTACGCTTCCAAGAACTCGCAAAGACTTCCGAGAATAACGCTTGACAAGCTGGATGGTAGATGAGCATTATTTACATTAGTACTATACAATAGCATATTTGCTGTTCGTAAATTTATGCATTTCAGAAAAAAATGCATGCATGGTTGGGAAACAATTCTTGCCTCGTCTCCTTCACGCATGAGAGAGCGCACCAATGTAGGGGCAGTAAAGAATATGGTAACCTTGAATTTGTCAACAATGTCCCAACATCGCCCAGAATCTGGGTAGTTTGGAGCCTGCAAAGAAATGTAAATATTAGAGATTTTCATCAAACACATAGGCCCTACTGAACAGCCGCATTTGAAATATAACGCCAATGCCAAGCAGAAAATTCTAGGGAATATAATGAGTCAAGAAAAGTCTAGAAACAAATAGTGTATTCTAAATCTGTTAAATACCAGGGTAAATATCTGAAATTTGGATAGTATAGTTGGCAGGGTCAGACATGTAGTTGATATATAAACGAAACACTGGACATGAGCCTTGAAGATGTGGAGAAGACTTATCCTGTATATGAGGCACTCTTATGCTTTAGGGTTGGTACTTAGTAATATCTAATAAGATAGTACTCAAGAAACATTCTCCCCCAATACTAGGGCAGGGATATAATTTTTAAAAAAATGGATTTTAAGTTAATCCAAAAACATGTCCCTAAAACACCCCCGTGGATTTTCTTTCATTGCGTATAGTCCTAGGCAATTGCCAATTTCATTTTACCCACATTAGAAAAGATGTGACAAGGTTTTACATTGGCTTTCAAACGATTGATTTCCTCCTCAAATATCGATCGTTAAATCTATCTCTAATCTAAGGGTTGATATTTAGCCAACACTACTTATGGTAATAGTAAAACCCTTAGCTATCTTAGTACATTGATTTCCTTCATAGATGAGAGAGCTATAAATCATCTAACTGGTCCACTCCGTCAAGAAGAGGCCGATTATTAAAGCAGCCGCCTCCAAGTGTCATATTCTTCATTATCTCCCAAAAATATTCCAGAAGCAGGCTATATGAAATGTGAAAATACTCAGATTATGCCTAATATTTATATCCGATTCCAGGATTGGATATGAAGCATCAATAAACATGGATATGAGTCACTCATTTGATACTTGAATTAGATGGGTGATATGTTTCACTCTGTTGAATACAACAATTTGAATAAAAATCAGAAAAACTTATGGCTATTACCCCTTCAAATAGTAAAACTGTTGCTCCATTCAGCAGAGGCCCATAAGTAACATAGCTGTGTCCAGTTACCCAACCACAGTCAGCAGTACACCTACAGGAAGCAAAATATAATTTTATATTGTCAAGTCCAAATAAAGTCCATTAATGTTTGCACAAGTAACAGGAAGAAATGCTGCTGAACTTGAAATATTTTTCCGGTACCAGTATATATCTGACGGCTTGTAGTCAAATGCGTACTTGAACGTTGTTGCAGTGTATACCATATATCCCCCAGTAGTATGTAGAACACCCTTTTCATTGATGTAGAAAGTCATGAGAAAGAGAGAAACAAACATAAAACTTTTACCACTTGAAGGACCTTATTGGTTATTACCTTGGGCTTTCCTGTGCTGCCACTAGTATAAAGCAGAAAGAGTGGATCTTCTGCATCAACCCACTCAACATCACACGTGGTTGGGTATTTGGTAACAACATCCTGGAAAATTCACATCAAAGGGTATTAATCAAAATAAGCTTTTTTACAGGGAGAATAGAGATGCAATATACTATATAATTAACACAACACTGACAATATGGACTCAGAAGACCAGAGAAAAAATGTCAAAGAATAAATATGATGAACCAAAGAACATGATAGTAACACACACACATGTATAAAATAAAAGGTCCGAGCTACTGACGAATCAGATATGCCAGAATACGAAGGTCAAAACCACAGGGTACAAAAGATAATATTTTAAAGCTGATATTTAACTTTGAAGATGCTATGCGAAAAAGATAAAACAAAGGTTATCTGTTTGGCCTGAATCAATTTTCATTATTAGCATTTTGGAAATAGAAGCAATATGTTCACGAAAAGTGGTGATGGATGTCAAAGATTTTAAACACAAGTGTAAAGGCTTTACAGGTTTTCTATTAAATGACCTGGTAGTTTCTCATCTTCCAGTTCCACCGATAGTTTTCTCTAATGGTAGTTAGTACATATATTTTCCTGGTATTCATAAGTGCAATGTGCAAACAGTGCAATGCAATGAGCCAGGTTAGCAATTACTGTGCTCCAGACTCTCCAACAATTAAATGTTTTAATATATCAGGAAATGAATTTATTGGCATAATCTCTTCACATTTCTTTGTGGCCCACTCAGTAGGCACTTAGATAATCATTTTAATGGACTTTCTATCTTAATCCAGTGGATGAAGGGCAGTAGCAATTTGATAAAGTTCATACCGTCATTGATTTTCTGATCCTTGGAGCCGAAAAGCATATTTTTCTTTCACTATCGGATCTCTTTTTAGGTCTTCCTATATTTTTATGAGCTATGCTTGATACAAAAGTTATCCATTTCTCTCAACACATGGTGTGCAATAGATGAGTATCAGAAGTACGATGGACACCCTAATTTAAGGCAATCAAGTATCAATATTTGCTTTACCATCTCTTTTGTAAGTGAGCACTCACCACTCTCTGCTTCTACTCACATGTGAAGCTGGGGATAACTTAGACCATCGTCGCAATTTTTAGCTAACTCAAGTTCTGAAAATGGCACTTGCAGAACAGAGTGTCAGCTTCTTTATCATACAGCTTGATAAATAACAGTTTCTGTAGCCAGATTCACGTGGTTGTTCCCATCTTATTGATTTCTTTGAGCTCTCATAATGCATTCTGTTCTGTTCACATTATTGGTTTCATAAACCGGAACACTCTTAACAAGTACTATCAAGAACAGCGCACAGTATTGAGTTTCTATGGTTTAAGCTGGTGAAACAAGAAATATAAGGAAGTCTACTTTCAGTAACCTTTCCTACTATTTCCAGAACTACAACTTTCTTCACATGCAGAGTTGTAATGGATCAGAGAAAAAAGATCTTCATGCATTACCTATACAAAACTAATAACATAAGGCAAAAGGGACATGTTCTACCAACCTGCCACCAGATATCTCTTCCTTGTTGCCACTTAGTAGCTTCTCTGTTCAAGGCTGATTGATTTTCATAGACCAAGGAGGTACCTATAAGGGTAGAGAACATGCATCTCAGTAAATTATCAATCAACGAACAGAGAAGAAAATGACTGAATTTGCAAGATAGGAACAATGATGCAATGTCAGGCTACGATTTCTAAGAAACATTTCCCACAAATATCAATCTGAATTGCAGCGTTGTGGTAGTTTTTAGAATGTGAATTAGTTTGAGTTTAAATTGTCAATGGACTGCCAATAATGATCCTCGAGTCCAGGTATCACAATCCCAGAACTGCAAGAGTTTCCAGGTATCGCTTTTTGTTCCTTGGGCCAAGTCTAAGTTTCTCCTTTTCGAGAGGGTTAAATGCGCGTGTTTTTCATCCAAGGAAGTCATCCTACTTCCAGAACGTCGTTTTGAGAGTCGCAGGAAATCATCTTCAATCAACGCCGGGGGGGGGGGGGGGGGGGGGGGGGGGGGGGGGGGGGGGGGGGCTCCACCACTCCATGCGTATCAACCATGCTGCTGACTGTCACTTTTAACTTACACAGACCACGTTCACTTGTGGAAAAGATTACAGCATTCAACTTGAGAACTTCAAATAGCAACGCTTCCATTAAGAATATGATCGACTAATTCACGGTTTCTTTTTTGTCACATAGTCTACGATAAAAAGCATAAATTTATGGTGTAATAGGATCAAAATACACCTCGGAGATAGCAGATCAAGAAATGTTGGTTAATTTCATGTAGGTTCGGTAACATATTCAGAAATGATCTTGTCCTTTCGGTTACATATCTTGATCGAATCTACAACCGTTGTATCAACATTGTCCTCAGTCAGTGTTCATACTCCTGAGGTTAGTCTATCGTATCTATCCTTACCCAATGCTCCATTTTTTGCTTCTTGAGTTCACCTTTCCTCCATCTACTCTAACGTAAACGTTACTAGCTTGCTAACAACCAATGCCCTTTAAATTTGTTTAAAACTCAAGGATTTTAGAAATGTCAAGCAATGAAATATGACCTAACCAAGTATGCCATTTCATCTCGAGCAAGGTAATGTTATCTTTACAAGTCAACTCTAACACCTTATGTACTATTTGAGTATTGGCGTCTTCAAGAGTCGACGTGCAACCCATTATTCAATAGAAAAAAGTAAAAAGTTTCATTAATGTACTATTTTGCTTCGACAACTACCAGCTCAAGGAATTATGTAATAGAGAACTTATCTAGTTTTTCTGTTTCTTCTTTATCTAGTTAAACTGGTTGGAACAATATCTTTGTCAAATAAGTATGAAGTGTGAACTCGTAAAGGACACATAAACAATGACTAGAGAGTTCTCTACCTACAGAGACCCCATTTTGGGTTGACACTACAAGGGCAGCATCAACTATATCTTTAAGATAAATGACATTAGACCCTCTCCTGGAAGCATTGCAAGTTATCAAAACCTTCGGTTTGCAATCAACGATCCTTTGAGCTAGAGACTGTGCAGAGAATCCGGCAAAGACAACCTGAATAAATATAAAATAGTCCAGTCATTCAATCTCAACTTTAAGCCCCTGAAATTCGAAACAAAATATGATATGAAGTGAAAATATATATAGATGTTCAGTACCGAGTGGACAGCACCAATGCGAGCACAAGCGAGCATCGCGATTGGAAGTTCCATAAGCATGGGCAAATAAATCAAAACAGTATCACCCTTTCTAACGCCGGCATCTTTCAAGTAGTTTGCAAGCTGTTAGCAATACATACATAACAATAATAAATCATCCTCAAAACTAAACAGTCAATTTTCCTTCATTTTGTTTCATTAAGTTCAATGGGAAATGTTATATTACCTGGCAAACTCTTTCCAGCAGCTGCTTGTAAGTTAAACTTCCATCGACACCAGGTTCATTTCCTTCCCACAGGATTGCAACTTTGTCACCATTCCCAGACTCCACATTTCGGTCCACGCAATTGTAGCAAATATTAGTAACTCCGCCTTTGAACCACTGATCCAATCCACAATCAATCAGTCATCCATCATCATAAATTGAAAATTCAGTTCAGTACTAGTCAGTTCTCTCACTTTCTCCCCAAACTGACTTTTACAACTATTCACTCGGTCACTTTGACCCGGTGTTTGTAGAGTAAAGTTGCTCTATAATACGGTGAAATAATTATCAAAAAATTATACCTGGTCAAAGTGAACCAGATACGAGAGTCCGGATCCTCTGTATCCTTTGTGTGTATCTTTCTATGTATCCTTACTATGATTGGTTCAATTTCATTTTTTTTCAAAAATTCATAATGGGGAATAGAGGTAGTAATCAAAATCATTCCATCGAGAACGAAGAAATGCAGTATTATTATAACCTCAATTTTGATGTTTCCTTTTCTGATATCCAGATTTCCTGAGCAGACCACCTGCCCCCATTTCTGCTTCCAGTAGAATTCCGACGCAATCTCCGACCAAAACCCCGCCGGATCCTCAATTGACCTCTTGTACATCTCCAAGTACTGATAATTTATAAACATCAAAAAGAGAAAAAAGTTTAATAATGGATAAACATCAAAAAAGAGAAAAAAGTTGCAGAGTGGATGATAGGGGTAAACCGTGTCAGTATCGTTATTATTATTAGTTATTTAGTACTAGGGGATTGCCCGTGCCCGAGGGCACCACCCAAAAGACATGTTTCATAATCGATTTTGATGGAGGAGAAAATGAAAATGGCGCCCCCAATAATTTTATATGATATCCATCACGTCATGTTCTTACACACTTTTGATAATTACGTGCATTTATCCGAGAGAGGGTAAATTTTAAAGTAGTGGGTAGTTAAAGTAGTGAGTACTTAAGTGGGTGGTAGGTGAAATCTAAGGGCCGGGTCTGATTTATTTAATCTAAAGGCTGAAAACCCATAAGTTAGTTAAACCATGCTGTTTTATAGAATAGATTAGTCGTTAATGAAGTACTTTATTTATTTGTTTATTTATTTAATAATTAATTATTGATCGGGCTTTCTTGTCAAGCCCGTAGGGTTAGTTTCGTTTTACTATTTAAAGAAGTTGTAGTCTTCAGTTTGTTTTCATCAGATGAATTGAGAGAAAATATCTTCGTTGGTCACAACTTAGTTTGTTAGGAAAAGTGTCTACGTGGGAGTTTTGTCGATTTCTCACAAAATCGTCAACCCGATACTGTTGCATATCAAATTAATTCATCTGATGAAAACAAACTGAAGACTACAACTTCTTTAAATAGTAAAACGAAACTAACCCTACAGGCTTGACAAGAAAGCCCGATCAATAATTAATTATTAAATAAATAAATAAAAAATAAATAAAGTACTTAATTAACGACTAATACTAAGGGCCAGTTTGGGAATCCTTCTGCTGCCAGCACAGCTGCTTTGCGACAGCAGAAGCAATTTTATTGTGTTTGGTAAAAATAATTTTTTTACTTTTTCGGACAGTTTCTGCTGTCCCATAGCATTTATCAGGAAGCAATTGGGGAGATGCTTTTCCAGCAAGTGCTTTTGATTAATTTATCTACAATCGATTTTAACCTTACAATTTTTTAAAATATCAATAGTTTTCTTTTCGGAAATGACACGAGTCATATATTTTCGTCATTTTACCCTCTCACAGCAACTTCACATTTAATTTTACCAAAAACAAAATTACAATATCAATATTTCACAACAACTTTTACGTAATATTTACCAAACAACATTTTATCAAGAATTCACAGCAGCTTTTCCACTGTGTTTCCCCAAAGCAGTTTTCCAAACTAGCCCTAATTCATCTGATGAAAACTAACTGAAGACTACAACTTCTTTAAATAGTACTACCTCCGTTTCTTCTCTATCACACCGGTTTGACTTTTGTCACTATCCACGGGGTCATTTTGACCCGGTGATTTTGATACCAAAACGATAGAATCTGTTGATATTTTTTTCATGGTGTTGTAGATTAAAAGTTGCTTTATAACATGGTGAAAAAATTATCAAAAAATCGCATCGTTTTGATATCCAAATTACCCGGTCAAAGTGACTCAGATACGAGTTAAAAAGTCAAACCGGTGTGATAGAGAAGAAACGGAGGTAAACGAAACTAACCCTAAACACCTACGGGCTTGACCAGAAACCCCGATCAATAATTAATTATTAAATAAATAAATAAAGTACTTAATTAACGACTAATACTAAAGAACTAATATTCATAACGATACTGATACCGGTTTGCCCGTATCAGTGAAGACGAAAAAAAAAAAAAAAAGTTGCAGAGAAAGCGATTGACTGAGAGAGACGAAAAGGAGCTGAATCAATCCATACCTGTTGCGGAGACGAGACGAGAGCTTGTTGAGAGAAGTCATCACTGGGGAAGACGACGTCGTCTTCCTCAGAAAGCGACTCTCCGAGAATCACGGCATTCAATCTAGGTATAGCGCCGGCACCGGACGGCGTCGTATTGAGCGAATCAACATGCCGGAGGTGATTGACGCTACTCACCGTCAAAAATCCACAGCTCGGACGGCATTGACGGAGAACAACACCGCCGCCGGCGGCGGCGGCACGGCGGAGAGAGCGGTGAGTGGGAGGAGATCGAGCGGCGTTGACTTGGAAATGGTGTTGAATGGCGTTGACTTTGAAATGGTGATAGGGACGAAGACGATTGGTGGGATGATTAAACGAAGAAGTTGCCATGACTTTCTCTGACCACGACGAAGCTAACACATTTATAATTTTTTATTTTGTTTGAGGAACGTTAACGCATTTATATACTAGTTTGTGCGTGTTAAATTAAATTAAATTAAATTAATTAAATTAAAATGTTTGTATTCGACCACGAACTCTCTGTCGTGTGCTACCACTCCGTCTCTTTCTCTTTAATTCCATTTTGACTTTTTGATTCGTCTATGAATCATTTTGACAGAGTAATTTGGACAACAAAAATAATATAATTTTTTAATAATTTTGACCGTAATTTAGAGCAACTTTTACTCTACAATAACAAGAGAAAATTATCAAGAAATTGCATCATTTTGATATCAAAATTACCGGATCAAAGTGACACAATGAATAGTGTCAAAAGTCAAAATGAACTAAAGAGGAGAGACATAGTGGTACTTCTAAAATCTAAACGGAGACAGCTATGTGACTGGTTGCTCTCCTGGTATGATGAAAAAGTCACTATCATAAGAGCACTTGGGATTTTGTATTCAACCACCAATTCTGCTTTTTTATTTTTTTGTTTTTTTTTTTTGGATTTTTTGAGTTGATTCAAATTTTAATGTGATTATTGATTATTGTATTCTAAGTTCTTACAACGTTGTAGCATTTATGTTAGAAAACAAGAGCGGAAGCACTGGTAGTACGTGTTAGGAACAAGAGCAACGATGAAACGAAAGAACAAGACGATAAAGAACACACGCAATTTAATGTGGTTCACTAGTTTTGATACTAGCTACGTACACGACCGAACGAAACTAATTTATTGATGAGAGTCTGATTACGATCAACCACACTTGTCATAGCCACGACCTACACCCTATAGACTTAAACTACTGACATGTGTCCAAAGCAAACGTTGCCAAAATGAACAATGAATTAACTCAAAAGTTGTGCAGTTCTAAACCAGGTAGCACGACGTGGTCAACCAAGTCGCACGACCTTTGCAGGCAATAACCCACGTCGCACGCCCTCCCTATCCAGGTCGCATGACCTCTGGAAAAACATATTCATGCCGCCTCGATTACTTTGCCTCTTAGCTCGTTGTTTTGCCAATATAATGTTAGGGTTTTGATCGCCAAATTCATAACGATTTTCAAGTTTTTTTCTTGAAGTCATTTTTTCTTACTGCCTAGAGAGTGAGTGTTGACGAAATGTTTTTTTCACATATTTTTCTTCACAAACAATTGATGCATATCGAAACATTTGAATAAATCAAACCGTTGATAGTTGTGTCAGTCGGGATACATGTTCACTGAATACTACTCCCTTCGTCTCAATATTTTGGTCCCTATTGGAGATTCAATCTATTTAAGGGGACATGTAATCATTACACTTTCACTAACTCTTTGTCAGGTCATTTACTTGAATACTCTCACTTTTTAGTTACTTGATGATGTCAGCGTTATTTTTTAGGGACCATTTAGAAAAACTACGATATTGAAAACTACACAAAAAGAAAGTAGACAATAAAATTTTTTTTTTGTCAAACCGAATATATTGAAACAGAAGAAACAAAACCACAAAATTAACTGACTTCTCTCACAGCCTGAGAGGCCAGTTCCTCGTCCCAACTTCTACTACATCTAATAGAGCCATTCACTAGTTTAACTAGCCTATCAGCTAATACATTTCCTTCTCTAGGGGTCCAGACAAATTTATGCAAGTCTCTATTCATCAAAGCTTTAATATCAGCAAGGATTGGCCAACATTCCTTCTCCATGGAGCCCTCTTTCACCATTTGGATCAATCGTTTGTTATCACCTTCAAAGATGACCTGAGCTGACTGGTTCCATGCAATCATCTTCCACAATGCACTTCTTAAAGCTAAGGCTTCTGCAACTAAAGCTGAACCTGCAAATTCATTGCTCCATCCCCACTTTACTATGTTGCCTTCATGATTCCTCACCACCCATCCACAACATACCTTCTGGGAGTCTTTGGACCATGATGCATCCACATTACATTTTAGCCAGTTGACTGGGGGAAGATGCCAACTTTTACTGGCATTCAAGTTCCTGGTTCCAGGCGTCTCATTATCCATCTCTTTATTTGGAGCATCATAAAATGTCTGAATCACTTCATCCACCCAAACTTTACTCTTCTTTGCTGCTTGCTCAGGTCTGATCTTGATCTTATTAAAAACAAAATCATTTCTGATTTTCCATATATTCCATAAAATCAGGAACATTTTGGCTATCACTCTTTCCTCCATCTGCTTTTTCTGTAACTCAGCAGCTAGATCAGCAAGCCACAACTTTACACATTTTTTTGATGCAGCAATGTCTTCAATTTTAATCCCAAAATAAAACCAGAAAGGTCTCACCCAAGAGCAGTCCCAGAACAGATGCTCCAGAGATTCTGAAACTTTTTCACATATAGGACATAACCCAGTTTCAGCACACTTTCTCACCACCAAGTTCTCCATTGTAGCTAGAGAGTTGTAAGTAATTCTCAACCAAAAAAGCTTCACTTTTTGTGGAATTTTCACTTTCCATCCCATACTCCAATACTCTTTATCAAAGAAGAAAGAACTAGAAGGTTTAATAATTTTTGAGCTTGGCTTTATGCTAGTACCCATCTTTCCAGCAGCTAGACTTCCAGATTTCACTGTGAACTTACCAGAGCAGTTTAGAGGCCAAATAATCTGATCTTCTTGGCCACACCAGGAGATAGGAGTCCTAATAATAGATTTAACTGTGTCCTCACTAAATTTATTTTTCAGCAAGGAGACCCTCCATCTTCTAGTTGACTTATTGATCAAATCACTCACTCTAAGATTCTGATCAGTATCTGTGCTATTAACACAACTAATCATCTCCATTTCAGACACCCATCTATTTTCCAAAACTTTGATATTACTGCCTTGACCAACTACCCATCTACACTGATTTTTTAATAGAGCTTGCCCTTTTATGAGACTTCTCCACACCCAAGAAGTGTTTTGTCCCACTTTTGCTTCTAAAAAGCTCTTACCCTGATAGTGTTTAGAGCACAACACTTTGGAAACAAGAGAATGTTTATGATTCAGCAGCCTCCACCCTTGTTTAGCCAACAAGGCAATATTGAAATTCTCAATATTCCTAAAACCTAAACCTCCATTTTCTTTTGGCAGCTGCATTTTCTCCCAACTTACCCAATTCAATTTTTTCTCATTTGGACCTGCTCCCCAAAAGAAATTTCTAATAAGCTGAGAAATTTTTTTGCATACCTTTTTTGGGAAGAGCACACATGACATTGTATAGGAAGGAATGGCTTGTGCCACTGCCTTCAATAACACCTCCCTGCCAGCACTTGTAAGAACTTGTTTCTTCCAACCTTGAAGGAGTTTAACAATTCTCTGAACAATGTAGTTGAGAGTATCAGCTTTAGACCTTCCCCAAAAAATAGGAATCCCCAGATAAGTTGTAGCTCTATCAAGGGCTGGAATTCCACTCAACAAAGACAATCTTGCAATTTCAGCTTCACTGGTATTTGGAGAGAACAGAATTCCTGACTTATCAAAATTTATGGCCATTTCTGTAATTTTCCCAAAATCATCCACCAACTTCAGAAAATTTGTCATATATTTCTCCTTTGCTTCAAGTAAAATTAGGGAATCATCTGCAAATAGCAAATGGTTCACTCTAATACCATTCTTCTTCATAGCAACTCCTTTAACCTCATCTAACTCTTGAGCCTTCTTTATATTTCTGGAAAAGAGTTCCATAATTAGCACAAACAAATAGGGGGAAAGTGGATCCCCTTGTCTAATTCCTCTACTAGGCTTGAAGAATTCAGAATTAACTCCATTTATCTTGACTGATAAAGATACTGTAGAA
Source organism: Linanthus parryae (assembly GCA_023055425.1). Taxonomy (NCBI): domain Eukaryota; kingdom Viridiplantae; phylum Streptophyta; class Magnoliopsida; order Ericales; family Polemoniaceae; genus Linanthus; species Linanthus parryae. The sequence continues at coordinate 11,632,292 of JALGPY010000014.1, forward strand.
ACACATTGCATTACCAGCTTCACCCACTCTTCACAGAACCCTAGTCTCTTCATTATCTCTTCCAAACAGTCCCATTCCACCCTATCATAGGCTTTGTGAAGGTCCAGTTTGAGAGCCATAAATTTCTCCTTCCCTTTCTTGTGATTTTCAATAAAGTAAAATAACTCTTGGGCCAAAATAACATTGTCTTGTATGAGTCTTCCTGGTATAAATGCTGACTGTTCTGGAGATATCAATCTATCCAAGATTGTCTTGAGCCTATTTGCCAAAATCTTTGAAATAACTTTGTAAATAAATGAGCAGAGGGCAATTGGCCTGTATTGACTAACCTTCTCAGGGTGTTTCACCTTTGGAGTCAAAGTAAGGACAGTGAGATTGAAGCTTTTTAACATGTATTTTTTCTCAAAAAAATGACTAATTGCTGCACAAACCTCTTCTTTCACCACTTCCCATTGAGATTGAAAGAAGTGTCCATTAAATCCATCTAAACCAGGTGCTTTATTAGGATCAAAACTGAACACTGTTTCTTTGATTTCACTTTCTGAAGGGAGTCTTACTAACCTTGCATTCTCCTCATCTGTAATGCATTCATCCAAAACATTAAGCATACTACCCCATTCTCTGTGCCCACTTGAAGTGAATAAGCTTTTATAGAAATCCACAAACTCTTTATGAATTTGATCCTCCCTTTCAATCCAAATACCTTCTCCACTCAAAATCCTCTTAATACTATTTCTTTGTCTTCTTTGAATTGTAGAAAGATGGAAGAATCTAGTATTGAGATCCCCTTCTTTCAAAAAAGTCACTCTAGCTTTGTCCTTCCAATAAGTTCTTCCCTTGCATTCACTTCTCTTATTTGCTTCTCAATATCCACTTGAGCTGAAAAATTGGCAGAGCTATGAGGCTGCAATTGAATCTCAAACAATTTATCCTCTAGTCCCTTCAAAATTCTTCTATTGTTGCCATATTTTTCTCTGCTCCACTTCTTTAAATTCCTTCTGCAGTTACTGAGCATGTGTCCTAGCTTGAACATTGGAGATCCTTTTGGGGAATCCTTCCAACAATCTGTAATAGTGAGTCTACAACCTTCCTCTCTGATCCAAGCTTGGCTAAATTTAAATTGGACTGGTCTCTTGTGCTGAAACCCTTCAGTTGATATGACTAATGGAGTGTGGTCAGAACCCATAATTACTTGTCTCAACAGAACTGCATTTTCATTTCTAATACCCCAGTTAGTAGTATAGAAAGCTCTATCCAGTAAAACTCTGATGTTGCCATGATCTCTTTTATTTGTCCATGAATAGCCAAGACCATGACCTTGCAATTCCAAAAGATTACAATCAGAAATGATTTTCCCAAATTTCCCCATTCTTGAGTAGTCATTGTTTATACCTCCCACTTTATCCTCACTGTAAAGATAGTCATTACAGTCACCAATAATGAGCCAAGGGTCATCAGAAGTGTGTAACAATTGCTTCATTTCTTGCCAAAAAATGGCTCTTTTCCTTGTCACAGAAGGAGCATACACAAAAAGCCAATTTTCCCACTTATTTTGATTGACTTCAATTCTCCCAAGAATAGCATTGCTAGACCACCATTGAACTTCTAAATTGAGATCAGCTACCCACCACAAACAAATACCACCAGTAGACTTTTTATCCGGATCAACATAAAAACAATTTTGAAACCTTAGTGATCTTCTTAATCCTTCTAACTTTGAACTCCTGTTCTTTGTTTCAGCCAAGAACAGTAGGCTAGGAAGATGGGTGTTGGTTAACCCTCGGATTCTCTGGACTGTCAGGTTACTTCCCAAGCCCTGAAAGTTCCAGTAGATTCCTAACATCTTCCTTGTGGCTGATTTTGGCCAGCCACCACAGCCATCTCCTTTTCTTCCTCTTCTAATTCTTTTTCAATTTATTTCAGATTTTCCATGCAATCCTTATATAGATAACGTTGTTGAACATGAATTGGATCCATTACCTCAAACCGCAATTCGTCTTCTCTTTGCTTCTCCACTAGCCCCACTTGACGAATCTCATTTTCATAACCCGGGAACAGTCTCCAGCTTTTTCCTCCTTTTTCCAGACCCTATTTTTTCCTCGCAATAATCGATTGCTTCACATACCTCGCCGTTGCCAAAATCTGCTTTGATTGTTCCACCACATACTCCTCTGATGTTTGTTGATCCCATCTTCTTCGTTTTGCATCCGGCGATTCACCGTCAGCTCTTGTTTTCCTCTTGAGACTAACAAATCGATCAAAAACCCTTGCTAATCCAATGTCTACATACGGATTTCCAATCGGATCCACATTGTTCGGATCTTCACTTACATTCAGTATAATTCGACTTGGGTTTATATCTTTTGGGCTTGACCCGATTCGCTTGTACTTTCTGGGCCTCCAGATTATTTCCTGTGATGGATTTTTTGAAATGTCCACAATAGCTCTGGTTGGGCTGACCGGTTCTTCCACAAAATAGTTTTGGACTTCAGAAAATGGGCCTTCCTCGGCTTCCTTTGGGCCCATTTCATTAACTGTTAACCCTTCATCCAAAAAGTCTTCTTTGCCCTTCACTGTATCTTGAATTTCCGCTTCGCGCACCTTCCCAGCTGTTTCCTCCTTCTCTATGCTGTCCGATCCCGCCAATGTAGGAAGAGCTGTTTCCAGGACCTTCGTACCGAATGAGGAATATTCCTCGCAGGTGCTCTCTTGATCCTTATCGACATCCTTTGCCAGCTCATCCTGACGTTCACTCGCCGTCTTTCCTATGGCATTTTCACGCGCCACCCTTTCCATGAGCGGTTTCCACCTTTCCGTCTCTCTTTCCCGGCGAAGTCGCTCCTCCTCCTTTGACCACAGAGGTTTTGGTGCCGGTGTTGCTCTCAAATCAGCTGTGTAACCTGATTCACCATCTATGATTTTCCGAACTTGGCGACACTGGGTGTTTATGTGTCCCAATCTTCCACAATTAAAACAGAATTCGCCCAATTTTTCATACCTGAAAGAGATCCAGAGATCTTTTTCCATGGCTCGATCTAGATTAAACCCTCTTGGAAGCGGTTTTTCTACTGAGATTTCCGCTCTGATTCTGATATATGGCCGAACTCCAAAAATTGTTGGCTGCAGTCCATCAACATCTAAAAACTTTCCGATTAGATTTCCTATTTTCACAGCGTTTGTCTTAGATCTCTTCTCCGGAGGGAGATTTTTCACTTGAATCCACATCGGACATGAAACGAAGTCCTCTGTGGTCAGAAGTTTCTCAATCCTCCATTGCTTCAGCTGCAAAAGATGTCCCGCCACTAACCATGGCGATTTCTTCAATACCAGTTCATAGTCATCAATATCCTTGAAATTGAAGGCAAACAGATTTTGACCTAGAGATTCAACTAGCACATGATCTTTCAATTTCCAATAGCCATCTACTATCTGTTGCATAGTATTTTTACCTCTCGTTTTTTCATTGTGCCACTTCCCCACTAGGGTTCTTTCACTCAGATTTCTAACCTCCTCTGGATCATCATCCAGAGAAAGTCTCAGATCCTTCGGCATGACTGAGACTTAGAATTGTTTCCCTTTTGTTTGGGAAATATGAAGACCAACAAAAAACTGATGCAAATCTGAGAATAGAAACAATGAATAAAAGGGGTTTTATAGAAACAAAGAAGAAAATGGGTTTTAGGAAACAGAAAATGGAAAGAAAGATTTTGTAAGAGGACCAGATTGACTGGTTAAAAACCAGCTCCGTCGAAGCTACTAAAAAATCCAGGCGTGATGGAATCACACCGAATTTCTAGAGAGAGGAGAGCAGACCCTCTGATAAGTAGACAATAAAATGGCTAACCACCACTCGTCATGTAATGGTAATTGACATTGGATTTGGAAGCTTAAAATCCCCCCCCCCCCCCCTTACGAATATTGTCAACGCCAATAGGGCTAGTAAGGGCATCTCCAACCCCATGGGGGAAGGGGGAGGGGGTGCTATGGGGATAAATTTTGCCTCGGGTGAGGGATGGTCAGGGGGGATTTCCCATGGACATCCCCTCCCCCTCCCCCTACATGGAATGATTAATTAATTAAATATTTAATAATTTTAACTACACATACTAATATTTTGTGATTATATTATGTATTTTATTATTATGATTAATAAATTTTATATTATTTTATAAAATTGATAATGTATTCACGATTGTTGGAAAGTATATTTACGAAAAGTCATCGTTATCTTATTTTTTAAAAATTTAATCCTTGCAACTAACGAAAGAATTTGTAATCGTTGTTAGGTTGGTTTATTTCAATTTGTGTGTTTTATCGCTCTACTCGTTGCATTTTTGTATTAGTGTTTAATTTTATTTCTTGTAATAACGAATTTTTCGTACTTGTAATCGTTATATTTTCGAATAAAAGTTTTGTTTGTTAATAGTATTTTAATTATAATTAGTTTATTATCATTGTTATTTTTATTAACATCTTTTTTTATGTGTATGTCTGTGTGTGTATATATACACACACATTGGTAAACAACTTTTCATTTATTTTTTTTGGTATTAATAATTCATTTTAAATCATTAAATATATATTACAAATTAATTTTTTTGGTGGGGGAAAAAAAATGGGTTGGTGACGATTAGTAGTTTGGCGGAAGGGGAGGGGGAGGGGAAAATGGTGGGACCGTGGGGGGAGGGGGAGGGGGAGGGGGAGGTGAGGGGAGGGGAAAAAAGCAATGGGGTTGGAAATGCTCAACCATGTCGCATTTCTCCCTCCCCCCACCTCCCCTTCCCCCTCCCCCCATGGGCCCACCAACCTCCCCCTCCCCCTCCCCCAAACTACTAATCATCTTCAACCATTCCCCTGCCCCCACCTAATTAGGTTTATTTTTATAATATATTTAATGATTTAAAATGAATTATTTGATAAAAGTAAATATAAACTAATATTAATATAAATATATACTCACAAAAATGATAAAATAATAATAATAATAGCAATAATAAAAATAATAATAACAATAATAAATTTGGCATATTTTTAACCATGTTTTCAAATATATATATATATATATATATATATATAATTGCTAACTATAAAAAAATGAAAAGATATATCAAATTGACAACAAAATAAAATAACGACAATTTTTCGTAAATATTTTGTTCAATTATCGAAAAAATATATTTTATTTTTTTATAATAAAAATAATAATGAAAATATATTAATCATAATTAAAAATGCATATTATAATTAGATAATAGTAGTAAGTGTAATTAACATATCCCTAAATTGAATTAATCAGCTATAATTGTAGGGGGAGGGGGAGGGGGATGTTAGGGGGAAATGCACCATAACCATCCCCCACCCATGCCTAAATTCTCCTCCCACCTTCCCCCTCCCCCCTCATGGTTGGACATTGTCCGTATTTTTCCCCATCCCCCTCCCCCCTCATGGTTGGAGATGCTCTAACTAGCCTATTTGTTTTGTTCTTTGTTTCTTTCTGTAACTCTCGGACAGAGCAAAACAAAAACAAAAGGAAAGTGGACAAATTTTTTGGGACAACCATAAAAGGAATAGGGGACTAAATTTATGAGACGGAGGGAGTATATTTTATGAAAGAAACATAGAATTTCCCATGATATATAAGCACATATATGTATATATTATAGAGCTTTGTGTATATAAATATAATATGAGTTATATGTACATATATATGGTTTGGTTTGAAGGCAAAACCATGAACCGATCCACATACTTGGCAACCAAACCAAATTAATGACAACCCGCTAAATAGGGCCCGGGTTGGGCGGTTTGAGTGCACACACATACAAGTCAAGTCCGACCTGACTGAATTGCCATCCCCTCTCCTTCTCAAGCGTGAAGGCGCCAAGTTTGGCACATCGAAAGATGGAGCTCTCAGTTATTTCCTGTAGACACTGATGTACTCAAATTCCTCGAAACTTTCTTGAGCATTCAGGAGATGACGACTGAGCTTCAGACCCAAATGCAGGAACCTGGTTAGCTGCATAAGTGAGACCCGAATAACGACTTAGATTGAAATGAATGTCTCTATATCATATACATACCACTATAAATCTGTGTATATAGTTTGTACAACAATAATAATTCTACTATTACATGATGTAACAAAAAAAATGAAAAGAATATGAAGGATCACAACAAATATAACATAGGAGGGTAAGCAAGCCAAATTCATTCAGGTATGTTCAAAGAACAACGTGGTATGCCAACGCAGAGAAGGAAATTTCCAAATACGCCGTGTGTCCACTAGTCTAGAATAACCAGTGTTTCCTTCTCGGTTTACGTTGTACAGGAGCGTCTGCACGACATAATAAGAATAATATTAGACTTTGACACGTTGATACTAAGTTCCATGTGAAGCAGTCAAATAAAAAAGAACTAACCTTGAATGTCGTAAAGTGAATTGTAATGCACCTCGGACCAAAAACTTAACCACAACTCTGCATCATGAAAACAATAACTGATAACTTGTAAGGAGGACTCAACTTGTTACAATAACTTCAGTTGCAGTCTTAGATGAAAAAAACATATAAATTCGCACACGCGTGCGCCACATTCAAAGGTTTATCCAGTGTATCGGTCCATACGATGATACGAACGTATAACTATGGGAACGATAGCAAATTTGATCCCTGCTTTAAGTAGATAGAGGGGGAAAAAACCACTTCTATCCTATCTGCATGTAAGACGATCCTGATAAATCCCAACTGTGTTGAAATAAGTTAATAAAACCCCTCATTTTAGCAAGAAAAATCAATGTTATCCGGAAAAATTCTATGAAAACAACAATGACTACATATGACTAATCATCTTTCAGAAATCAATATTTGCATGTACCATACAGCGACTGAATAGCTGCTTCATCACAGCTCAATAAAACATTATAAAAAATGACTCCATGAATGAGTAGGAAAATCTGTACTTGAGAGCAACATTGACATGTTCAGCACGGATCAGAAAGGTTCAAAGACTACATTGACTACGGTCTGGATATTACGACTTCAATTCGTAGCTTACTCTAAATTAGTATATAAAGTTCCAAGAATGAAGAGCCTACCTCGCTTTGGAGCCTCATGTCGTGGAGTAATTTCAATAAAACAAGTATCTCTGAATGAAGTCAAAAGGCAAATCTTTGCTGCAAACTGCAAATTACCAAGTAGCCAAAAAAAAAAGAGAATTTTTTACGTAGCCCTGGAAAAGTTGCATGGATTCTTCACTGATACAAAAATAACCTAACATGAACCCGGTCGCAAATGAACACTATATGGGAGACAGACACATAGATTGATTTTTGTTCTTGAAGGAAAACTCTGGAGCGAAAGAAAAACCCGGTACCTTATCAGCCGCTGCTTGTAAGGTAACATGGTCCCCCCATTCACCAGCTCTGCAAAACAGGAATTACAGTTAGATTAAAGATATCAACAAGTAACTGCTGAATATTAGCATTCAACAATAAAAGTCATGGTTTCTGAACTGTATCTTACTTGGCCATTTTCTTGTAATAGTGTTTGTACCTCATGGGAACGTAGCTTTCATATTGAGGGCGATGGTCTTTCAGCTGGAAAAGAAATTAGATGTTGGTAACGATAGAATTGATGAATCGAGATTAGTTGTGAATTAAAACTTGTTCCAAAACTTGACCAACTCTAAAATCAAATATTACATTCTAAAATTGTAGAATATTATATTTACATAAAACAGATGAGATCATTATATTTCAGAATGGAGCAATCAAATTCAGTCAAGTGGAACAGTGATCATCAAGTGGAGGTAACCACTTGCGCGCCATATTAAAGGATGTCAACAACAAAGCTGAAAGAACATTGTATAAAGCAAGAGAAATTTGTGTATTCACAGGAACTTGAACTGCTAACAGTCTCATGAATAAAGGCAGTCTTCTGAAAATGCAATTAACAAACATTTTGAACATTTTCTCTAACAAATAACAGTTCAAGATAATATCGGTACGAATTGGGTAAAGCTGAAAATTGCTTTTCAGTTGCTATAATCTCAGAAGCTGGGACTCTAGTGACTCAACTCTTCCTAGCAAGAAAATTTTGGAATTTCGGTGCTCACAAAAAGGTTTGATTCAGTTCTTGCTGTGCTCCGATGCACCAGGGCTGTTTTGACAGTGGAAAATCATCAACAAAGGAATTCCGTCCAGCGAGAACGTATGGCATAAAGAAGAGTGCTAATCTCTTATGATTGAACAATGCAAAGGAGCTATTTGGGTTTTTGCTGCAGAGAAGCAATTTTAGAGGATGAACCCTCCTGAGGGTTTTGTGATTGTCTTGGACAGATGGAATGGCAAAATTTCCAAGAGAAGTCTACGACAGCGTACAGCGGGACTTTATTTAATCTTCACCAGTGTAAGCATTAATTGACTAACCTAAAAGTTGAACCTTGCTCAAATTTCTGCAACAGAGTTTTCTGTTTACTAAAATGGCGTTGTAAAAGAGGTTTAAAAATCTGTGTGTAGAGGAACTCTTGGAACGCGAACACATGACTCAACGAATACTTTTCTCAGTTACCTAAGACAAGTGAACTATAGATCAATATTCTTCAGTTGTTTCTTTGAGAAGCCATTTTTGTTCACACGCAAGTATAAATAACTTCAGCCATATTCATGTTTTCTACCTTCTTTCAATTATTTTAGCACCCCATATGTGGATCAAACCAGGTCTACGTGGATCAAATGATATCACTCATCTCATCGTCTGTAAAAGAAACTTATACTTGTGTTCTTTCAAATTAGATTATGAATTTTATCAATCTAAATATTTAACATTCAAATTTCGATAATACTCATTTCCTGACAGTAATTTTATGAAACTTCACTAAGAGGATACGCCTTTTGTTATCAAACGATACTCATGATGGTACTCAAGTTATGACTTCACTATACTCTCACTTCAACAATGCAAGTACTTTTTTTATTTGTAACATTTATTCACAATCCTCCATAATCTAATGTGCTTGCCTCTAGCTAACCATTTGGTCCTTCTTCTAACCAACAGAGCTATAAGCAAACTACCCGTAATGCCTTACTTTGATAGAGACATAGACAATAAGAACATGTACTTAAAAGTGACTGATGTCATTAAAATTTGACTTGTTTTTCTTTCTACCATCTGATCTGTAAGCACCGCGAGAGAGGAGCACCATAGTATGATTGGGCACTAACCCAAAAGGTCAACCTTACAAGTTAGGGTCTAAATCATACTATATTAACCATGTACATCGTGTCCACCATCCGATGTGGAACAACCACTCACACATGAAACCCATCAATCTTCCCCTTCACGTGTGGCCCACATTCTCTCCCTCGCCAGAAAACATTGGTTGAATTTCTTAGAATCACCTTTGTGAGAGTGCACCTGACAATCATATGTCGGACCACCTGAACGCCACATAAATTTAAATGTCTACGGGAACACCTTGATCTACCATTATGGAACACACATCCATGAAAACAACGCCGCACCATCTCACTCTTCAGTTCACACGATAGTGCACACGAACAAGTGACTCTGATAACACTTGTAGGCAGAATAAGTACCGCAAGAAATGAGAGGAGCACCGTAGTATTCATTACTCATGTTGCTTGGATTAATATTTACTATTGCTACGGCTAGAAAGAATTGACAATTTGGGGCACGCACTTACCTAAAAGGTCAACAATATTGGCGAGGGCCCGAAACGAACTATATTAACCATGGACCTCTTATCCATCGTCCTGATGTGAGACAGCCACTCACACATGATACCCAGCACCACCCCCACACTAGTAATTAATTGATACATGCATATTATCTGCCCAAGGAAGAGAACGGGGAATAAGCAACATGCGCCAAAACTCTCCCGTCGTTGAAAAGTTCGTTACTGAGGAAGGGAACAAAAGATGATGGCAGTTGTTATGGTTGTCCAAGTTGAATGTTACTAATTTATGTGCGGATTTGATCTATAGGCTCGTGCGATCACTTCTAGATCTCAAATTGAAGATTGTAAAATTTAACTGAATCACATAAATATGAACCGCATTACAAGATTCCTCTGAATTTGGCTAAACATTTCACAGAACTGTAATTCATGGAATAGGGACAAGATTTATTATGTTATAAGAAAGATGAATTTCTGCCCGTCTCAAGGAGCAGTTTTTTTACTGGTTTGCCTATATATTTGGCGTAAGTTTATGATTGTAATAGGCTTTCGTTTATATATGTTATCCAGAATAAGTTGAGAATAACGAGTGTTTAAGGAGCATAATTTCTTTTGATTGTGTTACTGTTCTTACCGCTACAACACATGCAGATATGAATGAAGAAACAGAGCTCCAGATAAGAATTTTGGCCACATGCAAACTAATTAATACCTGTCGAACAATATCTTTCCGAACATGCTTGTGATACTCCGGTGATCTGTAAATCTGATCTGAAAGAGCACGAAACTACCAAAGAAAAGATGGATCAATAAGGCACTCATAAATCATTTGAGCCGCTCCTTAAATAAGATTATATTGACTAAGTTGATTTCATGTTTTTATTCATTTAGTCAATTCAATTGCAATTCAACTGCCACATGAAGTTAATGTAAAATACACACACCTGGCAATTGCCATCCCCAGAGACCTTCATTTCATATAAACCATAGACACGTAGCCTGGAAAAGTAATAAGATCAAATCAGTAATCCCAATTGATAAGTGTGGCCAAAGTATTTATTTCTACGTTCCAAACTGTTTACCAGTTCTGGGAAGGCAAACTATATAAGCAACATGCAGTATTTACCAACTCAACTGAAAAGCAACACAATTCCAACATCGTCTTCACTCTTCACTATCGTATTTGGAATTTCCAGGTTGCTTGTTTGAAGATATTCGAAGAGAGTCATAAAATTTTATCATCTAGTTCTGCAAAGATAACTAGCATGGTGTGACATTCCAGAATGGAGAGATGGAGGAAGCAATTAGATCGCTAAACCTTTTACATAATCTTGATGAACTATTCAAATCCGTTGTTTCAGGTTTTGCACTTCCTTCTGATAATACGTCTTGCTTTGTCGGTAACATGTGTTCCCAAACTCGGGTGCTTATCCAAGAGTCGGATTTGCTATTTGATAAATTTTGGGATATAGTGACTCGGCAAAAGGGTACCCGAAACTTGGACATTGGTGTTGAGATATTGCATCATGTATTTTCAGGTTGATTAATTATATATATTTAGTATGATTCCTAAAAAACTCACAAAATACACTGAAGAACTGAAAAACCACGTAGGGAACTCACCCGAATACTCGGCACAAAAAAAAAATTATTCAGGACTAAAGTCTAAGAGCTGTGCATGTAAGATGCCTACAGTCTAAGCAGAGATAGAGTTACAGTATACATAATCTTAGTTAGCCATATTCTTATACATTATACTGAATCTCACTTCATTCGTCTCAACAAAAAAACAAAAAACAAAAAAATAAAACATAAAAATGGTAGCAAAAATAAATAAATATATCTCACTTTGTTTGGCAATTCAATACTTCCATACCTTCAGAACAATGTTGTCGGTATTCAACAATAACAAAATAAAAAAAATCATTTCAGAAGTGAGAGTTCTAGAATGACACTGAACTTGTTTCAAGTGCCTGATTTCAGCAGCTTATATCTAGTAGAGCAATAACTGTATGTATTGGTTGGAAAGGTCAAAACTACTAATTTTGGATTATGCAAAGCAAGGAACGGGCAGACTTTTCAAACACTTGGAGGTTCACTATATAACTTCCAACTAGAGCTCTTATGTAATGGACATGACATCTGTTCTAGGGTATACCGTTACGGTAGACAATCTATTTTATGTCACTCTCCACCTGGCGAATTTCCCTGTGATTGAACATTAAAGCAAGGAATGATCTATTGACCGTCAGACAATTCTGATTGACCCAAGTTTGAATCTCCTCTGGAAGGTGGTGGAATACTATACTTGGGGACCAAGGACAATCACAAGGAAGGATGTTTAAATGGAAATACATATGTCCCAAGAAGACATTTTGAAAAACAAATCATAAGTTACTACTGATATATATTCAAGTTTGGTTACGACCCGAAAGGAGATAAAAGGAGACATTGTCCGTCAGCAAAAGCTTGGATCTAATCCAGTTTGATGAGTAATGTATTTATTGAGTAGTTAGGGTTCGTAGCAGTTAGTAGAGCATTTTTCTGATTTCACTTGTATGTTACATGTGTGTATACTTCTCGGAATGCGTACTTTTCTTTTACAAACTTGTGAATCCCTGTCGATATTCGGTACACGCATTTTGGAACGCTACTTTGAAACTACCTCTATTATAACTCGATTGAGAAATTGTCGGATTGGCATGTTAACAAGATACTACAAAAGAATTGGGCAATGTACGGGGTTGTTTGTGTTGTGGCCACGGTCGGGGGCGTTTTCGGCGACCCCCCTGTAACTTTGGACTTGACCCGATAGAGGTTATTACCACCTCCGCGGTTGGCCAATATGTGTCGAGGAACTGTGGTCCGGGGGTGGCATTGTGAAAGCTATAGAGAGCTACCAATATTTGGAAGAGTCACTACGGTATAGAGGTGTCAACACTTAAGGCCTTTTAGCTATGTTAAGAGCGGGGAATGACGTAAGGAGCAGTCCCATAACACTAGGAAGAAATAGGGTTTGATAGACCCAAGAACTTGCCAATTTTATTACATTGTGATTCCCCTGTCTACATGGGTTCCGCTGGTGGCTTGTGCATATGCATTAGCTAAACTTAATGGTTAATCGAGAATGCTTATTGTTTACTTAAGCGTTTTTTAAAAACTTTATTTTCTTTCAACTTATAACTGTCTGGCCCAATAATTAGTTTACATGTTCTAGTATGTTCTTACTCAGTTTAAGCTGATTCGTGTTTTCAAATTGTGGCTTCTGCTATTGCTATTTCAAAACCCCCCACACGGGTTAACGCATGCTTGGATGGGGAAAGCGCACACTTACACTCAGGAAACATTGCCTTTCCGGCAATAGCATCTTAGAATGCTAATTGTAAGAATTGTTAGTCGTACAATAATAGTTTTTATTCGTGACTTTAATGAAGTTTCTTTTGGTAGTTGAGGTTTTCTGGTCACCAAATCTCCTTGCAATCCGAGAGCGATCTCGGGTGAGGAGTGGCACTTTCCGTATTTCTCCAGTGTCGGAAAAACGGCGTGTTACAACCTCATGCTCTCTAAGATCTCCTGCTAGATAGGACAGGATTATACCAATTTCTTACTTAAATTAAAGATAACATATCTTTCCTACCTAAAAGTACCACAAATGGGCTGTCAGCATTACATCGTGTCAATACGTAACAGCTTCAGAGACACCTTATACCTTCCGTTGATTAGAGTATATCTATGATTGCAAATTGAAACACTCAAAAAAGTATAGAGGGAAGTTTCACTATAATCTTAATCACCCAAGTCAAATGATTTTCTAGTGGTTATACTAAAAATTGATTAAGAGTTAGTAGTAGTTTCAACACTAAGTTGTATTATATAAATTAACACAATTTTCGGAGTCCTGTATTAAGCTCCATTAACTGTGCAATTTGAAATGTTTACAAGAAAACTCTACAACTGGATTCTTGAAACATACCTTTCCTGCAATCTTTGATGATCTAAACTGGCATCATTTATATTTGGGATGAAAGTATTTATCCGCGGAATATGCTGAAATCCAATAAGAAGTGTGTTAGTAAGGAATTCATGAGATGTAGCATATAGGAGAATATGTGCCTGAAATTTCAACTGAATGGAACTAAATTCTATCAGAAAACTTGAGGAATCTTTTACACATTGTTTCATACAACGATGGCCAGATAGGAACTCCTAAACATCGATAGACGGTAAAAACATGCATGAAGCAGTTTTTTTTTCAGCACTTGAAGAGGTCCCTTCACAATACATAAACAGGAAAACAAAATTGAAGATTGTTTTGTAGGATTCTATGTTTTACATAAAGATTTCAGCCAGTCATGATGTATTTATTTATTGGTCACCTGACTTACTACTCTTCCAATAACAGTTTGACATCACAACATGGAATCTAACCATTTCTGACATGGAATTTTCTACTTCCCATAGCTAGCAAAAAGATAAAGACACGAGGTAAATAGAGGAGGGAGAACAAAAACAAGAAAAGAATCATGCAGAAAGAGCACCAGAAGATTACAATGCATTCTCAGCCTCACTGCCATCACTGTGTTAGGTAAGTCCACAGATAAAACATTTAAATATCTAACTGAATTGCATTAAGCTCAAAAGCCACTCATGAGCTACAAGTTTAGAAGATCATTTCTAAATCGATACCGCATAACCAGAAGAAGTCAATTGCCACAAAGAATGGTTTGGGTTAGATTAAAAAGAAGATTCAAGCAGTTTTGTATACACACACACACACACACACACACACACACACACACACACACACACACACACACACACACATATGGGTGTAGAACACTCAGAAATCGCGCCTTATAGAAGAGAGGCTATAGTCGGCTACACATAAAGATATATCTAGGGTAGAGCCTTCTGCGAAACAAATTGGATTGAGCAGCTTGTACATTCTTATTTATTAAAAGCAAAATTTTCAATTCAGCTCTAGCTTCTTCAATATTCTGTGTGAATTATCATCCTACTGAGGACCTTTCCCAGCTTGATAAATGATTCAAAATTTGCCCAGACTTGCTTGAACCTAAGCTATCTTGACTGCATTCTAGCAAGTACGGGGAAAAAAATAAGTTGTTAATTTCCATTTTGACACATTCAAGCATGATTTGGCATCCAGGGCAGAGGAAAATCTTTCTGAATTCATCTAGTCTAAATGTAGAAACGGTGCAACATGTACGAACTTATAAAGAACAGAAGTTAACACAATATGTACATCTGATAGCTTTAATGAACACTAAGATCTGTTTTACATTGTGCAGCCATCCCATCAACTCCTGCTGAATCCAGTACCAGGTGATCTTTGTTCAGCAGAATAAGACAGCTAGGGTATCCTGTAATCCAGATTATCAAGAAAGAACTCCTCGATGATAACTTATGGAGAAGCTAACCAAGTATATAACAATGTGGTTATACAAGAATTTCAGTTTAATCATTTCATACGGGCTCCATGCCCTCTACTCCACCAACAGATAGAGAGGTAATCTCAGTCAAAACCTATTTATGAGACTTGTTAATTTGTTATCTCCCGAGAAAAGAATGGACCTACTAATCATGAAATTAAGCATACAAAGTAATACTAAGATGATCCTGCAGTTTGAAACTCATACACCAGGAATCATGTATGAGAAATTAAACATTTTGGTAACAATCACGTAATAACAAAATACTTTCTTTAGTTGGTATTAAAGTGTAAAAAAGATAAATAGCCTCAAAATGTCACACGGACGAACTGAGGAATATTTCAGATGATAAACCAGAGGATACAAGTCTACGACATCAAGATAAACTTGTAACAGAATATACCGAGAATGGACGAGAATCTTACAGGAACTGGAGCGAGGTTGGAAAGTCGTCGACCAACTGCACCATCTAACTGCGCATATTCTTCAGAAAGTACAACAGCAATCATTCTGTCATCATCAACTTCGTGTTGACTGCTTAATGAAGTAGAGCTTGAAGATTCACCAGCACTGTGGCTTCCATTTCTCATACTTTACCTGAGAAATACCCTGTAACTGTTTCATGTTGGGAACAAAATGAAAAATATGAGTATTTTGTAGGAGCAGAAAAAGCCACAATCAAAACCTACTTTTCATAAGCGAATACTTGATAGCATAATCAAGAGGATGTCTATTTTATCCTTGGTCATCCATGGTTAGAAACTGACTAGATATGAACAAAATCAGTAGTGGAAACTATTGTAGATAACAGGCTTACTATGGTGCTTCTCATGGTCATGTTGCAAGTACAGTCGAATTTCTCGAAGCGTGATGATGAGTGCTTTTAAAAACCACTGTAACTGTAATGCACACGTTTCTAGATCAAATTTAGTGACGAGATCACTGCTAGAGTCCAAGATTTTGAACCCAACACAAATATTTTGAAGAGTGTGCTACGATCCAACAAAGATTTACATGGGAACTGAGCACATAGTAAGGGACTGCGACAACAGTATCAGTCTTGGCCAAAACAATATTAAGAAAACAGAAGAGTTTTGGAACATTAGAGCATCGAGTTGTTATGCGCTATACCTGTTGGGCTTCCAATGTGTGAAGCTTGCAAGGCCTATGGGTTTAGTCTCCATTGGAAAGCTGGTCATAAAAATAGCTTATAGAAAGATTGGAAGAAAATGAAGGAAAGGGGCATAGAGAAGACCTCTCCACTGGAAAAGGACTACACTTGATTAGAGACTTCAAAGTTATTTTTTCTCCGTCTTTGGTAAGTGCTTGGCGTCAAGGGACAAATAGTAGTCCAGAGAAGAGCCGCAACTCAAATCTCATAACCAACAAGGATTGACAATCGCTTACCAATGGTAGCTATAGACTTTATTTATGTTCTCTACAAAATTACAGAAGAGCCATCTTAGGTTACACGAAAAGGTCTCGTCAAAAAAAAAGGTAGTTTGGCTTCTAAATAGCCCAAACATCTAAGAGTAGGTCCATATGCATTCTCGGAAAAAAGGCTGCTATTCCTCCAATTGTGAGAACATGAAACCAAGAACCTCTTTAGAGTGCTTCTTCAAATAAAAGGGGATCTGTTCCAAAAGTGATGGAGCTTTTGTCGAGGTTAAGGATAACAAATTTTTTACTAAATTATCCACAAAGATTTTAACCAAAATAGATCTTTGCTCTCCATACATTCTTCATCAAGTGTGGAAAAACTCAAGGAAGCTTCAAACGAGCAATCGGAACCTAGTTCATGGGTGTGCAGCTAGGGACACAAGTTTTTTTTTTGCATAAGTGAATGCAATTCTAGTAATGGAACTACAGCTATTCCTTCAATTGTTCTAAGAGTAGCAATCTAATTGCATGGTTGTCAAAATATTACGATTCGATCGATTTATAAGATTTTGGTATAAACTTCCTTGCCTTGATTTCTTATTTACAACTCAATATATAACAAGTACATTGTTCTAATTTAAAGGCAGTCCGATGTGGGACTTTTATTTTCATAAAAGTACTATTACTATTACTCCCCCGCAGTCACAGCGGGAGGTTCTCGAACACTGAGACTGGAACGAAAACGCTGGAAAAGAGCTCGAGGAAGCCATTTGGTGAAGATGCCGGCATACTGGTAATCTGCCGGAATGTGTAACACGCGAAGTTGACCCAACCGAACTTTCTCACAAACAAAGTGAAGATCAATCTCGACGTGTTTGGTGCGCTGGTGTTGGACAGGATTCCCAGATAAGTAGACGGCGCTGACGTTGTCACAGTACACCACCGAAGCACCGAAGCTCGAGGTGGAGTAATACCAAGCTGGAGGAGTAGGTTCCGAAGCCAGCAGAGTTCAGATACAGCATTGGCCACACCGCGGTATTCAGCTTCGGCACTAAAACGAGAAACGGTGTCCTGGAGGACCAGCTGAGGAGATTGTCACCCAAGAATACACAATAGCCGGAGCGACGAGTGTCAGGGCAACCAGCCCAATCGGCATCAGTATAAGCAGTAAGGCTGTCAGTACGGGTGGCAGATATCCGTAGTCCATACTCAAGGGTCCCACTGACATAGCGAAGGATGCGTTTTAACGCATGAAAATGCGGCTCACGCGGGTCATGCATGAAAAGACACACCTACTAAACGGCATACTGAATATCAGGCCTAGTGAAAGTAAGATACTGGAGTGCCCAACAAGACTGCGGTACAATGTGGGATCTGCATCCGAGGGCCCAGAGTCAGCCGTGAGTTTACTGCCAAGCTCGACCGGGGTGGCAGTAGGCTTACAAGCCGACATAGAAGCACGACGAAGGATGTCAGTCGCATACTGATTCTGAGATAAGAACAGACTAGAGGAATCCCGAGTGACCGCAATACCAAGAAAGTGATGAAGCTGGCCGAGATCAGTCATAGCAAATTCGCCAGATAGGCGAGAAACAACTCGATCCAAGAGATGCATAGAGGAGGCAGTGATGATGATGTCGTCCACATACAGAAGAAGATAGACCAGATACGTACCATGGCTGTACACAAAGAGAGACTCATCACAAGAGCAACTACAGAAACCAACTGCATCTGTAAGAAACGTGGCAAACCGCTGGAACCAAGCACGAGGGGCCTGCTTCAGACCATACAGTGATTTACGCAGACGACAAACATAATCAGGTCGGCGTGGGTCACGATACCCTGGTGGCTGGTGCATGTAAACAGCCTCAGCAAGATCACCATGTAAAAACGCATTCTTGACATCCAACTGTCGGATAGGCCAAGAACGTGATACTGCAATAGTGAGAACAGTACGAATAGTGGATGGCTTCACAGCTGAACTAAACGTCTCCTCACAGTCCACCCCAACTAGCTGAGACTTACCATTAGCCACAAGACGCGTCTTATAGCACTGCAAGCTGCCATCTGCATGAAACTTGTGACGAAACAACCAAATAGCACGAAGTACATTGGCCCCAGATGGGCCAGGAACCAGATCCCAGGTATTATTCTTCGCCATAGCCCCAAACTCAATCATCCATGGTCGCTTTCCAGTTAGGATCCGACAAGGCTAGGATAGGGGACTTGGAAAGTGGTGAGATAGAAGCAAGGGAGTGGGCTGCGAAGGTGAGACGCTGCACGGGTTTGGTAATGCCGTGCATGGAGCATGTGGTCATCTGAGGTGAGAGAGACGGAGGCGAAGGGGACAACTCAGGCGAAGAAACAGACTCGACAGTAGGGTCAGCCGAGGCAGCGGGTGGCGGAGCCGAGGCAGCAAGAGTGGCTGAGGATGAGCCAGGCTGAGTTGTGCGACGCACATAGTGCATGGGGAAGGGCTGAATAGGCGCCTTAGAGGTGTTCGGTGCCCGATGTGGGACTTTTATTTTCATAAAAGTACTATTACTATTACGATTCACCCATGAAACGATGCGAATCCCTTAGTGAATCTTTAATGGACAAAAAATCTTTGAATCCCGATTCCAGAGTCCGAACCTTACGATTCAGTTGCGATTCAGACCGATTCTACGATTTACCTTGATTCATCTGAAGGTATAATTGAGTTGCAGCATCAGTCTAAGAAATAATACTTCCTACATTGCATCCTACAATTATGTCTATTTTGCAAAATGCATTTGTTTTAAATTACTAGTGCAGTTTTATCAAGTCCAAGGCTAATAGTTTTCTATTATTTTCAATCTCCTTAGCATCTTGTAGTTCCTTGCTCCACATGCCTATATATGTCTAGATTATTCTTTATCTTATAGATGTGTGAAACTCCTAATCACTAGTTATGGATGCGAGTTTCTTATGATTTGAGCTTTCTTTTTGTAAAAAAAATGAGAATATTTAGTTCAATAATGTTAAAGCTTTATGAAATAGTTTACTATACGTACATGAGAATATTGCAAGCTGAATCTTTACTATTCACGATTCCATTCGATTTACGATTCAGTGAAGTTGAATTTCGATTCACTATTTGAATCCCGATTCGACAACTATGTCTAATTGTGCCAAGTGATTAGCTGAGCTCAGTTGTAGCCCTGTACCTACTCCAATGTCATGTGTTTGGTGATTAGCTGAGCTCAATTGCTACGACATTCCCATTTCAAGAGATCTATAAGCAGGAGCATGGACTTCTTTCCAATTTCAATCACCATGAGACCCCCATTATTTTAAAAGTAATACTAGAAAAGATCTTCTTCAGAGGCTTCATTGAAGAAAGCAAACAAATGGCAATTGCACTAAATGAGACATAAACCCTAGAATCACAATAACAACACAAGATGCAGAAAACAGTCAAACCCAGATACAAACAAACAAAATAGGGGGAACCCATTTGACGAATTCCATCAAAAACATAAACCAATCAAAACCCAGCATAGCAAAAACATAATCAAGAACAGGTAACCGACAAGCGATAAACCAAACCCAAAACAAAAAATCCAATCAAAACCCACGATTGCCCAGAACAAGATAGGAACATAAAAGGCAAGTGCGATCGTGAATTCATCATAAACCCAACTTCAATCACCTGGTGAAATCAAGATCGCCCAGAAACCCTTGTCAATGAATTGCGGGGGAATGCGATACGCGAACGGATGGAAACGCGTAAATGGAGGGGTTTGGGATTTGACGGATTCTGATGGGTTTTACAGTGGAGGAGGATTAAAGAATTGGGGAGCAGCTGGGTAAGCCGAAATGCGACTTGTTGGGGATGATGATGGGTAGAGGGTTGAAATTGGGGATTTCTTATGGGGGTGGTTATATAGATTTGTCCGCGAGATTGTTTGTTTAATGGCTAAATTCCAACTTGATTACTGTGACACCCTCCATGTGTATCCTGCTTTCGTTATACTACCTCTGCTTCTTTTTTTCACCTTATTTTACTTTTTGACACTATTTATTGGGTTATTTTTACCCGGTGATTTGGTTAGCAAAACGATACACGAATTTGGTAATTTTTGCATTATCTTGCAGAGTAAACTTTACTCTATAATACTATGAAAAATTACCAAAAAATTACATCGTTTTGTTATCCAAATCACAGAGTCAAAGTGACCCAGATACGGGTAAAAAAGTCAACCGCATGGAAAAGAGAAGAAACAGAAGTAATAATTGTTTTTTCTGGGGTCAAATATGTCTCCATTGTACATTCTAAACTTTGCGACGCATACGAAGCAACAAACTTTGCAACGCATACGAAGCAATATGTGTTAAGTTTAGTGATGGAACGAGTAGGTCGGAACAATGGGTGCTCTGGTATTCTATAAATAAATTTTTTGAAAATATTCAGATTAGATGCTAAGTGCAAAGTCAAAATGTCGCGATCCAAAGTATGAAAACTTCGCATTTGTTGTACGATCGTTCTTCAATGATAGAGAACACTAATCCTTACGAAAAATAATATCAGATTGATCACGCATCGGTGAAGAGAGAAAATGATGGAATGGGCTGTAGCAGTTTTGTGGAGGGAAGGTAGTACATTTAGCCTAAATGAGGCTCCGAGTAGTGTTGGAATGTCATTTAAGTGTGTGTAGCGGAGTGATGACTTGGGTGTAGTATCGGAAATTATTGAGGAAAATTATGTGTTGCTCTTGTTTGCTTCTTTGATCTTCGTGTTGGGTTTTAGACAGTCAAGTGTAGCGGAAATACAAAATTTTTATGCCTAATCCCACCAAGGACCCATTTAAATGAGCATAATCTGATGTTTATAGGTTTACTTCAGTTGCACTGACTGGTGACGATCACGGACGCGGAAGGTTGCAGCGCCTCTACGGTATCCACACAAATGATCTCAACTGAACATCCTCTTCGCCGATGCTAGTATGCTGGAAGAATGAGTGATCTCGTCTCACGAAATTTTCTGGACTCTGACGGCGTGAAATTATATCTCTCAAAGATCTAGCTATTATATATCTGATATGAATTGTGCTTAAAGCATCATCAACCTAGCCACGATGCTAGGGTGTTTATAGGGATGAGAGAATTCTAACAGCTTAGGATTAATTTGCACTTAAGTGTGAAAAACATAATTACTCTTTAGTCTAACTAATAAGTAGTTAATTCCAGTTGATCCAGCTTGTGTGTGACCATGTAGCTTCCTATTTACGTTGGCAGTAACAATCATAGCCACTGAGTGGTTTCTAGCAATACATCAATGCTACCTAATTAATATGAATGTTAGTGATCTGACGAACCTCTATGACCAATGTCATCGCGTCGTATAATCTATTTTTCCATATATCCAGATTAGATACAAGGCCTGGAGTCTCACCCTCGTATATCCAATATATAGTTTTCAATTCTCTGAGTAGATTTAGACAGACACATGACATCAATATCTCATATTGATTCATTTGAGCACGATCATATATTTTCCTAAGTCACACTCAACGATTGCTCATGAATATTTATTCCCGTTGTGTGGGAGGGACACATCATATCTACATCACACACCCCTAAGCATGTTTCATAACATGTCCAATTAATAGTAATGTTTCACGGTATTAAAACATGTCACTCCACATCGATCTAAAACTGTAGTGACTTCAAGTCACAGGATCGCAAGTGTGCACGAGAGATTCCGGCGGGGAGACCTCCGTGTGCACCGTGTGTAGTGGATCAAGGATCGCACAGGAAGAATAGGGGTGTGTGTAGGGAGAGAGTAAGTCAGTAGCAATGTCTGAGAGAGAGACAGAGGTTTGGCAGAGCTTCCGCGTATGACCAGTGTGTTCTCCTTTGTATGGAAAGGTTGACGATCTATATATACTGGAGAACGTGACCGTTGTAGTGTGGTTAATGCGCCCATTAATGGCGGCTTAATTAGCTTAACCATAACGGCACGTTCGTCCGAGTATATAGGAACCGTTATAGCACGTGGTGCGCGAATACCGGAACCGTTACGAGGTTGACCGGGTTTGACCGGATTGACCGGGTCTAGGGAGCTCGTGCCATAGATCTCTCAAAACAGTTACTAAAGGTCGCGTGCGGGCTTGACTCGCACGCGACAGGGCTTACTCTAGCCTCCAAACCACTAAGTCCCTACAAGTCCCGTGCAGTGGTATGCGAGGGCTCTGTCTCGCAGCCCCCACATGGATCAGCTCGGCTGGTGATCCTGTGTGTATGGAGCACAATATGGTGTGCTGGATGGCTGCCACGTGGCCAAGATCTGTCATGTCAGAAAGCAGTATCTACATTAGCCCCCTTTCTGCGCGTGAAGACTCATAGCCGTATAGACTTCCATGCGCGGAAACCAACATACGCGTCGCCGCCACGCACCAATTCAAATACGGGTAAGTTCAGCCCCCGTGCGTGTCATTATGACCTAAAACCCCTAGAGTCGTGCCGTCTGACCTTTAGGGTTTTAGGCGTGACGTCAACTTGTCCTGTGATTGCGCGATTCGACGATGACGGTTGCGATTCGACTATCGAAAGGACGCAACCCTTCATTGTTTTTGGATAAATACCTTGTATCCCCCATTATTGCAAAGCATCACTTCTTCCTCTTAAAGTGAATGGTACCCGGAGATCTTCGAGAGCAGATCCAGATAATCAATCACCAGTTCAGAACTGCAAATCGTATTCTTCAATTGTGCATATCCAAGCAGGCTTCGAGAAAACAAGGTTGGCCTCGTTTACTTTCGATTTAAAATACCAGTGTTTGCCTTGAACTGCGTTGAATCTGTAAACCCATGAAATCTGTGAAGAGGCTTTGATCTTTGAACCCGCTTCGTTTTAATCTTTCAACAATATTGGATCTTGCAATTCCCGAATTTCTGAAATTGGTACCGGAACTGTTCGTTTTCCTTCGCATAGATCTTGAATTCCAAAATTCAAACTGAAGTGTGGTATTTCTCCCCCCTTTTTTTCTTGCTCTTTCGCAGGAATGGCCAAGACAAGAGTAACCAGACCCGTCAAGGAAGATGAAGAGATACCCGACCTTCCGCAGGCCTTGTGGCGAAAAGCCCCCTTTTTAGGCGGCAAAGATTTTTACCATGCGAGGGTAAAGGCGAAGAGGATGCCTGATCCTGTTCCAGTTGAGCGATTGCTGACGTTGACTCGCCCAGTTAACTCAGCCCTGCTCGAGTGGGTTGGGTCCGAGGATGTAGTTCGATTGGGGATCGAAAACGGGCACTTCCCATACACTGCGATTTCTACTCAGGCGTTCGTCCAGAAATTGGACTATATGGATGAGTGGATTGACCACGTATTGGATCATCACGCCGAGACTCTTAATGAAGCCGGCGTATACTTTGCTATCCAGGCTATGAAGGGTACTGCCGTGAAGTTGGATCAGTCCATGCTTCTAGACCTTCTGTCCCGTTACTCGCCTGCTACTCATACGTTCCATTTTGCTGAGTTCGAGGCTGCCCCGACACTCGAGGACGTTCAAATGCTGTATGAGCTTTCTCCCATGGGCGAGGTGGACCCTCTAAGTCCCTTGAGGACATCTGCGAAGATTGCCTTGTACACGCAGATGGAGGAATGCTTGGCAGAGGTGAAGAAAATTTCCACTCGGTGGACCACTACCAAGCCTCTTCCTAACTGGCAGCTGGTTGATACGTCCGCGAAGAATACCTGGAATAAATGGTTGCAGTACTTCTTTCGCGATTATGCGAACAGCAGCATTACTAAGAAGCTTCTGAACGAGGACCCGGAGGCCGAGAATTACGTAGAGGGCAAGGGCTACCATTTGACCCTTTGTGCTTTTCTCTGTGCCTGGCTGTCAAGGTATCTGATTGATGGTCACCCCCATGATGGAGTCTTCTACCATGTGTTGCCTCTTGCTGTGAGGCTCGCTCTTGGCCAGAGGGTCGCACTCGGACCCTTGGTCTTGGGCACGCTGTACTATAGGCTTGATCAGCTGGTTCTGGCTATGAGGGAGTCGCGTGGCCGCCTCGATGTACTGGCCTTTGTCAATATTTCCTTTTTGACGATGTGGGTGTTCGAGCGCTGGCCGTCTTATGCTCCAACTGCTCTCCAACTTGAAAAGTGGTGTCCCCAGGCGAGACAGAAGCACGTAACAGCGGAAGAGCTGCGAGATGGTTCGGAACAGGCAACCCCAAGTGCGTTTGGAGTTTGATATGCGACAAACGGAAGGAGTTTACTGCCAGGCCCTATGCCACGCGTATTGAAAATGTGAGATGGTTTCCAAAGCTATACCCCTCTAAAGGCATGGTCTTTTCAGAAGAGCTTCTCTTTGAAAGGGGACCTCATTTCCATGAGCGCTACCGCGAGTTCTTTTGCTGGTGTCTGCGAGGTTCCCTTCCTGCCCTCGCCGAGCATATTCGTGAGCTTGCGCCGAGGTATGAGAAGATCACCGTGGACGTTGACCCCACTAGAGTTTCTCCTCAGTTTGGTTTTGATGCGGTGGCCCCATCAATCTGGCCCCAGTCCATTGTCAGAGGATGCTACAAGCGCTTGCTAACAAAGGAGTGCGAGACGGTTTTCATGAACAATCTCCTTTTTGAGCAGCCTGCGGGCACCCGCGAGGGTGGTTGTTCCCAGAACTGGCTCGCATACTGGGTTGCCCAGCGAACGAGGATCGAGACAGAGTCGGCCGCGCAGCCGGGTAAAGCTCCCTTGATCAAAAGAAATTCTTTTCCGTTTCGCCCCACTTGCAGTCTGAGCGAGTCTGAGTATGGTTGCTACTCACTGTGGGACCGTGAGAACCATTTGTGCCCCGATTTCATTCTGAAGGAGCAGGTCGCCGCAATCAAGAAAGGCGACGCGCAAGTCGTCAGATACAGCAAGGCTTTTGCTGATGTAAGCAATTTCTTCGCACGTGTTAAGTTTTCTCAATTTCCTTGTGCTGACACTATTATTCTGTATTGTTGTAGTGTCATGTACGGAGATTCGCAGCTGGTGATCGCTCCAAGTCGCTGGTCAACACCATTGTTGCCACCAGAAGACGACAGCAGCCGTTCCGGCTTTCATGGAGGATGGACGCTGAGGTTGAAACAAAGGTTCGCGCAGTCATGAATGTTTTTGCTGACTCGCTGATAGACAATCCTCCGGCTCCGTCTCCTCCCGGAGATGACCCGTCTCCTCCAGCGACTGCGGCGCCAAGAGTGAAGAGACCTAGGCAAAGGGGAATTACGATTTCTTCCCCTAGAAGCGTTCCAGCTTCTCCTCCAGTGAGGTCCCTTTCTATCAAGGACAAGGGCAAAGGTCGCATGCCCAGCAAGGTGCGGAAAGAGCTCGCAGTTGAGTCTTTCGTTCCCTTCGATCAAGAGGGAGAGGAAGAGAGGCAGGAGCCCCAGGCAAGTGATGAAGAAGAAGAAGCAACAGTTGTAATGCATGAGGAAGAATCAGGAGGTACCTCCGTCGCATTTCCTTTCCCGTCATCGTAACTTCTTTGCACTTCTTTTCTTTAAACCATTCGTGCATTCGCAGATGATGATGAGACCGTTGGTGGCCTCGCGGCCAAAAGACAAAAGAGAGATGCCCCTTCTGGCATTTCAGATGAGCCCATAAGCGAGGACGTTCTTGCTGAGTCCCGGAAGACAGCCGCGGAGGCTGCTGAGAGAAGAAGGCGGCGAGAGGAAGAGGAGCTCGAGCGTGTGAAACAGCGGAGCCTCGAAAAGCAGCATGTTGACGACTTAGTGCGTCCAGTTAGCGAGGAAGACGAACTTCCCGAAGAAGTGGCTCCTCATGTGGAGGAGGAAGATGAGGTTCCCGGAGAGGATGCAGCAGCACTAGAGCAAGTCCAAGCGGACTTCGAAGAGATCGCAGGCGGCGATAAAGGTGAGATCTTCAATCTCGCAGTAACTTATAGAGATGTTATTGTGGGTGCGTTAAAGCATGGTGTGTCAAAGGCTGACATTCGTCGTTGGTTAGTAGGCAAATGCGGAGAACCCTCAGGTAATTATTTGAGTGATATGCGCGTACTAGGCTTTAGGTACTTGGGGCAGAATCATGACTGGTTTATCCGCACCTCAGGTCACGCTTCTCTTAAGGACCTGCTTAGTGAGGACACACTAATAGGGCATGGTTCCACGTCCTTAGTGTATGACGAGGATACCTCAATCCCACCTTCGCGTGGAGGTGCTTATTCTTTAGCTTTAGTAAAGATAGCAAAATAACTTATAGCGCAAGTTACCTTACATCATCGCATTCGATGTCGCAGGTCATGCTGAGGGACCTGAGCTGGAACAGAGAAGTCAGTCTTCTGCGCCCTATGTTCCAATTCCGAGCTCCCATACCGAGAAGCCCGTCGCAGCTGCTGACCACGCGGGTGTGCCTCGTGAGGACATCATCGAGCTTTCCGACGATGCTGGAGCTGACACTGTGTTGATGGAAGAAGATGTCCATGCTAGTGCTGATGAGGTAAGGACAACTGCTGCTAATGCTTCCGCATCCGAGAGTGTCCTACGACAAGCGACTTCGACTGTCCCTTCGCCTCCGGTGATGACTGAGTCAGAGGCACCCATTCCTGCGTGGAGCTTTTGGGGCTCGCAGGTTGGGAATGTAGTCGCAGCTGGCGCGGCCTACATTCTTCCTCCCGACTACGAGAGATTAGAGCTCGCAGCTGATAGGAGAGTCATGGAGCGAGTGCAGTCCTCGAACAACCCAGCAGCTCGCATTCCTTCTCTTCATGATATTCTGGAAGGAACTGGTAAGTAGAGTTTTACTCTTCGCACGTCGCATTGTTCGCTTGCAAATTTTGACATCATAACTTATCTTTGACGTCTCCTCAGGTTTGAAGCAAACCGATGTAGACTGGGTGGTTCGAATGCGTCTCAGGTATCCTCGCTCGTTTGTGAGATCTCTGGAGATCGGGCCCTTTGACAGGAGGTTGTTCCTCACTGAAGCCATCTGGATACTGGAGCAGCTGTCTGCGGCTACGCCTGCGACCATTTCGGTCCAGAGTGCTGAATTGCTATGCGGCATGTGCCAAAACCTCGTGACCAAAGTCCAAGGCAGAATGGGCTTTAAGTTTCTTAAGGACAGAGTCACGCTGATTCGCGCGGCTGTAACTTTGAAACTCGGTCACCAGAATCTCGCAGCTGAGATGCAAAAGGTGGAGCAGCAGAAGCAAAGGGTTGATGAAGCTCTGAAGCTGTATCATGAGATGAATGCCAGGTGCGAGCAATTGAAGCAAGAAGTGGAACAGGTGGAGAAGCTGAGCGAGCAGTTCGCGCCCCAAGACTCCTTAATCAAGAATTTGCTTTGATTTTTCTGAGCCTTGAAAAATAGCAAGGAAATAGCTGAAACATTAATGTAACGTTTTGAAACATTAATGTAATGTTGCTAGGGTTTCTCCCCCCTTTTTTTTTTAACAACGAACAATGAATTTGCCCGTTTTGCCCCTTTTCCGGGATTTGATTGGACATTTCTGTGCATATCCAATTATGACATCAGCAATTGATTTTCTGCTTGATTTTCGCGCTAATTTCTCGGTAGATAAGCACGCTTCCGTTGGGAAGTCCATCCGAATCATGACTATCCGTCATTTATTAGGATACGCAACTGAATCGTCGTAGCCTTTAGTAGGGTAATTGATTGTTACCGCTTTTCAAGGCGTAAGTGATTGAACTTACCCTCTTTTTTGAATTTTGCTGACTCATCTTAGGCAACCGAAGAGTCTGTACAGGGTCTATATAAACCCTGTCTTTGCTATTTGGGTTCTTCATCCCAAACATGTGCTTTGCCGTGAGTCCTTACGACTGCTGGCTTCAACGCTTGTTTTTCGTTGATAAATGGCAACTTCAAGTTTTGAATCCTGAGTTTGCGCTTTGTGCTATAGAAATAGTTTCCAAGATCCACTTTATGAGGCTTATTGCTCTTTATAACCATCATAAAGAAGATGCAGATAACATCTCATGTGTGTTCAAAGAAATTTCTTCGTGTATTATGTGTGCAGGTCATGTTTCCGGCCGCCTCGTGGCGAGGTGTAGTGCCGAAGTGACCGTGCTACCGTCTCGTAATGAACGGCGAAATTCTCCTCCAGCATCCCTGGATGAGGATTTCTTGCCTCTTCGTTCTTGAACTCAGGGTGCTCGTCAATGCCCTTGTCCAACATGACAAGGAATCCATCACCAGAGGAATGACTGCTTCGCCTGTTTTGCAGAGTAGCATACGTCGAAACAGGAAGCTCCTCCGGCGCCTATCTTGATCAGACACAGGCTTTTGTCACCCCCTTAGGGTCCTGGGCGTATCGTTTCCCAGGTTTCGCGGCTAGGGATGTAGCGAATGACAAGCTGATCTCTTCGCGGCAGCATCCCTTTTGCTATGGATCTTTGGCCGCAGATCTGCTTATTGCGTAGCCGGTGTTGAAACCGGTGGGTTCATCCTTTGCAGTCCGGGTTTCCGTACTGTGTCTCTGTTGGCTTACCAGCCACTTTTCGAATGTATTGTAAGCCATGTTGGCTGCATAGTTAGATTCGAGCTTTTCGCTTGTAAGCTGCTGTCTAGACAGATAAATTGTAAGTCATTTGACTCGTAATGATAAATAGCTTTCTGTATTATCTGCTATCTCTTTACAACAGAATACAATTTCGCACGCGTTTCGGCATATTTCGCCTTGCATAATGCTATGTAATTGTTTCGCATCTGCGATATATTGATTTGCGGGTGTTTCACTAGACCGTTCGAGATCGTATCTTCGCAGCTGTGCCATCTTGGCGGATGGGCTTGCAGTTGGCCGTTGCAAATCATTTAAGATCATGTTCACAACATTGCTATCGTAACAGATAGTCTTTAGCAGATCGATTAAGATCATTAAGTGGTGCGAACTGCTATCACAAAAGATAGGCTTTATTAGCGAACTGCTTGAGATCGTTTCTCGCATAAATTGCTATCGCAACAGATAGACTTTTAGAAGATCCAGTAAGACCGTCTTGCGCATGCGTTGCCATCGTAACAGAGGCTTGGGTGATCAATTAAAATCACTTTGCATATGAGTTGCTATCGTAACAGATAGGCTTGAGAGAATCAGGTAAAATCGTTTTGTGTATGAGTTGCTATCGTAACAGATAGGCTTTGATGATAAATTGAGATCGCATTTGCGTTTAGCTGCTATCGTGAGAGATAGGCTTTACATGATCAACTAAGATCGTATTTTTGTTTGACTGCTATCGTATGAGATAGGCTTTGGATGATCAATTAAGATCGCATTTGCGTTGGCTGCTATCATGAGAGATAAGCTTTAGATGATCAATTAAGATCGCATTGGCGCTTGGCTGCTATCGTAAGAGATAGGCTTCAGATGATCAATTAAGATCGCATTTGCGTTTGGCTGCTATCGTAAGAGATAGGCTTTACATGATCAATTAAGATCGCATTTGCGCTTGGATGCTATCGTAAGAGATAGGCTTTACCTGATCAATTAAGATCGTATTTGAGTTGGCTGCTATCGCGAGAGATAGGCTTTAGATGATCAATGAAGATCGCGTTTGTGTTGGCTGCTATCGTGAGAGATAGGCTTAGATGATCAATTAAGATCGCATTTGTATTAGCTGCTATCGTTAGAGATAGGCTTTAGATGATCACTTAAGATCGCGTTTGCATTAGCTGCTATCGTTAGAGATAGGCTTTAGATGATCACTTAAGATCGCGTTTGCATTAGCTGCTATCGTTAGAGATAGGCTTTAGATGATCACTTAAGATCGCGTTTGCATTAGCTGCTATCGTTAGAGATAGGCTTTAGATGATCACTTAAGATCGCGTTTGCATTAGCTGCTATCGTAAGAGATAGGCTTAGATGATCACTTAAGATCGCGTTTGCATTGGCTGCTATCGTAGAGATAGGCTTATATGATCACTTAAGATCGCATTTTGTATGGATTGCTATTGCAGCGAATAAATCATTGTTAACAGTAATAACAAATTAAGTAGAGCAACATAAACGGCTAGAAATATGAACTTCTCATTTGGGAGAATTCTTTTATTATAACGCTCTCATATGGGAGAGATGGGATTACAATCCTCTCATATGGGAGAGGAGGTTGCGCAAATCATAGCCACGTGAGACATTAAGCACGTTATCATAAAACGTATGAAATGAGAGAAGTCAGGGATAGTACTTCTTGATCCAGCGCATGTTGATTGAACTGGGAGTCGAGGTTGTACCGTGCAACCTTCGTATGCTGCAGTAGCCACTATCGAAGACTTCTGTGACTTCGAAGGGTCCTTCCCAATTAGCTGCGAACTTTGGGTGAGTTGCTTCTCGCATGCAGTGATCAGATGCGCGCAAGACCAGGTCTCCGACTGCGAAATCCCTTCGCTGGACTGTCTTGTTGTATGCGCGAGCGATTCTTTCCTGGTATCGCTTGTTAGTCCTTTTGGCTTGTTCTCGCTTTTCTTCCAGCAAGATTAAGTCATGATCGCGTTGATTTTCATAGAGTGCATGGAAGGCCAGCCTTGCCGAATTGACTCTAACCTCCGCAGGTACCACAGCTTCGGCCCCATAACACAGTAGAAATGGCGAGGCCCCTGTGGGTGTCCTTGGAGAAGTTCTGTAGGCCCACAGAGCTATGCTTAGAGAGTCGGCCCACTTCTTGTGGTCATCTGCGACCATTTTGCTCAATATTCTTAACAGCGTCTTGTTAGTTGCTTCGGCTTGTCCGTTTCCCTTCGGGTAGTAAGGGGTAGAACATATTTGCCTGATATTGTACTCCGCTAATTTCGCAGCTACCTGGCGATTAACAAAAGGAGTACCGTTATCTGAAAGAATGGTGTTTGGGATTCCGAACCTGCATACGATGCTTTCTTGGATAAAGTTGACCACAGCCAACGCATTTGCCGTCTTCAGTGGTATTGCTTCCACCCACTTGGTAAACAGCTCGGTTGCGGTGAGAATGAAATGATTCCCATGCGACGTCGGTCGGATGGGCCCGATGAAGTCCAGAGCCCATGTATGAAATGGCCATGGCGTCCCTAATGCATGTAAATCCACGGCGGGAGCGTGCACTAGGTTCCCTTTGAATTGGCATTCTTGGCAGCGTCGCACTTTGGTGCGGCAATCGACTTCCATTGTGGGCCAGAAGTATCCGATTGAGAGGAGCTGTCTGCATAATTTCGCACCTCCTTGGTGTTCCACCTGATGAGAAAGGTCCATGACTTCTTGTGCTTCTCTGCCGTCTAGACATCGCAGCAAGTTGCCCTCGTGACCTCTTCGCCAAAGCAGGTTTTCCTGTACCACGTATCGAGACGCTTTCCTTTTTAATTTTTCTGCTTCTTTTCTCGATTCAGGCACTGTGCCCTGGGTGAGGAAATCGAATAGTGGCTTCCTCCAATCCGTGTCGTCGTCGATTAAAGCGACGAGTAGAGAGTCTTTGATTAGTGCGCAACTTTCGCACTTCCCTTGTATCAGGGCTGCAGCTGTTGACATGCCTGGCCAATGAATGCCATATCTCTGAGCCTTTCTGTAGATTGACACCTCGCTTTCTCCGCAAGCGTGTTGGTGAATCTTTTCTAACAGCTGTTGTCCCTCTTGCTCGGAGACACACCTCATGAGTATTCCTCCAGGAGCCTTGTAGTAAAGGGTGTTGTCGTGGATGCAGTATCCTTTTGTGAGTGCCCAGCTTTCGCTGCTGGTGCCTTTTGCAATAGCTTGCAGGATCGCTTTCCGCCAGTCTGCGTCGTCCATGTGTTCGTCGTCGCACGCATCTTCTGTTAATGCCGACGATGTTCGCACTTCGATGGAAATCCTTGCGGGGCACTTGTCTATACTGACCTTAGATCCCAAGGTTGCTAAGGCGTCTGCGTGCCTATTGTCCGCTCGGGGCTTGTGCTCGTACTTCACATCGCAGAATTGCTGCATCAGTTTCGGTACTAGGGTGCGATAAGGCAGGAGGTTGATCTCCTTCAAACCATATTCGCCCGAGGCTTGCTTAACAATCAGCTTGGAATCTCCCATGACTGTTAAATTGCTCACTTCCAAGGCTTTCGCCGCACGGAGTCCCACAATGAGAGCCTCGTATTCTGCTTCGTTGTTTGTGACAGCGAAGTTGAGCTTTGCGGACATCTGTATGACTTCCCCGTCTGGCCTTGTCAAGACTATCCCAATACCTCCGCCTTTCCTGGTTGACGAACCGTCGAAGTGGAGGGTCCAATAGGGCACGTCGATTGCGTAGATTTCAGGGCCTTCGAGCTCTTCCTCGATCACAGGTTCGTGGCTGTTGTCGGGAAACTGTGCCAACAGATCTGCTACCGCCTGCGACTTGATCGCTCTTGGTTTCACGCATGTGATATCGTATTGAGAGATGGTCATGTACCATTTCGCCAGTCTCCCGCCCGGAGTAGTGTGAGTTAGCAAGTATCTTATGGGGTCGCTCTTGGTGACCACTACTACTTTGTGTGATGCAAAATAGTGTCTCAACTTTTCTATCACAATGAATAAAGCAAGGCAATGACGTTCGATGTCTGTGTACCTTGATTCAGCAGGCTGCACAATGCGAGAGATATAGTAGATGGGCCTCTCTTGGCCTTCGTACTCCTGAGCCAAGAGTGCTCCTATAGATCTCCTTGTTGATGTGAGATATAGCAGAAGCGGTGATCCCAGTTGAGGCGCGATCATTATCTTTGAGGACGTGAGCAGTTCTTTCAGCTTTTCGAATGCGGCCTCATGGTCCGGAGCCCAGTTGTATGCGGCGTCCTTCTTGAGAAGAGTGCTGAAACAGCATGTGATTTCTGCAATCGCTGGAATGAATCTCCGCAGATATGACAGTTTTCCCAAGAATGTCTTCAAGGTACTTTGATTATGGGGAGGCGTCATGCTGGTGATGGCTGACACTTTCGCAGGGTCAGGCTCGATCCCCTGGCGATGGACTACACATCCCAAGAACTTCCCCGAGGTCACGCCGAACGCGCATTTCATGGGGTTCATTTTCAGTTGAAAGCTCCTGCATCTGTTGAACACCTTTCGCATGTCTGCAAGGTGATCCGCTTCGTGCTTGGATTTGACCACCAGGTCATCCACATAAAATTCCACCTCTTTGTGCATCATGTCGTGGAATAGAGCCATCATGGCCCGCTGATAGGTTGCGCCCGCGTTCTTAAGACCGAACGGCATCACCGTGTAGTTGAATACCCCCACAGGAGTGATAAATGCAGTTTTCCGCGCATCATCGGGATCCATTTTGATTTGATTGTATCCGCTGAAACCGTCCATGAAACTGAACATTCGATGACCTGCTGTTGAATCGATAAGCAAATCGATGTTGGGCAGTGGGAAATCGTCCTTAGGGCAGAAGCGATTGAGATCTCGGAAGTCCACGCAGATGCGAAGCTGTCCGTTCTTCTTCACCACCGGCACGATGTTGGCCAGCCATGTGGGATGATGATTTGGCTCTATGAACTTGGCATCTAGGAGTTTGACAATCTCCTGCTTGATCTTCACGTTGAGTTCTGGCCTGAAGCTTCTGGTGCTCTGCTTGACCGGTTTAGACCCTGGGATGATGTCCAAACGGTGCATGGTGATGCTTGTATCCAGACCTGGCATCTCATCATATTCCCATGCGAACATGTCCTTGTACTCAGTTAGGAGCTGCAGCAGTCCTTGTTCCTCTTCGCTTGTGAGGTCCGCACTCAGGAAGAATGGCCTTTTCTTTTCCTCGTTCGGGCTGAGGAACACTTCCTTTAGTTCTTGCTTTTGTGGTCTTGGCCTGTCTTCCATGCATTCAGGCGCTTCTTTGAGTTTCTCGTCTGGAGTATCTTGTGTTGGCTCTTCCGTCAGCGCAACTTGCTCGATTTGATTGATTTGCTCAGGGACATCCCCATGCCCGTGTGAGGACATCCCCGCGCACCTTCATATGCGATAGCATTTCTTCCCATTGGCGTAGAAGCTCTCTATCTCCTTGCCCTCGGGGTCATGCTTTGCGATCCTCTTCAAGGTGTACACATTCTTTCGATGATATGCGATACGTGGCGCCTCTTCGCGTGTAGGCGACTTTTCCTTGGCATCTTCCCTTGTCACCATCACGCCCGCAGGTGACTGGTCCTTGATGTCCACCCAGAGAGGCAAAGGAGTAGGGTTGAAAGGCCCGGGTGTTTGCTCGTCCGCCATCTCAGTGAACCACACCGCCTCGCTGAGGTGTGCTTCGTCCAAGTTGAACGGGTTAGTCGAAGCCGGTATCTCGACTATTCTGTCGTTCCATATAGCTTTCATAACCTGGTGAGCCGTCGAAGGGACTGCGTCGAAGCGATGAATCCAGGCTCGACCTATAATCATGTGGTATGTGGTGTTCGCGTCTATGACATAGAACTTCGCCGAGCACTTGATCTTGGCAATCTGGACGCCCAGGCGGATCCATCCGATCGTCATTCTAGAGTCGCTTCTGAATCCCACCAGCGGAGATGGACGTTTGACTACCTTGTGCTCGGGGATCCCTGCTAGCTTTAGTGTGTGGAGTGGAACAACGTTGACCGCTGCTCCTCCATCGACGAATGCTCGCTTGAATTCGACGCCGTTGACGATGGCGGTCACGTACAGAGGCCTTTGGTGGCTCGCATCCGTCTTCTTGTCGCTGGCAGAAAATGTCATGATCTTTTCTGTGGAACGAGACGCCCTGATGACCTTCCCGTTGGAAACCACGAGGTCTTCTTCGTAGTCCTCCGCTATCCTTAAGATTGCTTTCGTCATATCAGCCCGGCACCTCTCGGAGAAATTCATCTCGTCGAAGAATTTGTTGAAGCCATGCGACCCTTTCATGCGGTCGGCACGTTCATCCTCCGTGTCCATGCTATAGTCTTCGTCTTGATGGACCTCAGCAATGATGGGTAGACCATCCTCTGCGACTTCCTCCAAGTCTACGATCGAGATCATGGCGACCTCTTTGCCTTTCGAGCCTGACTCTGTATGGGCAGGAAGTGGGTTGTTGCGCACGTCCTTCCTGTTGTCGCTGACGATTAGCTCGCCGTTCTTCATCTTCTGATCGAATGCGAACCTGAGTTTCTTGCACTCGGCGGTGGGATGCATGATCTTGCCGTGGTACTCGCACCACTTAGGGTCCCTCACCATCTCCTTGGAGGGTGTTTTCTCGAGCGGTGGCAGGACGCCGTCCTTGCGCCACTGTTTGCAGAGGTCACTCGCTTCCTCTACCGAGTATGGCAGAGGCGGTACATCGAAGTTCACAACCTTCGCTTGTTTCTGGGGCGAAACTGTGTTGACTTCAGCTTCGCGTCCCCGCTTGTAGCTGAACCTTCCGATCTTGTAAGTGGTGCCGCTCGCAGGTCGCTCTGGAGCGTTCTTCTTTTTCTGTCTCTCGACTATGGGTTCGATGTTCTTCGTGCATTCGATTAGTTTTGAAAACGTAGGTGTTTGCAAATTAATGAGCATACCTTTGTATTCATCTCGCATACACTGCAGGCATATCTCCACGAGCCGGCTTTCGGGCATTGGATCTTTGCACTCCAAGGATTTCGCCCGGAATTTCTTGATGAAGGTGATCCCATCCTCCTCGCGCTTCTGATACATCCGCGAGAGATGGATCATTGTCACCTTTTCCTCCATTTGAAAGAACTTGGTATAGAACTTTTGGACCATGTCGTCCCAAGTCTTCACGGATCCGGCCTCCAATGTCCGGTACCATTTGTATGCTACATTCCCAAGAGATTTTGGGAACTCTCGCATCAACAGTTTGGGATCGGCTCCGTACGGACCCATGACATCAATGAAACGCATGACATGCTCATGAGCGTTTCCATTGACGTCCTCGAACTTATCCCATTTGGGAGCCTTGTACCCCGCCGGGTTAGGCATGAGATAGATCTCTCGCGGAATAGGTGGATCATTGTCTAGCTTCGGGATAATGGTATCCGCGAATGACTGATGAGCCAGGATGGTGTCCACGCGCTTTTGCAAAGACGTCATGCATTCTGGAATGCTCCCCTCGGTAGTTGCTGGAGGGGTCGCCGTGGGTGGTGGCGACACATATGCCGTCGGAGGATTGGGAGCATACTGAGTACCCGTATTTCCCCAGATCATCGTTGGGGGAGGCAAAGGGTACTGCAAAGTTGGGTTGGACGCCAAAGCCGAGGGCTGAGGAGCGTGAGCAGCAGGAGGCAGCATTTGTGCCGTTGATCCTTGAACCGAAGGCAGTTGCGCAGCCGACGGTGGAGTCTGCAGATGAGGGTTGGTAGGTGTGGCTGGCACTCCCAATCCTGGAGCAGTAGGGGTTCCTCCTCCCTGAGGGATAGCGGTGGCTGGCGGAGGATTTGGTGCGAGGGTGCCCAGAACAGCCAAGATTTGTTCTAGTTGCGCGGATTGAGACTTAAGAGCTTTCGCCTGACTTTGGACTGTGGCGTCCAAAGACTCTAGCGTCGGTGCTTCGCCGGGAGTCGTCGGAGGACGGCGGGTCTCGTCTCCCGAGGGAGTTTCGGTGGAAGGCGATCGGTTGCTGACATCATCCTCCTGAGACATGGTTGCTTTTGCCGGTAAGTTTCACGTCGGGTTCACCAAAATGTGCACGAGAGATTCCGGCGGGGAGACCTCTGTGTGCACCGTGTGTAGTGGATCAAGGATCGCACAGGAAGAATAGGGGTGTGTGTAGGGAGAGTGTAAGTCAGTAGCAATGTCTGAGAGAGAGACAGAGGTTTGGCAGAGCTTCCGCGTATGACCAGTGTGTTCTCCTTTGTATGGAAAGGTTGACGATCTATATATACTGGAGAACGTGACCGTTGTAGTGTGTTTAATGCGCCCATTAATGGCGGCTTAATTAGCTTAACCATAACGGCACGTTCGTCCGAGTATATAGGAACCGTTATAGCACGTGGTGCGCGAATACCGGAACCGTTACGAGGTTGACCGGGTTTGACCGGATTGACCGGGTCTAGGGAGCTCGTGCCATAGATCTCTCAAAACAGTTACTAAAGGTCGCGTGCGGGCTTGACTCGCACGCGACAGGGCTTACTCTAGCCTCCAAACCACTAAGTCCCTACAAGTCCCGTGCAGTGGTATGCGAGGGCTCTGTCTCGCAGCCCCCACATGGATCAGCTCGGCTGGTGATCCTGTGTGTATGGAGCACAATATGGTGTGCTGGATGGCTGCCACGTGGCCAAGATCTGTCATGTCAGAAAGCAGTATCTACAGCAAGATAATTGTAACTATGAGAAGGACTTGTGACTCACATAACATCCATGTAATGTTCTCATGATTGGTCAATCCATTACACCATTACTCCTAATGTGTACACATGTGTTAGATTTGATATCTCATATCAATGTAACCACATACTAGTCTCGATGCATGACATTCGTCCTAATTAATAATAATACTAGACTAGATATATTTAAGAATGCAATATTTATTATAAAGACTTCACTATGTCAACATATCACCATATAGTTAACAGAATGAATAAATGTATTTTCATTAGATAATATTACGATAATATAGATTGTCTCTACACATACACCAACACTTTGGTAACTAGGACAGTGATTTGAGATCCGACACATGCATCCAAGAATAAATGATTGAGTGACTATCCAGATTTTTCAAAATAACCAGGTCAAGTCTGTTAAACCTTAAGACCCCTATTGTATGAGGTCGGACAACCAAAACTCCTATGTGAAATCATACCCGGATGGTCTATGAAATGTGTTACCGTCATCCCCTGGATTTTAGATGACATTCTACACAGTCCGCAACGTCTTCATCGATTCTAAAAAGGCACAAATATTATATATAAAGGCAAAATAATTGTACGGGCGGGGGTCTATACTGCCGCAACTTATGGCACTTGATTAGCAAAATTATATTGGTAGGGCACTAAATAAATTATTTGTGTTATAATTGTTTATCCATGCATGTATTTAAATTTCAAAGACCCCCCACCAGTACAATTATTTTGCCTGGGGTCCTATCTCTTCTCAAACCATCATGATTTTATCCCTTTTTGTAAACATGATGGAATGTTAAGGTTTGAACTCGGCATCATAATTCTTCTTATCACTTGGACATTCAAAATCATCATGGTTGGATAGCTTAAGGGGGAACTGCTAGAAGTCCTTGCTTCTGAAGTCACTATATTGCACGATGGAAAGTAGTATACAAAAATGAAATGCCAACAAATATGAGGGGTAGAGAAGTAATCAACCTCATAACTTTGAAATTTTAGTTCCACTAAGCTTGCTTCAGTTGCTCAAGGGTTGTTTCCTTTTTCTTTTCTCGGCATGAAATGTTGCTATCACCTTTACCGGTTACCTTCTTTTTGGCACCATATTATTATTTGCTTTCTCTTCTCAATTATCGCCTACTAGCACGACATCATAATACAAAACGTTTGGCGCGTGCACCACAAGTTTCTAAACACAAATATGTCGTATGCACACATACATAAAGCATTGTTTGAAAGATGAACACCCACTAGTCACCTTCGTAATAACAATGTTATACCAGGGTTGTTGGAACTCTACTTCGTGCAAATTCGAGCAAAATCATCTTCAATTTCTGTTAAATGTGCGTCACAACAACAAACAAATTAAATAGCAAACCGAGAAAATTTTATTGGACTTTGAAGAACATCATCACAAAAATTGCTAGTTCTTCCTTATATGATCAAAAGATAAGCCGTGTAATTATGTACTACTTTTGTATGAGGGGATAAATTTTGACTTGCTTCAAGAGCACCGTATCTGCATGACATGATATGAGAAGTCAGTGTTAGTGATGGATAGGAGATCGCTCCATTCTCATCTGTTCATGGAACCTCTTTATGAACAAATCAGCAACTTCGTCGATTTTGTCCTCCAATTCAAATTCCTCCTCCTCCTCCGCCTCTTCCACCGCAGATTTCCCCAACCAATCACCGCCATCGCTGCCGCCACCGTCGTCACGATCACTTTCACTTTCGGTTTCGATTTCGCGTGACACTGATTTGCTGGCAGGTTTGTTGCCATCAGCTACAGGCTTCATTTCATCAACACTAACAGAGTCTCCTCCACCTTCAACAACAAATTCCAATTCCTCGAGCACCTTCTCCACCTCTTCTTCCACCGCCACCTCTCCAACCTCCACCGTCGCCGCCGTGGCCACAGCAGCCTCCTCTCCAAGCTCCGCCTCCGCCGCCGCCGCAGCCGTGGCCACAGCAGCCTCCTCCAACCACTCCTCGCTGACCGGATTCACCACGTCCTCCTCCTCTTCCTCGGGCTCCGTATCCACTCGATTGGCTTCCGTCTTAGCCAGATCCGAAGCTGCATCAATTTCACCTCCGTCGTCGTCGCAGTTAACGCTGGCCTCAGATTTACCGCCTTCGTAGAGGTCGCAGTAAACGCTGGCCTCAGATTTACCAGCGCCGTCATCGCAATTAACGACAACGCTGGCCTCAGATTTACTGTCGCTGTCGCCGTCGACGCAGTAAAACAGAACGACGCGGTTATCGCCGCTGTGAAACTGGGGCTCCTCGTCGTCGTGACGAATTGGAGCAATTTGCTGCTGCTGCTGGTGATGTTCGAGCTTGGTCTTGTTTGTGTGGTTACCGCACTGAAACTGGGGCTCCTCGTCGTCGTGATGAATAGGCGCAATTTGCTGCTGCTGCTGTTGGTGTAGTTCGAGCTTGGTCTTGTTATTTTGGTTATGGCGACGGCGATTGAGGAGGGAGTGGAGGTTGTTAGGGATAGTGCCGACGTGGAAGCGGCGGTCACGGAGGAGGGAGAAGAGCATGAGGCGGAGCTTCAAGGCGCTGATTCTCGTCTGGAGGCTGAGGGAGAGAGACTTTGCTTTCGCCATTGAAGACAACGCGTCCACCATTTCTTTGAGTAAGATTGTTACCTTCTTCTTCGTCGTCTTCAACTTCATCTTCATCATGATTCACTTCTTCACTCTCTCTGTTTTTTACTCTGTAACAGTTGTTTCTATTTGGTTTCTAGGAATGGAGAAATTGAAGGAATGAATGGAGTGAAGGAGGCTCTAATGGGGATATATAGCCCCGAGAAAAGCGGAGGGAGAGGAGTGGAGTGGAGACGAAGTAAAAGCTAAAGGGGTTTGGGGGGAGTTAAAGTGAAAGCGGACACGTCGCTCGACGACGTTAATTCTACAGAGACTCCTCATGATGGTCAATGGAGCATGATTGAAGGAAGGCTGGTATGGTGGGAAACTAAGGTAAAAGACACTTACACCCCCTCCCTTAAGTTTAACACAAAGACACTTTTACCTCTTCTAGTTTGGGAAACGAACTTTTATTTTGATGACGTGGGAACAAGGCTTTAGTGTAATAGTCTGCAAACACACTAGAGAGATAAACCAGAACGAGAAAATATGGGCTAACGGACTCGCAGTTGAGAGAGCCAATGCAACCCTTGGGTTGCCCCAACGTTTCGAACTCAAGACTTTTAGGCCAATACTCAAAGTCTTAAGATGTAGGCTCGACCAACTCAACTACTTCCCGAAAGATAGGAAAACGGACTTTCAGTGTTAATGTGTCAAATTTCAGAACACTTACAATTTATAATTATACGACATCCCATTCAATAAGAAGAAAGTATTCATTGAGGTTATTCTCACCACGTGACATGCATGCATGGTGGGAGAAGCCAATTAGTTTCTGAAAAATATTTTAAAATTTGTGGATTTCATCTGACTGATGCAAATTTATTTAACTTTGACTGACGTGCTTTACCATGCATGTCACAGTTGTGGAACTAGTCCAGATAAATATGTACTTTCTCTACGATCAAAAGACTAATTTATATAATAAAAAAAACTTCTACCAGGATTTGAACCCGGCACTCATGCAGGGGCTTAACGCTCTACCACTTGAGCTAACCACCCTAGTGCAAGTAGTACTTTTCAAATAATAATAATAATAATAATAATAATAATAATAATAATAATAGTTGTCCATACTAGTAATGCTTGTGTAATTTTATGTGGGCGTAACCGTGAGATGAGAGAAGGGAGCAGTTGCAGCTAGGGTGGTAGCTCAAGTAGTAGAGTATTGAAAGTCCCTGCATGAGGTCACGGGTTCAAACCCCTTGACGACAAAACAATTTCTCAAAAAAAAAAAAAAAAAAGAGAAGGGAGCAGTTGAACATACAACCTCTTGTAAAGGTCACAAACTACTTATCACTTGGCCTAAATTGTGATAACACTCAGTTTTGTTTGTTTACTTGACACGAAGGTCACAAATACTCTTGTGCTCAAGAGATTGATACATATATCTAATCTGAAAATCGACATCAGTTGAAGACCTTTTAGAGACGATATTTCTGAAATAATGATGCATGTTTTCGGCATTGAAACCTTGTAGAAGTGTACGATTGCATTTAATTTATTATATTTCTCCAATGTTTTAGTGGGTTCAATATTAGTTTTATATAGGGAAAAATATAATAAGTTATTAACTATTCAGCAAAGAAGGCTATTAAGTAGTACCACTCCGTCCCACCAGCTTTGCACAATTTGACTTTTTTACCCGTAATTGGGTCACTTTGACCCAGTGATTTAAATCGCAAAACGACGTAAATTTTCGATAATTTTTTTATGGTCTTGTAGAATAAGAGTTACTCTACAACACTACAAAAAAATTATCTAAACATTGCAAAGTTTTATTATTCAAATCATCGGGGTCAAAAGTGACCCAGTGAATAATGATAAAAGTCCAAATGGTGTAAAAGAAGTGGGACGGAGTGGTAGTTGTAATACCTTGTGGGAGTCTTTGTTAACCTTTTTGACCTAAAATTTTATAGAAAAATAATGATATCTTAAGAGCTAAGAAGGTGTTCAGTCTGTTTTCAAATAATTGGAACATAGACTTGGTTGAGGTTTGCCTTATTGGCCAGCAACCAAACAAGACTTCATGCCCACTATTTTCCAACTTTCACAATTTCTTTTTCAAATTCTAATTCTTTTGCAACAATTATGTGTCTATTTTCAACACCACACTAATAACTTATTCTTACTAATTTTCTAAATTAAATTCCGTAAACCCTCCCACCATGGGAAGCCCAATTACGTCCGTACCTAATTGTTCAAAGACCTATCTCCCGACTTTCTCTATTATTAGAAAATTTAGTGCATTCCATAAAATCTAAATTTTACAATAGAGTGTTGGAGAACAGCGTCTTCATGTTTCTTTATGCGAATTGGAAAAATTGGGTTAGCTTAGCTCATTTCTAACTATCGTTGCGACTCATGAAGAGCTTAAAGTTGATTGAATAGGTAACTAGTATTTGTATCAATAAATGGTTATTTAATAGTCATGACCACAACTATTTCCTGGCCCCCTTTCGCAGGGACTGATCCAAAAATATTTTACAAAAATTGACAAAATTAGAAAAATTAAAGAAAATAAGTGTTTTTTTATTTAGTAAAGTTTTTTTTTTAGCAAAGTTTTATTTAGTAAAGTTGAAGGTGGTTATAGTACAATTTTGTGTGGCTAAATTCGAAAAAACTAAATAAAACAACGGTAAAATTTCAGCTTTTAAAACCTAAGGGTGAATATGTGATTTTCTAAAATGTTGGGGGGAGGGGGGGGGGGGGGGGGGGAAGTGACCCCATTCCCCTCCATGCCTCTACCCCAGTTTTTATGTAAGAAGTAAGAACTGTGGACAAAATCATCTAGAGACGTAAAATTATAGTTGAAAAAGCAAAAAAGCATATAGCATATTTGAGCAAATAACTCGTACATTATTACTTGTACGTCTTGCTTAGCTAATTCAAGTTTCTAGATTTGTCGAGAAAAATCCGTGGATGGAAAACTAATGTTTTCAAAGTGCTAGAAAGGAAAGAAAAAAGTGAATTTACCTAAACAAATTAGCTAGTGGAACAAGAAATAATTTCAATGATGTCAGAGAGATCTGAAAACGTGGTGTCCTTAGATTTGGAGGAAAATTTTAAATAAATCTGCAATACAAAAACAAAACATAAACATAATAAAACAAAAAACTTGGATAGTGGTTGAAACTTATTTAAGTAAAAGTGATAGCATTAGAGAAAATAAAAGCATAAAAAATTAAATGAAAAGGTTACACTATGAATGTGACTCAAAGAACACTCCAAAGGAAGCGATGACATTACTCAATAAGAACTTAGCACACAAAGAAATAAGAAACGACTAACTTCGGGTACTTGGTTTGCTTTACCTTTAGGTTTTTATGGAGTGGCAGCAAAAAAATTTATTTAAAGTAAACTACACATTCACCCCCTCATATTCATTAAAAGACACTTTCACCCTTTTCTGAGAAATAACACTTTCTCTTTTTGTGTGTCAAATTTCAGGATACCTACACTCTCTTAATTATGATACCGCTAGTATGGGCGGAGTTCGTCACTAACATCATTTTTTGGGATAATTTTTTTCTCAAATGTCATGAAAACTTCCTAATTGTGGTCTCGTTATTCTGCGGTCGGACGTTGTCTCTAACAGTGATTTTTGGGGCAAATTTTACTCAAATTTCATGACAACTACACTTCCTGATTGCGACGCCGTTAATTTAGGGTTAGAGTTCCGTCACCAATAATAGCTTGTGGGTCAAAATTCTCCCTCTTAGTGTACGTAATGACACAGTCAATAGTGTAAGTGTCTTGAAATTTCACACACTTGAGGGGGGATGTCTTTTCCAAAATTGAAATGAGTGAAGTGCCTTCTTGTCAACTCAGAGGGGGTGAAAGTAAATTTTCCCGTTTAATTATTGACGGCACAACACATTGCTTGTAGAAGTACCCGAGTTTTGAGGTTTAAATTGAACCTTTTAACTTTTAAGTTGGTCCATTTGACTTTGATCTAGTTGTACACACCATGATTTTCCTCGACCGTTAAAGCATAAAGTTTCGGAGTGCTGCAAGTTTAAAAAATGGAAAGAACATAAAAAATGCAAATTAATGTCGTTTTACATAAAAATATAGTACAATCTAGCAGTTTTCCTTCATTTTTTTTTTTTTTTTTTTTTTTTTTTTTTTTTGTGGAGTTGTGTGTGTGCGCGCGCAAACAATTAAGTACAAT
Organism: Linanthus parryae; assembly: GCA_023055425.1. NCBI lineage: Eukaryota > Viridiplantae > Streptophyta > Magnoliopsida > Ericales > Polemoniaceae > Linanthus > Linanthus parryae. Next base: position 11,676,846 of record JALGPY010000014.1, read on the forward strand.
ACAGTTAAAAATAGCATACCAAATATGCTTTGAATAAATATAACAATTTCAAATAAATCTGTCAACGACAGAATCGCCAAATTTTTATCCTCTGACAATATTAGCGTTAAAACGGCACTGTGTTTACCGTTTGTGTTTGCCGTTTTAATCCAACCTTGTGGTCTAGTTTACATTAATAGGTTGAGACATTAATATTAATTGACTCTGACAATCTACCGATTTTGTTAGGCTTTTGTTCAAACAGTTTGACTCAGAGTGGATGAGATCAATGTTAGATCGATCTTCCATCATGATTCACTTTGTCAAGACACCATGATTTTTGTTTCTCTCATTGTGTTGCTCTGAAGCCCCGTTTTATGTAACGTCAATAACACTAGTACTAGTGTAAGAGTTCTTGTTACTGGTATAACGATTGAATTCAACCGAGACACTTGTGTAGCTAAAGAAAGACTATGAATACCAAAATATTCAAATTTTGAGGGCAATAGTGAAGTTCATGAAAACTCGTGTGTGGGATTTGCCAATCCTGATCCCTTAGTAATAGGACTGCAACTCGGCGGGGTTGACATCCTTATCCTCAGTTATGATTAAGCTGCCAAAGTCGAGTTCGGACCAGGTGTGAGTAGTTCGTGATCAGGCTGTTCAAGTCGCTCACCAGACTTAGTGACTCCACCCTTGCCAGAGAATCAAATTTATTCTAAAGGCATAGAATAAATATTAAAGTTCCATTCATCTTTTTTTTGAAGGTTGGTCAAATGCCTCAATCCTATATCAGCATTGTTTCTTTACTCACACACTTCTAGGTATAACTTTCCGTTTGATTCCAACAAAGAATCCGAAGAGAGCTTTTTAGTGTTGCTCTTCTTCCAAGCAGAGTTTGATAGCTAAGTTTCCTTAGCGGGTTCTACTATGGTAATACTTAAAAGACACTATTCACCATTTCTAGTTTGACGGAGGACATTTTCACCCCTTCCAATTGGAAAAATGAAACTTTCACCCTTTTACTGTGCCGAGCTAACAAAAGTCATATGTGAAGCAAATGAGAAATTTAAACTCGTCTCTCCTTAAAAGTTGAAATACAACTGATGCTAAAATCTTACTTTGATGTTTCGTCTCACGAAATGTTGAAGCTCAAGTAGTAGCAGGCAGGTGAAGCATCTGCCTTAGACCCACGGGCCGATAGGATCCCCATATATCCATTGAGCATTAACTGAAGTTAATTATTGAAGTCAATGAAGATGAATAATAGTTTATATTGCTATGTTGGTAAATAGTAGCCATACGGCTCAAGTTCAAATCTAGCAAATCAAAAGTGGTATTCTTTCCTGTTAGAATTGTGCCTCGAATCTACTAGAAAAATGGGCGATAAGGTAAGAGGTAATCAGCTGCAGGAATTATGGTGGATCAGGAGCTCGTACGAACAATAAGGAGCTTGCAGGAGCAGACTTGTGCTTGCACGAGCAAGCAGGAGCTCGCACGAGCTGGTCAACAATTCGCACGAACAGAAGCTTGCTCGCACGAGCAACTTCAAGACTGGAGCAGTTTTAGTTGTTTCCTTGTATCATTGGGGCGATTTCGGGTTACTTTGGCAATAAGTCTAAGTTTTCTTATGTCTATAAAAGGGTCATAGGTCGTGCTCAATTGTATGGCGTATTTTTTGGTGTTTGGGATTTCTGCCTCCTCAATACTAAAAGTTTTGTATTCTTTCCGTGGAGGTAGTTAAAGAATTCGTTAGCGAACCGTTAAAATATGTTCTCGATCTTGTTTCGTTTGGTTTTATACGTTCTTGTCTCGATATCCTTCGTCATAACACTTTCTTTTTAGGACATAGTTGTATTCTTTTGTCATGATTTCTATTACATAAAATATACTAATTATACTTTAATTGTCGATTTTAACAGCTTGGTCTTGCCAATAAATACACCTCCTCAAAATATTTGAAAAATAATGAGTGCTGACCCTCATTTGAGGACAAATGGAGTACATAATTAGAAACAATGTAATTGTGATTTTTCTTTCTCAAGTTGAATACATGAAACTGAAAATGCCACATTGGGTTCTTTTGCAGGGGATTTTCCTCTTACAACATTTTGAGGACCTGACCCATTATTCCAGTTCTTGGGTACATCTTATCAGGATACATGAATCTGGCCCATCCACTTTGCTCCCTCTATTTTTATTTATTTTATTTTTGTTATTTTGAAGGACAAATACCATATACAGTATTTATATAATCAGCGTTTTGATCAGGTGCAGCAATGGTACATGAAGGACAAAGACCTAGCTTGTAAAGACCGAACTAGCTCTAATACGACTAGAAGCTATTATATATGCAGACATATTTTGTCCTTACACCGTGTGTAATATAGCCCTTATGTTGAACTAGAAACTTCACTTCATACATCAAAGAACTTATCTCTAACCACTTTGTTAGAATTAACCGTTTCAATTGTAATGTTCTCAAATTTGAATCCGATTCAATTGTAATGTTCTAGAATTCGAACAAAGAGGTTAGAGATAGTGATTCTCTAATAGCGTATGTTCCGGTAATGGTTGAATAGATCGTGAAGGAAATCAAATAACACAAGGTAAGAAGACGTCTCGTTATTTTTGACTGTATCAGACAACAACATAACTGTCATATTGTCATCTTTAAATATTCACAGACTACGAGCAATATCATGTAAATACATGTTACTTACAAATTAATTTGCATGTTTAAATCTGTTGGGGAATTATTCGTCAATCCGAATTCTCGCCGCAACGGAAGCAAAAATACGCCGCACGATCACACACTACACACACGCAATTAAGGAGAAGAAAAACGACACACAAGAATTTAACGTGGTTCGGCAAAACCGCCTACATCCACGGGAGGAGGAGAATTTCACTACATCCAGGGGAGAGACTGCCCAATCCGCGGACCACGTCGACGCGGTACTCTCATCCTCATAGACTACATCTATGAAACCCTAACCTCACACATCCGCTCAAAGATATTTCTCACCAATCTCTCTCAACTCGACTCAATTAGAAACAATAGCTAGCACCTCTATTTATACTAATATAGAGGAGGTGGAAAAGCCCACCAAGCCCAAGCTATCACCTCCTCAGAGATCACCTCCTCAGAGGAAGTAATCAGACGCATCGGGTACACCGATTTGTCTTGCGGAATTCGAGACAAAACCCAACAAAGTCCACCTTGGCTTGAATTCTGCAAGCGCTTAGCAAATTCCTCAGCCAACTCTGTTGTTGATGTCAACTCCGCCGCATCCGCCATGCTCCAACTGCATGGACCGCCATCGTACCTCTACCGAGATGCTCTGCACCCCCTCCCAGGGCACGCCTCGCACCCCCGACACGGGTGCGTCCCAAAGCATGACACTTTGGGGAGTAGTGTGGCACCATCTCTCCACCAGCTAGCTCATCACTGGAGAGATCACCACCAACCAAGTCAAGTGCAAACGAGACTCACTTCCTCTTCACTACTGCAGGAGTATTCTTCATCACCATTCTCGTCATTTGAGCACCGTCTCGAACAACCTGCAACTGCTGAATAGCCTGCACTATTTCCATGCTTTAGCGTCCTCACACGTCAACCACGTGTTTCTCCACGCCAGCCCTAGCCCTGAGTGCTTCTCCTTGCGCTGTTGCTTCTCCTGTTCAATTCCACGCCTTCACCAAGACGTCTTGCAAAGCCACCACTTTGCGAACCCGCCGCGACTTACCTCTCTTCTTGCCTCGAGTTGCTCAAGAGTTATCGTCACGAACCATACACAGAGATATCAGGACGCCACCACTGCCACGGCCTCGTCAACTGCGTCCATCGCCTCGATATCTGCCCTGGAGCTTCTTGTGAATTTCCTTGCACTAGTTGCCCACGTCTCTGACTAGACTCCTCTGCAACTATTGCGTCTCGTGCTCACAATCACACAAAGTCTATGCTTCTTGCCTATGTTGAACAGCAGCTCCACCTGTTAACACACTCCCAAGTCTGCATAGGTTTCCAATCGAACGTTCAATTAGGAAATACGCCTCTAATTGACTCCACCTGATTGGACTTGAACTTGATTGACCCTGATCGCATCCCGCCGTCTTCGATATCCCTATCGATATCGATTGATGCCGATCTTCTCAATCCACTCAGAATCTGGAAATTCTGACAGTACCGATGAATTTGCAATGTCCAAAAACATAGGGTTAGACTCTTAACTCATCCAAATCCGATCTACAGGCACGTCGTAACCACCCGCACAAGTTTTGGACCGTTGGATCTCACCGCAAACTGCCACATCAGCATTCTGCAAAATCCAGCGACAATTTGTAGAATCTAACCCCGCCATCGCGTCGGGAACGTCCAAAAATCTAGGGTTCACCTCCTGTTCGAGCCCAATCGGACTTACAGGCAGCTCTGAACACCCAAACAAATCTGGACCACTCGATCGCGTTCTTGCCGCGCTGGAGCACCGTGGATCTAACACACCTGATCCATCCGCCCAGAAGCAGCCCCATGTGCGCCAAACAACTGCCTTATTCACCCTTTGGTTGGTAACAACCCACCACCAACTCCATGTCACGAGCAACTAACTTTTTTTTTCTTATTTTCTTTGTTTTTCTTCGCCCTTTCACCTGCGTGCTCCACCCGGATCGTGAACCTGGATCTGATACCACTTGTTGGGGAATTATTCGTCAATCCGAATTCCCGTCGCAACGGAAGCAAAAATACGCCGCACGATCACACACTACACACACGCAATTTAGTAGAAGAAAAACGACACACAAAAATTTAACGTGGTTCGGCAAAACCGCCTACATCCACGGGAGGAGGAGAATTTCACTATATCAATGAGGGAATACATCGTAGGGGAGAGACTGCTCAATCCGCAGACCACGTCGACGCGGTACTCTCATCCTCATAGACTACATCTATGAAACCCTAACCTCACACATCCGCTCAAAGATATTTCTCACCAATCTCTCTCAACTCGACTCAATTAGAAACAATAGCTAGCACCTCTATTCATAGTTTTCAAAACCGGACCGGTCATCGAACCGGCGAGAGTCTGATTTGTGGTTCAACCGGTTGGACCGGTGGTTCAACCGGTTCAATGCATTTTATATAATTATATAAATAATTATTTTAATAAATTTAATAAATTTATATGTACAACAAAAAATTTTGTTTTGTTAAAATATACTTACACAAATTATCTCGTCCCAACAATAGTTATCTTAAAATTTGTAGAAATACTTTTTCAAACAAAACAAATTAATTTTTTTGAAAAAAAAATGTTGAGATATACTACTCGGTGCATTATCATTATTGGAGACTAAAAAAATCAAAAACATTACTTATTTGGAAGTGTAACTACCCCATACCTCTCTCTCATCTAATCTTATCTACAACCACTGTAAATTCTCACCCACCCGTCTCTTTTCTCTCCCCTCTGCTACTCTCTCTCTCTCTCCCGATCTCTTTCTCAGTTTCTCCCCTCTCCTACTTCCTCTCCGTCTCTCTCTCTCCCCTCCTCTCTCTTCTCTCTCTCCGTCAACAAAAGATGAAGCAAGAATTTTCCGTCTTCGTCGAAGTTCCGCTGCAGCAGAAAACAAAAACGACGCAACCCACATCTCCAACCGCCTCCATCACCGTCGGCGTCTACCCAGGAGCAGAATTTCGAAAACCGGCCGGTTTTTGGCGGACCGGCTCACCGGTCTGACCGCAAAACCGGCCGGTTTTTGACCGGGTTTGACCGGTTCCTGCATTTACGGTCGAATCCACGGACCGAACCGGTCACCGGCCGGTTCACCGGTCCGACCGGTCCAACCGGCCGGTCCGGTCCGGTTTTAAAAACTATGCCTCTATTTATACCAATATAGAGGGGGTGGAAAGCCCACCAAGTCCAAGCTATCACCTCCTCAGATATCACCTCCTCAGAGGAAGTAATCAGACGCATCGGGTACACCAATTCGTCTTGCGGAATTCGAGACAAAACCCAACAAAATCTACATAACTACATGCAACGACAATGACAATGACAGTCGCGTTACGCAATGTGCATTACTCACTCGTCTACACGTATACACACCGACAATTCTTACCCAAATTATTTTAATTTTTTTTTTGAGAAATATTATTAATTTTTGAATCTCAACAAATTTATTTTCCTTCTTTATGTTGAATGAGACTAGTTGATGGCAATATATATCCGTTGGAAAAGCAACACCCTACCCAAAAGACAGCAGTCCCCACTTCTCCCTCTATTCATGGATTCAAACACCAGCTAGTAGTGTTTCATTAGCTGTATTGTGTACCCCCACTCATTACCACAAACACTAGACCATCCCATTTTATAATTGTGTTTTATTTATTACTATGTTAATTAATAGTGTCACCTTTCTCTTAATTTAGATCCAATTCATGATTACAAGCAATTTGTCCCGTGTTTTCTCAAAGAAATTGAAAATGACAGATAAATTGTTTGTAACAACACTAGACCATCCAATATTATTACTGTTTTATAATTGATTTGTGCTCTCAGTAAAACTGCGAATTTAAGTGTGATGTCATTTCATGCGGAGCACTTTGCATTTCGGACACTCTGGTTGTATGAGGCACATCGCGTGATTTACTTACTCCACTATTTTCAGCAAAAAATAAAAAATGACTCTTAGAGTTGAAGTTTAACCTTTATATTATTATTGTTTATCAATTCCTATAGTCACTATCATCTTAATTATGTATGACTTATGATTACAAGCAATTTATCTGTCAATTTCTAAAATTTAATCACATTTGTGGAGGTAGGGTAGATGTTGGGTGGCATTTGAAATGTCACCACAAACAGAGAAAAATATTGCATAATTTGGTGGATGAAGTTTCTCCATCAAGGGGACAACTTTCTACTTTCCTTAGGCTCCTCCTTGAACCCCTCCACAAGTTTTGAAAAAATAATGTTTCTCCCATGCCTTCTGCTTCTTCTTCTTCTATATAAATTTTGAAGATTTCCAGTAACTCTTCATCAACGGAGGTTCTTTCTTCTGCGAGGTGCAAAGCCTCGCAGAATCAAAGATACCTCCGCTAGCAAACATTGTATAAATCCTCCTTAAGAAGAAGATATGGAGGATTTATACAATGCACTCAGATCAGTCGTGACCAAGAAGCTGTGGAAGTCGGTGAGGATCGGTTTCTTTATGATGAGGAAAGGGTTGATATCCAAGAGGAAACTCCTCATGGACTTGAATCTCATGATGAAGAGAGGCAAGCTTCTAAGAAGAAGTCTTGGTAATCTCTTATCCCACCACCACCACCACCTCCATTTCCACCACCACCACCACCATAAACTCAACCGGAAGCACAAGTTCACGGCAATGGCAAGCGTGGGCGTACGAGAGTACGAATTCTCTTGTAGCAACAGCCCTAGTCCTGTTTTTTCCCACATGCCAAAGCCAAAACTCCATTTCTTCCCCTGCATTGATCCTCCTTCATTCCACCAACCAGAACCAAAGGCGATGGCTATCGTGCCAAAAACCCCGGATCAAAACTACTCTTCATCATCATCTGAATTGGGTGATAACCCAATTAGGGTTTCAGATTATTCATCTGAAGAAGATGATCTGATCAACTGTTATGAGCAGAAGAAAGTGGATGATGATGCTGAGGAGTTCATTAGGAGGTTCTATGAGCAGCTGAGACAACAAAGGCATACTCAATTGTTGCAGTATGAAGACATGCAATACCAACAGATGCTAGCCAGAGGAACCACCTAAATATTATGTTGTTGTTTTTTCATAATTTTTTATTTTTGTTGGGTTTTATTTTATTGTTCTTCTTCACAGTCACATTATAATTGTTATTGAATCTGAAAATGATATAAAAAAATTGTGAAGACCTATTCTAACTTTTTAAGATTTTTTAAATAATAAAGTATGCTATTTTGTAATTGGTGAATATTCAAGAATAAAGGAACTTTATCCTACCATGGGGGATTTCTTTTTTAAATGTCTATTTTTCCCATACTTTTGATTTGAAAATTTTATTCATTATTATATGCAAACAAATAAATAAAATATCATGAATTAATGTTGGAGCCAAGTGTTAAATAAAGGTGAAGCACCTTTGTCTGTGACACTCACTCATTCCATCACTTTTTTTTTTTTTTTTTCTGAGATGGAATTATCTAATCCCAATGAAAACTAGCCCAGCAATTCCAGAGGATATTCTACTAATAAAATCAAACTGTGTTACCAGGACCCAGTATCTTAAAAAGAACACTCCTTACAAATGAAATATTTGCAATTATCCTTGGAACAAGAACATGGCACCAGCATCTGATAGATTTGAAGATAGGCATGAGCAAAAAAGTTAGTAGTGTTAAATGAGATTTGAAGAATGGCATCCAATATATATGGTGGATGGAAAGTTACATAATATGGCCTCTTTACAAAGTTGCATCCAATATACATGGATTGAAAGTAAATGAAGGGTACTTCCTCTATTTCTTCTCTTTCTTCCACTTTTGAGTTTTACCACTATTCACCAGACCGCTTTGACCCGATGATGTGATTAGCAATACGTTGTAATTTTTTGGTAAATTTTCATAGTGTTGTACAATAAACTTTACTTTACAACACCATGAAATATTACCGAAAAATTGCATCGTTTTGTTATTCAAATCACCGGGTCAAAGTGACATGTCTACGGATGAAAAAGTCAAAAGTGGAAGAAAGAGAAGAAACGGACCAAGTACTCATTTGCAACATAAAGAAAGTTACGGTATTTGATTGTTTCAATTGAAAGTGCAGGTACTAAATCGACAGAGTTCTCAACTATAGGTACCGCGGATCCAATTTTCTTAAACCAAGTATGAAGAATCAATTTTACTATACTCAATTAAACAATGAAATGAGGTAGGTTTTTACAAAAGTCCATCTCTCTTAGAATTATTCTTTACAACCTAGCTATAAGAGGAATACACTCTCACTAAATGAATCAAATCTGAATATTGAAAAAGGGATGATCATCAGGGAATATGAGAAACAATAGCTCCTTGCGGTACAGCATCAAAAAACACAAGGCAGAAGAAGAATTACATTTTTTACACTGGCGACCCAAACTTCGGGATTTTCCTAAGGGTGAGGGGTGAGTGCCGGAGTTTTGTCTATCATTTGCAGCTCATCTTCATCTCCTGAGATCCTATTCCAACCCTTGTTTCTGAATGAGAAAAACTTTGAGCGGTCGTAGCCGCTGCTTCTGAAACCTGTGATCTTAGAGGAAACCATGGGCATCACGAGAACTGAAGATGCGTGAATGGAGTCTTCACCCAAGCCAAAGGTCAAAGAACAAGCAGCCTGAAAGCAAAGCAGATTCATAATAGTTTTTTAGTCAAAAGTTGGGAGAATAAAAAGTTGTTTGACTGAAGAGGAGCAAAAACCAGCCCAAGCTCACAACCTTAGCCTTGACTACCATGTCTGCGGCCTTAATCTGCAACACTCTAGCAAAAGATCGCAAGTCCTTGATTTGGGTGTCTTCAGATGGCGAAACCACCCTGCAACCAGTTATTTGAATAATAAGTGATGGAGTTAACATTAAGTTTGAAAAATAAGTAGTAGGAAATATAAGGCTCTGAATAAAAATGAAAAAATTATGGGCACCCGGTAACACAAGGAAAATAAGGGCGTTTTAGTCTGTATAAATATACAGGCATGCTGACTCCCGGTAGCGGAGCCAGGAATTGGCCAAGAGGGGGCACAATTTATAAACTTTCGATTAAATATTTCCACCAAGCTACTAAACTATGATATTCATCTAAAGAAAACAAGATGCTCAACAAAGTATTGCAAGGGGGGAGGTATTTGCATTTATTAGAAAGTTGTCTAATATTTTTAGGGGCATAACTAAAAATAGGAGCTACAAGGGGAGAGGTATTTGCAATTAAAAGGGTATAAATATTGTCAATTTAAAATATCAGCCGGGGGGGCATTTGTTGAAAACTTTGAGTAAGGGGGGAGGGGGGCAAGTGTATTAGTCAATTAGTCTAAGAGCACCAATCCGCCCCTGCTGACTCCGACACCAACCAGTCAATTAGTCTAAGAGCACCAATTATCTGTCCACAAAAAATATGATGTTCATATTTCCCTGATGAGTACTCATATACTAAAGCCTCTCTAGCCCGCTAGCATCCCTACATATTCATGACTCATGTATTACACAGCTACTCTGTTTCTCTTTGAAGTTGAGAGAATCGAGAGTCTAAATCAACCAGTTGGGCAGCAACTCAAGCTGACTGAATTGTGGTTCGTGTTTGAGTTATTCTTCAATTTGGCTGAATTGAGGTGAGTGAGAATAAAAATTTGACTGATTGTATAGGTTATATTTACTCATAGGGATGAGACATCAATGTCAGAATGAGTTAAAATGAGGAGGTAATTTGAAATTGTTGCTCAGGGAGATTGGTTGTGGCTGGGACAATGGGTTTGGGTATTTACCCCCAAACCGTTACAAAAAACGAGAACTCTGGAAAATTGGGAGACTGTAAAAGGGCAAAAATGTTAATTTGAGATTGAATTTCGGCTTTTAACACTTATCTATGAAACTAACAGCCATGGCTGAGCACTTCCAGAAGCATACGGGAGTTACATGCTGATTTCCTGAACACAAGGGCCCTAAATCAAACAGCCCGAGACCTTGAGGGACTGGTGTCAATTTAACCTGAATTCTTAATCTGAGGTAACAAAGTTGCTTTTTCAGAGAAATTGATAGAAATTTGGTTGGTGTGATGTGAAATGAAATGATAGTAGAAAAGCATATCTTTAGGAATTAGGCAGAGGTATAGTAGTTCACAAACAGGACCTCTCAATTGGATAAGCAAAACGTTATATTATCACATTATTATACATTTCATAAGAAAACTAAAATGTAACCTTGTTTCAAATGAACGAATTGGTGAGAAATGATGAGAGATTATGATGACATCTTTTTGACTTGCTTAAATTATCTATACTAACATGAAAGGGAGAGCAAGTTCTGCAGGCTCCTTCCATTAAAGCATGCCAGATTTATTTATTTATTTTCCCTAACACCCTCAATTATATTTCACCTCTCTCAGTTGGGAAGAACTTCTACATCTAAAATGCTGGCCATACCTTCCGCTATCATCTATCAGCAACATATTGAAATTCCCATTTCTTAGTTAAATGATTCTTGTCTCACTACATCACACATTCAGTGTGGATTGAACAATTCTTGTACAGATAGGTAGGGATATAAGGTGTAAGATAGATAGAAGTTTTTGAAAATCGCCAACAATCACGAGACTGGTTAGGATGCAGATAATAACAATACACTTTCCTAGTGTCCTACCCAGTTTATACTTCAACTTACCCAACAAGAAGGTGAGAATGTAACCGCGTTTCTTATCCTCATTTCCTCACCGATGTAAATTATGCCCTTCTGTTGCTAAACATGATTCCTTATGGGGTGGATAGGTAAAATCTAAGATGCTAGTTTCTTTAACAGCTCTGTATTTCTGGAACTTCCCTCTATTACAAGTAGCTGAAGTCGGTTGACTTGACATATTCCAAATGTTATCCAGAAACTTCAATTAGCAGTAAGCATGATGAAAAATACCTGTCTGCATCCGCTGACATGCTAGTAGACGCCGCTGAAACTGCACCATCCTTGACCTCACCTCCTGAAAAAAACCCATGTTAGTCCTAGTTTCAATATTCACGTATGCTTCAGTGAACAACGGAGCTTTTAATAACATGAACACACCTTTTGCCTCATCTGGTGCCAGCAAAGAAATGCCTACAAATACGAAAGTCATTCCTATTATGAACATAATTGTCCTCGCAACATCGAATACCTACAGGGGCAACAGCAGAACGTGATAGTTAAGTTCAAAAGCCACTCACACAGATTAATTACTTAAGAAAACACACACTTAAAAGATAAATGTATCTACACTAGCAGACAAGCTGAGAAGTTCAAGTGTAAGGTCAAAAGCCACTCACACAGATGAACTTTTCTTAAAGGTAAAGCCTCTTAAGAGTCGGTGACAACCACAGAAAAACTTTTCCCCTCAAAGAGCAAAAGTAAAGAATAACTACTACTTCTGGGGATAAGTAGCATATGATGGCTTCATACCAATCACTCTAGCTGTGCCAGGTGAATCAGTGTTCTCTTCTTTTTTGGAAAAGAATCAGTGTTCTCCTGTCTCCTTCTCAGTCTCATGACACCGTTTTAAGTTCAAATCAATCACTTTTCCTGATTGAAATGACCACGTGTAAACACGAGAGCGGCACTTCAAGCAACTTTTTATTTTTCTCTCATCTTGTACTTGAAATGTGGGTACTTCCGACTTGATGAATTTGTAGTTACATAACCTCCAGTTGTGCACTAATGCAACATTCTCTCTCAGATAGAGGTTTTTCAAATTGTGTTTCTTCTTCTTTTCATCGTTCCATAAGTAAATGTTTCTTCTTCACCCTTAAGATACCAGGTAGGATGGTATCATACTTCATGCATGCTTCACAATCGTCCTATAAACTCACTTAAGCTTAATAAGGATACTACCTTCAATGTTTTCTCCACTTTATCCAACGTTTTGTAATTCTACGAGATATATTTACCTGAATGTATAATTGAATGACACAAATACCCAATTCATATTTGTCTGGTTAACAACTAAATATTGGCATTGCTCATCGCCTTTGCTTTACTATGCTTAAGCTACACTGTAAGTTCATTCTTTGCTCTGCTTATTCCTCAGGTTCTAGTTTCTTCATCCAACACTGTCATTCTAACAGCATTAATAGAGCAAAATTTAATTTCATTTTACAATGTAGCAGAACCTAGTCAACCTACTCTGCGGAACATCTGGATACTGATAAGATAAGAATCAGTCTTTCTGATGAGTTGCATAAACTTGATTTCAAGTATTAAAATGAATCATTTCTGGTTTCACATGACTAAGAAAACATCAAAGTCAAATCTACTGACAGTATAACTTGAAAAGATAAGTCTGCTGTCTTAAACCAATAGAGAAATCATCATATTTGGTTAGTGCAACCCAAATTCATAAGCAGATAGGTGAACCAAAAATCAAAATCATGGCGATTCGTTTGATGATATAAATCCAAGTGTACACTATAGCACACAGATGATACCTGATACTCTTGAAAGTACACAAATCCTGTACAAATGGAGAAGAAAGTCCAAGCAATTTGAAACATAGGAACAATCAATATTGCATCAAATTGTGACAGTCCTTCATTCAACCTTGCCATCTGCAATTTTAATAGATAGAAAAAAGATCAGAATTAACATAATATGGCAATAGAGAAAATAATGTGAAATGAGTAATTACGACATCTCTATATAGTAATCACCCAAAAGCCAGCAGTGCTTAGAAATAATAGTAGCATGGAGTAAGTGAACCAGCTGTGCAACTGATACTCGCTGGACATGGACAGCCTTAGCAAGTTAGAACTGCAAAAGTCAAGGTACAGAAAGCCAAATATCAGAATGACTCAGTACTGTTTAATATGATGATCCAATTACGAGAACAGTTTAATAGAGATTTGGCGTAGTTACAGGGATTTTGCAAATAAAACTGAGCATGATCCAACAGCACCAGATACGATGGCATAAGTAAAAGGAAGCAGCATCCGCCAGTAGGGCTTAAGATCGTCGCCATGAGCTGAGAGTAGCACTATGCCTTTCCTGCATTTTGGTATGCTTTTTATATTAAGAACAATGACAAAACCTCTAACATACACAACAAAAACAAGAGAACTTTAGCAAGATGATGAAAATGATTGGCAGCTCTGAAATGCATCTTAGACAGATGCTACCCTACAAACAAACAGTAGTTCTCACCTGTATGCAGAGTGATGCAAGGCGACTACCGAGACCAAAACGATGCAATAAAAAAGAAACCCAATATGGCTGTACTTCTCTGCCAGCTGCTCTGGTGTGTATACTGTTTAGAACAAGAGAGGAAATAGAAGAATGTAATTACTTGAGCAAATGGAAGTATTGTCATATATCATCACAAAGATAATGGCAAAAGTGAGTGCAGTGAACAGCTGGACTGATTTATGTTTGGGGATTCTTAAGTGCGTGCACTACCACCAGCATAATTTGGTCAAGGGGTGATAGCATCTATCATACGACATGTGAGAGCGCAACCGTAACATAGACTTCCCACAAAATAACATATATGAGGGTTCATTCTTGTGTATTTACACACCATTATGTACCCATTAATAAATATATAAGGTGTCCATCTCATTTTGTAGGTACTATGAACTTCTTCTATGACATAAATTATTGTACTTCAACTTTTAATGGTCCTCCTGAAGTGGAATGCATGTTCTGGAAAATCAACAAGAATATGTGTATCAATAGTCATACGATTGGTGAGAGTTACAGATTATTAAATCCGCACATAACATTGTTTGTTATAAGGGCATGGTGTCAAATACAATAACAAGTAGAGTATGCTAGTTCTGCTGGTAATTCCTCTATACTGGCCTATTTGGTTACAAACTTGTTTGTATCTATCGAGATGTGCATTACACTAGAAATGCCCAGCTAAAGTTAAATGCACAGCAACCTTGATGCATTAAATGGAATAGATTGTTGAGAAGCTAGTGCTTGGAAGACGCTGATTTTATTCAAATAAAAGGACCTTAATCACTGAGGTAACATACCAGGTGACTGGTGATTCCCGAAAGCAACAAGGAAAATATTCCCCAGAACAATAAAGGCCGTGGCACCCAAGACACTGTAAGGAAGTAATAGTTGTTATCCAAAAGGTCAGAAAGAGTGATGCAGATAGATAAAATTGCACGTCATCATCACGTTTCAGAAAAAAACATACTTGACTGTTACCGTTCTATTCAAAATGAAGTAAGCAAATGCTATGTTGGACACAAATTGAACGGATCCCAAGGCTGCTAGCAATGACTGCAAAAGAGAAGAAAAATATAATAAGAGAGAGATGTAACTACACCATCTGGAAAAAATCATGCATTAATCATTACCATGAGCAGTATTGAAGTTGTATGATCCCAACCTATTCGATTACATACAGGGGTTAGGATTTTTAAACAAACCTGAGCAGCATAGCCAAAGGATATGAAATTAAGACAATTCCCAAGAGCGAAGAATAGAATACCTGCGTGCCACCAGAATTTTCAACTTGATTATACATTTATACTGCCCCGACACAATATGAAAAACAATCGTAACGAAAGAACACTGTCAATGTTTACCGATTCTCCAAGCTTGGAAGTATATAATGGGCTTCATAACAGTCCTGCCATTCATCCCATCACCGCTCATAAGAGAATGCTTTTCTCTCTGCAAAACATTAGCAGTTCATAAAGACAACAATACCACCACAGTTCCTTGCTACGAACAAACCCAGAAATTTAAGGAAACAAGTTAACCGTAACAAAGAAAGTCATCAGAGCATGTGACTATGTGAAGGTACGGTGAGAGAACACATTCTTCACAGCTTTGCCAGAGCTGACGTTTTTATAGGATAAGAAAAACATAATACCTAATCTTTCTTCACGTCGGTAAACTGAAATAAAATTATAAAATTTTAGTGTAATTGATGACTTTCATTTGATTAAACTATATATTTGCGATACATAATGTGGGTAATTGTATTTCTATTCTCCCCAAACATACTTGAGAACACAGTGTGTGTATGTATATAGGAAAAAGATGAAGATCTAACTAACTTATATGGAGTTGAAGATAGAAAATAAAGAGTGTTTCCCTTTCCAAATGAATGATCAATTACTAACACAACTAGCTTCTCCGCCTTAGAAACTATACATACTATATCTGACTAGACTAGACCAGTCATACATGCACATAGTATAACTTTCCACATATCCGGCATTGGAACTAGAGAAGATAGAAAGCGATATTTACCTCATCATGACCCAATTTGAGAAGGTTGGTGCCGAAATTGATGGCAATACTACCCACAAGGTTGATGAGGGCTCCAATCACCCACTCTCCCATCAGTGGAGATGTATATAACACCCCCCTGCTCAGGGATCGTTATAGAAACTAGATAGAGTTGATCTTTCAGTGTAAATCTTGGAACCTATAACAGCTTGTTTCGCTTCCATCAATGTAGACGAAAGTGCCAGCAGCTCAACAAAGGCTTTGCCCTACCATTTCAGCTAATTTATCGCCTACAAACAAAAATATTTTCAGTAATTACAAGCTGCATTACATCTGCTAATAGTAAGATCTCTTAATTACAAGCTGATACAAGAAGATTCCACCATTTAAGACCAATGTGAATGATGATCTAACTGTGTAGCTTAAGAAATTTGCTTATAACAAATCCCTAGAAAGACAAAAGGTAATTGGTAAGCAAATCTGGAGATCTAAAGATCAAAATCTTCCAATAATCACAATGGATCTGACATGGCGATTCAAACAACAATCGATAGATATCACATAACCGAAAAAAAAAAAAAAAAAAAAAAAAAAACTAGAATTCATCGCAATTGCAGAGGTTGGAGGTAGAACTTACCGGGAAAGAGAAAGCTTTTTCTCCTCGCGGCCGTCGACGGAGAAGAAGAGGGGAGATTTGAATCGGAAGTTAAAATTAAAATAAGATATTAAAAGAATAGTGGTGATTCAGATGGGTGGTTGTGACGGAGACGAAGAAGCTCCGGTGGTGTGTAAATTGGGGAATTGAGATGGTTTTAGGCTCGATTTTTGGGGGTTTGTTATGGTGATTTGGAGGAACCCTAGGTAGGTTTGGGTGATGAAGAACAGTGCGTGGAATGGTCACAAACGTGAATGTGAAGGAGGAGAGGAGAGGGAACTTTGTGACAAAAGGAGAGAAGTGTAGGAGGAGAGGAAGGAAGAAAACGAGAACGAGGACCATAGAGAGAGAGTGCGAAATTGGTGGTAAAATTATTAAACGGCCATGATAATAAACAATTACCCAAATCTGACAAATTCATTTTTATTATGAACTTTTGACTGTATCCTCACACTTAGTTACCAGAGCAGTATTGATTTGGTCAGAAAACTCTCACTTTTGTCGCACACCATTTTTCATAGGGGTGTTCATAAACCGATCGCACCGGCAAAACCGGACCGCACCAAATCGAACCATACCTAAACAGATAGTTCAATAAATTTTTTTCTTAAAGAACGGTTTTATTATTTTGAAAACCGAACCGGGCACCAACCGAACCGAGACCAAACCGGAAAAAAAAACGCACCGCACCGAGAGAAGTTTTAAATACAAATTTTAGTATTTTGGTACTACCTCCCGTGTTCTGGCTCACCCCTCACAGTTTGAGTTTAACACTTTAAGCCGTACAATCACACCATAGTCCTAATTTACTAAAAAAAAATCTTATTTGCATGTTGAGATAAAATAGAATGAGGAAACCACTATTATTTTTAAGTGTTGAGTTTATCTTAGTTTTTTAGATGTATTCGGTAAGTAACAAAGATATAAGTAAATCGGTCTTTTTTTATAGTTAATTTACTTTGCGTCAAAGCTAGGAATTACTACATAATATAATGAATTCTAAACTGAATGGTCTAACCAGACCGAACTGGAATTTTCAGTGCGGTTTTATAATTTCTAAGTTTCAAACCGAAGGTATATCGGTTTTGAAAATATTGAAACCGAACATTTCGGTTTAGGTGTCTCATATCCTCTAAAACCGACCGAACCGGACTGTGAACACCCCTAATTTTTCAAACAAGCCCCCCCTGCAGTTTCATATTTATAATTTCTTAGCTAAACGGTCATTGACATAAGACCTACCTGCACTACTACATTTGTGCCATAAAACCCTCCGCACTTTCAATTTTTCACACCACCCCCCTGCAGTTTACTATTCTGTGACACTTAACCCGAAATCGGTAACGCCGTTAAGAACTTGGACGGAACAAAGTCACACAAAGTCACGTGACCAACACATGATGGACTTATTGGTAATTTCTCACTTTGGTCACGTGACTTTGTTCCGTTCAATTTATCAACGACGTTATCGATTTTGGGTTAAGTGTCACAGAATAGTAAACTGCAGGAGGTTGGGTGTGGAAAATTGAAAGTGCAGAGGGTTTTGTGTCACAAATGTAATAGTGCAGGTAGGTTTTATGTTAATTACCGTTAATAAAATAATGTGCGATGTTGGTAAAAGTGAAACTGCAAGAGGGGGTTTCTAACAAAATCAATACTGCTTGTAAATAAGTGTCAGCACGACGATACTACAAGAGGGTTTTCTGTCAAAAGTTCTTTTATTATTTAGTACATTTTGCAGGCAACACACAAATCTTAATTTCTTTAGCAAAAAGAAAAAAAATATGTATCTCTTAGGAAAATGTTCATTAAATGATATTTATACGATGTGATCGAGCCTTTTAAGCCCCGTATATAAATGCATATGGAGCTTGGAAAGCCGATTGTGCACAAGAGATTCCGGCAGGGAGACCTCCGTGTACACCGTGCGTAGTGGATCAGGGATCGCACAGGAAGAATAGGGGTGTGTGTAGGGAGAGAGTAAGTCAGTAGCAATGTCTGAGAGAGAGACAGAGGTTTGGCAGAGCTTCCGCGTATGGCAGTGTGTCCTCCTTTGTATGGAAAGGTTAACGATATATATATACTGGAGAACGTGACCGTTGTAGTGTGGTTAATGCGCCCATTAATGGCGGCTTAATTAGCTTAACCATAACGGCACGTCCGTCCGAGTATATAGGGACCGTTAGAGCACGTGGTGCGCGAATACCGGAACCGTTACGAGGTTGACCGGGTTTGACCGGATTGACCGGGTCTAGGGAGCTCGTGCCATAAATCTCTCAAAACAGTTACTAAAGGTCGCGCGCGGGCTTGGCTCGCACGCGACAGGGCTTACTCTAGCCTCCAAACCACAAGTCCCTACAAGTCCCGTGTAGTGGTATGCGAGGGCTCTGTCTCGCAGCCCCCACATGGATCAGCTCGGCTGGTGATCCTGTGTGTGTGGAGCACAATATGGTGTGCTGGATGGGTGCCACGTGGCTAAGATCTGTCATGTCAGAAAGCAGTATCTACATTAGCCCCCTTTATGCGCGTGAAGGCTCATAGCTGTATAGGCTTCCATGCGCGGAAACCAACATGCGCGTCGTCGCCACGCACCAATTCAAATACGGGTAAGTTCAGCCCCCGTGCGTGTCATTATCACCTAAAACCCCTAGAGTCGTGCCGTCTGACCTTTAGGGTTTTAGGCGTGACGTCAGCCCGTCCTGTGATTGCGCGATACGACGGTGACGGTTGCGATTCGACTACTGAAGGGACGCAACCCTTCATTCTTTTGGATAAATACCTTGTATCCCATTATTGCAAAGCATCACTTCTTTCTCTTAAAGTGAATGGTACCCGGAGATCTTCGAGAGCAGATCCAGATAATCAATCACCAGTTCAGAACTGCAAATCGTATTCTCCAATTGTGTATATCCAAGCAAGCTTCAAGGAAACAAGGTTGGCCTCGTTTACTTTTGATTTAAAATACCAGTGTTTGCCTTGAACTGCGTTGAATCTGTAAATCCATGAAATTTGTGAAGAGGCTTTGATCTTTGAACCCGCTTCGTTTTAATCTTTCAACAATATCAACTCCCCAATTTCTGAAATCGGTACCGGAACTGTTTGCTTTGGTTTGCATAGATCTCAAATTCCAAAATTCAAACTGAAGTGTGGTGTGGTATTTCTCCCCCCTTTTTCTTGCCCTTTCGCAGGAATGGCCAAGACAAGAGTAACCAGACCCGTCAGAGAAGATGAAGAGATGCCCGAGCTTCCGCAGGCTCTGTGGCGAAAAGCCCCCTTTCTGGGTGGGAAAGACTTTTATCATGCGAGGGTGAAGGCGAAGAGGATGCCTGACCCTGTTCCAGTTGAGCGATTGTTGACACTAACTCGCCCAGTTAACTCAGCCTTGCTCGAGTTGGTTGGTTCCGAGGATGTGGTTCGATTGGGGATCGAGAATGGGCACTTCCCCTACACTGCGATTTCTACTCAGGCGTTTGTCCAGAAATTGGACTATATGGATGAGTGGATCGACCACGTGTTGGATCATCACGCCGAGACTCTCGATAAAGCCGGCATTTTCTTTGCTATTCGTGCTATGAAGGGTGCTGCCGTGAAGTTGGATCAGTCCATGCTTCTAGACCTTCTGTCCCGTTACTCGCCCGCGACTCACACGTTTCATTTTGCTGAGTTCGAGGCTGCCCCCACACTCGAGGACGTTCAAATGCTGTACGAGCTTTCCCCCATGGGCGAGGTGGACCCCTTGAGTCACTTGAGGACATCTGCTGAAATGGCCTTGTACGCGCAGATGGAGGAGTGCCTAGCAGAGGTAAAGAAAATCTCCACTCGGTGGACCACTACAAAGCCTCTTCCGAACTGGCAGCTGGTGGATACGTCTGCGAAGAACACCTGGAACAAGTGGTTGCAGTACTTCTTCCGAGACTATGCGAACAGCAGCATTACTAAGAAGCTTCAGAGCGAGAACCCGGAGGCCGAGAATTACGTAGAGGGCAAGGGTTATCATTTGACCCTTTGTGCCTTTCTCTGTGCTTGGCTGTCGAGGTATCTGATTGATGGTCACCCCCATGACGGGGTCTTCTACCATGTGCTGCCACTTGCCGTGAGGCTCGCTCTTGGCCAGAGAGTCGCACTCGGACCCTTGGTTTTGGGCACGCTATATTATAGGCTGGATCAGCTGGTTCTGGCGATGAGGGAATCGCGGGGCCGCCTCGATGTTCTGACCTTTGTCAATATCAGCTTTTTGACAATGTGGGTTTTCGAGCGCTGGCCGTCTTATGCTCCGACTCCCCTCCCACTTGATAAGTGGTGTCCCCCAGGCGAGACAGAAGCGCGCAACAGCGGAAGAGCTGCGAGATGGTTTGGAGCAAGCAACACCAAGTGCACTTGGAGTTTGATATGCGATAAACGAAAGGAGTTTACTGCCAGGCCCTATGTCACACGTGTTGAGAATGTGCGGTGGTTCCCAAAGCTATACCCTTCCAAAGGTATGGTCTTGTCAGAAGACCTTCTCTTTGAAAAGGGGCCGCATTTCCACGAGCGCTATCGTGAGTTCTTCTGTTGGTGTCTGCGAGGTTCCCTTCCTGCCCTTGCAGAGCATATTCGTGAGCTCGCGCCAAGGTATGAAAGGCTTACAGTGGATGTTGACCCCACTCGGGTCTCTCCTCAGTTTGGTTTTGATGCAGTGGCCCCATCGATCTGGCCCCAGTCTATTATCAGAGGGTGCTACAAGCGTTTGCTGACAAAGGAGTGCAAGACGGTCCTCATGAGCAATCTTCCCTTTGAGCAGCCTGCGGGAACTCGCAAGGGTGGTTGTTCCCAGAACTGGCTCGCATACTGGGCTGCCCAGCAAACGAGGATTGAGACGGAGGCGGCGGCGCAGCCAGGAAGGGCCCCCTTGATCAAGAGGAACTCTTTTCCGTTTCGCCCCAATTGCAGTTTGAGCGAGTCTGAGTATGGTTGCTACTCGCTGTTGGACCGCGAGAATCATTTGTGCCCCGATTTCATTCTGAAGGAGCAAGTCGACGCAATCAAGAAGGGTGACGCGCAGGTCATCAAATATAGCAAGGCGTTTGCTGAGGTAAGCAATTTCCCTGTGTGCTTTAAGCTTTTTGATTTCCTTGCGCTGATGCTTTTCGTTCTGTATTGTTCAGTGTCATGTGCGGAGGTTCGCAGCTGGTGATCGCTCCAAATCGCTGGTGGACACCATTGTTGCCACCAGAAGGAAGGGGGAGTCGTACCGGCTAGCATGGAGGATGGATGCCGAGGTCGAAACAAAGGTTCGCGGAGTCATGAACACTTTTGCTGACTCGCTGATAGACAACCCTCCGGCTCCGTCTCCTCCTAGAGATGACCCGTCCCCTCCAGCGACTGCGGCGCCGAGAGTGAAAAGACCTAGGCAAAAGGGAATTACGATTTCTTCCCCTAGGAGTGCTCCAGCTTCTCCCCCAGTGAGGTCCCTTTCCATCAAGGACAAAGGCAAGGGTCGTATGCCCAGCAAAGTGCGAAAAGATCTCGCAGTTGAGACTTTCGTTCCATTCAACCAGGAGGAGGAAGAGAGACAGGAGCCCCAGGCAAGTGATGAAGAAGAAGAAGCAACAGTTGTGATGTGCGAGGAAGAATCAGGAGGTACTTCCGTCGCATCTCCTTGCCTTTTATCCTGACTTCTCTGCAGTTCTTTTCTTTGAACCGATTATGTATTCGCAGATGATGATGATGAAGCCGTTGGTGGCCTTGTGGCCAAGAGGCAAAAGAGAGATGCCCATTCTGGCATTTCAGATGATCCTATAAGCGAGGATGTTCTTGCTGAATCCCGGAAGACAGCCGCAGAGGCTGCTGAAAGAAGAAGGCAGCGAGAGGAAGAGGAGCTCGAGCGTGTGAAACAGCGAAGCCTCGAGGAGCAGCATGTTGACGACTTAGTGCGTCCAGTTGGCGAGGAAGACGAGCTTCCCGAAGAAGTGGCTCCTCATGTGGAGGAGGAAGATGAGGTTCCCGGAGAGGATGCAGCAGAGCTAGAGCAAGTCCAAGCGGACTTCGCAGAGATCGCAGGTGGCGATAAAGGTGAGATCTTCAATCTCGCAGTTACTTATAGAGATGTAATTGTGGGTGCGTTAAAGCACGGTGTGTCAAAGCCTGACATTCGCCGTTGGTTGGTAAGCAAATGCGGAGAACCCTCAGGTAATTATTTTGAGTGATATGCGCATACTAGGCTGTAGCCACTTGAGGCAAAATCATGACTGGTTTACTCGCATCCCAGGTCACGCTTCTCTTAAAGATTTGCTTAGTGAGGATACACTGATAGGGCACGGTTCCACGTCCCTAGTGTACGATGAGGATACCTCAATCCCACCTTCGCGTGGAGGTGCTTATTCTTAGCTTTAGTAAAGATAGCGAAATAACTTACAACACAAGTTACCTCACATTATCGCATTTGGTATCGCAGGTCATGCTGAGGAACCTGAGCTGGAGCAGAGAAGCCAGCCTTCTGCATCCCATGTTCCAATTTCGAGCTCCCATACCGAGAAGCCCGTCGCAGCCGCTGGACACGTAAGTGAGCATCTCGAGGATGTCATCGAACTCTCTGATGATGTCGAAGCTGATGTTGCGCCGATGGACGAAGGTGTCCGTACCGGTGGTGAGGAAGAAAGGACAAGTGATGCTAATGTTTTCGCATCTGAGAGTGTTCTCCGCCCAGCGACTTCGGCTGTCCCTTCGCCTCCGGCGATGACTGAACCAGAAGCACCTATTCCTGCGTGGAGAATTTGGGGCTCGCAGGTTGGGAATGTAGTCGCAGCTGGTGCGGCCTACACTCTTCCTCCTGACTATGAGAGGTTGGAGCTCGCAGCTGATAGGAGAGCCATGGAGCGAGGGCAGTCTTCGAACAACCCAGTGGCCCGCATCCCTTCTCTTCATGAAATTCTGGAAGGCACTGGTAAGTAAAGATTTACCGTTTCGCACGTCGCATTATTTGCTTGCGAGTTTTGACATTATAACTCCTTTTTGGTGTCTCAGGTTTGAAGCAAACCGATGTAGACTGGGTGGTTCGAATGCGTCTCAGATACCCTCGATCGTTTGTGAGATCTCTGGAGATCGGACCTTTTGACAGGAGGCTATTCCTTACTGAAGCCATCTGGATACTGGAGCAGCTGTCTGCGGCTACACCTGCGACCATTTCGGCCCAGAGTGCTGAATTGCTGTGTGGCATGTGCCAAAATCTCCTGTTCAAAGTCCAAGGCAGACTTGGTTTCAAATTCCTCAAGGACAGAGTTACACTGATTCGCGCAGCTGTAACTTTGAATCTCGGTCACCAGAATCTCGCAGCTGAGATGCAGAAGGTGGAGCAGCAAAAGCAAAAGGTTGATGAAGCTTTGAAGCTGTATCACGAAATGAATGCCAAGTGCGAGCAACTGAAGCAAGAAGTGAAACAAGTGGAGAAGCTGAGCGAGCAGTTCGAGCCCCAAGATTCCTTAATCAAGAATTTGTTTTGACTTTTCGAATTTTGAAAAGAAAACAGGAAAATGGCTGAGACATTAATGTAATGTTTTGAAACATTAATGTAATGTTGCTAGGGTTTCTCCCCCTTTTTTTTTAACAACAAACAATGAGTTTGCCCGTTTTGCCCTTTTCGGGATTTGATTGGACATTTCTGTGCATATCCAATTATGACATCAGCAATTGATTCTGCGCTTGATTTTCGCGCTAATTTCTCGGCAGATAAGCACGCTTCCGTTGGGAAGTCCATCCGAATCATGACTATCCGTCATTTATTAGGATACGCAACTGAATCGTCGCAGCCTTTAGTAGGGTAATTGATTGTTACCGCTTTTCAAGGCGTAAGTGATTGAACTTACCTGTATTTGAATTTTGCTGACTCATCTTAGGCAACCGAAGAGTCTCCACAGGGCCTATATAAACCCTGTCTTTGCCATTTGGGTTCTTCATCCCAAACATGTGCTTTGCCGTGAGTCCTTACGACTGCTGGCTTCAACGCTTGTTTTTCGTTGATTCATGGCAACTTCAAGTTTTGAATCCTGAGTTTGCGCTTTGTGCTATAGAAATAGTTTCCAAGATCCACTTTATGAGGCTTATTGCTGTTTATAACCATCATAAAGAGGATGCAGATAATACCTCATGTGTGTTCGAAGAAATTTCTTCGTGTATTATGTGTGCAGGTCATGTTTCCGGCCGCCTCGTGGCGAGGTGCAGCGCCGAAGTGACCGTGCTACCGTCTCGTAATGAACGGCGGAATTCTCCTCCAGCATCCCTGGAGGAGGGTTTCTTGCCTCTTCGTTCTTGAACTCAGGGTTGCGAACCGCTGTGTTCATCCCCGTCTACAAGGAGCCCTTGCCCTTTGGAGCTTCTGCTTGCAGTTTGATCGCTGGAACCGGTGGTTCCTTGGGCAAATGTTATGGGGAGCATATCTGACAACGGTCTTGTCGGATAGCGGGATGTCGAGCGTACGGCTTCATGTGGCTCTTTTTAGAGCAAGATCCCCCTTGCTACAGATGTTCACCCGCAGATTTGGGCATCGTGTAGCCGGCGTCTGAAGCCAGGGCGGTTCATTTTTTGCAGTCCGGGTTTCCGTACCGTGTCTCTGCTGGCTTATCAGCCATTTTTCGAATGTATTGTAAGCCATGTGGGCTGCGTAGTTAGATTCGAGCTTTTCGCTTGTAAGCTGTTATCTAGATAGATAAATTGTAAGTCATTTGACTCATAATGATATATAGCTTTTGTATTATCTGCTCTCTTTGCAAAAATACAATTTCGAATGCGTTTCGGCTTGTTCTGCCTTGCATAATGCCATGCAATGATTTCACATATGCGATGTCAATTCGCGGACGTTTCGCTAGATCATTCGAGATCGTAATTTCGCAGCTGTGCCATCTTGACGGATGGGCTTGTAGTTGGTCGTTGTAAATCATATGAGATCATGTTCACAACTTTACTATCGTAACAGATAGTTTTTAACAGATCAATTAAGATCGTTGAGTGGTGCGAATTGCTATCATAGAAGATAGGCTTTATTAGAGAATTGCTTGAGATAGTTTCTCGCATAAATTGCTATCGCAGCAGATAGACCTTTAGAAGATCTAGCAAGATGGTTCTGCAGTTGCGTTGCCATCGTAACAGACGGGTTTGGGTGATCAACTAAAATCACTTTGCGTATAAATTGCTATCGTAACAGATAGGCTTAAGAAGATCATATAAGATCGCACTTGCATAAACCGCTATCGTGAGAGATAGGATTTTGATGATCGATTGAGATCGTTTTTGTATTTTGCTGCTATCGTAAGAGATAGGCTTTGGATGATCACTTAAGATCGCATTTGCATTGGCTGCCATCGTAAGGGATGGGCTTTAGATGATCAATTAAGATCGTATTTGTGTTGACTGCTATCGTGAGAGATAGGCTTTGACGATCACTTAAGATCGCATTTGCGTTTGGCTGCTATCGTAAGAGATAGGCTTTAGATGATCAATTAAGATCGTATGTGTTGACTGCTATCGTGAGAGATAGGCTTTGACGATCACTTAAGATCGCATTTGCGTTTGGCTGCTATCGTAAGAGATAGGCTTTAGATGATCAATTAAGATCGTATGTGTTGACTGCTATCGTGAGAGATAGGCTTTGATGATCACTTAAGATCGCATTTGCGTTTGCTGCTATCGTAAGAGATAGGCTTTAGATGATCGATTGAGATCGTATGTGTTGACTGCTATCGTGAGAGATAGGCTTTGATGATCACTTAAGATCGCATTTGCGTTTGCTGCTATCGTAAGAGATAGGCTTTAGATGATCGATTGAGATCGCGTTTGCTATCGTAAGAGATAGGCTTTGATGATCGATTAAGATCGCGTTTGTATTTGCTGCTATCGTAAGAGATAGGCTTTGATGATCAATTAAGATCGCGTTTGTATTTGCTGCTATCGTGAGAGATAGGCTTTGATGATCAATTAAGATCGCGTTTGTATTTGCTGCTATCGTAAGAGATAGGCTTTGGTGATCAATTAAGATCGCGTTTGTATTTGCTGATATTGCAGCGAATAAATCATTGTTAACAGCAATAACAAATTAAATAGAGCAATATAAACGGCTAGAAATATGAACTTCTCATTTGGGAGAATTCTTTTATTATAACACTCTCATATGGGAGAGATAGGATTACAATCCTCTCATATGGGAGAGGAGATTGCGTCAATCATAGCCACATGAGACATTAAGCAACGTTATCATAAAACGTATGAAATAAGAGAAGTCAAGGATAGTACTTCTTGATCCAGCGCATGTTGACTGAGCTTGGAGTTGGGGTTGTGCCGTGCAACCTTCGTATGCTGCAGTAGCCACTATCGAAGACTTCTGTGACTTCGAAGGGTCCTTCCCAATTAGCTGCGAACTTTGGATGAGTTGCTTCTCGCATGCAGTGGTCAGATGCGCGCAAGACCAGGTCGCCAACTGCGAAATCCCGTCGCTGGACTGTCTTGTTATAGGCGCGAGCGATTCTTTCTTGGTACCGCTTGTTAGTCCTTTTGGCTTGTTCTCGCTTTTCTTCCAGCAAGACTAAATCATGATCGCGTTGATTTTCATAGAGTGCATGGAAGGCCAGCCTTGCCGAATTAACTCTGACCTCCGCAGGTACTACAGCTTCGGCCCCATAACATAGTAGAAATGGCGAGGCCCCTGTGGGTGTCCTTGGAGAAGTTCTGTAGGCCCACAGAGCTATGTTAAGAGAGTCGGCCCACTTCTTGTGGTCATCTGCGACCATCTTGCTCAGAATTCTCAACAGCGTTTTGTTAGTCGCTTCGGCTTGTCCGTTTCCCTTTGGATAATAGGGGGTAGAGCATATCTGCCTGATATTGTACTCCGCGAGTTTCGTAGCTACCTGACGATTAACAAAAGGAGTACCGTTATCTGAAAGAATGGTATTTGGGATTCCGAACCTGCATACGATGTTTTCCTGGATGAAGTTAACCACAGCCAGCGCGTTTGCCGTCTTCAGTGGTATTGCTTCCACCCATTTGGTGAACAGCTCGGTTGCAGTGAGAATGAAATGGTTCCCATGTGACGTTGGTCGGATGGGGCCGATGAAGTCCAAAGCCCATGTGTGAAATGGCCATGGCGTCCCTAATGCATGTAGATCCACGGCGGGAGCGTGCACTAGGTTTCCTTTGAATTGGCATTCTTGGCAGCGTCGCACCTTGGTGCGGCAATCGACTTCCATCGTGGGCCAGAAGTATCCGATTGAGAGGAGCTGTCTGCATAATTTCGCACCTCCCTGGTGTTCCACCTGATGAGAAAGGTCCATGACTTCTTGTGCTTCCCTGCCGTCTAGGCATCGCAGCAAGTTACCCTCGTGACCTTTTCGCCAAAGCAGGTTTTCCTGGACCACGTATCGAGAAGCTTTCCTCTTCAATTTGTCGGCTTCCTTTCTCGATTCGGGTACGGTGCCCTGGGTGAGGAATTCGAACAATGGCTTCCTCCAGTCTGTGTCGTCATCGGTTAGAGCGATGAGTAGAGAATCTTTGATTAGTGCGCAACTTTCGCACTTCCCTTGTATCAGGGCTGCAGCTGTTGACATGCTTGGCCAATGGATGCCATATCTCTGAGCTTTCCTGTAGATTGACACCTCGCTTTCTCCGCAAGCGTGTTGGTGAATCTTTTCTAACAGCTGTTGTCCCTCTTGCTCGGAGACACATCGCATGAGTATTCCTCCAGGACCCTTGTAGTAAAGGGTGTTGTCGTGGATGCAGTATCCTTTCGTGAGTGCCCAGCTTTCGCTGCTGGTGCCTTTCGCAATAGCTTGCAGGATTTCTTTTCGCCAGTCTGCGTCATCCATGTGTTCGTCGTCGCACGCATCTTCTGTTAATGCCGACGATGTTCGCACTTCGATGGAAATCCTTGCGGGGCATTTGTCTATGCTGACCTTAGATCCCAGTGTTGCTAAGGCGTCTGCATGCCTGCTGTCCGCTCGGGGCTTGTGCTCGTATTTCACGTCGCAGAATTGCTGCATCAGCTTTTGCACTAGGGTGCGGTATGACAGGAGGTTGATCTCCTTTAAACCATATTCGCCCGAGGCTTGCTTAACAATCAGTTTGGAATCTCCCATGACTGTTAAGTTGCTCACTTCCAAAGCTTTCGCCGCACGGAGCCCCGCGATCAGAGCCTCGTATTCCGCCTCGTTGTTCGTGACTGCGAAGTTGAGTTTTGCGGACATCTGTATGACTTCTCCGTCTGGTTTTGTCAAGACTATCCCGATGCCTCCGCCTTTTCTGGTTGACGAACCGTCGAAGTGGAGGGTCCAATAGGGTACGTCGATCGCGTAGATTTTAGGGCCTTCGAGCTCTTCCTCGATCACAGGTTCGTGACTGTTGTCGGGAAACTGTGCCAACAGATCTGCTACCGCCTGCGACTTGATCGCTCTTGGTTTCACGCATGTGATATCGTATTGAGAGATGGTCATGTACCATTTCGCCAATCTCCCGCCCGGAGTAGTGTGAGTTAGCAAGTATCGTATGGGGTCGCTTTTGGTGACCACCACTACTTTGTGCGATGCAAAATAGTGTCTCAACTTCTCTATTACGAAGAATAAAGCAAGGCAATGACGTTCGATGTCTGTGTACCTTGATTCAGCAGGCTGCACAATGCGAGAGATGTAATAGATGGGCCTCTCTTGGCCTTCATACACCTGAGCCAAGAGTGCTCCTATAGATTTCCTTGTCGATGTAAGGTATAGCAGAAGCGGTGATCCCAGTTGAGGCGCGATCATTATCTTTGTTGATGTGAGTAGCTCCTTTAGCTTTTCGAATGCGGCTTCGTGATCAGGAGCCCAGTTGTACGCGGCGTCCTTCTTGAGAAGAGTGCTGAAACAGCATGTGATTTCGGCGATTGCTGGGATGAATCTCCGCAGATATGACAATTTTCCCAAGAATGTTTTCAAGGTACTTTGGTTGTGAGGTGGCGTCATGCTGGTGATGGCTGACACTTTTGCAGGGTCAGGCTCGATCCCTTGGCGATGGACTACGCATCCCAAAAACTTCCCCGAGGTCACGCCGAATGCGCATTTCATGGGGTTCATTTTTAGTTGAAAGCTCCTGCATCTGTTGAACACCTTTCGCAGGTCTGCAAGGTGATCTGCTTCGTGCTTGGATTTGACTACCAGGTCATCCACATAGAATTCCACTTCTTTGTGCATCATGTCGTGGAATAGAGCCATCATGGCCCGCTGATAGGTTGCGCCTGCGTTCTTAAGACCGAATGGCATTACCGTGTAGTTGAATACCCCCACGGGAGTGATGAATGCAGTTTTCCTTGCATCTTCGGGATCCATCTTGATTTGATTGTACCCGCTGAAGCCGTCCATGAAACTGAACATGCGATGGCCTGCCGTTGAATCAATGAGCAAATCGATGTTAGGCAGTGGGAAATCGTCCTTAGGGCAGAAGCGATTGAGATCTCGGAAGTCCACGCAGATGCGGAGCTGTCCGTTCTTCTTCACCACCGGCACGATGTTGGCCAACCATGTGGGATGGTGATTTGGCTCTATGAACTTGGCGTCTAGGAGTTTGACAATCTCCTGCTTGATCTTCACGTTGAGCTCTGGCCTGAAGCTTCTGATGCTTTGCTTGACCGGTTTAGACCCTGGGATGATGTCTAAACGGTGCATGGTGATGCTCGTGTCCAGACCCGGCATCTCATCATATTCCCATGCGAACACGTCCTTGTATTCAGTTAGGAGCTGCAGCAGTCCTTGTTCCTCTTCGCTTGTGAGGTCCGCACTCAGGAAGACTGGCCTTTTCTTTTCCTCGTTCGGGCTGAGGAACACTTCTTTTAGCTCTTGCTTTTGTGGTCTTGGCCTGTCTTCCATGCATTCGGGCGCTTCTTTGAGTTTCTCGTCTGGAGTGCCCTGTGTTGGCTCTTCCGTCAGCGCAACTTGCTCGATTTGATTGATTTGCCCAGGGACACCCCCATGCCCGTGTGAGGACGTCCCCGCGCACCTTCATATGCGATAGCATTTCTTCCCGTTGGCGTAGAAGCTCTCTATCTCCTTACCCTCAGGGTCATGCTTTGCGATCCTCTTCAGAGTGTACACATTCTTCCGATGATATGCGATGCGCGGCGCCTCTTCGTGTGTAGGCGGCTTTTCCTTGGCATCTCCCCTTGTCACCATCACGCCCGCAGGTGACTGGTCCTTGATGTCCTCCCAGAGAGGTAAAGGAGTAGGGTTGAATGGTCCGGGTGTTTGCTCGTCCGCCATCTCGGTGAACCACACCGCTTCGCTGAGGTGTGCTTCGTCCAAGTTGAACGGGTTAGTTGAGGCCGGTATCTCGACAATTCTGTCGTTCCAGATAGCTTTCATCACCTGGTCAGCCGTCGAAGGGATTGCGTCAAAGCGATGAATCCAGGCCCGACCTATAATCATGTGATATGTGGTGTTCGCGTCTATGACATAGAACTTCGCCGAGCACTTGATTTTGCCGATCTGAACGCCCAGGCGGATCCATCCGATCGTCATTCTAGAATCGCTTCCGAATCCCACCAGCGGGGATGGACGCTTGACTACCTTGTGCTCGGGGATCCCTGCTAGCTTCAGTGTGTGGAGTGGAACAACATTGACCGCTGCTCCTCCATCAACGAATGCTCGCTTGAATTCGACGCCGTTGATGATGGCGGTCACGTACAGGGGCCTCTGGTGGCTCGCATCTGTCTTCTTGTCGCTGGCAGAAAAGGTCATAATCTTTTCTGTGGAACGGGACGCCCTGACGACTTTCCCGTTGGAGACCACGAGGTCCTCCTCGTAGTCCTCTGCTACCCTTAAGATTGCTTTTGTCATGTCCGTTCGACATTTTTCGGAGAAGTTCATCTCGTTGAAGAATTTGTCGAAGCCATGCGACCCTTTCACGCGGTCGGCACGCTCATCTTCCGTGTCCATGCTGTAGTCTTCATCTTCATGGACTTCAGCAATGATGGGCAGACCATCCTCTGCGACTTCTTCCAAGTCCACTATCGAGATCATGGCGACCTCTTTGCCCTTTGAGCCCGAATCTGTATGGGCAGGCAGCGGGTTGTTGCGCACATCCTTCCGGTGGTCGCTGACGATGAGTTCGCCGTTCTTCATCTTCTGATCGAACGCGAATCTGAGCTTCTTGCACTCGGCTGTGGGGTGCATGACCTTGCCGTGGTATTCGCACCACTTAGGGTCCCTCGTCATCTCCTTGGAGGGTGCTTTCTCGAGCGGTGGCAGGACGCCGTCCTTGCGCCACTGTCTGCAGAGATCGCTCGCTTCCTCCACCGAGCATGGCAGAGGCGGTGCGTCGAAGTTTGTAACTTTTGCTTGCTTCTGGGGCGAAACTGTGTTGACCTCAGCTTCGCGTCCCCGCTTGTAGCCAAATCTGCCGATCTTGTAGGTGGTGCCGCTCGCAGGTCGTTCTGGAGCGCTCTTCTTTCTCTGTCTCTCGACAATGGGCTCGATGTTCATCGTGCATTCGATGAGCTTTGAAAACGTAGGTGTTTGCAAATTGATCAGCATGCTTTTGTATTCATCTCGCATGCACTGCAGGCATATCTCTACGAGCCGGCTTTCGAGCATTGGATCCTTGCACTCCAAGGATTTCGCTCTGAATTTCTTGATGAAGGTGATTCCATCTTCCTCGCGTTTCTGATACATCCGCGAGAGATGGATCATCGTCACCTTTTCTTCCATCTGGAAGAACTTGGTATAGAACTTCTGGACCATGTCGTCCCAAGTTTTCACAGATCCGACCTCCAATGTTCGGTACCATTTGTATGCTACATTCCCAAGAGTTTTTGGGAATTCTCGCATCAGCAGCTTGGGATCGGCTCCGTATGGACCCATGACATCGATGAAACGCATGACATGCTCATGAGCGTTTCCATTGACGTCCTCGAACTTATCCCATTTGGGAGCCTTGTACCCCGCCGGGTTTGGCATGAGATAGATCTCTCGTGGAATGGGTGGATCGTTGTCTAGCTTCGGGATGATGGTATCCGCGAACGACTGATGAGCCAGGATGGAGTCCACGCGCTTCTGCAAAGACGTCATGCATTCTGGAATGCTTCCCTCGGTAGTTGGCGGAGGGGTTGCCGTAGGCGGTGGCGACACATATGCCGCCGGAGGATTGGGAGTGTATTGACTACCCACGTTTCCCCAGATTGTCGCTGGTGGAGGCAGAGTGTACTGCAGAGCTGGGTTGGACGCCAAAGCCGGGGGCTGAGAGGCGTGAGCAGCAGGGGGCAGCATTTGTGCCGTTGACCCTTGGACCGAAGGCAGCTGCGTTGCTGACGGTGGAGTTTGCAGATGAGAGTTGGGAGGCGTGGCTGACACTCCCAATCCTGGAGCGGTAGGGGTTCCTCCTCCCTGAGGGATAGCGGTGGCTGGTGGAGGATTTGGCGCAAGGGTGCCCAGAACGGCTAAGATCCGTTCTAACTGCGCAGATTGAGACTTGAGAGCTTTTGCCTGACTTTGGACAGTGGCGTCCAAAGACTCTAAAGTTGGCGCCTCGCCGGGAGTCGTCGGAGTACGGCGAGCCTCGTCTCCCGAGGGAGTTTCGGTGGAAGGCGATCGGTTGCTGACATCGTCCTCCTGAGACATGGTTGCTTTTGCTGGTAAGCTCACGTCGGGTTCACCAAAATGCGTACAAGAGATTCCGGCAGGGAGACCTCCGTGTACACCGTGCGTAGTGGATCAGGGATCGCACAGGAAGAATAGGGGTGTGTGTAGGGAGAGAGTAAGTCAGTAGCAATGTCTGAGAGAGAGACAGAGGTTTGGCAGAGCTTCCGCGTATGGCAGTGTGTCCTCCTTTGTATGGAAAGGTTAACGATATATATATACTGGAGAACGTGACCGTTGTAGTGTGGTTAATGCGCCCATTAATGGCGGCTTAATTAGCTTAACCATAACGGCACGTCCGTCCGAGTATATAGGGACCGTTAGAGCACGTGGTGCGCGAATACCGGAACCGTTACGAGGTTGACCGGGTTTGACCGGATTGACCGGGTCTAGGGAGCTCGTGCCATAAATCTCTCAAAACAGTTACTAAAGGTCGCGCGCGGGCTTGGCTCGCACGCGACAGGGCTTACTCTAGCCTCCAAACCACAAGTCCCTACAAGTCCCGTGTAGTGGTATGCGAGGGCTCTGTCTCGCAGCCCCCACATGGATCAGCTCGGCTGGTGATCCTGTGTGTGTGGAGCACAATATGGTGTGCTGGATGGGTGCCACGTGGCTAAGATCTGTCATGTCAGAAAGCAGTATCTACACCGATAAAGGGGCAGCGATAGATGCAATCATCAGTTATCATACTGGTGCAATGTTGGCTATTATGGCGGCTCCAATTTATGCGACTCTCTCCACAGAGTTGGATGAAGAGTTGTCGATCTGAGAATGTTTTCTCATATCTAAACAATGCGATAGTGCACTTTAGGCCTCATATCTGAATACGAACAAGGTACAAAAAGTCAATCAAGGGGCGACGATATGTGCAATCATCAGTTATCATACTAGTGCAATGTTGGCTGTTATGGCGGCTCCGATTTCTGTGACTCGCGCGGCGAAGTTGGCTGAAGGGTTGGTGATTCGAAAATGCATGTGTTTGGCAAATATGATGTGTGTCCGTAAAGTGGTGACCGAGAGCGACTGTAAAATACTCATTAATGCACTAAGTAGGAATCAAGACGAGAGGGAGGACCGTTCTGGAGTCATGATGGAAGATTGTAAAAGACTTATGCATAGATTTGACGAGGCTTTGTATTCATGGTATCCGTGGACGTCTAATCATGCAGTTCGCTACTTTGCGACAAAAAAATGAGTATCTCTGGAGCCACAATTTGGTTAGGAATTATCCCATATTAGACTCAAAGTTGTATTTTGAACGATATGGTCAGCTTCGCCCAAAGTCACTAAATAACATCTTCCTAAAAAAAAATCCCTTACACTTTTTGAGCAAAAGAATCCCACGTATTTTAAATGCATTTTGTATTTATATTTTATCAAAATATGACTCAAAAAAATTATAAGAATTATACTAATATTGACATTCTTTTTTTAGGGTTAAATATTCACATACTTTTTTTTTTTGAGGAAAAATATTCACACATACTTTAAAGCAGGATATACAAATATACAGTCATAATTTTTATAAATTTGTATATTCCGTAATTTTAGGTGAAGGTTGAACTGGAAAGAGCGTTTGAGAGTGATAGGAGTGGCAAGATCAATAGGATAAAACAAAACATCCATAAGACGAATAGGATAAAAGTAAACATAAAGCATTGACATTTGACCAAACTTTTTTCTTCCAACTTGGCTAATTCTCCATAGGAGGTGGGAGATAGATGACTATTCTTTGCTGATTGAGACTTTTGATCCGAGGTGGAGTATTCATCCTCTGCATTAGGAGCTCCCCAAATCCCTCTATTATATTCAAAAAATTCATATTTAATAATTATTTTAGTCCATAATTTGTTCCGCTTTTTAATTTTTTTAGAATAACATCATATTGTCGGGATTGAACCCGATACTCATGCAGAGGGCTCAAGCGTTCTACCACTGAACTAGCACCCATTTGCTCAGCTTTATCATTGATAGTAACAAATGTAATAGTCAGAATTCTAAAATAAAATGTAATAGTCAGCTAAATTAAAATATAATGTGTTCCGGGATATGTTAACCTTTTCCATAATTATATTTTCTATTAAAACAGAATTGCAATTATAAATTTAGTGTCAGTTGTGTCTCCTGCCTATTCTCCTATTCTGCAGCCATGCAAGAATCCAAGAATAATAATTCCAATCATTCACACTCCAACAAAGCCGAACTGCATGTTTGAGAACCTGAATTTTAGTCAAAAATTATAATCGATAATTTTAATTTATTTCATATAATACACTGTTTTCTAATTGGAATTAAAATTTAAGTTACCCCAAAAGTCTGCAAATTATGTTTAATATTTAATTTTACACATTCTCTAACACTATAGATTTTCAGCTCATACCAATCAACTTTACAATTTTCATCCAGCTTATTGTCTCATATTATGTTTCCACAAATTATTCAGATTTTCAACTGGTACCGAACATGCCCCAATACATGCCCCAATACAACAACCAAAGGACCCGTGACACACCGTCTAAAAAAAATGTTGGTCATTCAAGAGTAGTGTCAAGCCCTTCAAAACATCAACTGTATTCTTCAAAATGAGAATATCTAAGGTTAGATCTTCAGAAAAAGCAACAGAAAACAATCTAACCAGCCATTGACATACAAATACATCATGTAACAGAAAACAATCTAACCAGATCTTGTATTGTCAAATTATGTCGCACTTCCTCCAGCCATTGACATACAAATACATCATGTAACATTACCAACAAAACAGTTCCAATCTACCTTATAGTTTTCTCTTTTACCACGGTAATGGGTAACTGTTTCTCTGCCGAAGTGGTAGGAATTGCATCCTACAAGTTAACGGATAATACTCTTCTTGATGGGAATTTGCATCTTACTGATATCATTTTAATGACTTGAATCATGTATAGCTTCGCTATGTCAAAGGAGGAAGTCAATACCTATAAGTCAAACAAAGCAAACCAAGTAAAACATCAATTACAAAAAAAACTCAAAAATGAGCATTGAAGAATAAAATATCACTGGGCATAATAGAACATTAACACAACTCTCCATTACCCGCCTAGAGAACAAGTTCGTACAAGTTTGGACTTGGAAAATCAAAGGTTACCACACGTGTGTAGGTAAATATGCCGAAAGAAATTTACAACATTTTTTCTCTTTGATGTTTGAACTTTGAAGTTCCAAAAGCAGAACACCTAAACTGTCAGCAATCACCATAATGCTATGATCACCACGCACAAGATATAGTTGCATACTCTCTCCTCACCTCAACAACAGAGTCCAAAAAATGCCCATGATACATTTCAGAGGTAACAATGGGTACTATGGACTTTGAGACATATCACAAGTTTGGCAACTGAAAACGTCGTGTGCTTAGACATTAGACATCCCATAGGTAAAGATGGTATTGTGCACCACGGTTATTATGTTTAGAACAATTGGCTCAACTTAATTGCCTCTGAATCATTCTTATCCGTGTCCTACTAATTGATTAACCACCGCGAACCCAAGTGATCGTGTTTTCTTATAAAAAAAAAAAGGAGAACTACCATACACATGACTAAACAACCCTTATAATAGTTAGTCCTCATTTTATTGGCATGGCTTACAGTTTTTCCCAACACATTTATTTCATGCTATAGTTCTTCATTTGCAGCTCTCATCAGCTAAATTGTGTGACTTCAGCAACATTAATTGCTTGGGAATTGTTCTTATATTTTAACCGCCCAACACTAAGCATCACAAATCAGGTTTTTCAATAATAAGGCATTACTTCTTAATTAGCTATGCTAGACTAAAAGGAATTTATACTAATCCAAAGATACAGTCAATTAGTTGTACTATTACTTACTCCATGTGATAACTATGCCGTTAACACGGAATATAAGTTCTCTTAATTAAACTGAGCCATACTCCATGTGCTAACTTTGTCGTTAACCCAACAAGCATATGCAATACCACTAACAATACAAGTCAACGGCTGAGTATTTCCACCCAGGGCCCCACCAACTGAAAACAGAGGCTAATAGAAATGTTAGAACCTCCTAGTAAAATGATGACCCTGTGTACATCCATTTCCAACTCTTTATTCGATGTTGAGAACAGCTAGAAAGTAGATGAAACTGTGGTTTTAGGAAATTCCCGATATCCTAAAGCAGAAGCAAATTAATCTCAAACCTAAAGAATATGAAAGCATTCAAGCAAAAAAAGGCAAATAACCCAACGGCAAAACGGCAACATCCTTACAAAAAAACGGTTGCTCTCAACAAACAAGAGATGTGGACTGCAACCACTTCCACTTATACCCCTCTTTTAACTCCAAGTCACTCTGAGAATATCCCCCAACACCTAGTTTCCTACCGTACTAACTACCTACCATAATAACAAAAAGAACAAGAGATGTGCAAACGGAACAGCAGTGAGACTCAAGCACGATAATGATTATGATGCGGGTCAAGGAAAGTTCAAGGAAAAGAGTATTAAAAGAGGAATTTTTTCCTTAACATTCTCGTATAGTCTGACTTGCATATTACCAGCGATTGCATAATTACTGGGCTGTTTGCTTCATAGGTACACACTCTGGAAGATAGGTGAGGTCTATACCATCTATTGTGGAGAGTAGTAGGGGTCTCCCACTGTTTTCTCTTGTAATTCAAGTTACTGGTTTTATGCAGTCTATTAGGTTTTAGATAGATTTATGAGACAATAATTTGACACGAGTCTACTAGAAGCTTTGTATCACGTCATATTAGAAGAATACGAACATAATCGAGTGAGTAGCAAGAAACCCGGGTCGGATGCTTAGATCTTTATCGTCTTTTTTGTTTTATCAATTTAATCATCAGTACCAGGATCTCTGTTAGCCAGTAGTGAAACCCGATTGCTTTGGTCGCTTGTTTTTTGAAAAACCTATGAATTATTACTTTGGAACTCTCTGTACTGTTCACACACACCTATAACTTTATTTTGGTACTAGCAATAGGATTCCTAATAATCTCAAAGTAGCAGTTAATATATTAAGCTTGAAATGGGGATTCATCTCCTGTTCACTCTTACATTGCAAAGATTAGGAAGAAGGCAATTTTTTAGTTCAGCTTTTATATTTATAGAAAATGATGATTAGTAACACAACTACAATCTCAGTGTTGCTAGGAAGCTTATGGTTAACAGAAGATGACAATGAGCGACATAGCAGCCAAATACCTCAATCTTCAAACAGGACTACATCATCAGGTTATAGTACTTCAACATTGCAGTAACCAAACAAGAGTTCATTTCTATCTGTTCGTCAGATTATAGTACTTCAATTGGTTTGACACATGATGATCAAAATATTTGTTACCCATACAATTCTTTCTAGTCTGCTGTAGTGTTGATATACCATGACGCACTTAAAAGTGTGGGACTATGATTCTGGAAACGAGCGCCATAGCGATTGCTGTCCCAGAGTAATGGTATCGGGAGCATTGAGCATACGGTAACAGGAACCTATAACCAAGGGAGTAAGTTTTCAAAACATAGAACACTTAATAAATGCTATTGTAACCATGTTACGTATAATCTCTGTACAAGTTGTTATCTAATAGTGTGGACTATATGCATGCGTCTAGTTCAAACCTTGTTAATGTCACTCCTACAGAAGATTCCACCAGTTCGTCACTCTTGGGAACCTACCTGTAACTATGAGAGACATTCTAAGAGAGAAAGTCACAAACAGGTGGAGAATTCTCAATGGTTGAACTCCAGTCCACTCTGAAGATGATTCTTCTTCTTGGTAGAAAAACCATCTTTTAGATTGTTCACTCTCTTCTGGTCAAGTAAATTGCATGGGCTGGTTCTGAGTCCGAGAAGAATAAATATTATAGTAACGTGGTTGGTAGTCTATATTGAGCAGAGATGAAAAAGATACGGGCGTTAGGTCGAATTTGTTGGGGGGTTTTGATTGCATTAACCCACATTGGCCTGTAATGAATTATGATCTATTTTGAGTTCTAGGATTGTTGTAGGTCTTGAGTCTTGACACTACAAGCAGATTCTGTTTCTTACTCGCTGTCCTAATTTAAAAGAAATAATCCCTCATGATCTAAGGCACTGTTTGATTGACAAAACTTTCAAAAGCATACATGATCCAAGGCACTGTTTGATTGGTAGTTCATCATACATCTTTAGTTTTCCAAAAACCCAAAACCTTTTTTTTTTAGTTTACAAGAATCAATTTCCAGTGGAGGTAGGGAATTTCAATATTTTTACTGCTTACCATATTGCATTGTTTTCTTACATTTAAGCTGTTGTGTTGTTTTGATCTAGTTCTTAAATTTTGATTATTCAATATCAATAAGAAAAAATCACGTTGATTTCACTGTGAATTTTGTATTAGCTTCTTGATGGCAGTTTCGTACTTATCAGATACGATTCACGATTCTTATCCTATGATTTCACCCATGACACTACGCAAATCAGTCAGTGAATCTTAAATGAACAAAGGTTTATCAGAATCTCAACTCAGTTGCGATTCAGACTGATTCGTACTGTTGACCATGGATTCAGCATAAAGATCTAAATCTAATTGAGTTAGAGCTCCAGTCTAATAAATGATACTTCCTACATTGTCTATTTTGCAACACACTATATCTTCATTATTCGTATCTTTTAGATGTGCGAATTCCATAATTACTAGTTAAGGCGCGTTCTAAAAATTTATGCTTTCATTTTGTAGATTATGAATAAATTGTTTAGGCATGTTATTGTTTAATGAGATATGCTATTTTATCTTCTTAAAAATATCGCAAGCAGATCTTTACGATTCACGATTCAGCGGAGGTGAATTTGCTTCACTATCTGAATCTCAATTTGACAACTACGGTATTTATTATGTTGGAATCCTAACTGAGAATGAAAGAAGGTGTTCAAACTTGAGAATGAAAGAGATTAATGCCTTAAAAGGAAACTGCCGCTGTTCAAAGTTCGCTACCCCTTTCTGAATGTTTGATTGTCACCCGTACCACCCTTTGCGTATGAAAGAAGGTGAACAGCTAACTGCATCCAAGATAACATAAGCCAACACCAAAGAAATGAACAATCGATATATGATTCACCCTTCCACCTTTAATAAACGCCATAGAGCATGCAAGAGGGGTTCCTAATTTCTAAACTGTTGCCTATTCAAAGTTAATGAAATGTCATAATCAAGACATAGTCATTACCTGTCAACATAGCCTCAGACAAGAGTGCTAACACAAGAGATGCAACAGTTAGAAGCGCTCTTTAACGGTTTAACCTTACAGCCAAGACCTTACCAAAAGTACTTGAAAGTCTGATCTCTTACTTTTCTCAGCACTAAACTTAACTAGGAATCTAAGACAAAAACGAAGCATCAAGGTTCCTTACAATTGAAAATGGTGACACAATCCAACATTCCCGAATATGATGACGCAGCAAATAGATATTATCATCCCATCCATTTCATGAACCTTCACGAGTA
Organism: Linanthus parryae; assembly: GCA_023055425.1. Classification (NCBI taxonomy): domain Eukaryota; kingdom Viridiplantae; phylum Streptophyta; class Magnoliopsida; order Ericales; family Polemoniaceae; genus Linanthus; species Linanthus parryae. Next base: position 11,717,546 of record JALGPY010000014.1, read on the forward strand.
TAAACCACTCACTAGTCATCAGTCATCAGCTCATGCTTTGCAGAAGGGCACCTCAGGTAGCATCATCCAAGTGAGATCTTCACATAATTCAATAACAGAATCTGAAATCTAAGTATAGAAATTTGGGATACTAATGAAGCGAGATACCAAATATGTCATCTTCCAGCGTGTTTATTCCAGATTATTAAGTCACCGAAAAAACAATCAAGGAACCTCGGGTCTTCATGTATACTTTAAGCAATGTGAAGCTTCTATCACTGTTGAAGGAAGATTAAACTTTGATGGAAATAGATAGAAACTTAAACGTATGGGACCAGGGAAATCTTGTACTAAGAAAACGGAACTCTGTCTTTCACACGCATTTCAACTGTCTTCCTTGTTCTTGCTAATTCACATTTCAAACTCACCCTCATTGACCACTGATTTTGCGCATACATTTGGGAGCGGAAAGCAAAATATTGGTTTTTGACCTAAACTAATACTATAATATTTGTTGCTAAATGCTAAAACTGAAACCGATCTATTTCATGTCCCAAAGCCAAATGTAGTCCCAGGAACATAGCCTAATAGGACGTTATTCCAGATCCTTTGCTTGTCATCTGGAAACCAACTGAATGAATTCGAATATCCAAATATCCAATAAAGCAAAGAGTAAATTCTGATAAGGCATACAATGATATGGACAGGCCAGTACGCACAATCAAATGACCGAGTGATTATTTGTTCCAACAATGTAGATGACATTATTTGCCAAATTGTTGTGGTTCATTTCAACAATGAAGCAATTCAACATAATGTAAATTATACTTCGGTGTGCAACATTCACAACCAACCAAAGCCAACAAGTATATATGATCAGGAATCTCCACAAAATGCCAACTCGCAGTGCGAAAAAGAGAACTTCATATTGACCCGATTAACATCTAAATCATGGTAATCCTACATAATACTCCTAGCATCACCACTAACAAGTTATTTTCACAATCATAAATGTAACAAAAAGGAATGAGGAAGACGCTTAAAGTCAACACAAAAAAAATTCAAGGAACAGAAAGCTAACCAGGATTAAGCTTGGGTTCCCGCGATAGCCTTCATCTGGATATGATTCCCATCACCACCACCAGCCAAAGTCGGCAAAGCCTCATAAGACCCAAACCTCCTAACCCCAACACTCTTACCAACAACACCATAACTCACCAACACAACAACCACAACCACCACAACATGAACCACAAACATCAAGTCAAGTATCGCCACCGCCCGCATCTTCGAATCCTCCAAATCGCACCTCGTCGACCCCTCCACCCCACTCACCACATCCAACAGCTTATGACACCCCTCCGGAACAAACACATCCACATACAGCGTAAGCCCCGTCTGCAAAACCCACAAACCCTGTAAACATATCGAAAATGCAAGACCTACATCCGCCACAAACAGTTTAGGTAAACAAGCCAGGATTAAACACATAAGTGACGAGAACGCGGATATTTGGGCGGAGACTAAATCACATTTGGCTTGAAGATCAGAAGTCTGGACGGATGCGGCGGATGAAGAGGCGGCGTACTGGAGGAAGAAAACCCCGGCTGCGAGGCCGAAGAAAATGTCATGGGTAATAGGCAGGACAGTAGTGGACTCGAACAACAAGAGCGCGATTGAAAGAATGAGCAAGAGGAGAGTTACTGCCGCGGACTGGAGCGATGTGAAGCGGTGAGTGTCGCCTTTGAGGAGAGGGTCGGAGTAGGAGGAGGTTAGGGTTTGGTGGAGGAAAGCGAGGGTTAGGGAGGCGATTATGAGGTAGAGATGGAGGTGTTTGAGGCGGTGAGGGAAGGGGTGGTAGGGTTTGGCGATGTAATTGTTGGGGGATTTGAGGTGGTTTTTGGTGGTGAGGATGAGATGGTAAAGGCCTAAAGAGATTAGGGCTGATGAGGAGAGTAAGTGGTAGATTAGGGTTGCCATTGTAAGATTGAGAGAGCGATCGAGAGATGGGAGGGTGGTGGTGGAGTTGCAGTGAGATGGAGGTCTGACCAGAGAGGAGAAATGGGGGAATTGACTGTGAAATGGTGTCGGAGAGAGGGAGAAGAAGAAGAAGACGAAAGACGATTCGATCGATGTTTATTCTGACTTTTTGTTTGGTTAACTGCCCTAACCTAACCTCTATTTCAACAACTTCCACTCAAGTTTTCTAAAATTGTAAATCAAACCCTACAACATACTTGCAGCTACGGTGGTAGCTCAAGTGAAGCTCATGCGTAAGGTCACGGGTTCAAACTCGGTTGTTAACAAAATAATAATTTCTCAGAAGAAAAAGAATCATACACATTCTTGTGTGTTATTGAGGCGTGACTCGTATCCGTAACCTTTCGGGTGTACTAATTAGCGTGCAAATCATACTACTTTCGGGATCACATGCTCGCAGCTGAGAATCACGGGTTCGAAAAACTTAAACTCGAGATTTATGAACATTAGTAGACTCAAACCCAAGTGTCTGAGCAACTCAACTCTTTCTCTGAAGGGAAGCGGACTTCCCTAACCGTTTTGAGTGCTTTTCACGTGCTCTGGGAGCAAGTGTAAGTGTCTAGGGATGAAAATTCAAACTGAGAAAACCGCAACCCGAGTCTGCCGGAGCTAAACCAAACAGAGCACAGACAGTTGTAAACGATGCCTTCTAGCTCTTGCAGCAATCAGGGGATAACATCAACTTCAATTAGATGTAAACAATACTTTACTTTATGGATAGTTGGATGAAGAAGTTTACATGAAATTACTTTTTCAGGGTATGTCCTTCTGGCTAACTCTTCCTCTTGGCCACAAGGAAAGCTAGTGTGTCATTTGAAGAAGCTCTTTATGGACTTAAACATGCATCCAGACAATGGTATAGTAAGTTCTCTGTTATCTTATCGGAACTTGGTTTCATGGTCTGATTTATACCCTCTTTGTCAATCACTATTTCTCTCATTTCATCTGTTTATTGATGTATGTTGATACACTTAAAGGTGTATTGGACACAAATTTTCAAGTCAAGTATCGCAACCGCCCGCATCTTCGAATCCTCCAAATCGCACCTCGTCGACCCCTCCACCCCACTCACCACATCCAACAGCTTATGACACTCTTCCGGAACAAAAACATCCACATAGAGCGAAAGCCCTGTCTGCAAAACCCACAAACCCTGGAGAAATATAGATGATCCAAGCCCTACATCGGCCACAAACAGCTTAGGTAAGCAAGCCAAAATTAGACACATAAGTGACGAGAACGCCGAGATTTGGGCGGAAACTAAATCACATTTAGCTTGGAGATCGGAGGTCTGTACGGAGGCGGCAGACGAGGAGGCCGCGTACTGGAGGAAGAAAACCCCGGCTGCGAGGCCGAAGAAAATGTCATGAGTAATAGGCAGGACATTAGTCGACTCGGACAACAAGAGAGCGATTGAGAGAATGAGCAAGAGGAGAGTTACTGCCGCGGACTGGAGCGATGTGAAGCGGTGAGTGTCGCCCTTGAGGAGGGGGTCGGAGTATGAGGAGGTTAGGGTTTGGTGGAGGAAAGCGAGGGTTAGGGAGGCGATTATGAGGTAGAGAGGGAGGTGTTTGAGGCGGTGAGGGAAGGGGTGGTAGGGTTTGGCGATGTAATTATTTGGGGATTTGAGGTGGTTTTTGGTGGTGAGGATGAGATGGTAAAGCCCTAGGGAGATTAGGGCCGATGAGGAGAGTAAGTGGTAGATTAGGCCTGCCATTGACCGATCGAGAGATGAGATGGTGGTGGAGTTGCAGTGAGAGGGAGGTCTGACCAGAGAGGAGAAATGGAGGAATTGACTGTGAAATGGTGTCGGAGAGAGGAGGAAGACGAAAGATGATTCGATCGATGTTCTGACTTTTTGTTGGGTTAACTGCCCTAACCTAACCTCCATTTCAACAACTTCCACTCAAGTTTTCTAAAATTGTAAACCAAACCCTACACATTCTTGCAGCTAGGGTGGTAGATGAACAGCTGAGTGATTGAGCGTTGGAAGCCCCTGCATGAGATCCTGAGTTCAAACTCAATTGACAACAAAATAATTTCTTAGAAGAAGAAAAGAATCCTACACATTCTTGTGTGTTATTGAGGCGTGACTCGTATCCGCAACCTTTCGGGTGTACTAATTAGCGTGCAAATCATACTATTTCAAGGATGGCATGCTCGGAGCTGAGAATTCCAATAAATGGGTTCCTAAATTTTAAACCCGAGATTTATGAACACTTGCAGGTTTAAACCCAGGTGTCCGAGCAACTCAACTCTGCCTCCGAAGGGAAGCGGTAGTGGACTTCCCTAACCGTTTTGAGTGGTTTTCACGTGCACTAGGAACAAGTGTAGTGTCTACGGATGCGAGTTCAAACTAAGAAAATCGTGAACGGGTCGGTCCGAGCTAGCCGAACCGAGCACATACATTTGTAAACAATGCCTTCTGGTTCTTGCAACAATCAGGGGACGACATAAACTTCAAGTTGATGTAAACAATACTTTTCTTTATGGAGAGTTGGATGAAGAAGTCTACATGAAATTACCTTCAGGGTATGTCCTTCCAGCCAAATCTTCCTCTTGGCCACAAGGAAATGCTGGTGTGTCAATTGAAGAAGTCTCTTTATTGACTAAAACATGCATCCAGACAATGGTATAGTAAGTTCTCTGTTACATTGTTGGAGCTTGGTTTCACGCAGTTCAATCGCTCTTTCTCTCATTTCATCTGTTTATTGGTGTATGTTGATGATATTGTCTTGGGAGGAACTGATCTTGTAGCAGCCCGTGAATTACTGTCCAGCAACTTCTTTACCCGTACCAACGGTAAAAATCTTAAGTCTTGAAGGTGCTAGTAGTAATCCACAAGGTTTACAATATACTAGATGTTAAACTCACAAATCTCCGATGTTGGACATAATATCACAATCTCCCAACCATATATACATCTAATCCACAATATCCCGATGTGGGACGGAATATTACAGATCTCTCTCAGTTGCATACACTTAAAGGTGTATTGGACACAAGTTTTCAACTCAAGGATTTGAGATTTCTCGGATACTTTCGTGGTTTTGAAGTGACTAGTAATGATCATGGCATAACCCTTTGTCAAAGGAAGTTTGCAATGAACATTTGTAAGAAAATGGCTATGATTCTTGCAAACCTGCTTATGTGCCAATGGATCATGTTGTCAAGTTATCTGCTAGCAGTGGTGATACTCTGTCAGTGGCATATGTAGTCAGATATAGAAGGCTGGTTGGAAAGATTTTTTATTTGTGCAACTCTATGCCATATATATGTTATGCGGTCCATATATTATCACAGTTTGTTTCTAAGCCTGCTACAATTCTTCTAAAGCAGTCCATCATGTGCTGAGTCATCTGAGGCTCACGCTCAAGGACCTTTCTTCTCAGCTTCTTCTCCTCTTACTCTTCTACCATACTCAAATACCGGTTGGACTTGTTATTTAGATACCAGAGAATCCACCTTTGATGTTTTGGAGGTCTAAGAAGCGGACTGTTATTTTCAGAAGCTCCACACTGTCAAATCATAGGAGCTTGGCTATTGTTGCTTGTGAAGTGCATTGGTCTCTATATATGCTAAACGATTTTGGCATCTCTCATCACAAACCTCTAGTCGTCTTCTGTGACGGCAACTCAGCACTTCACCTACTCCTCCTTCAGACCTGCTACAGCCTCAGCATCGCCATTCTAATAGGAGTAAAACCCCTCATTCAGTTACAGAATCCATCGAGGGTTGAGGGAGAAATCGGGCTTAAAAGTGATAAAAGGCAAACCTAGAGAGCCCCCTTAATGCACCTAAATCGTCAGTTTTCACCTCGGTGGCCTTCTGCAATCCAAGTCGCCGAAAACTCAATAGTCCGCCGGCAAAGCGGAGGTTTTCGGGATAGAGAATCAACATCGCTGGACAGAAGTACTAGCATGCTACCAGGTAAGCATATGAATGCATATTTATTATTAAAGAATACTAGACTGGATGTATGCATGTACCTATGAGTAAGGGATACAGAAATCATGTAATAAGAAAATCCTGAGCGTGGAAATCTATATATGCAGTTAAACAGGTAAGTATGAGTATTGTTCATCATGATCTTGTATACTTATTTAATAACCAATTCCTGTACCCTTGACCTATGTATGGTCATATATTTATGGGACCCGGTCTACGGGCTTGACACAGTTATGGGAGCTGGCAGCTAATCCAGTCTTTCATGACAAAACTAAACACATTGATATTGACTGTCATCTGGTAAGAGATTTGGCACAAAAATGTACTACCACTCTTTAGCACATTCTACAGCTTATTAGCTTGCAGACATTCTACCAAGCTTCTCCACCTACCAGCTTTTAGTTTTTTCTCGTCCAAGTTGGGAGTGAAGCTCATCAACTCTCTAGCATGAGGGAGGATCTTGCAGTATATAATCACATATTACTGTTCACTTTGGCACACACCTTACCAAATGAAACAGTAACACAGTTAGAACTCAACTTTCAACAGTAGCCATTGATCTTGATGAACGATATTAGATTAGAATTCCACACTTTACTGGGACAATATCGTTCAAGTGTCGTCATAGCAAGTGTATTTACTCTTCATTTGTATCTAAATAAGTTCAATTAGATTCACGACGGCGTTTTGACTAAGCGAAAGTGAGTTAGCTCTTTCAGTATACTCGCATATACTGATTGGCCATCTCATAACCATAATTTCCGTTGTATACCATTGCATTTCTTTCTGCATTTGAAATGGGTGTAAAAGAACACATCTTATGTAATTTGCTTAATAACTTCTCAATCGATATCTTCAGAGTTCTTTCCTTTTCTCTCTCAATTTTGTTTTCTCAATACAGTATAAAACACAAGCCGAACAAAACTAAACCGGTTATATCGCATTAAACAGATTAAACTGTCATGCCCATAATTCGTGTAGCTAATTATAATATAATTATTCTATAATGTAAAATGTTAAAGATTCAGTTTTTGCGCCTGAGTTTTTCATAAAAGATTCTTGGAAAATCAAGAAACCGGTGTATATTTGATTATGTCTACCTTACTCTATATTTGAATACATTTTTTTTTTCTTTCGACATAATTTTGTATCTTTTTGGTTAAATATCTAATTTTAAGTAGTAAGAAGTATTAACATAAATCTCTGATTTAAACCGGATCACACAAAAATGAGATGAGAAGTAACCGAACTGAGATCAAACTGAACCGTCAGTGTTTGGAATTTTCCTGCTCTACCGAACCGTTTAAATCTCTATTAGTAGTGGGTGAGTCATACTTTCAACCAGCAAGAGAGTGAATGGTCTGTCATATGAAAGGGTAGTGATTTTTAGCGTCTTTTTATCAAGGGATGTAATAAGCTGACTCAAATTGCTCGCAACTAGCTCTGTATTCAGATCATCTAAAGCTAGATCGCTATTGTCAATACTACCAAATAAAAAGTAATTATACCTATGTAAAGAATTGAGAAATAAGGGACGATTGTCTCGTGCTAAAGTCCAATTATTTTAACTAGTTTGCATATTTCTTATCCTAGTATGTTTATACTTATGTTCGCATTTTGTTCTTTTTAAATATGTACACCATCTGTTCCCATTGATTGTATGGGTGGACTTCTCACGGATAATAATGATGTGTTTTTGACTTGTATTATTTACTAGAATGTCATTTGTTTTCGGGTAGTGATTCCAACATAGCAAAGATTTGCCTCTTAAAAAGTCACTTACTATCATTTTGATCCATATGACAAAATTAGCCCTGCCATAATTATAACTTAGAACCATGCGCTCCATTGTCTTAAAATCTATGATAAATTGATATGTGTTGCACAATATGTTTCTCTTATCTTCAACAGGGTTGTTCGTGGAGTAGTATGAGATACATAGACAAGAATGTTTCTGTGGATTCTTGCTAGAAGAAGCAGAGAAGACTACCTAATCCTCCCTTTCTTGGAGGTTAAGAACCTCAGGTAGCCTCATGGCATGTTTATGGTAGTAGGACACTCATTTTGGAACATCCATTTCAGAAAAGGAAGACACTCAAATTGGGACGAACAGGAGTAGTTGTGTTGTTACCAATGTAGTTGCAACCCCTTCACCTACGGCGACTATAAAGGGGAGTAAGAAGAGAGTGTGAACTGTTGAAAAACCGCGAAGAGAACCCAACCAAGAAGTGATGGGAAGCTCATGGGATTTCACTTTGTGATTTCTTCGATTTGGTTACACTGTTATTGAATAAAAAATATGACACTTTGTGACACTAAAGCACTTCTAATTTCATAGAAAAACCCCTTGCACTTTTCATTTTGATACAAATAGCCTCCAATCGTTACGAGCGTTAGATTAACATTTACATTACTACTAGTTAGTAGGAGCTTATGCAAAAATACTAACTAGTTTCACATCAGATTTTTCTTTTGTTTGATCATTTTCTTTCTTAGAAGTGAAAATGTGGAGAGTTTTAGAAAAGGTAGTTGTATTAGTGGGGATTGAATCAACTGGAAAAAGTTTCCTCAGCTCCTCATGTCTTGTTTCAATTCAATTATCCCTTTAACCAGGTCCGGATTTTGGCCGTCAGAGCCTTGCGCCTTGCCGGCACCCATCAATGGTTGCGGTAATACTGTAAACTCGTGGAAAAAACGCTTGATGAATGGAACCCTAATGTGAAAGTGGATGATATTAATAAAATCGTTGCTACTAACACATATGTGTCTTTCTTCATTTTGGTGAGGTGAAAATGCTGTGTTGGGACTTGGGAGAGACAAAACCCGCTTTAGTGATCTGCACGTCTCGAGAGGTCTAATTTGTTGGCAGGGGGTAACGTCTAGTATACACTAGAAACAAAGTTTCACATTAGCCTAGGAAGCATGCACACTCCAAAATTGGTGATGTATCTTGTTGGATACTTCGGACACTAGTACGACACTCTAAAATATATGTGACACTCCAGGTATTTTACTAAAATTTCTTAGACTACACTTGGAGTACACTTAAGCCTCGTTTGGGTAAAGGTACAAAAATGATGGGAATAAGAGGTAGGATATGAGGTAGGATATGATTGTACCGGGATAACCATATAAGGCATGATAAAATTGTATTGTACTGAATGACTGGTTAGAGTAGGATATGAAATAGGATAAACTGCATGGATATGTATTTATAAAATTTTCTTAGACTAGACTTGGATTAAACTTATAGAACTCATTAGGGACACTTAATGAGATATCACAACCGACAAAGATTTCCATAGTTATTAAGAAAGATAGCGACTACACACACTGAGCAAAAGAAAACCAACTACTTTCACGGGAATAGGATTAATCTCGAGTTCCAGCCATAGCCAGCATCAGCAGTCAAACAATAGTAGGCAGAGGAGCCTCACGAGACCCAAATCACCCAACCCAAACCACCATGTTAGCAACATCAACATAAGTGAACAACAAAATGAGTACAACAAACACACCTTTTGGACCAGAAGAAAACACCAGATCAAATGGCAGAAGCCCCTTAGCTTAGAATTCACCTAAACACAATTGGGTTGAGCCCTCAAAACACCATCTTATGACAACCTTCAGAAACAAACACATCGACAGATGGACAATCCAAGTCTCACATCAGCAACAAACAGACTGGGGAAGCAAGCAACGAGGAGACATAAGGGGGGATAACACCAAGATATGGGCAAAGAATTTAAGGTTGCCGATATGCCCAGTGGCTCGATCAACCGACCCAACCCAGCCCGCAATATTGAAGGTTTAGGTTCAACCAATTTCATCCCGCCATGGGCTTGAGCTCAATATTAAGCACAACCAACATATGGGCTGAATTTAGGTTTCGTACTTTTGGCCCAGCCCCTGATCTATTTCTTTATACTAATTATATTAACATAAACAAGCACACATACAAACAAAATGCATTTTGGGACATGAAACCCCCTACACTTTCAATTTCTCACTTACATCCGTGGGACGCATAACCCCCTGCAGTTTCAATTTCCCGCTAAACCCCCTGCAATATACATTTGTGAGACACTTAACCCCAAAGAGATAATAGGGGTCAAATTTCTAACGAAAATTCATCACGGGCAATCATGTGATGGTCTTTGAGGTTGTTTTCTCTTCATCCATAGAGCTAGCCCGTGAATATCACGTGATGAATTTCCGTTAAAAAATTGATCTCCGATATCAATTTGGGGTTAAGTGTCCCACATATGTATATTGCAGGGAGGTTAGTGGGAAATTGAAACTGCAAGGGGTTACGTGTCCCACGAATGTATATTACAGAGGGTTTTAGTGGCAAATTGAAAGTGCAGGGGGTTTTGTGTCCCCAAATGCATTTTGCATGTAGGTTTACTGTCCATTACCCTATATATTACAAAAGATGTGTTTAACATGTAATGTTAACTAGTTGATATAGAAAAAAAAATGGTTAAAGGTGTTAAATGCATGATTAATTTCAATCATATTTGTACGAAACGTAATTTTATTAACTTTCTAAGTTCTAATGTTATTATTTTAAATAAATGATGAAATCATTTTAGTCAATTGGTTGGGTTCAGATTTAGAGTTTTTTTAAAATGAGGTCTGGCTTGGGTTTGAGTGTTGGCCCAGACGATGGGTTGGGTTGGGCTTGGGTTCACATTTCAAATCTCCAGTCTGGTTCAGCCCGACCCAGGCCAATCCAGCCCGGCCCATGGCCAGCCCATTAGAGATGGAGCAGCATTTAGCTTGGCAATTATGGAGTGAGGTGGTGATGGAGGAGGAGACCAAGTACTGGGGAGAGAAGGTACCGGAGGGCTACACCAAATAAGGTATCAGGCGATATTGCAGGAGGAAGAGAAAGGTTACATCACTATGCCGAAGGGCGATGAAGATTTGGACCATGTTACAGCCTTTGAAGATATGATATTTTTTTGTTGATCAAATTGAAGATATGATCTGAAACATCTCCTTGTAGCAGACCTGTCATAAGAACACTGTTAAGAGGTGGAACTGAAGGTATTTAATGCGTTGGGAGGAGGAGGAATGGAAGGGATGGTAGGGTCTGGCGATCAACGGAGGAGCTAGAAAACTGAAACGGACGGGGAAAAATAATTAATGTAATTTTTAAAGGTGTTAGTAAGAAAATGTGAATTCAGAGGGGATATTTGTGTATTTGTTAAAAGGTATTTTTGGTAACAACTATAATAGTACGGGTAAAAGTGCAATTCTAAAAAAGTGAGGGGTGACAATTGCTAGTAGATCTGCCCCTGTTAGCGGTGTGGTCGCGGGGTCCCTTGAGGTGGTTTATGATGACTGATGGTGAGTATGAGGTGGTAAAAAACGTGTCTACGAACTACATAATCACAGAATATAATCACAGAATCTGATTCTCCAAATTTAATTTTTTTTAGAGAACAAATTTAATTTCTCAATTTGGGTAAATTTTTCTTTTGAATTGCGTATTTTTTCTTTCAATCTGTGCATCCAAGGGTCACCGATACATATGACCGACCATACTATTACAGCATACAAATTCTTCCAATTGTGCATCGTTTTAAAATCATATATTCCTACTTAAACCAATTACCCAGGTTAGCATTGTCATTTCAGCTACACTCATTTTATGTAGTTCTTCTTAGTTGCACAACATTCAGTCTTATAGCAAAGTCTTATAACAGTTGAATAAAACTTATCCTTCAAACTTAACTGGTACCCTACAGTTACAAAATATGAAAATACTCTGAATATGAATGCAAACTAGGGCATCAAGTTTAAAAACCACGAACCGAGCTGAGCCTAACCGTACAAAACGTTAACCAAACCTATTAAATAGAATCATACAGTTAAACCATTATGTATAGAAGCCGTGTACTCGAAACATAAAATACAAAGTAGTAGCACAAACTTAAACCATCTACTTTATTCTCCCATACAAAAGAGTGAAGATTTTATTCGTATTCCTTGATTGGGTAGCGAAAAAGAGTATAAAAATGAAAAATGGTACGGATGGATGTAGTAGATGAAATCTTATTTGTTTTTGGGACGGAGTAAGTAGTAAAACCCTGTTTATGCATGAAGATGATTTTTCTATATGGCATAAAAACTCACCATTTTCGTAGAGTTAAAATGGTATCTCATATTGAGACAAGTTACAAGGTAACAATTTTCAAGCCGATTATATGCAATTGACATAGACTATACTATATAGAAGTATTTTTGGCACCTCGCTACATGGAAAGTGACTAAGAGCCCCATTTGGTAATGTTTTTGCTTTCTCGAACGTTGTTTTTAATGCCAAACACAGTTGTCGATGTGTTAGGTAAACTTTTATTAATCTGCTTTTTGAACAACTGCTTTCCCACCGTAGCTTTTCGGAAGCAGGGGAGGGTTGCTTTTTCGGACTTGCATTTTGATAATTTTATAAATAGATTTTTTAATCCATCACATATCAATAAATTGGAAAATTGCCTATTTACAATAAAACTCGATCATCTACGATATTGTCATTTCAATAACTTGCAACAATTCCAAAACAATGATTTCGAAACACAAATTGCAAGAAGCTGTTTTCCACTACATATTATATATTATGTTACTTGCAACAATTCAAAAACAATAATTTCAAAACACAAATTGCAAGAAGCTGTTTTCCACTACATATTATATGTTATGTTTACCACACTTTTTAGGTGTATTTCCACAACAGTTTTCTCAAAGCACTTCCGGAATAACTATTTTCTAAAACGCCACAACATTTCCAAACTAGCCATAACGCGCATCACCAGGTTGTTATAACACGTCAGCATTTACAAATTAACACGCATTTATAATTCAATACACGCGTCGTGTTTGATATGAAGGGATACAAATTCCGAAATTGCCATCTATGTTTGTGAATTATATAAATCATTTCTCTACTAAAAAATAAACCAAGTGGCATCATATGGTATGGCACATGAAATAGTTTTCATTTACTAAGAGAAGCCTGTAAAATGGTACATGAATTTATTGCCACTCGACATACTAAGAAATTATACAGTATACATAATAGATGACAACTTTGTATAAAATACCATTTACTAAATGATTATCAGTAACCCAACTTGGAATGTATTAAGTCGCAATAATTTTATCCCTCCAATGTCTGCTAGGGAAAGAAGACGATAAAAATACCTCGTACGAAGATCATAAACCCAATATATACCAAGGTAATTGGTCAAGGAAAATCGCACCTCTCACCACCCGAACCTTTGTAGCCGTTCTAATACCAAAAAATGAGGAAGGTTAAAGTGGCCTACCTAGAAAATAAGTTCATCCGCGAAAAAACCTATGAGAAGATGAAGAAGCAATTATTGAAGAAGTTGAATGAGCTGTCCATTCTGTGTGGAACAGAAATGTGTGCCATTATCTTTGGCCCATGCGATGATGTACCCGAATTCTATCCATCTCGTTTGGATACTGAGCGCGTCCTCAGCAAGTTCAAGAACTTGTCTGAGTCTGACCAAGCTAAAAGTATGACGACTTCTGTAGATCTCATGAAGAATAAGATAAAGAAAGCTCTTCAGAAATTGAAGAAACTGCAGAAGCGAAACCGAGACATGGAGGTGACTGATCTCATGTTCCAATGCTTAAAGGGTCGAGGGCTGGAGTACCTTAGCTTGGATGAAATAAGAGAGCTGGAGAGTATGTTGGACAGCTATATGTGTGATATTGATAGGAATTTGGAGAGACTTCAAAGAGAGAAGGAAAGTCGAGAGATAACAGCTATGGTGAATGAGTTTATGGAGGTGTCATATCGTGTTCCGGATGTTCCAACGCACTTCTCGCCTTTACCTACCACAGGTTGGGGAACCCCAGATGAGCAGTCCCCAGAAAAGGGTGGGGAAAGAAATTGAAGGCATGCATCACTTTCTATAACTTATGCTTCTGATGTTCTCTTTTAGTTTTATGTTTTGAATGACTTTTAAGTCATAATAAATCTTTGTACTCTGGAGCTGATAAATGTTGGAATGTTATATTCTGCTAATGAATTTCATTTCAGTTTTTCCTTCTTCTAGTGTTTTTGCACAATTATTAATATTATGGCATATTGTGTTATATTTTAGCTAAAACGTGTGCAGTAATAATAAAATAGTCTCCTAAGTCCTGTGTAAAATTCTCTCAAATCAGGTATATCATATATGGTTCTTGGGTGAACCACACCTAGTGATGGAGAGATAAACAAGGATATCAATCATTCGATATGAGTTAGATGGGTGAAGACAAGGTTAGCATTAGGGGTGTAAACGGTAGGTTTGAACTGCAAAAGTTCAAACTTAGACCAAACTCCGTATATCCACGGTTTCGAGGGCGGCAACGGTGGAGGAGGAGACCGAGTACTGGAGTGAAAAGATCCCGGAGGCGAAACAAAAGAAGGTGTCAGGCGAGATTACGGGAAATACAAAAGTGGATTCTGACATGAGGAGAGCAAGGGAGAGGATTGCCAGGGTTTTTATGGACTTATATATATATAGGGTAAATTACGGATAACTAACATGTGGTTTGGGCTCAATTCACTTATTACACCCGTGGTTTAAAAAGTTACATATGACTAACCCGTGCTATACTCCGTCTACCACCTAGCTTTCCCGTTCAATGAAAACGTTAAAATTTTGTTCTGAATTACAATAGCTGCCCATTTTTTTTATATTTTGACCAAAAATACTTACAAGAGGAACCCACAAGAAAAAGAGAGATAGCACAAACATGAACCAAAGGAAATATAGAGAAGATATTATTCCGAGATATTGGTTCGAGCTAGAGAGAAACATTGCTGGGCTAGAAGAAGAGGACGACTTCAGAGTTACAGAGAGAGGATGAGTGATTCGTCAGGTACAAGGGAAGACATTGGATTGCTTTTGCGGAAGACGGTGGCTGCGGTGGTGCCGATGCTGTTAAGTCTTTAATCGGTGGTAATGGAGGCGGAGGCGGAGGCGGAGGCGGATGCAGCTAGGGTTGAGAAGATGAAGATGATTTGGTTGGTAAGTTGAGAGAGAGGGAGAAAATGTTTTGAAATGCGTGCTTTGTTTTGGTACGTCTATGTCATTTTACTGAAGTTGGGGGTACATTTTGTAGTTTTGAATAAAAAATTTAACGTTTTTATCGGACGAAAAAGCTATGTGATAGACGGATTATAGCACAGGTTAGTCATGTGTAACTTTTCATGTGTAACTTTTCAAACCACGGGTAATATAAGTGAACTGAGTCCAAACCACATGTTAGTTATCCGTAATTTATATATATATATATATTATTTAATATGTTAATAGTATATATTGGCAAGGCCCACCCGGCCCCATCAACACCTAACCCCACGTGGGGGTCAAAATTCCCAGCCCCTCAACCCGGCCCGGTCCGCCTCCTCTCTCACAGCCCCCCACCCACACATCCCCGGCCAGCCTCGCACTATTGAAATCTTGACTGCCAACAGAGCTTCAGCTAGTTCAGTATGATTTCTCCGAATACAGTACTCCATCAGTTTGAAAGACGAAAGACGACAAGTCCCGTCAAGTCCAGTCTTGTTTTCTAAAGGTTAAAGCAAG
This sequence comes from Linanthus parryae, assembly GCA_023055425.1. Taxonomy (NCBI): domain Eukaryota; kingdom Viridiplantae; phylum Streptophyta; class Magnoliopsida; order Ericales; family Polemoniaceae; genus Linanthus; species Linanthus parryae. Next base: position 11,733,130 of record JALGPY010000014.1, read on the forward strand.
GTGAAAGATCAAAGAATACCTTTAGCAAACACAATTGAACTACCTTTTCATGCTGCCTGATGATCCCAGTTGTCTAATTGTTTCTACTAAGGTTGCACGGGTTAACTCGGTGATAAACCAGGGCAGCCACACATACAAAATCTCTCTAATTATAATGTTCCAAACTCATGTGTTCACTTTGAGTAAATTGGATTTAATCAGGTCTCTTATTGTTTCTACTGAAGTTCGCCTTGGTCTCCCACATTCGGTTAGGAATGTGAACATGTTTCTTTTGATCAGATACAGGGAGCTACAATATAAATGATCAAACAACCTAAAACGAATACAACGAATAGATTCTTCTAATTGGTATCATATCTTCCTACTTCAACAACTCATTCACGTTACCCTTCAACAAAGTTCATACCCTACACCTCGTAATTATCCAGATACACACCTCTGCTTCATCCATCTAACTCGCATCCTATTAGTAGCATCTTTGTTTGTCTCTCAATCACTAGGTGTGGTTGACCCACGCACTATATAGTTGAGAATGTAGTTAGGATTTATGAGAATGTTATTATTACTTTAAAAATTAGGTAAACTTGAACAGAAAAAACTGAAATAAAATGTATAAGGTGAATGTAAAACTCCAAAGATCTATAAGAACAAGAGAACTCTGGCCCAGGAACCAGACTTGACCCTCTCAAGCAACATCTGGAGACAAGATTTATTATGAATGAAAAAATCATTCGAAGCATAAAATTAAAAGAAAAGCTAAGAAGCATAAATTTTAAAAAAATGATGTCTGATTTCAATTCCCCCACCCCCTCCTTTTTTTATTGCCTATCTGGGTTCCCCAACCGGTGCTTGGTAAAGGCGAGAAGGGCATTGGAACATCCTGAACACCATACAACACGTCCATCAACTCATTCACCATAGCCCTTATTTCTTGAATTTATCATCTTACTTTCTCTCTTTAAATCCTCTCAAAGTTCCTATCAATATCACACAGATGCTGGTCCAACATAGTTTCCCTCTCTCTCATATCACCCATACTAAGGTACTCCGGCCGTCGACCATTGAAGCATTGAAAAATGAGATTAGTCTTCTGCATGTCTGTGTTCTGCTTCTGCAGGCGTTATTAAACTTCTGAAGATCTTTCTTCATTGGATGTTTCAAGAGATCTACAGAAGTAGTCATATTTTTAGCTTTATCGGACTGGGAGAAGTTACTGAACTTACTGAGGAGACGCTCAGCCAGAACAAGATGGATAGAAGTGGGGTACAACATCGGAAGGGCTAAAGATAATGGGGCGCATTTCTATATCGAATAAAGTGAACAGCTCATTCAACTTTTTCGTCAATTGCTCCTTTCACTTCTCTAAGGTTTTTGGTGGATGAACTTATCTTCTATGTAGGCCATTTTAACCTTCCTCATGTTTGGTATTAGAATGAATAAACAGGTTATGGTGTTGATAGGTACGAGGTTCCTTAACCTATTGCCTTGGTATATATTGGGTTTACAAAGTATTTTGAGTGTCTCCTTTCACTGGCAAACATTAGAGGAATTAAATCTCTGCAACTTATTACATTTCAATTTGGCTTACTGATATCCTAGCAACTGATTTCCATAAATATTATTAACCTGCTTTTCGGCGCAAGACTCCACATGTCCTTTTCGGCGCAAATTAATTTTTTTTATTAATGCGTTTTCTCTCTCTGGACAAGAACTCCACTGCTGGTTTTCAGAAGCAGGGGAGACGTTTTTCGGACTTGCTTTTTGATAATTTAAGTAATAGATTTTTCAATCCATGCCATGACAACAAAATTAAAAATCACATATTTACAATAGAACTCTATCATGTTTGATATTGTCGTTTCGATACTTACAACAATCCTAAGGCAATCATTACCAAACAGAAAATGCAAGAAGCGGTTATCCACAACATATTATATATGAAGTTTACCACACACATCTTAGGTGAACAACTTTCTCCATGGAACAGCTACTTTCTAAAACACCACAACATTTCCATACTAGCCCTAATGCGCATCACCAGATTGTTATAACACATTAGCATTTGCAGATTCACACGCATTTAATTCAATACACGCGTCGTGTTTGATATGAAGGCATCAGATTCCAAAATTGGCATCTATGTTTGTGAATTATATAAATCATTTCTATACTAAAAAATAAACCAAGTGGCATCATATGATATGGTATATCAAATAGCTTTTCATTTACTAAGAGAAGCCTGTACAATGGTACATGAATTTACCACCACTCGACATACTAAGAAATTTTACAGTATACATAAAAGTTGACAAATTTGTATAAAATAGCATTTAATAAATAATTATCAGTAACCCAACTTGGAATGTAATAAATCGCAATAATTGTATCCCTCCAATGTCTGCTAGTGAAAGAAGACGATAAAAATACCTCGTACGAAGATCATAAACCCAATATATACCAAGGTAATTTGGTCAAGGAAAATCGCACCTCTCACCACCAGAACCTTTGTAGCCGTTCTAATACCAAACAATGAGGAAGGTTAAAGTGGCCTACCTAGAAAATAAGTTCATCCGCGAAAAAACCTATGAGAAGATGAAGAAGCAATTATTGAAGAAGTTGAATGAGCTGTCCACTCTGTGTGGAACAGAAATGTGTGCCATTATCTTTGGCCCATCCGATGATGTACCCGAAGTCTATCCATCTCGTTTGGATACTGAGCGCGTCCTCAGCAAGTTCAGGAACTTGTCTGAGTCTGACCAAGCTAAAAGTATGACAAATTCTGTAGATCTCATGAAGAATAAGATAAAGAAAGCTCTTCAGAAGTTGAAGAAACAGCAGAAGCGAAACCGAGACATGGAGGTGACTAATCTCATGTTCCAATGCTTAAAGGGTCGTGGGCTGGAGTACCTTAGCTTGGATGATCTAAGAGAGCTGGAGAGAATGTTGGACAGCTATATATGTGATATTGATAGAAATTTGGAGAGGCTTCAAAGAGAGAAGGAAAGTCAAGAGATAACAGCTATGGTGAATGAGTTTATGGAGGTGTCGTATCGTGTTCCGGATGTTCCAACGCACTTCTCCCCTTTACCAACCACAGGTTGGGGAACCCCAGATGAGCAGTCCCCAGAAAAGGGTGGGGAAAGAAATTGAAGGCATGCATCACTTTCTATAACTTATGCTTCTGATGTTCTCTTTTAGTTTTATGTTTTGAATGACTTTTAAGTCATAATAAATCTTTGTACTCTGGAGCTGATAAATGTTGGAATGTTATATTCTGCTAATGAATTTCATTTCAGTTTTTTCTTCTTCTAGTAATTTTGCACAATTATTAAAGTTATGGCATATTGTGTTATATTTTAGTTAAAACTTGTGCAGTAATAATAAAATAGTCTCCTAAGTCCTGTGAAAAATTCTCTCAAATCAGGTATATCATATATGGTTCTTGGGTGAACCACACCTACTGATGGAGAGTTAAACAAGGATGTCACTCATTCGATACGAGTTAGATGGGTGAAGTCAAGGTTGGCATTAGGGGTATAAACGGTAGGTTTGAACCGCAAAAGTTCAAACTTAGACCCAACTCCGTATATCCACGGTTTGGAGGGCGCCAACGGTGGAGGAGGAGACCGAGTACTGGAGTAAGAAGATCCCGGAGGCGAAACCAAAGAAGGTGTCAGGCGAGATTGCAGGAAGTACAAAAGTGGATTCTGACATGAGGAGAGCAACGGAGAGGATTGCCAGTGTTTTTATGGACTTATATATATTATATAAATAATATATTATTTAATATATTAATAATATATATTGGCATGGCCCACCCGGCCCCATCAAAACCTAATCCCGCGTGTTGGTCAAGTTTCCCAATCCCTCAACCCGGCCCCCTCTTCCCTTAACCCGGCCCGATTCGCCTCCTCTCTCACACCCCCCCCCCCCCCCACCCACACACACACACACACACCCGACCCAGCCTGCACCATTGACATCTTGACTACCAAAAGAGCTTCAGCTAGTTCAATATGATTTCTCCGAATACAGTACTCCATCAGTTTGAAAGACTAAAAGACGAAAGACGACAAGTCCAGCCTTGTTTTCTAAAGGCTAAAACAAGGTGAATAGATCAAAGAATATCTCTAGCAAACACAACTGAACTACCTTTTCATGCTGCCAGATGATCCCAGTTGTCTAAATGTTTCTACTGAAGATTGCACGGGTTAACTCGGCAATAAACCAGAGCGGCTACACAAACAAAATCTCTCTAATTCTAATGTTCCAAACTCATGTGTTCACTTTGAGTGAATTTGATTTAGTCACGTCTCTTATTGTTTCTACTGAAGAACGCCTTGGTCTCCCACATCCGGTTAGGAATGTGACCATGTTTCGTTTGATCAGATACTGGGGGCTACAATATAAATGATCAAACAACCTCAAACGATTACAACGAATAAATTCCTCTAATTGTGTCATTTGGGCATCATATCTTCCTACTTCAACAACTCAATCACGTTACCCTTGAACAAATCATACCCTATAACCACGTAATAATCCAGATACACACCTCTGCTTCATCCATCTAACTTGTATCCTATTAGTAGCATCCTTGTTTGTCTCTCAATTACTAGGTGTGGTTGACCCAAGCACTATATAGTTGAGAATGTAGTTAGGATTTAGGAGACTGTTATTATTACTGTAAAAATTAGGAAAAATTGAACAGAGAAAACTGAAATGAAATTTGTAAGGTGAAATATCAAACTCAAACATCAATCAGAACAAGGAAACTCTGGCCCAGGAACCAGACTTGACCCTCTCAAGTGACATCTGGAGACAAGATTTATTATGAATAAAAAAAATCCTCCGAAGCATAAAATTAAAAGAAACGATAAGAAGCATAAATTCAAAAAAAATTATGTCTGCTTTCAACCCCCCCCCCCCCTCTCATTTTCTTTTATTGCCTATCTGGGTTCCCCAACCGTTGCTTGGTAAAGGTGAGAAGGGCATAGGAACATACTGAACACCATACAACACCTCCATCAACTCATTCACCATAGCCCTTATTTCTTGAATTTATCGACTACTTTCTCTCTTTAAAGCCTCTCCAAATTCCTATCAATATCACATAGATACTGGTCCAACATAGTTTCCAGCTCTCTTATATCACCCATACTAAGGTACTCCGACCGTCGACCGTTGAAGCATTGGAAAATGAGATTAGTCTTCTCCATGTATGTGTTCTGCTTCTGCAGACGTTATTAAACTTCTGAAGATCTTTCTTCATCGGATGTTTCAAGAGAACTACAGAAGTAGTCATATTTTTAGCTTTATCGGACTCGGACAAATGAACTTACTGAGGAGACGCTCAGTATCTGAACAAGATGGATAGAAGGGGGGTACAACATCTGAAGGGCTAAAGATAATTGGGCACATTCCTATATCGAATTAAGTGAACAGCACATTCAACTTTTTCGTCAATTGCTCCTTTCACTTCTCGAAGGTTTTTGGTGGATGAACTTATCTTCTATGTAGGCCACTTTAACCATCCTCATGTTTGGTATTAGAATGAATACACAGGTTATGGTGGTGAGAGGTACGATGTTCCTTAACCTATTGCCTTGTTATATATTGGGTTTACAAAGTATTTTGAGTGCCTCCTTTCACTGGCAAACATTAGAGGAATTAAATCTCTGCAACTTATTACATTCCAATTTGGCTTACTGATATCCTAGTAACTGATTTCCATAATTATTATTAATATGCTTTTCGGCGCAAAACTCCACATGTCCTTTTCGGTGCAAATTAATTTTTTTTATTAATGCGTTTTCTCTTTCTGGACTAGAACTGTTTTCCCACTGCAGCTTTTCAGAAGCAGGGGAGACGTCTTTTCGGACTTGCTTTTTGATAATTTAATTAATAGATTTTTTAATCCATGCCATGACAACAAAATTAAAAATCACCTATTTACAATAGAACTCCATCATGTTCTATATTTTCATTTCGATACTTACAACAATCCTAAGGCAATCATTACCAAACAGAAAATGAAAGAAGCGGTTTTCCACAACATATTATATATGAAGTTTACCACACACATTTTAGGTGAACAGCTTTCTCACTGGAACAGCTTGTTTCTAAAACGCCACAACATTTCCATACTAGCCCTAACGCGCATCACCAGATTGTTATAATACATTAGCATTTGCAGATTCACACGCATTTAAAATTCAATACACGCGTCGTGTTTGATATGAAGGCATCAGATTCCAAAATTGCCATCTATGTTTGTGAATTATATAAATCATTTCTATACTAAAAAATAAACCAAGTGGCATCATATGATATGGTATATTAAATAGCTTTTCATTTACTAAGAGAAGCCTGAACAATGGTACATGAATTTACCACCACTCGACATACTAAGAAATTTTACAATATACATAAAAGTTGACAAATTTGCATAAAATAGCATTTACTATATAATTATCAGTAACCCAACTTGGAATGTAATAAGTCGCAATAATTTTACCCCTCCAATGTCTGCTAGTGAAAGAAGACGACAGAAATACTTTGTACGAAGATCATAAACCCAATATATACCAAGGTAATTTGGTCAAGGAAAATCGCACCTCTCACCACCAGAACCTTTGTAGCCGTTCTAATACCAAAAATGAGGAAGGTTAAAGTGGCCTACCTAGAAAATAAGTTCACCCGCGAAAAAACCTATGAGAAGAGGAAGAAGCAATTATTGAAGAAGTTGAATGAGCTGTCTACTCTGTGTGGAACAGAAGTGTGTGCCATTATCTTTGGCCCATCCGATGTAGTACCCGAATTCTATCCCTCTCGTTTGGATACTGAGCGCGTCCTCAGCAAGTTCAGGAACTTGTCTGAGTCTGACTAAGCTAAAAGTATGACGACTTCTGTAGATCTCATGAAGAATAAGATAAAGAAAGCTCTTCAGAAATTGAAGAAACTGCAGAAGCGAAACCGAGACATGGAGGTGACTGATCTCATGTTCCAATACGTAAAGGGTCGAGGGCTGGAGTACCTTAGCTTGGATGATATAAGAGAGCTGGAGAGTATGTTGGACAGCTATATATGTGATATTGATAGGAATTTGGAGAGGCTTCAAAGAGAGAAGGAAAGTCAAGAGATAACAACTATGGTGAATGAGTTTATGGAGGTGTCGTATTGTGTTCCGGATGTTCCAATGCACTTCTCCCCTTTACCCACCACGGGTTGGGGAACCCCAGATGAGCAGTCCCCAGAAAACGGTGGGGAAGGAAATTGAAGGCATGCATCACTTTCTATAAGTTATGCTTCTGATATTCTCTTTTAATTTTATGTTTTGAAGGACTTGTCATAATAAATCTTTGTACTCTGGATCTGATAAATGTTAATGTTATATTCTGATAATGAATTTCATTTCAGTTTTTCCATCTTCTAGTGTTTTTGCACAATTATTAAAGTTATTGCATATTCTGTTCTATTTTAGTTAAACTTATGCAGTAATAATACAATAGTCTCCTACATCCTGTGAAAAATTCTCTCAAATCACGTATATGGTTCTTGGGTGAACCACACCTTGTGATGGATATAAACAAGGATGTCACTCCTACGATACAAGTTAGATGGGTGAAGTCAAAGTTAGCATTGGGGGTGCAAACGGTAGGTTTGAACCGCAAAAGTTCAAACTTAGACCAAACTCCGTATATTCGCGGTTTGGTGGCGGTTAGGACTCCATCATATAAGGTTCCATAAGAGTGACGCACAAACCCACAAGTCCCACATCAGTAACAACTAATAAACAACCTTGGGAAGCAAGCAAGGAGGATACATGAATGGGAGGATAACGCCAAGGTCTGGGCGGAGATGGAGTAATTTAGCTTGGAGATTTGAGGTTTGGAGGGTGGGCAGCGGTGGAGGAGGAGATTGAGTACCGGAAGAAGAAGATCCCGGGGGCAAAACCAAAGAAGGTGTCAGGCGAGAGGAAGTACAAAAGTGGATTCCAACATGAGGAGTGCAAGGGAGAGGATTGCCAGGGTTTCTGATCGTGAGTATGTGGTAGAGGCCCAAGGAAATTACGGCTGATGATGAGAGTGTGTGATGTATTAGGGTTTCCATCACACACACACACAAAAGACACTTTTAACTTGCTGCAATATCAATAGTGGTCGACAAAATGGATTGCAGTGTGACGAAGAGAGGTTAGATGGGGGAGATCCTGCAACAATGTTGAAATTTTGAATGACTGCCAAAAGAGATTCAGCTAGGTGAATATGATTTCTCCAAATATAGAACTATTCGTAGTTGTATATTTCGTTGGGTTCCGGTCCATAACGGCAGGAACGTTCCGCTTTAAAGGCAAAACAGTATGGATCTGCTATAGATTCATATCATTGAGTATTTCGCCCTGTTCCGGAAGGCGTCTTAAAAATTTCGGCAAAGACCTGTGGTACAGTTTCGGGGCCATATCTATTTTTCAAAATTCAATTGCTGTTAGAGGGAGTCGAACTCAGGTGCTCAAAGAGCCAACAACTTACTGCTGAGCCAACTGTTTGTATTGTTATGCATTGCACATTTTAATATATATATTATCTGACTGAATTTATTGTATTGAATATTTGGATTTTTCCTTTTTATTTGACACAACTCATAATGACATAATAAACTTTTGTACAAAATGTACAAAGTTTAGTGATTTGAATACTTAAAGCTCATATTAAGTAGATCTAATTTATTCTCTTATCAGATTTTATCGATAACTACTTATGAATCTTATTGTTCTATTTTCCTTATCATAATTCCATCACAGAATTCAGTGATGTTATTTATGGGTTAATTGATTAATAAACTAATCACGTCTAGACTTCATGTTCTAATTTAATAAAGTTTATGAGATATTTTTACTAAAATACATAGAATGTATATTGTATATATAGAATATAGTAAAAAGTGCGGTAAATCCGGAACGGATCGACGTTCCGTCCGAATTCCTGATCGTTCCGTCCCACATGAGCAATACGGAATGAAAACCTGGATGGAATTTACAACTATAGGTATATTAGTATGAAAGACAAAAGATGACAAGTCCGGTCTTGTTTTCTAAAGGTTAAAACTAGGTGAATGGATCAAAGAATATCTTTAGAAAATACAATTAAACTACCTTTTAGAGCTGCCTTATGATCTTACTTGTCTTATTGTTTGCACATCCCACGGCTTAACTCGACCATAAACCAGGTCGGCCACACAAACAAAATCTCATTCTAAAGTTCAAAACTCGTGTTTTTTGAGTGAATTTAATATAGTCCTGTCTTATTGTTTCTACTGAAGTTCGCCTTGGTCTCCCACAGCCGGTTAGGAATGTTAACATGTTTCTTTTGATCAGCGCATACAGGGGTCTACAATATAAATAAATTATCAAACCACCTCAAATGATTAAAACAAATAAATTCTTCTAATTGTGTCATTGGATATCACATCTTCCTCCATACACAACTCATTCACGTTAAGTCTTTCATATCCACTACACTCGTTTAAAAAAAATTATAGTTCTCCATATTAGCCCAACATTCAGTCTCATACATAAAACCAAGGCCTACAACTGCTCCTTACCCTTGAACAAAGTCTGTACCCTATAACCACGTAATAATCCAGATACACATCTCTTCATCCATCTAACTCGTATCATATTAGTGGCATCCTTGTTTGTCTCTCAATCACTAGGTGTGGTTTATCTAAGCACCATATAGTAAATTTGGGAGAATGTAGTTAGGATTCAGGAGACTGTTATTATTACCACGAAAATTAGGTAAAGCTGAACACACAAAACTGAAATGAAATCTAAAAGGTGAAATGGCAAACTCCAAACATCTTTCAGAACGAGAAAACTCTGGCCCAGGGTCCAGACTCCAGACTTGACCCTCTCAAGCGACATCTAGAGACGAGATTTATTATGAATAAAAAAATCCTTCGAAGCATTAAATTAAAAGAAAAAATAAGAAGAATAACTTTAAAAAAATGATGTATGCTTTCATTCCCCCGCCGTTTCTGTTATTGCCTATCTGGGTTCCCCAACCGGTGCCGGGTAAAGGTGAGAAGTGCATTGGAACATACAGAACACCATACCACACCTCCATCAACTCATTCATCGTTGCCGTTATTTCTTGAATTTATCGACTTACTTTCTCTCTTTAAAGCCTCTCCAAGTTCCTATCAATATCACACAGATGCTGGTCCAACATACTTTCCAGCTCTCTTATATCACCCATACTAAGGTACTCCGGCCCTCGACCCTTTGAGTATTGGAACATGAGATTGGTCATCTCCATGTCTGTGGTCTGCTTCTTCTGCAGGCGCTCTTAAACTTCTGAAGAGCTTTCTTCATATGATGTTTCAAGAGATCTACAGAAGTAGTCATAATTTTAGCTTTATCGGACACGGACAAGTTACTGAACTTACTGAGGACACGCTAAGTACCCCCAACAAGATGGATAGAAGTTGGGTACAACATTGGAAGGGAAAAAGATAGTGGCACGCATTTCTATTCCGAATAAAGTGAACAGCTCATTCAACTTTTTCGTCAATTGTTCCTTTCACTTACCGAAGGTTTTTGGTGGATGAACTTATCTTCCATGTAGGCCACTTTGACCTCCCTCATGTTTGGTATTAGAATGAATACACAAGTTATGGTGGTGGAAGGTACGATTTTCCTTAACCTATTGCCTTAGTATATATTGAGTTTACAAAGTATTTTAAGTGTCTCCTTTCACTGGCAAACATTAGAGGAATAGAATCTCTGCAACTTAATACATTCCAAGTTTGCTTACTGATATCCTAGTAACTTATTTCCATAAGTATTAAATACTATTTCATATATATTTTTCTACTATTACATAGGCTGCAAAATTTCTTAGTATGTTTGACTAGCATTAAAATTTATATACAGGCTTCTAAAGTAAATGAAAAGCTATTTCATTTACCACTCCGTTTGATGCTACTTGGCTTATTTTTAATAAGAGAAGCAATTTACAAACTGCACAAACATAAATGGTAATTTCGCAATCGGTATCTCTACGAACAAACAGCTCGTGTATTGAATTATAAATGCATGTTAATTTACAAATGCCGATGTGATATAACAAACTTGTTAATTTACAAATGTGTGTTAGTCCCTTTCCATGTATCAGGTGGCAGATAATCTTATATAGTTTAGTGACAGTCTACCATCAATAGCATATAATGGACTGAGGAAGCTATTATCTGGTAAAATCGCCTCAATATCCCCAAGTTACTGGATTATCTACCTACTTTAGAAAAGCCTGATAGCCATTAAGAGAAGTAACACCCTTTATACCTAGATTGCCCATAATTTAAAGCTAAAATTGTCTACTTTTCATATTATTAAATGACATTATATGAGTTCCACCACTAATTAATTATTCAGCAATGTAATATAGAGGTTGTTTGGATAGTTTTAGTTTTCTGTTTTTGTCAATGTGCGGTCATTTTTTCTTGGTTTGTCTGTTCAATTTTTTTTATAAAATATTAAAAAAAAAAAAAAATCACTACTATCCAAACAAAGTCGTAAAAGGTCAAACAAGTCACCAATGAAATACATAATACACCGGTTGTCAGGCTTCCTTGTTTCGGTTTTCATTATTTTTGTTGCAATGTGTTGCAATTCCTTTTCATGGACAACTTAAACACTCACTTGGACTAGCGATTGTGTGTGTAGCTTATTGGTTTTAGTATATTTGTAGAATCATTTATTCATCTAATTTCCGTCATGACTAATTATAGATGATTAATAAAATAATAAGTAAAAGAAAATCAAACCATAGATAAGCGGTAAGTTTATTTTGTCACAACAATTTAAGGTTAGTGCTTCTCAATTCAAGTCCCCCCCCCCCCCAAATAATATGCAATTTTTAGTGCGTGTGTTTATATATGTAAAGTAATGGGGAATGAACAAATGCATTTACCACAAATATAGTTGGCATACTACTGGGTATTGTTTTGTTGACTTGCTATAATTCTTCTTTTAGCAGAATATGCTTTAACATATTTTGGTCTACTGTATTCGAACACTGATATTTCATATAAGAATCTCACAACTTAAAATAACTCAAAATCAACACAAATGTCACCCCACGGGCTACAAATATGTCACCCGCAGGCGGCCTACTAGTTTTTTAACAAAAGGTGATTTCGTTATGCCTATATGAAAAAAAAAAAAAAAAAAAAAAAAAATCCAACTTCATATATTTTAGTTGCCTTGCATTTTACTATTTCCTTAGTCCCAAAAATGATGTATTCCTCTCCTGAAAGGGAAGTCACAAAAAGGGTTTCATCTTACCAAAAAGTTACATACTAACATACGGCAAATGATATTTTTCTAACTCTACAAAGTCAAAAACATATACTAATACACTGAATAGTCAAACTAAACCACCTTTTTGGGTGGATGGAGTATATCACTCGAACAGTTATTGCAATTGCAATCGGGCATCCACGTACGTGTAACCTAAAATTTTCAATTTATAGGCAATTGGACACTTCTAATAAACTTCAAATGTAGCATGAACTATACCGCCAAGAATCATAAATTAATACTTTTCTTAATTAAATGAATAAATGTTAAGTGGAAGTTTGAGTTTTCATAAACCTCCGCACCAACTTAGGACTATGAAAGCAACATCTTATCCCCATTCGCTGCCCACACAAATCAATTTTTCCGATACTCTTTCCTCAAATTGAGATGTCCGGGGACTCTTCAGGCTTTAATTTAGAGAAATGAGAGATCTCTATGTAAATATTATACATAAATATATGAAGAAATTTCTTCCCTTGAATCTATTATGTTACCTGAAATACAGATTACGTAGTACACTTTTAATTACAACAAAGCAATAATATATAATTTATTACAGTAGTATTGACATGTCTAAGTAATCCAATATGTTGTATAGTGTCTTCCCTCATATTGGTTGGCATGACAAAATTGCAGAGGGCAATGAACCATGCAGTAAACCTTCCAATAAGGTAACACGAATATAATTGAATAACTATAGCGACAGTAAGCAAGCACGGGAGTGAGTACAAAATTTGGAGTCTTCAATGATGGCGCAGTACCTGCAATGGGCAGTTGAAGTAGCAATAATTGGCTCTGGATGTGTTCTTTTAACTCAATGTAGGCTCCTGAAACGCGACACTACTAGCAAGCCTGTATGAAGGGTGCGAGTTAATTACAAACTCATGAAATGCTTGAAAATAGTACAGAGAGTTTCTGCAGCTCACCATAAGATAGCACACTGCCCTGGAGAGTCACATAATCGTTGCAACCAGATGCCATTTTATGAGGGAATGTATGCATGTCTTCTGCTTGGATAGGACAATCAATATAGCATTAAATGAGCAAGATCCACGAGGCATGTAAACTCAACAGACTTCGCTTCCATTAGGATAAGAGTATTTACGGGGCTAGAGAAGCGTCTGTCTCATCTGTAGGTTTATCTTATGCAAGTTTCCGCCTCGATATATGGTGGTAATGGCACTTTAATCAGTTAGAGTAACTACTATGTTCAGGTAACTAGTATTTTATGAGGGCTGGTAATGAAGCATGTAGTTCAGCCAAGCATTGGAAGATCCAGTTGAGAAGCTGTTCTTTCGGCAGTTCCAGAAGCAGTTCGGCCTGTGAGAGATGATTCATATACATCAGCAAGAGAAAAGTTAATGAAAAGAAATCCTAAAGTAGAGCATGTTAAATGTTGATCAAATCTGAAATTGAATTTGGGGCTTCCGTTTCCAACAGAGCAGACTATCTGGTAAGCGATTACATGCCTTTAATGTGCTACAAACATGCTTGGAATGAGCTCAAATGCCAATATTCAAACATGCTTGGAATGAGCTCAAATGCCAATATTTAAATTCAAGTCGAAACAGAATCAGGTTCTCAAGCGGAGTACCCAACGACGACATGGTTAACGTGAATCTACAGCCGATAACCTACCTATAAAAGCTGTGCCTATTCATGAAGCCTAAGGCACTACATGTTCCCGAAAATAGATCAGTTATACATGCATCAATCTGAAAGCTCTAATCACTGACATAGATAGCCCGAAAATTGATGCATGAAATGGGCCCAAACATTATGAATCTCAGCATGTAAGCACTTTTAGATGAACTAATGCTTCAGTGGCGCTAGTCACAAACCCCCACATAAAAATCTAGAAGATCTGCATAGTGCTTGCCAAATATGTTAAAACTTGAAAATAACATATCGTATACAATGATGAGACACGTATACATCCACACAAGTATGCATGGCATTCACAGTGGTACCTTTATTTGGTCATCCTCATAAACCAGAGAATTGCGGTGCATGTCAGATGTCATTGAATCTGTTATCAGCTTAAAGACCTTTTTGCTCATTTTTGTCTTCATCACAACCATCTTTCCCGAAGTGTATATTCTTGTAATACCAAGATCCGTTGCCATTCTTCTGACATAAAGCTTTTTTAGTAATATCTCCATGGAGTAAGGCTCTTTCCCGTATTGACGGCGCAAATTCTCGGTGAACTGCACCAAACTCCACATGTCCTTTTCAGCAGCTCTTTCAGCTTCATTAATAATTTCCCTTGGGTTTTCCAAGTAGTTTATGTACTCCGAAGAGAGATGAGGATTTATGTTCAACTCAAGCTGGCATAGAGAAAAGAAAACAAAATTAGGGTTGCGGATCAAAATTGTCTTAATTTAAACTCCCAGATTAAAATTATGCTAATGTGCATGTCCAGTTGCTTCATTCATCTGATGAGGCTACGAACAAGCAGATTCTTAATGCTATGTAGCCCCACCAAACCTATCAAACACCAAAGGAACTAAAATACATCTCACGTATCACTAAAACCAGGAACGCAGATTAAAATTGCGATAATACTAACTCAGAGATTAAAATTAGGCTAATTTTCATGTCCAGTTACTTCTTTCATCTGATGAGGCTAGAACCAAGAAGATTATTTAATGTTTAAGCAGACCCGCCAAAACTATCAACACCAAAAGAACTGAACTACGTCTCATGTATCGCTTATAAAGGTTATCGGTTAATCAAATTTAAGACTACAGCTCTGCGTTCTTTATTTAAATGGAAACAACTACATTACAAGTTAAATGCATAACAGTACATATAGATCTTTGAACTTTCATAATGTAAGCATTTGGAAAGTACAATTACCTCAACAGATTGGTAAGGAACTGAAATAACACGATGTTCCTCAACCTGGATTCCCCATAAAGTGAAAAAAGAAAGTCAATTTTGAGAGAAAAGGAAGAGGAACAACAAATAGAACAAACAGAACCCAGATAGGTCAATAATTGCAATAAAGATCCAGTATTACTGATTGCTAGCAATATTTATGCTTTTAGGGACGCTAGCAATTTAGTACTTGCAGTACCCATAATGCAACTTGCTAAGAAAATAAATGATAAGAGATTCCACAAAAAGGAACATCACAAAGGAAGGCTGACAGCCTGACACAGAGTGATCATTAGTGATTATTACATCAAACTGGGTTCTGCAGAGCACATGAAAGAGTTCACAGATAACAATAATCAAGAAACGTACTTTCGACAAGCTCTCAAAGAGCATCTCAAAGAAGAGATCAATGCCAACGTTTCCAACATCTCCTGTTTGTTGTTCACCAAAAATGTTACCAAAGCCTCTTATGGCCATGTCTCTTTCTGCTAGTTGGAAGCCTTGGCCAAGTTCACGACACTCCTCAAGAGCAGCAAGTCTCTCCTAGGTTACAGAATTGCCAGGATTACTTCACACCACTGGAAGGATATAATTGTGCTATAGAAACAGGGAAAGTATGTACATCTAAAACTCTTACACTGGCAAGCAGTTTATTTCTCCAAAACGGATAATCATATACGAATTAAGGAAACAAAAATAAGTAAATATTATCTAAAAGATACCAGTGCTTGATCAGAAAGCAGCGACTTGTCAGGATAAAATAAGTGTGCATGAGCTTCCTTGTCTGACCGTCCCACCCTTCCACGCAGCTAATAGGAAATGCGAACAGAAGAGAGAAAGATAGTCAGAAGCTTCTTCCATGTCATTTATCAAAAGCAGCACTTCTACTGAATTGTGGATATATCAAAATTACAGTGGAAGGTTAGGTCTCTGATAGATATTGTACTTTTATATAAGAGAAGCTTGATATATACATAACAGCTTGTGATGCAGCGAAAAAAGGTGTACTTGTTAGGCATCCGAACTTATTCGAATCAGAATAATAAAAAACAACTGATGAGATCGGCAACATACATTAAGAAGTTCTATTGAATTCAAGACAACTATAGAATGGAGGTCATCATCTCAGCCTTCACATTTATTAACTGTTCCATAGCTTCGTAATCTAAACCATTTCCACATTTTAGAGTTTTGAGTAAAAAAATCACCAAAGAATTTATTAGCCTGCAAACTTAACTTGAAACAAGTAGCATGGATCTTCATACGCGTCGCATAATTCAGGACAAAAATTTAAATGTGCCAATATGATGAATTTGTTTCAAATATTAAGATTTGAACCCTGGTACCGATTCAAGAATATTTACCGCCGTCATGATAGTGTTAGGATTGACAAATATTCTTGTATTTTTTCAAACAAACATAACAAAATAGGAAACAGCATGGGGAATGGGAAAAGGGAGGCGGGGGAACAAACCTGATACAATTGTGCGAGCCCAAATTGTTGAACATCTTGAACTATGATGGTATTTGCATTCTGGATATCAAGCCCACTCTCCACTATGTTTGTGCATATGAGAATTTTGATTTCGCCTTGAGCAAATTTTTCCATAGTTTCCTCAAGCTGCTTTGAGTATAGCTGCCATTGGATGATATATGTTGATACAGTTAGTGGTACACAAACAAAAGCATCTTAGGATCATATCTCTATGGATGCTGCAAATGAACCAGAAAAGCAACTCTTGAAAAGGTCTACAAAGTCTCGTGACAATTTATAAGATATTGAGCATATGTGGCTCTTCGGTCAAACCGGCATAATGAACTCATCATCTAAGACCCTTCGCTACTTATTCTTAGTTTTTACTCAGTTAAACATGTGATAAACATCTTTATCCTGCTTTTAAATGTGAGGAAGATTGCAAGACAAACAATAATTCCAAGAGATCTATTTTTTTAGATCAGTTTAAGTAAACAGGGGATTCAGTATACAGTTCCTTAAAACATATTGACCAACTCATAACTTCAGTCAAGGTTTTCCAGATTGTGGAATCACTAAAAAAAGAATTGCAGAATTTTGGGGTATGGACCCTCTGGACAACCAAAGATGCAGCTTTTTAAGTCCAGTGAGAATAGAAAACTGAACAATAACTTCAGCTGATTGGAATGAAGCATTTAGTATGCAGAGCTAATCATCGTATAAACAATCTGTCATGCTTCATTCCATAAAACACCTAAATATTGAGCAACCACGATAGCTATAGCCTTTTAGAATATGTTTGTACAGAATTGTCAGTGTGTAAAATTCAAAATTGCAGACAAAATTGATCACCACAGTTGCCTGCAATAGCAATTTCAACTCAGGATCATTCCTTGATTTCAACTGTAACCGCTCACATATACTTAAAGCAGTTTACGCAGTTACTTGGCTCTCTTTCCAACATAACACACAAAATTAGTTAAAACTTATTTTAAGAAATCCTTGAACAAACTTGCTATGTTCAAAAAGAGGTACAATTAAAGTTAATTCAATTTTTGAACAAACAGATGTTCTTTGGCAGGACTCCTTCAGAATCAATGTATCAAATGCAACTTTACTTTACACACAAAAATGTGTTTACCTTTCCATGAGCAGTAGCAATCTCAACGTTTGGAAGTGACTGATCAAGGAATTCTGTCACTTCTTCAAGCCCTGAAGTGGTGGAGAAACTCATATCAAGAAACTAAAACATAAACATCATTGACACGCATGGAAAAGGGAAAAAGGTAAAGAATCAGACAATTTTCAGCTTTAAAACAGTAAGTTTCTCCCATGGTCTCACTTCTTTCCTACATATATATACGGTACAGTATGCTACAAGTGCAAGAATACTACATGTTGAAGAATCATACAGCCTTGAAAAAGGTAACCACAAAATTACGGGTGTTTTGAGTTGACAGACCATGTACCTTTAATACGAGGCAGAACATAGAAAACTTGGCCACCACGATCCAACTCATACTTGATTGCTGATATTACCTTCTCTTTGCTGAATGCTGAAAGATGTGTTTTTATTGGAACTCTTTCAGGAGGTGGTGTTGAAATCAAACTGAGAAGGAAAAAGAAGGTTGTATAGGGTAAATCAATCAAGCATTTAAATTATAAAGTTGATGAACTGTTGTCCTTCGACAACTACTATCTTAAAAGATGAGGTCTCTCAAATGTACCTGTACCAAATAAGTATTTCAGAGCAAATATTCTGTTGTGCATTTCTAAGCTGAATCCTACCGAAAAATGTACGAAGTGTGCGCCATATAACATGTCTTGCGGAATGTTTAATTGCATATGTATGTGTGTGTGTATTTGTCAAGTACAATGTGTATCAAATCCCTAGGGTTGTATATTCTATAAGGACACTAATGATACTATTATTGACTTCTACGGCCTAGTTTACAATAATCAGACATGAAATTTCATATATTTGTTGCATGTCAAATGTTGACAATCATTGTTTTGCTCACAGAGTACACTTGTCATTGCCAATTGGTTTTGAGGTGGAATCCCCTATTCTTAACATGGTATCATACCACAGGCTATTTTTTGTGCTCACCCAGCCAACCCATTTGTGTAGTCCATGTGTGTGGCTTGAATGATGCCACACATGAGGGGCTGTATTGAGATGGAGCCTTGTGCGTAGTTCATAAATTCCTGGCCTACTCCACTCATTGCCATTAGATTTGAAGAGAAATCACGTGGATTCTTAACAAAACCCTCATGGTTATGTTGGTTTTTTTTACAATGTTTCTATATGTTTCTGTTTGGCACCCTGCACATGAGGGGAGTGTTGGGAGCAGTTTGTCCCACACTGGGAATTGGTAGATCATACATTGCCATTGGATTTGAAGAGAAATCACGTGGATTCTTAACAAAACCCTCATGGTTATGTTGGTTTTTTTTTACAATGTTTCTATATGTTTCTGTTTGGCACCCTGCACATGAGGGGAGTGTTGAGAGCCGTTTGTCCCACACTGGGAATTGGTAGATCATATATGTTGTTACTAAGATCATGTATTACTCCCCTCAGTGCCAATTGGTTTTTAGGTGAAATCTCAGGTTTCTTAACATAGGATCAGAGCCAGTTAGTGTGGAATCAGTTTCTGGTTAGCACCCTGCGCGTGAGGGAGCATACTGAGAAGGGTAGTTTGTCTCACATTGGGAATGGGAGATCACATCAGCGGTTAACAAGATCCTGGATTCTCGTTGCCAACTGGCTTTGAGGTGGAACACCAGGTTTGTTAACAACAGAATATTTTTACACAGCTATACTCATATAACAGGTCATATCTTGACAAACCACCATTGATTAGAACATTAATTACCTAGCATCGCGGAACCCAGTCAAAGCTAAGTAAAGGGTTCTTGGTATAGGTGTTGCTGAAAGTGTGAGAACATCAATTGATGTTTTAAATGAAGCAATCCTCTCCTTCTGCTTGACCCCAAACCTCTGCAAAAAAACACATGAGAATGTAGCATCTTTCCTCTAGCTCACACATACATATACATGCATTTATGTCAACCAATCGTCTGTCAATGTCGGTGGACAGGCATAAATGTTTGTAGCATAAAATGACAACGGGAATAGGAAGCATACCTGTTCCTCATCGACAACAAGGAGACCTAGATTATTATACATAACACGGCTTCCAAGAAGTGAGTGAGTTCCAACAATTATGTTCAACAGTCCATGTTTGATCATGTGCAGATACTCCTCCTTCTCTGCTCTGGTCTGCATGTTGCAGGAAATCTTATCAATCACGCTGCATATTTTTCAGTAAAATGCTCATGTATATTGGTTCAATACACTACGAGGATTATGATTGTTGAGGGAAAATGGCTAACACAACTACAGATACATATCAATCACATGTTCCAAATTTTCAATATAGTATTTCAGATAAAAAGAAAGAACACGTAGCCATGTGTGGCTTCTATAAGTAGTACCGTTAATGCTGAGCAATATTTAAAAGGAACGAAACCAAATCCATGTTTTTATTTAACTTGATCAAGTGTGGAACATTTTATTTTACTTGATCAAGTATTCATCCTATTTAACAACAACAAAAAAGGTGCTTCGTGGAGACTTGATCAACAATCGGCCTTCAGATGCACACTTTTAAAAATTGAAAGATTATACTCTCCAAATACTGTGGAGTGCATATACGTATTGGTCAATACTGTCCAGCACGGACATGGCAACTCAACTCGGAATGTACCGATTTGCAAATGGATTTCATACCACTTTTTATTTAAGACATTTGGACCTTATTTTGTAGTTACTTAGATGACTTTCACTTTCTTGTATTGTCTTTTTAGGGTGTCAGTTTATGTTAAAAGAAACTTCGTATGTTGGATTAAAGAACACAGGAACAAGACCTCTTCTCTTTTACTTAAAGTTAAATGATGTTCCTCTGTTGTCAATAATGCACGATGCATACCAGATCAAGGTGTAAGTTGCATTGCCAACTACGCATAAGGTGCTATTAAAAGAAATGGTGGCACATCAGATTATACCATATTGCTATATGTAAAGAAAATTATAACTTTTGACTGGAGTGCTAAAACCTCCAGCTCCCAGGGGTATTTCGGAAGAAGAGAGCTCAGTATATGAAGTATTTCCGGCAAAGCTTCTGTTCTCCGCATTCAACTTTCATTAATGAGATATTGTCAGTGTCTGATACTCTGATTCTTGAAGAGATGGTCATCTTTTTTATAAGGACCAGAACATTATGAGCTTTATCCATGATACAATACGATGACCTCCTACAACCATGTACCAGTTACATGTACAACTATTTACAATAAGTAGTGAACGTTGTTGGAGATGAAGAAACTCGTCTAGCATACAAAAGTAAAAGTCATATAAGTAACTACACATTAACTGACACCCCAAAAAGACAATACCAGAAAGGAAACATCAAGCACATTTGGCTTTCTATTATGTAATGCTATGGTTTAAGATCCTGAAATCAATCTTCAGAGCTTTTCTTTACATCATAACAAAAATTGGAAGTCGGAACTTAGAAATAGTTGACTGACGCGTAGAATGACACCTAAACAACGAAGGTGTACTTTAGGTACAGATTGTAAAGAGGATAAAATGAAAATTCACCTGGAATCTGCTCAGAAGTCCAACTTTGATATTTTGATGCTCTGAGAAACGTTGTGAAATAACTTGGAAGTGTTGTTTGGCTAAAACAATTGTTGGTGCAAGCACCATGGCTTGCTTACCTGCAGAAACCACACAAATGATGGCACGCAGTGCAACTTCCGTTTTGCCAAACCCCACATCTCCACATATTAATCTGTCCATTGGAGTTTCTCTCTCCGTCAAGTCTTTATCAACGTCAACAAAAGCCTGTCAATAAGTCCAAAGTCTTAATAGGCATGCTAATTAATGTAAGATCCGGAAAAAGACTGTCTTCGAAGTTTAGACAATGTAGAGATATTTTGGATGAGACAACGAAATCTGTGGGGCCCAACCAAGTAACTTTCACTATGTGTCAAATCACACTGATTCTTGCAAAGTCCGGAGAAATATTAATTGCTGGAACGGATTACAAAAAATGTACCTGTTTCTGATCTGGCGTAGGCTCATAAGGGAATTGAGATATAAATTTATCCATCACAGCACTCCTCGGGTAAGGAGGTCGTCTTTGCTTCAGTCTGTGTAGATACAATTCCATCAAGTCAACAACCATCTTCTGAACTGCAACCTTCCCTTTGATTCTCCTCTTCTCCCATACACTAGTGTCATTTAACTTGCTCAGGGTTCGCGGCTTTCTAGATTCATTTGGGCTGAAAATTGAAGATTGACAAATGAAACTCTTCCAACCATACGGAAAAAGTCATTATTGAAAAAAAAGGCCTTTGCCCAGAGAGTTAATTCTCTATAGAAACATGGCCTGATATACTAGGCAAAATTACCACTGCTTGTCAGAATCCGATCACTTGCTATTAGTTTCAGGAAAACCTAGTGGAAAAGTCAAGAGCAAGAAGCTGGATCCTGCAGTCTATTGTAGAAACAACATTTCGAAAACAAAGAACAAATTTCAGCTCCATACAGAGTCGACAATAATAATTATTGACCGCGTGAAGATCAGTAAGGGACAGGGTGGTATTTAGTCATTACAACCCACCTATATATAATTTAGGACAGTTTCAGTGTGCTCCAGTGAAATTGGAAATATGCGATTGCTCTAAAAGTAAAAAAAAACAACCAAATAAACAACTAACGGTTTTCCAATCTTTACTCTTATTAGAAACTTTTAAGAGGCACATCCATGTAAACTAAGCAATAAGAACCTTCATTATGAATCCTAATATAGACTGAGTGGTAATATTTTTAGCTAAAATGTGATTACTCTAATTGAAAAAATGTGTTCTAATAAGATATACATCTTCATAGGCTTTTCTCAGAACACACATATTAAATTCTTTTTTTGATTTATCCTCAGAACCGGGTATTCAGCTAGCTAAATGCATTTAAGTAATAAGCAGCATAGTTTTCTCTCTTCTTCTCTTCATGACATCAAAGTGACTTATCTACTTGCTTCTTACACTAGGTGACAAGCTGAACCCCATAGCACCAGCAGAGTAAAGTTCCGTAAATTCAGTGGACAAAATGTTACTCCCTCCGTTCTGATATAGACGCCGGGTTGACTTTTCCCGGAGTTTAAGGAAACTCAAAACTTCAATAGATTTCCAATGTTTCCCACTTGGTCCATACCTCACATAAAGAGAGCTACAATTAAAAAGGTGGGTCCCTGACGTAAAGAACATAAACTCTGAGATTTCTTGAAGCCATAGATAACAAGATTCAAATCATGCATTTTCAGAACATAACCATATAAACTCAGAGATATCTTAGATTTGAAGTGGTTAATATACAGATCTTTGTCGATTAGTACGAGTCATTCGTGTTGTAATGACCTGAGCGGATTGCTGCCCAGAATCTTCTTGGCGGCTCTGGAAAGAGGTAGAGGCCTCGTGGTTTGCCACGTGCTCACTAAGAGTTGTTGTGTATCCTCTTATAGGCTGCCATCGCACCCGCCAGCCAAGGGGATATGTGACGGGGCACACTCGATGATACCGTTTGGTTTTAAGAAACGGTATATGGTGACAAATTGTGCTTGGATGGCAAAGCACAAACTATCAAACAAAGGATAAATTGGCTCACCACTAAGAGAATCCAATGTAAGATACAAAACCAAGGCTCACCACTTAGAAAATCCACTCTAAGATACAGAACCTGAGATAAATGGCTCACCACTTAACGAATCCACCTTAAGATACAGACTCGGGTTAAATTCACCACTCTAAGAAAACAACCAAGAGATATTGAATTTAGAGAGATAATCCAAAAGATTAATCTGAATAAGAATCAAAGTCTTTTTAATCCATGAGGTTACAAACCTATTTATCTTGGAACAGCCCTCCAAGAATAGGAACAATCACAATTAATGTCATGAGACTAAACAAGTCTCAAAACACATTGTAAGACTACAATATTCTAGTACCGATGACTTATGTAATAGCTAATAACAAGTCTCAAGGTATCGGTCAGCTAATACAACTTCCAACACTTTAATCAATGCTTTGATAGAACAAAAATCTTAAGAGTCCTTGCTTGCACCAGGAACACAGTTTAGAAATGAGGATATCTCCTTCTAGAAAAATCCAAATAATGCGCCGTTTGAAGCGTTGGAAAGTAGACTCGTATACCTTTCCAATGATGTGCGGATTGGCTGGCGATGATCTTTCAATTGGATCAGACATTACTTCAAAGTTGACCCAGGTTCTAGCAAAATTAAACGACTCATTTGTCGCTTCTAAATTTCCTTCAACCCCTTGGCTAAATGATGTTAGCCAAGAACACATAATAATGTATTCCTTGTGGGATCTCACCGCTGTCACTCTCCCCTGGTTGGAGAAAATTCGTCCTCGAATTTTAAAATGGATTAAAATCCTTTCAACTTGCGTCATCTGTCGTGATATAATAGTTCGAGCCTTCAAATCATGTATTACATTCTTCAACATCTGAATTGGAATGTTGGACCTTTCATGAGTAGAGAGTAAAATTGATGACATCACCATTATTTTATCGTTAACAAGATCATTTGGAGATTCCAATAAATAATGATCTCCATAGAAAGATGGAAACTTCAACAAAGACATCAGGAGGCTTCCTATCCCAACTTTCACATCTTCAACTTCATCTTGTTGAATAACCATTCTAAAAGAACGCAATTTCGAAGAACCCGTAATTACTTTGACGGAAATTGTGTTGTTCAAAATATTTCCCGAACCCTCCACAATAAGCTCTTCCTCTTCGTCGTCATAGTCGGAGGAATACTCAAGTCCACTTGATGGGAGAGTCGGAGGAATACTCAAGTCCACTTGATGGGAGAGTGAAGATGAAACCTCTTTTGTCTCGTGGAAAATAGACTCAAATAAGGAAGGATATCCACTTGGTAAACATCCTTGTGGCTCTTCATCAACATCAGAACATTCATCATAAATTGGAAAAGAAGACAACATGTCTTCACAATTAAGAGAAGAGGAATGAGTGTTGCTGAATTGATCCTTACAAAGGGAATCCAAACAAACCTCGTCCTTTTGAACTTTGGTAGCCCATGAAATCTGTCCATAAAATGATTAGAAAAGGAATCATCATCCGTGTTAAATGGACTTTGATATCCCACGTGATCACATGATTCACAATCCTTTCTTTGCAATTTAACACCCTTTTGTTGGTGTTCGACTTGCTCTTTAGCTGCTCGACAATTCTCCTAAGCCTTGGAAGCTCCATATCAATCTCATAGCCACTCATAGGTTGATGACCAAGTGAAATTGGAACGCGACATCCATCCATCTCGAATTGAGCTTTGATACCAACTGATACCGTTTGGTTTTAGGAAACGGTATATGGTGACAGATTGTGCTTGGATGACAAAGCACAAACTATCAAACAAAGGATAAATTGGCTCACCACTAAGAGAATCCACTCTAAGATACAGAACCACGACTCAACACTTAAATAATTCACTCTAAGATACAGAATATGATATAAATGGCTCGCCACTTAAGGAATCCACCTTAAGATACAGAAACAGGTTAAACTCGCCACTCTAAGGAATCCACCAAAGAGATACAGAATTTAGAGAGATAATCTAAAGGATTAAACTGAATAATAATCAAAGTCTTTTAATCCATGAGGTTACAACCCCTATTTATCTTGGAACAACCCTCCAAAAATAGGAACAGTCACAATTAATGTCATGAGACTAAACAAGTCTCAAAACACATTGTAAGACTACAATATTCTAGTACTGATGACTTATTTAATAGCTAATAACAAGTCTCAATGTATTGGTCAGCTAATACAACTTCCAACACTTTAATTAATGCTTTGATAGAAGAAAAGTCTTTGAGTCCTTGCTTGCACCAGGAACACAGTTTAGTAAAATGAGAATATCTCCTTCTAGAAAAATCCAAATGATGCACCGTTTGAAGTGTTGGAAAGTAGACTTGTATACCTTTCCAATGATGTGCGGATTGGTTGGTCATGATCTTTCAATTGGATGAGACATTACTTCAAAGTTGACCCAGGTTCTAGCAAAATTAAACAACTCATTTGTCGCTTCTAAATTTCCTTCAACCCCTTGGCTAAATGACGAGGACGTCGAGTATTTAATGTGGGGAGATTGTGATATTCCGTCCCCCATCAGAAAGTTAAGAATGAGAAATCCTGTATATAGTAAACCTTGTGGCTTATTACTGTCTACTAGCACCTACGAAGCTTGAGCATTTTGATCCGATGATACAAATCAATAAGTTTAAGTAATTCGCTCGGGTCGTTATAAATGGTATCAGACCGCCCCTGGTCCTGCAAGGGCTTCATGGCGGAGCGCAGTTGAGGAGCAGACAGAGAGGGGTAGAGGCCCCGCGGTTCGCTATGCGCTCGCTAATGAGTTGCTCTGTGTCCATTAATGGGCTAGCCAAGGGGATAGGTGATTGGGAAAACTCGACGAGGACGTCGAGCATATAAGGTGGGGAGACTGTCATATCCCGCCCCCACGTCGGAATATTGTGACTTAGATGTCTAACATATAGTACATCTTGTGGGTTAAGCATTTTGATCAGGTGGTACGTATCAAGAAGTTGTTGGGACAGTAATCCTCTGCCCGGGTCATTATAGTTTACTACATACCAAAATTCCCATTCATAACTTTCTGATGTGGGGCGGGATATCACAGTTGTCCAGAGGAAATTCCACTGCTATGGTCTATCCCGGAAACTTTGAAGAATCACTGGCAATTTGAAGGGTTGCCACTTGTTGGCGAGCTCAATACACCAATCGTTGGCAGCTCCAAAATCATGGCAGTCTAAGTCTGGCTCGACAACTTCTGAATTCACCGATCTCATGGACTTCGGAAGCTAAAACTGTTTCTTGTGGGAGCTAGAAAGCTTCATGGTAAGCATATTAAGTACTTGTACTGGTTAAAGAATTACAGAAGCGAGATGTTGATTGGGCAAGGGTAGAGAGTTTTTGAATATAGTGATTTCGTGGCTTGGAAAGTGCATTCAAGTTGTAGAAACAATAATTACTCTCCAAGGGTAGTACAGGAAATCATCAGAAAAAGTAAGGAAGTTTTAGAAACATGAAACATACCAGTATTTGGGATTCTTAAAAATGTAAAGGGAGACATATAAACTACGACTGAGGGCGTAGATGTTAAGTCACATTGGACATGCTAATAGTTGAAACAATAACTTTTTTTCTTTCTTTTACAACGCAAAAGTCGGCTACAATTACTGAAAAAGACTGGGGAAAAGGGAATCATTCTTTAATAGCAGAATTGTAATATGTTTGATTATAGTTTTTGATAGGCAATACAACGATATGGAGCTGAAAAGGAATTTTTGCAGAGAAACTGATAGGTTATACTCTCATCGCCGACACCGCGAAAAGGGGGGAAACTTCTAGGCTAAACTATGCTAAGGAAATCATAAAATTATACCATGCTGCGCTGCTCTCAAATAGGTGACACGTTGACATTGTATCCCAATCTATCAACTGATGATGTCTAATTATGTTAAATTGAGGCGAAGACACTATAAACCGAGATGACTACGCCACGGATGGAAACCAAACCCTAGTGTACGTTGGGGCACCAGCTTTCATCTGTGACCCAAACTTACATCAATCACTCTCCTACAAAGACCATCCCGCTCTAGACCAAACTGCCACAACCACTTCCCCAATAACGCCTGATCAAAGAGGGTCAAACGTCGAATACCCAATCCCCAACTCTCAAATGGCTGACACATTGACATTGTATCCCAATCCATCAAATAATGATGTTTAATTATATACTCCATGTAGTTGTTTAATTGAGACGAAAACAATATAAACCGAGATGAATACGCCACGGATGGAAACCAAACCATAGTGTTCTTCCTTAATTGAATGTGCACAAAATTCAGTAACACCTCTATGAAGTGAAAACCGGAGGATAAGAAAACATCGAAAACAATGATTGCCAAGTAAAGAGATGGGAGTGAGCTTACAGATACAAGTCTCTTCCGCTCTAGACCAAACCGTCACAACCATTTCCCCAATAATGCCTGCTCAAAGAGGGTCAAACGTCGAACCATACCAGTGTAACGGGAGAGTCTCAGGTTATATAAAAAAAAAAAAAAAAAAAAAAAAAAAAAAAAAAAAAAACTACTTCTGCTATCACAAAGTAGTTGTGCTGGCAGCAGAAGCATTCTCAAACTGCCAATTCTTCACGAAGGGGGTACAAGTGTCTTTGTATCAAAACCAAGGGTAGTAAAAGTGTCTTTTACTCTAGAAAATGAGAAACAAAATCACTCGATCTCTGTGACCATACCAGTGTGTAACAACTGTGGAGGAGAAGATGGAAATGCAGGCCAAGGAAGACCAACAAGACACATCCCGCATGGTATGGCTAGCTCTAGCTCCTCACTTTGCAACTTCTCTCTCTGTTTCTATCTTTTAACGTTATGGGTTTTGTTCGTGTTGTCTTGGTCTTCATGTTTCTGCGCAGGTTCAATTTAGTTTTTAAATTGAGACGAAAACACTATATACCAAGATGACTGCACCACTGATGGAAGCCAAACCATACTACTCGTATTCTTCCTTGATTAAATGAGTGACACATTGACATTGTATCCCAATCTATCAAATGATGATATTTAATTATCTACTCTATGTAGTCGTTTAATTGAGACAAAAACACTATAAACCTAGATGACTAAGCCACCGAAGAAATCCAAGCCATAGTATTCTTCCTTAATTAAATGTGAACCAAATTAAGAAACACCGCTACGAAGTAAAAACCATGATTATCAATGAAAGAGATGGAAATGAGCTTACAGATTGTATCGATAAAGGAACCGAGAGGCCTGCTTCACCGGCAACTTGGCCAATCCATCAGCATACTCGATAAAAACATACTCAATCGGCTCATTCGAATCCCTCTGAACATCAAACTTAATCCCAACAAACCTCCCAACCCCAACCTTCTTGTGAACCACATAATCCCCTGACTTGAGAGTGTACGGATCAACCTTATAGCTAACATTCCCATTCCCATCCTCTCCTCCACCGCCTTTCAGCTTCTGTAACCCTCGCTGTTGCTGCTCCTTCACCAGCCGAATATACCTCTCCGCCTCCTTCGAGTCCATCGCCGTCCTCGCGTTCGCCTCTCTTTTGCCGGCGCTCTCGCGGTGGATCCTCTCGTTGAGCAGCGATATCGCGTCGCGGTCCGTCTCGGCGGTCTCTTTCCGGCGAGGAGGAGACCGAGAGACGGTGGTGGTGGCGTCGGCGGTGCGGACGGCGTTCTGGAAGGAGTGTTTCAGGTGACGGTGACGGCGGCGAGAGTTTGTGGGAGAGGAAATTGACCAGAGATTGACGGATGTGAAGGAGGAAGAAGATGAGGTTAGTCTATCGGAGATGGGAGAGAGAGGGAATAGAGAGGGTTTGGAGGACATTGTGGAAGCCATGGTTGATTTTTGTGTTGAAGGAATGAGGATTTGGAGGTTTAAATTGATGAAGATACCTCAATCGCCATTGTAGAGGGAAGAAAATGCTAGGTATGGCTATGGCTTCTGGTGGAGAAGAGGGTTTAGCGCTGCAAGTTGAAATGAAAAAACCAGTGAGGGAGATGAGATTGAGATATTTCAAAAATAGAAGTATTCAAAATGTACCCCAAAAGTTTAGTTTTTTGACATTTGTATCCTTGAGTTTCAAAAATTAATAATGTTGAGACTGGAATATTCTATTAATTTAGTGAGATATTACTATATCGATAAATGAATAATTTATTAATTTAGAAATAAGTTTTACATGTGACTTCTAAAATTGGGAATGTAAGTTACAATGTATATTCGTTAGAGATGATAAATAAATTAAAAAAATGAATTCCAATACACATTCTATGAATTATAAATTAAGGATTTGTCGAGTTCATTGTTTTGAATAAGTAAATATTTATTTCATGGTACCAATAAGTTGATTCATGGTACCAACGCAGCACATTAAACATGGTTCGAAATTGCTTACTATAAAATGCCCATTGAAAATTTGGAATCTTTTGGTAATTATTAATTTATACTAGATAATCTTATAATTTGGAATATGTGAGTAATATTTAATTTATATTTTTGTTGAGAGCAATGTATATACACTGGATTTCAATAGTAGAGTGAAATGGAATAAACAATATAATTATAGCAGGTTACACGTAATATCACATATCATGTAATAATAACATATCACCCAATAGCATACCAAGTGATAATAACAACAATAAATAGATCGACATATATTGAACATGAAGCATGCTTATAAACCGTAAGCGATTATAATACTGTAAACTGCATAATCCTCTACGTCAATAATAGCATATGATAACGACTTTGAGATAATAGCAGCAACTCCCAGTATAGAATAATTTCAGTATCTCTCTATTTCGACTTATCAATAACTAACTCGTCTTGAATGAGAAATAACTATAACACTCGACCTTATTTATAGAAATAGGTGACCCAATCAGGTCGCGATGTGCCATAGGGACACGTGGCAACAAGCAGGAGTCAGAGGCCTGAGTCTAGACACATGTCGCTTGGATGTCATGCATGCAGATGCAGGAGGCTATGGCGGTAACACACAAGAGGGGTTATGTGTCAGAAGCATCTGACTTTGCCGTTTGACATGTCAGTGGCGGAGCCAGGATTTCATCGAAGGGGGGGGGCACTATTCGGCGTATTTTTACTCTTACTTATGAGAACAGGAAATTTAAATATCAGCAAAGACATTATAGGATTTCTAGCTCAGTTGGTAAAGCACTCGCCTATTGACTTCGCCCACGAGTCTCTTTGTGGACATTTTATTTTTTGTCTTTTAAAAAAAATTCCAAACGCGCATAGGGGGAATCGAACCTTCGACAAAAGGGTTTTATGCCGCGCATTTTACCATCTCTGCTAGAGACACTTATGAAAATAGGGTGGGGGAGGGGTGCACTTTTGTATTTGAAGAGGGACACTGTTATTTTTATTTTATTTTATTTTTTTGCAAATTAAGGGCTATCTAGTGTTTTCGGAACATTGCCCCCCCCCCCCCCCCCCTGTGCCCCTACATGGCTCCGCCCACGACTTGTGCATGTGACAAAAAGCTGTCACACGAAGACACGCAACAGGGGTGTGTGTCAACCAGCTGGGACAGGGGTTAAGACAGTGACAGGTGTCACCCTACGTGTCACTCATCCAATCAACAATACAAGCTAACACACTTTATAATAAATGTCATTATGTACTACTCACGATTTACAATGCTAATTACCACTTGAACTGATTATTAATATTAATTTTTTTATAATTATATGTATTCTTAATTTAGCAATTAAAGAATTTATGAAGACATTTGGTGTAGTTCTGAACGAGCTTAACTATTAAAATTTTGCAAGTATGAGTTTATCTATCTACTTACTAAATATGTAAACAAGAAATTCACATAAGCAACATAAACCTTAAGAAATGTGATATTTACATTTTCTACACAATATAAGGACTAGTTGCATAAAGTAATATTTAAGCATGCTAACAAGTTATGTGAAAAACATGTATTTAAATTAAATACAAGAATTTAATACTTTCTAAAAATCAAGGATATTACATGGGACAGACAAATTATTAATTTATTGAGGTTATTAATTTATTGAGTATTAATTTATAGAGGTTTTACTGTAATGTGGCCTAAATTTAGGCTGCAAAATTGCACCACCTGCATCCAAAATTTGCTTTTCTCGACAAGCGTGTACACAAACTTTATAATCGTGCACCACATGTCCCAAATTTTCAAAATTCGTTCAGCGGGTATCCCTTCATTAATTTCCATCCATACTGGACGGAATAATGTAAAAAATACTAATGTACCATTCATTTAAACTCTATTTTTTTCTAAAGTGGCAAGTCTTACTAACAAATCCAATAAAACTAAAAATAATCAAATCTTAATTTAATAATTAAGTATATGTAAGATCATTTCATATATTTTCATCAAAATTGCATATTTTACATCATTTCAAGTTATGAAATATGTTTTTATTAACATACATCCGCCAATCTTAAAGTCTTTAAACCTCTTTTTAACAAAGTTATTATGATATTTTATTTATTAAATTTAATCGGAACTATAATATTATTTGAACATATTTTATACATAAAACACACATATTAACTAAGCATACTTTATTTTGTAGCAACATCGCACAATTCCTTTACTCCCTCCTCCATTCTTAAATTTATCTGATATTATAATATTATGTAAGCATATTTATTCTTAAAAGTGAACTTCAATAAATTAAATGTTGTATACTTAAAAATAAGATATTTTCAAAAAAAAAATCTTATCTCTCTGGTACATCCATTGTAGAACACACACGAATCAAGCTTTAAGCAGCCAAACATCCAACCTTCTAACATATATCAACTTTAGTCAAATTCTTTCGATCAATCACCATCGAAGACTCTCTGCCATGGTTTCGTCACAGTCCCATCAATATCTGTAAAATGAAAACAACTCAAATAGTTCAACTTTGCATCCACCGGCAATTTCATTGGAGAATAGTACAGGCTTTGGTTCGTATTCCTACACTCTTCATCGGCGGTCGGAGGAGGAAGGGACGACGCAGGTGGTGTGGTCCCCCCCCTCTCTCTCGGCGCTGCGTAAGAATGATAGGGGAGGGAGGTGAAGATAACGATATAAGGTTTTGGGGGGACAAGGTATAGGAAATTTGGTATTGTGTGGGGGTATTTTTTGTCATTCCTCTTAGCAGCCTTTGACGCTCTATTTTCTTATCCGAGCTTATACCATCGGCATAAGAGAATAATTTCTCTGTTTCTTCTGTTTCTTCTTAATTTGACTTTTACCACTATTCACCGATTATGCTTACATTATAATGGAGGAATTTAGTAATTTTTTCATGATGTTGTAGAGAAAACTATACTCTACAATACCATAAAACGATTATCAAAAAATTACATCGTTTTACCATTCAAATAACCAGGTCAAACTGACATGGCTAGAATGAAAATGTCAAACTAAGAAGAAACAGGCCAAGTATAAGTTATCCCATCCTAATTTGGCTCTCAAACACTGGATAAAAAGGGAGACGGGATAATTTATCTTATCCGCCCTCCTTATCCGCCACACAAACGTGGCCTAAATCAATAACTCAAATGTCGACCCCCTATAATAATGTATACCGATATCTCGTAGTGAGGTAAAAGTTAGAGAAAGCATCAGTAGCTTCTTATGTCAATTGTTATCAAGGAATGTGATATTTTCTTCTTAATACCCTTATTTTGAAGAAAACTAGCTTGTTCCCCATGGTTCGAGGCCACTAAAAAGGAGAAAAGCATTTTAATAAACTCTTCTCCATTGATGTTCCTCAAATTCAACGGCGATGATTGATCCACATAAGCGAAATGTACAGTACATCACTGTCTTGTTTTAGTATATAGATGTGACATTCGGTCATGTACGAGACAAAGATCATGAGAGCATTTTCTTAATTCAAAGATGACCTCGAATTCAAGCTAACTTAGTAAGATATGATTTCTTATAAAAAAAATAAAAGAAAAAGTTAACAATGGTATATGTAGGCCTTTATATGCATCATCAAATCAATTGAATATAGTGGGCTAGTTTTGCATTGTTCTTCTCACAAATCGCCCAAAACCCATCTCTCGTAGAGAAGCCGTTAAAATTATATGTCCTAGAAGTGGAGACATATGTGATGCAGTCATTTCAGAGTAGTCACATTTCATTAATTTAAATTCATCGATCGATAAATCAATCGACGAAGCATTTTCATTGTTTCAGTATTTTTAAACGAAAATTGTGCAAAACCAAGAATTTCATTGAGGACAATAGAGAAAATGAATGTCTTCAGAAAACCCGCGACTCCAGCACGGGTCACGAGACCAGCAACACAACCAGCTTAAAAAGACCCGAACCCGCAAACAGAGGAAGAAGAAAAAGAAAATTACAAGAACCCAACCCAATTCTATACACAATTACTCCCACACTTGTTTGTTCTTAGCAGTAAACTTTTTGTAATTAATTACCTTCTCTCTTGTTGTGTCAAAAGAAATAGGAAGAACCACCCAACTCCAAATGATCAAACCCGTCCGAACCCGAAACCGGTGGCATCTGACCGAATAGCGGGCTGTGCACGTATTGGCTCGAATCGAAACCCACGTACGACCCGCTCCCACCCGATTCGTACCCGCCCGACACCATCGAACTCTGCTCCGAAAACCCGAGAATTGTAGCCGGGTCGTTCCAAAACCCGCCACCCGAAGAATCAATACCCGAAACTTGAGGTGGTAGGGGTGGTAGCTCCGACCCGTCATAAAACGGGTCGGATCCAGACCCACCACCACCATTACTTCCAAATGCCGGCTGCTGCTGGTAGTAAGAAGACGAACCCCACGTCTCACCGCCGGTCACCACCGGGTACCCGCCATTTCCACCGGAGAAATCCGATTGGAAATGTAATTGCGTGACGGTGAAGGCGGTGTGATCCGGGTCGGGTTGAGAAACCGGATCCGGGTTGTAAACATTCGGGTTCGGGTCCTCCGGCGAGACGATGGAGGTGACGGAGGAGCCGGGCGGCATGTCGGAGTAGACGAAGTTGGTGCGGGCACGGGTGCCGCGCATGGAGCGGGCGGCGCGGTCGTAAGCCAAGGCGGCTTCCTCAGCGGTGTCGAATGTACCGAGCCAATGCCTCTCTTTGGTGGAGGGGTCGCGTATCTCCGCCGCGTACCGCCCCCACGGACGCCGCCGCACGCCGAGGAACCGCGTACCTCCGCTGCCTCCGGTGGTGTTGGTGGTGTCCCCTTGCTTTTTCTTGGACTTTGACGTGGAGGAGGAGGAGCTCATGGTGGTGAAATGTGTGTGTGTTTTGTTTGTGAAATTGAATACAAGTGTGAAAGAGGGAAGATGATGATGACTTTGAATGGTTTCATGTGGGGGTTTATATAGGGAGAGCCACTAGAGGTGTTATGGTTGCATGTGAGGGGTTGGTTTGAAAACTTAATAGAATAATGGGGGGAGAAAGTGCCAACCTTTGTCTTCTCTTAATGAGCAAATTCTTAATTTGAAGTATTCCTTGCCATGGAAGTTTTTTTCTTTCTTTCTTTCTACCTTCTTATCCTACTTGACTTTTAGCTACCTTATAGTTTAGGTGTGTTGACACTGTGATAGTCGCAGTATAAAAATTGATATTTAATTTTATGCACAATTGAAAGTTCTAATACTGCGGACGAAAATCTTATAACGATCGACATAGGCGTCTGACAGAATATTGAAAGATGGAGACAGTAGAACCGTTTGACACAGCTAAAGTCGAGAGGATAGATTTGACAAAAATCTGGTCAATACTCCAAATCCGGAATTTCTTCGTGAAAAGAGAATTCCAGATAAGCCAATTCCGCGTTTATATTTATCGAAGAAAAGATTACGAATTTAAATTATCCCAAATCCTCCTTCTAAAAAGGAATTTTGGAGCAAATAAGAGCAAGTCGTTTCTCCGTATCAGTTGCCACACGCCACCCCTGAATTGATGTGACTGGTCCCCGGAACTGTAAAATTATTTATGGAATTCTACAAACCTTAAATTTCAAAACTCCATAACTATTTTAGGGATCTTACAAGAAAATATACCAAATTTTGATAAAAAATAATCCTCCAATGTAAAGAAAGAAACAAACTACAATAATCTACACATTGAAATAACATGGAATTTATGATTATGTTTTAATATGTTGTTCTTTTTCTTATTTGCCTTTTAGTCCCTTTCTTTAGCGGAATGTTGTCGTTTCACTAATTGTGAAATTAGTTACTAAGCTAGCTTCTGATTAGTTGATTCGTTAACTTCTTATTTCAGCCATATATAAAGCCAATTGCTTTTTCTTTCTTGGTACAAAATGATATTCAATTTCACTATCTTCTTTTCATCTTCTCCTGTAGCGTTCCTATTTCTTTCTTTTCTCCTTCAAGTATGTACTATGCAATTAGGGTTTTGGATCTATGTCCATCATCTTAATATAGTATCAGAGCCTAATTGGGACGTTGTTGATTGCGTGACTGTAGTTTTTGGCTTTCAATTTTGAGTTTCCTTGCTTGATATCATGGTTTCTATTGTGTTGGGTTAATTTCATATTCGGTTTCTGAGATGGTGACTGCGGAGAATTTTGATGTTTCATGCAGTGCTACAGCGACGGTGGATCCCCAATCACCATTTTATCTCCATCATGATAATAGTCCTGATAATATTTTGGTCACTTAACCATTAACGGGAGACAAATGTCGTGAAGATACCTTGTGAGGCCGAGGAAACCCCTAAGTGACTTTACATTGTGAGGTACATGTCAAGATGTTATTGCTTACATCTTCTTCGGATATGCAGCCACTCCTACTCCACATATGACATGTCCTAAATATTCAATTGAATGCTGTGAGAATGCACATTTTGACATCTTGGCATACAATGTATTGGCTTTCAATATTTTTTGCAAGTGCCTTACACGACATTCTATAGTTTTGCTGTTGGCTAATATCATCAAACAAAGATAAAATGAATTTTCTGAGAAAGGGCTTGACGGCCTGATTCATGAGTGCCTGAAATGTGGCCGGGGGAATTTGTTAACCCAAATGACATCACCGTGAACTCAAAATACCCCTCATGGGTTGTAAATACAGTTTTGGCCACATCTGTCTCCTTCGTCCTCACTTGATAATACCCAGTCCTCAAGTCCATCTTAGAAAATAATGCAACTCCTCGTAATTTATACAATAGCTCATCAATCATAGGTATGGGAAACTTGTTCTTGACTGTGATGTGGTTCAAAACTCTGTAATCAATGTTGAATATCCATGATCCATCTTTTTGTTTTACTAACAGAACTGGTGAAGCAAATGGACTTGAGCTAGGTTTTATTGTTCAAGCTTGTAACATTTTTTGAACCAGTCTCTCTATCGAATTCTTTGTACCAAAAGATAACTCTAGGGTATTTGGCATACATGATTACTCTCATATTTAAGAAACACCGAATGATCTAGTTGTCTTGATGGGGGCAATGTTTTGGGTTCTTGGAAAACCATATGATACTATTGTATGACTTGTTAAACAATTGTAAGTACATGTCCCTTTGTATTTCCTTCAATACCAATAGTGTACATTGGTTCTACTACTTCATTCTCATCGTACTATAAAAATTGGTAAAGACCTCCACATACATAGCCTTGATGTTAGGGGCTGTATTTACTCCTTGTAGTACTATAGTTTTTTCCCCTTCTAAGAATGTAAGCTATATTGTCTTGAGATTCATAGAAATGGACTTACCTCTTTGAGCCATTGTACTCCCAAAACTAGGCCACAAACCTTTAATGGAAACGATATCATCTAAGTAACAATGTTGTGGTTCCCTAATTTAAGATGCAGCTCCATGCAAACCCCAGAACTTATGGTTTCACTGCCATAAGCCACAGTGACTCATGTCTGGTGTAGGATGAGTGTTAAGACTTAGTTTATTGGCTGTCATTTGATTTAGGAAGTTATGGGTACTTCCTGTGTCAATGAGAATGGTGGCCATAGTTTTCTTGATATTTCCTAATAGTTTCAAAGTATCATGTGTTACATTGCCATATAGTGCATGTACACAAATTAATGCTTCTTGATCTTCAGTACCAAATACCACGTTGTCATCCTCTTCTTCTGATTCTTCTCCATCCACTTCCCCCTCTTCATGCTTATTACTCACAATCATGAACAATTGTTTGGATTTGTATTTATGACCAGAACTTCTCATCACAATAGTAGCATAAATTCTTTGCCCTTCTGGCTTGCATTTCCTCTGCAAAAATCTTCTTGACAAGTATTTTTGTATAATTAGTATTGTTGTTGTCTTTGGACTTGTAACTTGTTGAATTCTTGTTACATTTTGCTTGATTCTTCAAGTTGTTCTCTCTCATTCTTGCTAGAGCTCTGACATGTTTCATAGCTCTTGGAAAATGCATTTGTACATATCATCTAATCTCTTCCTTCAACCCACTGAATAAGGATTTCATGTATCATAGGTTCGACTCTCCAACATTAGCTTGTTAGGACTGTACTGAACCACTTTGTGACCATCTCTTGAACTCCATTATCACACTTTGTTGGCCACAATCTGTAAACTTATAAGCTAGTAATGCCGAGAATGACTTCCAACTTACCCCTTCAAAGACTCAAAGTCCCCATCACACCACTGCCTAACTTTTCCTTCAAAACGTAAAGAAGATACAATGATCTTATGCAGATCTTCCATGGGTCCACCAGGAAGTATCTGTCAGAATCATTCAGCCCATATATTTAAACCCCTCAAATTTTGAAAGTCAAATTTAGGTATGAAGGTTTTGTGGTGGTGTGGCTCATGCCTGACATTGATGCATTCTTGTCTGTATCTTCCATCTAATGGTGTGTTCCTCACCCTATTTATGGTGGAAGAGGGTTTAGACCCCCCAAGTGCTCTAAA
Organism: Linanthus parryae; assembly: GCA_023055425.1. NCBI lineage: Eukaryota > Viridiplantae > Streptophyta > Magnoliopsida > Ericales > Polemoniaceae > Linanthus > Linanthus parryae. Next base: position 11,771,511 of record JALGPY010000014.1, read on the forward strand.
TTTGCCATTTATGGAGTTTTTGAGTAATGATACTGAGTCTGCTGAGTGTTCTTGGAGGTTTCCAAGTATGAAATTGACCCATTTTGAATAATTTTACTTCAACTAATTGGAAGATCTTGATAATCCCCTCGGGTTGTGCTCCATACTATCCACATTCTCCTTTTGTTTCCCCATATTCTCCGATGGTATCCCATGACCTCCATCTTATCATCGAGGTTAGGGAGCTGGTAGTCTGTTCTTGAGCTTGGGATATGCAATAAACTTCATCCTCCAGTTGATTTAGGCGATTTGTTTCTGCCATTGCTTTCATCTGCACCATGCGAGCTCTTGGTTAGATCGAATTTAGGCTAGGATACCGAATGTTGGGATTTGAAAAGCTGTAAGAACCCTAATAATTGCGGATTGCACAATTGACGAGGAAATAATTGGTATGTAGAAGGAGCGAATTATATAAAGGAAGACGAGAGCAAGAGAGAGACAATCGAGAGAGTAACTGGAAATTCATTAGTTAAATCCAAAATGCTCAATTATGGGTTACATATACACAATGAAGAACATGAAGGAAATAAACATATTCGATTATATGAACACCCCCCCCCCCCCCCACAACCGCAGCCCAGCCCAGCCCAGACCACGTCGTTTTACGCCCTCAACACTTGTTGTGTGGCTGGTCTCGAACTAATTTCCTTTTATGCTCTTATGTAATTTATTTGTTGCCTATTTTGTCCTTACTTTATGGTACAACATTCTATCCCTTTCAAAAGAAATGTCTATCCATTTCAAACTCGTCCTTATACATAGTCGTTACACTAAAAATTTAAAGTTGCGACGATTGGATTCATCTAATGGCTACGGCTATTTGGACTAATCCAACGCCAACTGCTGCTCTGCGAGTCACCGTTCATTTGGTAAGGGTTACTGTTCGTTTGGTAACCCTACCTTCTAATCCCTTTACACGTAAGAGTTGTTGTAGTTGTGGGATCAAAATGATGAAACGTTTCTCACATATCATTGTGATCTTCCCACGTTGATTATGAGTATGAGGAATTTGTCAAACGGATCCGTAACTTATTCCAACGTCATTTTTCTTCTTCACCATTCTTCAGTCTATAACATGCACTAGTTCCACCTGCATTTGCCCTTGTGAACAAATACCAGGTAAATATTGATCCACCCTGGTGTGTTCTCCAATGCACTCCTTCAACTGTGAGACATGAAACACATAATGAATTCTTGAAGTATGAGCTTGTAAGCTACACTTCACCCTTTCTTGAGAATCTGAAATGGCCAATAAAACCTTGGATCTAACTTTTGGTTAGCCATGTGTCTGTAAGGATGTAACTTGAGGTAAACCCAGTCCCCTTCTTTCAAGATTCTTCCAGTCCTCTTCTTATCAACATGCTGCTTCATTGTATTTTGAGTTGTTATCAAATATTGCTTCAAGAGATGAACCATTCTAGCTCTGTCAAGAATGAACTGTTGCACTGTGATATCTGCAAACTTGTCAACATAATGGAAGTTCACCATAGGTGAAGCATAGCCATAAAGTGATTCAAAGGGTAACATTTGCAGGCATGAGTGATAGTGAGTCAAAGGGTAACATTTGCAGGCATGAGTGATAGTGAGTGTTGTACCAATATTCAGCTAGGGTGAGACATTTACACCAACTTTTTTTGCCTCTCTTCAGCCGTACAACCTAGGTATGCTTCAAAGCATTGATTCACCCTTTTAGGGCTAGTTTGGGAATGCTGTGGCGGTGGTAGAAAGTTGCTGTGTAAAAACACAGTAGAAAGCTGCTGTGAGTTCTTGATAAAATGTTGTTTGGTAAATATTACGTAAAAGCTGATGTGAAATATTTATATAGTAATTTTGTGTTTGGTAAAATCAACTGTGAAGTTGCTGTGAGAGGGTAAAATGACAAAAATATATGAAACGTGTCATTTCCGGAAAGATAACTATTGATATTTAAAAAAATTATAAGGTCAAAATCGGTTATAGATAAATTAATCAAAAGCACTTTCTGAAAAAGCATCTCCCCTTGCTTCCTGAAAACTGCTGTGGGACAGCAGAAACTGTCCGAAAAAGCATAAATTTTATTTTTACCAAACACACTAAAACTGCTTCTGCTGTCGGAAAGCAGTTGTGCTGGCAGCAGAAGCATTCCCAAACTCACCCTTTTGTTTGACCACCTGATTTGGGGTGATAGACACTTGAGTGGCATAATTTGGTACCGATGTCATGGAACAACTCAGTCCAGAACCCATTAAATGGGATCCCGTTTTTATATGTTCATGTTACATAATTACGTATTGCGCCCAAGGGGATGCATTGTAATTAACTGAAATCCGAAGAGTTATGCTGCAAATAAGTGGAACTACGCCTCTTTAAACAGACTGTTCCACGCAAATCATTGGAGACTGATTAACACTCAAGATGCATCACCTTTTCTACTCTCTCACTCATCCAAAGGCGGGACGTGCTGTAAACCATTGTGTTCGCCCAAGAGGTGCACACGTCTTGCAGGTAATCCTTCAGTTCTGGTACCCTAAGTAGCTTGTACACATTTTGAATGAACACTTGCGTTAGTTGTTATGCAGATTAAGGGTGAATTAGAGCAATGAAATATCCAAATTGGTCATTCTATCCACCACCACTATGATACAATCCGCTTTCATCTCTCTCTGCTATGATATGGGCAGAGCTTAGACAACGATGAAAAGGACGAAACATGAACACAAGAACACAGCAGATATAATGTGGTTCACTAGCGATGAGCTAGCTACCTCCACGACCCAAAAACCCCCTTTTATTGGAGAGAAACATCACGTATACAACCCACACAGTATAGAGCACGACCTATAGCCTTTACAAGCTGTATAGGCCTACTATACAGCTTGTGCTCAAATAAATACCAAAACAGAGCGAACAAACAAGGAAACAACTAATTGGCCGCCTCCATGATTCTCTTCACACTAATACCAAACTGTCTTCACAGGAAGTACTTCGTACGAAGACAACAGGTCTTCGCGACGAAGAGCTTCTGCTACTGCTTGTTTTCTTTGTCTCGTGCTCCTCCGTTTGGTCTGTTTCTTTCCCGGCTTCCTCGCTAACTCCTAGCCAAGCTCAAGTACATTCAAGGCACCCTTGATTCCCAAAAAATCTCCACCTTGCCTTGAATCCTCTCATCCTCTTGCGCTTAAATTAGTCGGTTCTCTCCAATAGCCCCAGATTCATAAGTTGCTCCAACTTTGCCAAGTTACTGCAACGTGTGCCTCCAACGATGCTCCAACACCCGTCTAGTTCCTGTAATCGAACCCTATCGATGTTCCAACTACGGCCGAGTTCCTGCAACCGAAACCCCTGTTTTTTGTTCCAACTCCCAACGAGTTCCTACAACGAATTCGTTTGTTTTTCTGACTCCCACCGAGTCCCTACGACAACCTCCCCCCAGCACGTGTCCCCTTCACGTTCCATGTCTCTCATCAGAGACTCCCCTATTCCACCATCCGCCTCCTCGTCAAGAGAAAGGATTCCATCTTTCCCCCAACGGGGCCCGGAGCACGAAGTCATCCGGTGCGCTTGCAGCCATGTCTGCAAACGCCTTCCCCTTTGGACACTCCCTCTTCTAGTGACCCTTCTCTTTACACAATGAGCATACGTCGTTTGGCAACTTAGAAACATTTCTCTTCCTTTTCCATAACCGCCATTGAACGCCACGAATGTGTTGGAATAGATGCCCTAGAGGCAATCGTAGATTTAGTATGAACAATGTTTTGGCTAGAATATTCATTTATTATTTATGGCGATATTTAATATAATGAAGTCCTTAGATAAATTGTGTTATTTATCTTAAATATCCCTAGTCCATTATATTGATTAATAGGGCAATCAAATATAGACTAGTATGTGGGTAGATTGATATGGAGATATTAAGTCTAACACATGGGTATGCATTAGGAGTAATGGCATACTGGATGACCCACGACGAAAAGGATACATTAGATTATGTGAAGTCACAATCGCTTTTCGTAGTGCCAATATTATTGCAATCCTTGGACTTGAAGTCACTAGATACTCTAGTTGTGAAATATTGCGCTTTGATGTTATCAAACGTTACGCCGTAACTGGGTAATCATAAAGGTGGCTATCGGGCGTGATAGGAAGCAAGCTTAGAGATCGTAGTGATGTAGATAGGATTTGTCCCTCCCACATAATGGGGGTAAGTATCCACGGCCACTCGAGGGATGAGGCTTATTGAATGTCTGGCCAGACTCAGATAAATTAATATGGAGATATTAATGTTATCTGCAAGTATAAGCATATTCCCAGGATCGAGGAACTATGGATTGGATATACGTGTGTGACTATTTATGTCTCGTGTCCAATCCGGATATGGAGACAAAGGGATAATGCAATATGACATATTGGGCACAAAGGTTTGTCGGGATCACTGACTATTTCTATTGGTTGGGTTGCATGGATGTGTTGCTAGACACCGCTCCATGTTAGTAATAGTTACTACCAACTATATAGAAACCTATGGGGTCACACGTCAAATAGAGTAGAGCTAGATTTGGAATTAATTAATATGGATTAATTAATAAAAGGATCATTGTGCAACACCTTGCAAACTTAGTAGGACTAATTTGCAAGGGAGGGAATAGTTCTAGTCCTACTAGAACAAGAAAACTCTTTTATGGAAACAACAAGGAGTTGTTGGAGTATATAAAGGAGGCTCTGGCTTCCTTCCCACTACACGAGTTATTAGTCATAACACACAAAGAGTGGGAGAGAGCAAAAGAGAGAGCAAGACAAGGTGCTAGGGCCGAAACCCTAGCCACCCGTCCGCCCCCTTACCCGACGGCAAAGAGAGGCCGCCCCTCTCTTGTGCTTTTGGTGACTTGTTGCTTTGATCTTCACCCCTCTTCCTCTTGGTTCAAGCTAGCACTTGTGGAGAAGGAAGAATCTAGATCTCACCTCTAGACGTGGATCAACCGTAGAGACGAGGACATCATTCTTCGTGTGATCTCACAAATCAAAAGGTACACATCTTCTATGTCCTTAATCATGTTATGATGTCTCTTCCTGTGATCCTTGGTGGGCTTTGAGTAGGATTAATTTTTGTTATTCCGCTGCGATACCTACGTCAAAACCCAACATTGGTATCAGAGCCACAGGTCGTAGAGCATAACATGATATTATGTGTTTACGATTTCAGTTCATACACCGTATTATTGTTTATTACGCGAAAACTGAAAAATTGGCATAGTAGATGCAATATTGAATTTGATTCAATCAAACAAGACCCAATTTAACATTGGATGTTAGAATTGGTGAGTTTAATCACATAGGATGTGAATAATTGGGTTCTTGAAAAATTAGGGTTCATGGGCACATGATTGAAAAGGGGTTTTCAATTATGGAAATAAAATTATGGAAATAAATCCATATGGAAACAACCTTGCTTGGGCAACAAGGAAGGAGGAAGGGGACTAGGGCCGAAACCCTAGCCGCCCGCCCCTCCCTTGTGCGCCAAGCAAGGCCGCGGCCCCTTAGGCGTGCGGCGGTCCTAGGGTTCGGGCCACTTGTTGGCTTGGACCCTTTGGACCGTTGAGAAACCCTAGTTACCCAATTTCATTAAAATTAAACAAGCGCGTTAAAATTGGTTTTAACTGTATTATGTGCTTTATTGCATGGTGGATGGATATGGCCTAGGATTGTGGATGTTTATTGTTTTGTGGTTTGGTTTACGGCCTGCGAGCTGATCAAATTAATGTAATAATTAATTAAGTTTTACGGCCTGCGAGTCGTTCTTTTTCTCCTCGACATGTGAGGCTTTTATTATTTATTTATTCTAGATGTTAGGCTAGAATTAGAAATATTTAGATGATAGCCAAGAACATGGAGAAGAAGACTGGAGAACCAAAGGAGCCAAAAGACATCCCTAGGCGCGCAGCTATGGTGGAGCACATGGAGATGAGCTCGGCACTTTAGGGCAATTAGATATTATCATTGGCTTGATAATATCATTAGTCTAGAGGCCATATCCATGCCACGTTTTTTTATTTTTGTGGATGTTTATTATTCATGCCTTGTTATTTATTTTGTGTGTATGGCGCTACAAACAAAACGATAACAAGATAATAATAAACAAGGTTGGTCTTTTATTGTGGATGGCCCAATCCAAATAAGTAGACCATGTTGATAAGATCAACCAAACATATTAAAAGAAATCCCTCAATTAAATATTGCGTTTTGCCTTCTCCAGCCAAAACACCCTTCATGATCATGGCCTATTAAAATTCGGGCTTGCCAAAGCAAGGCGATTTTAATTTCCATGATGTGTCGCGGACGACGCAAGCAAGTAATGCGTGTATGTTGAAAGTAAGAGGTTGGACGCAACTAGGCAAGAGTCAATTGGATTGATGAGCTTAGAGGCATGACAATTAGGAGTTATCCAATTGGATAAAGAATAAAAGGAATTTATTCACCTAATTGGACCAAGAGTTGCATAGGATGCAATTGGAATGGTTCCTACCTAAATAACCAATTCTTGGGTGACTTGCCAAAGCAAGCTCAAGGAGAAGTGAAATAAGGATCTTGGACCCACTAGAAAATATAAAGATATTTTCCGCTTTAATAGTGAGGGCTATTAATCCGAGAAAAATAGTGGGAGCTATATTTAATGATCTAGCCATTGTTAAATATAGTTAAATTGTTCAAAATACTAAATTGCATATTTTTCATTTTGTAGAATTCCAAATGGCAAACAACAACGCATCGAGTTCATCCCTACGATCTGTCCTTGAGAAGGATAAATTGTCAGGAACAAATTTCCTTGACTGGTACAGAAACTTGAGGATTGTCCTCAAGCAAGAAAAGAAGCTGTACGTCTTGGACACTACAATTCCAGACCCACCACAAGATGAGTCTCTACTAGCGGCAGTAAGGGCACGTCAGAAACATGTTGATGATTCTAATGACGTGACTTGCCTCATGCTTTGTACCATGACTAGTGAGCTTCAGAAGCAACACGAAAACATGGAAGCCTATGATATGATCAGACACTTGAAACAATTGTTTCAGGAACAGGCAAGGCATGAGCGCTATGAAGTGTCTAAAGCATTGTTCAAAAGTAGTCTTGCAGAGGGGAATCCAGTAGGCCCTCATGTACTCCGAATGATCGGGTACATAGAGAACCTTGAGAGACTGGGGTTCCCACTCGGCCAGGACTTGGCGACTGATCTCGTCTTGCAATCGTTGCCTGGCAGTTATAATCAGTTCATTATGAACTATAATATGAATGAGATCAACAAGTCTTTGCCAGACCTATTGAACATGCTAAAGACAGCTGAGCAAAGCATCAATAAAGGCAAGGGCAAAGCCATAATGATGGTGCACAAGAAGAAGGGCAAGTCAGTTGCATCTACTTCAAAAGGAAAACGCAAGAAAGTTGCGAAATCCAAGGATGCCCTAAAGCCTAGTGGAGGCGTGGCTAAAGGTGAATGTCACTACTGCAACCAGCCGGGTCACTGGAAGAGGAATTGCCCTAAGTATCTGGAGGATAAGAAGCTTGGAATAGTGATTCCACCACCACCAGGTATTTATGTTATAGACGTCAATCTTTCTATTTCATCATCCTGAGTATTAGATACCGGATGTGGATCTCACATTTGTCGTAATGTGCAGGATTTGAAAAGAAGTAGAAGATTGCGAAAGGGGGAGATAGACTTGCGCGTCGGGAATGGAGCAAAGGTTGCTGCATTGGCTGTAGGCGTTTATGAGCTATCTTTGCCTTCTGGACTTATTTTAGAATTAGACAATTGCTTTTATGTGCCTGCTATGAGCAGAAACATTATTTCCGCTTCTTGTTTGGACGAGAAAGGTTTTTCTATTTCAATAAAGGACAAGTGTTGCTCCATTTATTTTGATAGTATGCACTATTGTAGTGCGCATTTGTCTAATGGATTGTATATTCTTGATCTAAATAATCCAATCTATAACATAAATACTAAAAGGATTAAAACTAATGATTTAAATCCTACATATCTATGGCACTGTCGTTTAGGCCATATAAATGAGAAACGCATATCTAGACTCCATAAGGATGGACTTCTAGACTCATTTGATTTGGAATCATATGAGACATGTGAATCTTGTTTATTAGGAAAAATGACAAAGTCCCCTTTCAATAAGAAAGGCGAGCGGACTAGTGAGTTATTGGCACTCATACATACTGATGTATGCGGGCCATTCCCCACGCCTGCCAGAGGTGGTTATACCTACTTCATCACATTTACTGATGATTTCAGTAGATATGGATTTGTATACCTTATGAAGGCCAAATCCGAATCCTTTGAATTGTTCAAGGAATTCAAGAGTGAAGTAGAGAAGCAACTTGGCAAAAGTATTAAAGCTCTACGATCAGATCGTGGAGGAGAATACTTAAGCCAAGAATTTGATGAGTATCTTAGAGAGTGTGGGATAGTGTCCCAGCTCACTCCACCCGGAACACCACAATGGAATGGTGTATCTGAGAGGAGGAATCGCACTCTATTAGATATGGTGCGATCTATGATGTCTCAAACAGATCTTCCGATATCCTTTTGGGGACATGCTCTAATGACGGCAGCTTTTACCATTAACCGTGTTCCATCCAAATCAGTCATGAAGACGCCATATGAGATATGGACTGGGAGGCGTCCCATAGTGTCGTTTATGAAGATTTGGGGCTGCGACGTTTATGTAAAGCGTTTACAAACAGACAAGCTCGGGCCTAAAGCGGATAAGTGTAAATTTGTGGGATATCCTAAGGAAACTAAAGGATATTACTTCTATAACCCTACCGAAAACAAAGTGTTTGTTGCTCGGACCGGCGTGTTTCTAGAAAGAGAACTAGTCTCTAAAGAAGCAAGTGGGAGGGTTGTAGAACTTGAAGAAATTCATGAACCACAAACCACTGAACCGATAATGGAACATGAACAGGAACCACAAGAAGTTGTGGAAGAATCTGTTCAAGTAACACAGGAACTCCGTAGATCAGGAAGAGTGCGTCATGAGCCAGAGAGGTATGGACTTCTCGTGACTGAGCCCGATGACGTACCACTCATGGATGATGAGCCTGCAAACTATGGAGAAGCCATGAGTGGCCCAGACTCTAAGAAGTGGCTAGAGGCCATGAGATCCGAAATGGATTCCATGTACACCAACAAAGTATGGACTTTGGTGGAACCACCCGAAGGGGCTCGACCCATAGGGTGCAAGTGGGTCTTCAAGAAGAAGACCGACATGGATGGCAAGGTAGTTGCCTATAAAGGACGATTGGTGGCCAAAGGTTATAGACAAATTCATGGTATTGACTATGATGAGACCTTTTCACCAGTCGCCATGACTAAATCCATTCGAATCTTGCTTGCTATTGCAGCATACTACGACTATGAGATTTGGCAAATGGATGTCAAAACAGCGTTCCTTTATGGGAACCTCCTTGAGGATGTGTACATGACACAACCAGAGGGTTTTGAGGATCCAGAGAATGCCAATAAAGTCTGTAAGCTGCAAAGATCCATTTATGGATTAAAGCAAGCTTCTAGGAGCTGGAATCGACGTTTTGATGACGCGGTCAAAGAGTTTGGCTTCATCAAGAACGAAGATGAGCCTTGTGTTTACAAGAAGGTTAGTGGGAGCTCTATAGTATTTCTGGTCTTGTATGTGGATGACATACTAATCATTGGCAATGATATTCCTACTCTGCAATCTGTTAAAGATTGGCTAGGAAAGTGCTTTGCAATGAAAGACTTAGGAGACGCAGCCTATATACTGGGTATAAAGATCTATAGAGATAGATCTAAAAGGTTGCTTGGCCTAAGTCAGAGTACATATATTGACAAGGTGTTGAAGAGGTTCAACATGCAAGATTCCAAGAAGGGATTCTTGCCCATGTCACATGGAGTCACTCTTTCAAAGAATGACTGTCCCTCCAACGAGATGGAGAAGGACCGCATGAGTAGGATACCCTATGCTTCGGCCATAGGATCCATCATGTACGCCATGCTATGTACTAGACCAGACGTATCATACGCGTTGAGTATGGTGAGCAGATATCAGTCCAATCCGGGTGAGAGTCACTGGATTGCTGTCAAGAACATCCTAAAGTACTTAAGAAGAACTAAGGATGTATTCTTGATATTTGGAGGAATGGAAGAGCTAAGTGTAAAGGGTTACACTGATGCAAGCTTCCAAACCGACAAGGATGATTACAGATCGCAGTCTGGATACGTGTTTTGCCTGAATGGAGGAGCTGTGAGCTGGAAGAGTTCCAAGCAAGGCACAGTTGCTGATTCTACAACAGAAGCTGAGTACATTGCTGCTGCGGAAGCGGCAAAAGAGGCAGTATGGATAAAGAAGTTTATCACTGAGCTCGGTGTGGTCCCTAGCATAGTGGATCCCGTAGAGTTGTACTGTGACAACTCTGGGGCAATCGCACAGGCAAAGGAACCAAGATCGCACCAAAAGTCAAAGCATGTACTTAGGAGATTCCATCTTATTCGTGATATGATCGATCGAGGAGATGTGAAGATATGCAAGATTCCGACAGATGACAACGTGTCAGATCCGCTCACGAAACCTCTTGCGCAGCGAAAGCATGAAGGGCACGCTAGATCTATAGGCATACGAGATGCGCCGGATTGGCTCTAGTGCAAGTGGGAGACTGTTGGAATAGATGCCCTAGAGGCAATCGTAGATTTAGTATGAACAATGTTTTGGCTAGAATATTCATTTATTATTTATGGCGATATTTAATATAATGAAGTCCTTAGATAAATTGTGTTATTTGTCTTAAATATTCCTAGTCCATTATATTGATTAATAGGGCAATCAAATATAGACTAGTATGTGGGTAGATTGATATGGAGATATTAAGTCTAACACATGGGTATGCATTAGGAGTAATGGCATACTGGATGACCCACGACGAAAAGGATACATTAGATTATGTGAAGTCACAATCGCTTTTCGTAGTGCCAATATTATTGCAATCCTTGGACTTGAAGTCACTAGATACTCTAGTTGTGAAATATTGCGCTTTGATGTTATCAAACTTAACGCCGTAACTGGATAATCATAAAGGTGGCTATCGGGCGTGATAGGAAGCAAGCTTAGAGATCGTAGTGATGTAGATAGGATTTGTCCCTCCCACATAATGGGGGTAAGTATCCACGGCCACTCGAGGGATGAGGCTTATTGAATGTCTGGCCAGACTCAGATAAATTAATATGGAGATATTAATGTTATCTGCAAGTATAAGCATATTCCCAGGATCGAGGAACTATGGATTGGATATACGAGTGTGACTATTTATGTCTCGTGTCCAATCCGGATATGGAGACAAAGGGATAATGCAATATGACATATTGGGCACAAAGGTTTGTCGGGATCACTGACTATTTCTATTGGTTGGGTTGCATGGATGTGTTGCTAGACACCGCTCCATGTTAGTAATAGTTACTACCAACTATATAGAAACCTATGGGGTCACACGTCAAATAGAGTAGAGCTAGATTTGGGATTAATTAATATGGATTAATTAATAAAAGGATCATTGTGCAACACCTTGCAAACTTAGTAGGACTAATTTGCAAGGGAGGGAATAGTTCTAGTCCTACTAGAACAAGAAAACTCTTTTATGGAAACAACAAGGAGTTGTTGGAGTATATAAAGGAGGCTCTGGCTTCCTTCCCACTACATGAGTTATTAGTCATAACACACAAAGAGTGGGAGAGAGCAAAAGAGAGAGCAAGACAAGGTGCTAGGGCCGAAACCCTAGCCACCCGTCCGCCCCCTTACCCGACGGCAAAGAGAGGCCGCCCCTCTCTTGTGCTTTTGGTGACTTGTTGCTTTGATCTTCACCCCTCTTCCTCTTGGTTCAAGCTAGCACTTGTGGAGAAGGAAGAATCTAGATCTCACCTCTAGACGTGGATCAACCGTAGAGACGAGGACATCATTCTTCGTGTGATCTCACAAATCAAAAGGTACACATCTTCTATGTCCTTAATCATGTTATGATGTCTCTTCCTGTGATCCTTGGTGGGCTTTGAGTAGGATTAATTTTTGTTATTCCGCTGCGTTACCTACGTCGAAACCCAACAGAATGCGCCTGACCCCAGACCGTCCGTACCCCATATGTGACCCTCTCCCGCATCTCCCTTGTGTGTAGAGATGATATTACCTTCCCAACGTGAGAGTATCCTTTCCAGCAAAAGCACTCTACACGAACCCCTCATAAGACTGTTGTACAGACACCAACAAAATCTGTGCGACATCTTCATCACTTATCTTCTCATTACTGTTTCGCAACTCACGCAAAATAGTATTAGGACGATCCAAGTGATCTATTAGATCCGTACCTTCCGCCATGAGTAGAACAAAGAGTTGTTGCTTCAACACAACTTGTTGGTGAGCGACTTCTTCTTGTTTAGGCTCTCCAACTTGCTCCATAGTTTCTCATCAGTGCCTTGATCGCCAACCTCCGTGATAACGTTGTCCGCCAAACACAACATGATCATTGAGTGTGCTCTTTCCTCCAACATATGATAGTCCTTGGTGGTTGTAGAAGCCCCATATTTATCTTCCGCCAATGGCAACCACAAGCCTTGCTGCTTCAACAAAGCACGTACCTTGATATGCCATAAGCTGAAGTTGTTTCTCCCCGTGATCTTGTCGATCTTGGTCATCCCCCCGGTCATCTTCTCTGCAGCTCCTTTTCCAGATCTGCAACCCCCAAACACGTGTTCCACCTTGATCGCAAAACCATAGCTATGAATTTCACGGATTGTGAAACTCTAGCCCTATAGCTCCACCTTGATCTTGGAACACCACAACCTAAGATTTGATATCGGCTTGTTATGATCTGCACATAGCTTATATAACGATGAAAACGATGAAACAAGAACATAGGAACACACTCGATATAACGTAGTTCATTAGCGATGAGCTAGCTATCTCCATGACCCGAAAACCCCCTTTTACTGGAGAGGAACACCACGAATACAACCCACACAACGTGGAGCAAGAGTCATAGCATTTATATAGGCCTACTATACTGGTTGTGCTCAAAGAAGTACCAAAATTGAGATAAAGAACAAGAAAACAACTAAGTGGCCGCCTCCAGGATTCTCTTCGCACGAAGACAAAACTGTCTTCGCACGAAGTACTTCGAACGAAGACATCGGGTCTTCGGACGAAGAGCTTCTGGCGCTGCGTGTTTTCCTCATCTCGTGCTCCTCTGCTTGGTCCGTTTCTCGCCCCGCTTCATCGCCAACTCCTAGACAAGCTCAAGTATATTCCTGGCACCCTTGGTTCTCAACACTCTATAACCTCTTTCTCTATAAATAGCCAAGTCGCTTGCAAGTCGTGCAGAGAAAGACTGCAACCCACACCAATCGCCATTGTTCTAGTTGCTTGATCATTTCTTCTCATCCCTACGCGGTGAAGCTCATGATACCGCATCTCTCACTTTTATGGTTTGGCTAGATCATGGCTTCTGTAATTTTCTTTTTATTTTCTCTCAACAGTAATTTGAATTCCAGCTCCTGCTTTCAATTATCGGTCAACAACATTATTTGTGTCACCAGTGCTCGAGTAAGATCAATTCAACGATGATATGATATATAACGTACTATAAAAATATGAGAGTGTATAACAATGAAATGCTTCAATGGAGAGAAAACAAAGGGAACAAGTGATTCCTAGCATGAGGCATGAGTTCCAAATGATGAAGTTCAACTTAACAAATAAATGGTCGGTATACATGATTGTTGTGAATCATTGTGAGCATGTTCTCTTTCATCTCTCAAAAGTGTATTTTGATGATTATTCTCAATCACTATGAAATTAATTTAATGTTGTTTCTTTTTTGCAATGCTAATTTAGTTTAGTTTATTGGATTTAGGGAAGCAGTAGTTACTTTCCATTACCCATTATTTAATTAGTTTGGAGTATTGAATAAGTAAAAGACCCTACAAAATCTTGTTCTCCTTGCATGTGATGTGCCATAAAATTTAACTACTACTAAGAAGTGTTCATGAACAATGAACATGTAGGTAATCATGATCTCTCCCCTGCAATCTATTAAAACATTAGAATCAATCACTTCCTTAATTCCTTATTTAACTTTCATCATTAGATAAGTAAACTCTCATAATAGCTTATCGCTAAAGAGGCTTTATGGGTCGTGTGTTCCTTAATTTTTTCAACTTACATTTCTCTTCAGTACTGTTAACCAAGTTTATGATGGAATGAAGAATGAACGAGACCGCGAAACAATTTATGTTTGAAGTTAGGGTTCTCTTCTTCAAAGATTGAAAGAGGTGTATGAGAAAAATCAAAATCATCAAAAAAAGATTAATTAATTATCATTGTAATCACAAAAGCATTTGTGAAGAACCAAACTCATGTGGCCTCACAATTATTAGACACCAAATTGAATCATATCATTAACATTAATCAAGACATGATATTCAAAAAGTTAATGAACCAATGAGATGGATCAAATTTCATCCATATATTATTAATAAGAGACTCAAATGTATTTTATTAAACTTGTTTTGATCAAAAGGTAATATATTTTATAAATTATATGTAACCTCTTCGAAAAAATAATGATAGGCAGTAGTATCTTTTAAGAACTATTCTATAGATAATTTCACATGCTAGCTACAACTAACAAAATTTTCTTTTTCTTTTTCTAGTAAACTAAACTTTGTCAATGATAGGCTCAAGACTTTTGAGTGACATTATGTTTTTTTTTCCTGTTAATGTCAGAGTATCTCCCTCTTCATGGTATCTTAGTCGTTTGTTTTTAATTTGCACTAATGAAATCTTAAACTGTCAAGAGGTAGATTTAGTCAAGATGTTCTTGCAAGTGGTTAAGTTGAGAGAACAATTAGATTTTTGTCAAATCACCTTGTTTGACCAGAAAGATATCAACCATGTTTATGGAGGTAGTTTAAAGTGTTGCAAAATCATCAAAATGCTAGATACATACTATCTTCTAATTGGTCCCTCGGAAGACATCGCACATGTAAATATTTGAGTGGTATGAACTATGATGTCGGCTAATGTAATGCCTAACTAGTATAGATAACAGGTAGTGAGTGTAAGTCTGCACGAACAAAAAGTAGGAAGTATGGAATCTGAATATAGAACTCTTATTTCCGTGGTTCAAAGTGTGTAAAGATTTTGTAAGCTATAAGCTGACGTGTTAACTAAATGTCATAATTGGGCCAAGAGATGAGAAATATTATCACACTTTTTATTCTATTTATGGAGCATTGTGATAAGAAGAAACTCGACACTACTTTAAATCATTAGTGTTTTTTTTACTTGATAGGAGAAAAACAACTAGAATTTTTTTATGATCAAATTTCTTAATTTTGTTTTTTGGGAGATGGTGTTACATTGTAGGATACAATTTTTTGTTTGTTATGTGAATGCAAATATATGGATCATGTTACCTAATATTTTGCAAATAGTAGGACTACCTTCTTTTAAGTGGGATGTTTGAGGAATATATATAATCTCAGCCATGTGCCTCCCAATTTAGAGCCAAAACATTCAAATGATGAATCCCACAATCTTCTCTTCTTCCTTCTTGATCCAAAAATTTTCAATTTCTTTTTCAACTTATTCCCCCATTGATCTACATGGCTCTTGCTCTTTATGAATTATTTGAATATCCTCCTTTTCACATTTACGTTCATAAAGATGTATGAAGGGGAGACTTCATATGCAAAGAGAGAGCACATGCTGGGTGGCATGGGAGAGGGAGATTACGAGAAAATTAAAACAAATTAATTAATGGTATTGATTATTAGGAATTAATTAATCACCAAGAGCTAGCAAAGGAAGATAAATGTCCTTTTGACCAGATACCATAGTATCCATTAGTCCATGTTTTCTAATGAACTTAATTTTAGTACTTCAACTTGGTTCTTTATGGAATTAGAATTTGTTATCATATGCATATGCATTCATTTCTTCATGGGTCTTGTTAAATTTGACTTTGAAGAACTATAGTAATAACATGGAATTAAAATAAAATTGTATTGAGACTCGGAATTTGTACCAACTACGAATAGTTATTCGTGAACATGTTTATCCTGAATAAGTAAATGTATAAAGTTAACTGAAAAGGGTATCCTTTCTTGACATTCCAGACAAGAGATTCATTGCTTACAGTAATTGTTTCGTTAGCACTTAGCCGGATAATGTATTCCAAATAATATTTCGTAAACATTATTAGAATTTTTTCTGAAACGGACTGCAATTTCTACAAAGTTCAAATATGAAGCATCCTTTTATTTCAAGTTCGCATTGTCTGTTCCGAAAATTTTACTTATACGTTAATTTATATGTCTTGCTAAAATTAGTTTCAGATTGTCGACCGACCTACTAGGTAAATGATGATAAGTAGAGATGAAGAGACAACAGAAGGATGATTCACCCAAGAGAAACATTAGGTCAAAAGTAAAACCTAGAGAAAGACTTTGAGAGGGACAAATGCACACGTCTCTCTCGATTAGTGAAAGACTTTTTGGTGAGAGTGTTGTGTTGGGATTTGGGTTAAGCAGCTACTTTTGCCATTGTTTTGTTGCCTTTCTAGTATTTTAATGGAGTTGGGGGGTGATAATTGAAACCCCATTTTTGTCATCTTCCTGTTTCTTTGAAAGACCACGACACACTTGACACTCCTAGTCTTTATTGTAGTAGTAACTTATAGTCAACGATTCTTATGAAGGGTTGCATATTGAGGGAGGGTTGAACATGAAGGAGTTAAAGTAATGGAAGATTAGTTCTAATTTCTCATTACAAAATTAAGTATGTTCTAGATTCTTTTGACGCGTCAAAGTGTTTTTCGGTATTCGTGTTCAAATTCAGCTCCTGAATGTTTATTTTATGAGCTGATCTAATCGTGAATGTTAATATTAAGACCCATAACATGATTGATGTTGAGTTATATAGAGCCACCCACTTCAATGTGCAGGTAAAATTACGCATTGATGAAATTGATGAAATTGTATCCAAATTCATCTATTCGTAAGTGTTTTTTAACGTGATAAGAGAAGCTCCAGTAGTATTAGTTAAAGTTTATTTATAATTCGATGAAAATTATATATCTTTATTTTAGTTATCATACATTTTAATAAATGCTCCAATAATATTAGTTAATGATTAGTGAAATTACATGTGACACATACTTACGGAATTCAGAACAAAACCGCTATGAACACGGTTAAAGAAAATATAAAAAAAATTCTATCCGACTCTTTAAATGTAAAGAGCGGATAAATTATCCGCTAAGATAAAAAAAATAGAATAGAGGCTATTGGAAACAACATTTTACAATCATTTTTGTAAGAAATACCATCTTATTTCAATATGCAGGTAAATAGTAAATTTCTTTAGGCGAATAAAATAGTACATTTCATTAAAATGAAGTTAATGAAAGTTCCCTAAAAATATCAATAGGATTTGGTCCATGTAGAAAGCAGTTTGATTTTACTTAAATGTGTGTGCAAAAAAATCCACATTGTGAGTCACCTGTCAAACTCAGGCATGTGATCCGGGTCGGACCGAATTACAAGGCTTCGCCCTGGAACTGGTTGGGAAACAAAAAAAAATCTCTAAAAGTAAAAATGTTGTTAGAAAAGAACAAATATTTGTTCTAACTTATATCGCTCATGATGTACTAATCACGTTATCTAAACGCAAGTGAGCATCAGTCGTCACATATCATAGTGAACGAGTTAAGTGTGCATGTATGAAACAAATTAAAGAGAGTTTGTATTCATTTTTTCTCATGCGTTTGAATATAGGATTGAGAATTTTGACAAAGCAATTAATATTTTTCATGCAATTAACCTAGATTTGTAATGAGACAATCCCTCCTCATCAAATCCAACACTTCACGCAAACAAGTGCAACACTTGAAGTGCTAGTTCAAAGGTAGAGCATTGAAAGCATCTGAATGAGGTTCATAGTTGGATCTGTGTTTTTATAGACTAGAATACAATCGCATGATATCTTATGTTGGTGTACCGAGATCAATTCCCTTCTGAACCAAATATGGGCCATTCTTAGAGTGCATATGAAGCCAAGCCCAAAGATAAATGGGCAAGCGGAGCTGGAGGCCCATGGACTGTATCCTCAGATATGAGCCCATTATATTTTGGGATCAAAGGGAAGAATGTTAGAATCTCAAACTATCAACTAAGCCCATCGACAGCGTCCCTTAAAGCTCAAAATATGATACAAAAGATGCTTTATAACAAGTCTAAAGCTTTTCCGTGTTTCGTTTTTACAGAAAAATGTTGGTTTACCCACTTGAGCTTAAAAACTCTTTAGAATTAATCGTGAGAGTAAAATGACTAAAATAATATAATATTTATAATATTGCAGACATCTTCCAAAAATTTAAAAAATCTTGGCATCCCTAAAATTAATTGCCAAACAAACATATGAAAATCAGCGGGGTTAAAATGGAGAGGGTTGGGGTTTGTGCAGGGCGGGGTAGGGGAGTGCTATCTTGACCTGGGCCGAGGCGGGTTGTAAATTCACTGGTTCGGGGTGAACCGTGGCGGGTAACTCGGGTTACATTATATGTTTCTTTCTCTTAAACCCCTTTAAATCTTGACAAAAAAAACCTATTTAATTTAATAAAAATAGTAGAATAATGAGTACTATTTTTTTTGGTAGAGTAATAAGTTGCAAAAATTTTTTTGTAATTATTTTCTCAAGTATTGTAATTATAATTGTATAACTAAAAATTGTATAATGGGTGACCCGTGGCAGCCGCAGGTAACCCGGGTTACATTATATGCTTCTTTCCTCTTAAACCCATTTAATTTAATAAAAATAGTAGAATAATGAGTAAGTTGTAATTATACAAAATTTGTTTTCTAATTACATTTTCCCTCAAGTATTGTAATTATAATTGTATAACTGAAAATTGAATAATAGACGACACTTGTTGAGGCGCTTCGGTTACAATCAACCGGGCCATCCATTTGCTCAGATTCCCTAACGGACCCGGGCCCGTGTAACCATAACCGGTATACCGGTTTGGGCAAGGTTAACCGGCAGGGCTAGTGGGAAATTCAGTCGACAGCCTCAGTTTCGTATCGGTTAACCATCTGGGCTCAGTTCGGTTCGGGCCGGGCTATGGCTCGGTTCAACGGAGGCTCTAACCTGGTAATATGCGATTCTTGTTCTGGTTCGCTCCAATCGGGCTCGGGCTCGGTTACGTCGTGTTCGGTTAAAAACCGGGCCGGTTCATCAGTTAACCACAGTTAACCAGCCCGGTTGACAGGTCTACAACAAACGATAAACATAACACATTCCGTAAATGCAAGAATAACGACACAGACGGGAAACCACACAATTGCACATTAACACGATACAATAAGTACGAGACAACCAACGACGAAACGATAAACACTCCTTCATTCATTAATCTACACCAGAAAGAAGCCAGTCTTACATTTCGCCTCCATAAGCACGAGGCGTTAAAAACAGAGAAAAAACATCTGTTAATAATAACACGATACCTACGGCACTAATGGAAGCTTTGCAGCAACAGCTTCACTGCGAAGAAGAGAGTAACTTCAGACTTCAACTCTTTTACAGAAACAACATCCCAGAGTACAAGAACCCTCCCTCACTACTTGTACAACAAGTTGGGCAGCGGTATGCAGACAACTTTAGTCATGTTTTTTTTGAGCAGTTCACCGCGCCACAATCCCGACACCGGTGTCCGCCTTCTGTTGTGCGAAGTCAACGGCATGCTCACAGAGGTTATGTTATGCTGTTTCCCACCGTGCCTCAGGTAAGGCTTCGTGGGCAAGATTTGGCAATCTTGGACTAGGACAGGAAGGGGAGGGGCGGCGGAGAGTGGCTCCGGTTCATTGACGTCGCGCGTGACGAGTTGGTTGCTTTCCGACATGACTTTCTTGAACTCTTCGAGCGCAGTGCGCATCCAATCGTACCGGCAGAGCCTGAAGGCTTCTTGCACGCTCAGCTGTTTGGATCAAACAATGTTTAAAATCAAAACACATTTGGCACATCACTAAATTTCGATTCTAATATACTCGAATATCACTTTTTACATACAATAACGACATATATTTGTTACTTTGTAGATCCAATAAGGCTTGAAATGTCTTTAACCACCGGAAGGACTAAAAAAACACAAACAAAAGAACCAAAGTTGATGTTCTGTTTTTCAGCATGTTTTTGTTTTTGAACATGCATGAAAAGTACACTGCCTAGTGTGCTTTCGGAAAAACAGATACCAAAATTGCACTAATATCTTAAACCGAACACATTTTTGGTACTCGTGAGCTGTTAAAACTCGGAGGAGTACCTTAACTTCTGTGAATTCCAGAGAGGTTGCACAATCACTTCAATAGTTCAAATGATAAAAATATGATGAACGATAAAACCTAGTATGCTGCTAAAACGGAAGGGTGGAGGAGAAGAATAAACTGGAACAATCTGCATAGAAAAAGAGATTATTTTGTTTCATATACATACCCATTTCCTACCCCGGTCCCCCTGCTCAGGCCACACGTCAAGCTCCTCAGTTACCTCCAAAGCAAACATGTAACCTTTGCAGCCTCCAACCGTGCTGCAGATTTCTTGACTGCTTTTGCTCCGAAATTCCCACACTCCCAAAGGCTTACCCTAAAGCAGAGAAACCAGTTATCAGAATCCTGATACGATCATCTTGGAAAATAGAGACATTTCCCATTTGAAGAATTTTTTTTCTACGTGGACATAAAACAAACAAAACAGAATAATTCCCAAGAACAAGCAACTATTATTGCAACACCGCAAAGCCAGCTAATAATATCTGCATTGAGACAAAATTTACCAATTTTAAGTTTCGCAAAATCGTTAATTCTAAGGATATTACCGTTATTTTACATGGAAACAATTACCGAAAATTGAAAAGACTAAAGAGACTATGATAGCATGCGGATATAGACAAGAAACCTACTCTGAGAATTCCTCTCACTCCAGCTTCTTCTAAGGCTTCCCGACATGCAGCTTCTTCAACAGTTTCGTCATCTTCCCATCCACCCTGTATAAGAAATAACAAATTCTAAGAACCTAAAGAGACACTGTTTTTTCCATAAATGGTATATATAAAGCCAAAAAAAATAATAATATGAAACAGCTGAAACAAAGGGGGGCACCTATGTACCTTGGGAAACACCATATCATCGCGATTTGGTGAAGTGATCATAAGTACTTCTAACTCGTCATGATCTATGATGTTTTTTGCCAACCTATACGGGATACATCTGTAGTTCAAAAGTATATTAGTGAGCGACAATAAATCGAATTGAGCATGAACAAAATCAATAAAGGTAACCACAGGCTAACCCTTGATCTTATGGGGTTCTACTCGTGAATGATAGGATAATGTAAGGTGAAGAATGCTCACAAACAGAAAATGGAAGACTCTTCCCCTCTAAAACAGTAAACATAAAACATGACTCACATATATTTCAGCATCTCTGAATGAAAACTAGATTTACGTGCACATCAGAGTAGTACTTATTTGTATGTAAAGTTCGTGAACCTCACTTAAGGGATGGATTTGGAAGTTCCATTTTGGTAGAATTCAACATCTTAGGGTTCAATATCATCCAAATTACGCAAGTGACTGTCACAGCAAACAATATAGCCTTTCAAAACGATTCCAAGGCTTTCCCTTGACTCTGCAGATTCTTGGGTGAGTTTAGTATGACTTATAAAGAGCTCTTACATGTCAATTTTGGATTATAAGTTGAAACCAGCTTATAAGTCGTGTGTGGTATGGACTTATAAGCTTAAATTTTGGATTTGGACTTATAAGATCATAGTTTTAAAAAAGGCTTGTAGAAATAGTTGAGTTTTTTAAGCTTTTCTTGGACTTTTTTTCCTGAACAAAGTTTTTATACCAAACACACCCATCTTCTTTCTTCTCCATTTTTTTTCAGATTT
Organism: Linanthus parryae; assembly: GCA_023055425.1. NCBI lineage: Eukaryota > Viridiplantae > Streptophyta > Magnoliopsida > Ericales > Polemoniaceae > Linanthus > Linanthus parryae. The sequence goes on from JALGPY010000014.1 coordinate 11,793,561, forward strand.
TTTTACATAAACTTATAAGTCGACTTAAGCTACAAATAAGTCATACCAAACTCACTAAAGTGGAAGAAACAATCAAACAATATGTCCCATGTTTACGAGTTTTGTAGTTCTAGACAGTCTGAAAACCGATGAGTTCATCTGCTTGCGCTGGGGTCAAAGTAGCAATGGCGCTCTATTGTTAATGACAGTATGATTTTTCTTACATTAGAGGTTCACACGACAGCTCCAGTAGATTGAACTGGTGAGATAGTTTTAGTCTTCTCTGTACTTTTCTATGAAAGTTTAAACAGATTTCTGATGGTCAAGGAATAACTTTATACAAATTGTGTGAACTTTCCCTGAACCTACTAGGAGTGAATTGAAAAAACAAGTATGAAAACTTCTAGGTAACCCAGTGCATATAATCTCTACCCCACAAAGAAAAGGAATAAATTTTTTAACTGGCATATGATGCTAACACAAGTGGAATAGAGATCAATATCTACAATGATAACGTCTAAATCAGTCTACTTTTCCAGTCATCTAAACTAATAGTAATATATACAAACACCACCCACAATTTTTGGTGAAACATTTGCTCTTCCCAAAATACCCTTATTACCCATAATTTAAAGAGGGCAAATTAGTAGCTAAATTATGAAATTTATTACAACCCAAGTTCATAATTTGTAAGTTGCAAACAAAAAGCAAGATCTAAAATTAAACAAACTCCTCCCACGTTAATTTTTATTTTTATTTTTGTCAAACTCACCGACGTTATCTTTTAGTAGTAGCTATTTTTTTCCTCCTACATTATACTTTCCACACATCGCGTGGGCACCAATACTAGTTTACAAATAAATGGTTGGTCTACAGTAATATACTTTGGGTAATTTACACAAAAAAATCCTCATGAATTAGTAAAAAATAAGCAAATGGGTACCTTTACTGTTTACTAATCATCAAGACGCACCCCTATCATCACCTTAATAATTATCACCAAGTACCCCTTGACTTACGATCTGTTAGTCAAATGACGGAAGTTGAAAAGTCGGAATTTTATGATAGAAATACCCATTATACCCTTCATTTGTCTCACTCCTCCCTCTATCTCATGACCAGACTCAATGATTCCCTTTGGCCGTCCTCTTCTTCACCAGAACAACAACCACTAACACAAATCAAGCACCTAGCCACCACCATCACCGTCAACCCCATCGGCGCCGCCAACACGGGCGGTCAGATCTAGTGAAGGAGAAGACAATTCAGGGTTTCTAGACATCTCCAATTGGTTACAATTGCTTTAGCTCTCTCTCTCTCTCTCTCTCTCTCTCTCTCTCTCTCTCTCTCTCTCTCTCTCTCTCTCTCTCTCTCTCTCTCTCTCTCTCCCCTGCTTCTTCCTTACCCTCTTCACATAACACTTCGCCGACGTCCCAAGCATTGCTGGCACCAAAACCTCTATCAAGGTAGAGCATTCTGGGCTCGGAAACTTACTCGACTTCTTCTTGGCTCTAATGCTGTCACTGAGAGAGGAAATGGTGGATCTACATTGAGTGGATTGGTTTATCGATTGCATTTTAGGAACATTTCGATTTGCTTGATTTCTTAAAGGTATTCTCAATGTAGATCCAATTATATTTGAGGGTTTAAATCCCCAACAACCCCTCACCCGATCCGATTACAAACCCATCTCGATCCCAATTCCACCATTGGCGACCCTAACCTGAGTCAAGCTCAAATCGATAAGAAGAACAACCCAATTTCGATTGTTCTTTTTCTGAATCTGATGAAATTGAGGGCCTTTGGTTTGGGGGTTTCAGGTTTGTCAAAGTTAAGTGCTTTGTTGGGTTTATAAGATAAGTTCCGATATTTTTGGTGATCTTTGATGCATTTTTTCTCACAAAGTTGTGAACTGGTTGCAGTCGACCACGAACTGCTCGAGGCTTGGACTGGAGAAGCAAGAAAAACATGAGGAGGGGTATAAGTGTAGAGTAGTACTTATGTGTGTGGGCAATTTGGTCAATATGTTGATTTCTGTTGTTAGAATTTAGAAATAAGGGTGACTTATGATGATTGGCAAACAGTGGGTGGGGGTGTGGGGGGGTGGGGGGGGGGGGGGGGTACCGAATGTCTACTTACCAAAACCCAAGGATAATTTGAGTTAATTACCTTTCAAATTTCAGAATACTTCGAACTATGCAGGAAATCCATCTTCCAGACAGTAAAAGATGTGCATTCATTTCAAGTAGCCTTTCTGGTATCATACCATGACGCGTCATCTATGTATCACCATTCCGGTGTCTTCACAAGTCAATTAGTGAATCTAATTCTCCCCCACCCAAATCACCTCAGCTTAGCACAATGGACAACATGTTTAATTCTATGAGAAAAATCTCGCATATGCTGTCAAACAGGTTGAAAAAAGACCTAAATATTCTTATAAAAAATGTCTATATCGATCTATTTTTCGATCAACTCCAATGGGTAGTCTATAGTCAATAGTAATTGTTGTTTGCTTCATTGAATAGTCTATAGTAACTTTAATCCTTCTCCCATGTCCTCACAAGGAGCAAGATAGAAACCCAGAAAGCACCACCAAGTAAAGCCTTTCCAGCCCGATTCAAACAAATTTCATTTTTTGCTGACCCTGAGGTATCAGTCACATATGGATCACTGTCATTTTATGCCAAACCGGTACCTTCTTCATATCTTCTCTTAGGCATCTCTAAGTCGATTAAATTCATTTCATACTCATCGGTATCAGCCTAGTTTTTCATCTATTCTACCCAAGTCAATTAGTGAAAAATCTCCCCTACCCAAATGACCCCAACCCACCACAAAGGCCAACATGATTGATGATTCGATGAAAAAATTGAGATAGTTTAATCCACAGAGTTGCACATATGGGGACAAGAAACAACATGACAAAGTCTTTGCACACACAAGCATCTGGAAGGACACATATTAGTATATGGTAACAAACATTAAAGTCAATGACAAATAGCCCCACTATTGCGTTATCATCATCTACCAGTATTAGATTAAAAACAATGACTCCACTCTTCTTCATGTCCTGACACCAAAGAATTCTTATCTCCTTGAAACATGAGCGCAAAAAAAAAAAAAAAAAAAAAAAAAGGTAAATGAAAGGGAATTGTGAAATTACCCAGAAACAAGTCTCAGATTCTTCTCGTATCTCTGCCTGAGTCGACCAGTTCTTGCTACAATCGTTCCCATAACCACGCCAATTTCAAGAGATCAACAAGCCTGACGAATCAAATTTGAAGAATAAGAAGATGATAAAAAAAAACCCTAATTTTTCAAATTCATGTCAATCAAACAACATATTTCAGACAAAAAAACCCTATTTTTTCAAATTCATGTCAATCAAATAGGAAGAATAAGAAGAAGAAAAAAAACCCTAATTTTTCAAATTCATGCCAATCAAACAACAAATTTCAGATTTTTTGTGTGGCATTCGCTTACCTCAACGAATTAGGGCTTCCGATAGCCTGCAATCGTCTAAAGCTTGTGCATGCAAATGCGAAACATGGACGGAATCATGTAAAGCCCTAAAAAAGTCAATTTTTTTCTTGTTTCTGAACAGATACAGGGATGATTAAGCCTTGAATGGAGGTCTCAGAGGCAAAAGATCGAAACTGCAGAGAGAGGGAAGAAGACGAAACGCGCGAGAGAGAGAGAGAGAGAGAGGTTTGCAATTGCAGAGAGAGAGAGATAAGAGAGAGTTTCGCGGCACCCAAATGCTATTAACGGCAAATATTTAAAACCTCTCGAACCGGGTTCAGAACCCAAATCTTCTATATATTATTTTAATTCGGTTTAATTATTTCTTTTATAATACTAATACTATTTTTTTATTTGCAAAAAAAATACTATTTTTATAGAATAATATTAATACTATTTTTCTTTTAATAATAATAACAATAATAATAATAATAATGCGATTCTCATTAACTATTTTTTATAAAAACTAATCATTTTTTCGAGTATTACTTAGTATTACAATTTTATAGCGCCGTTCGAAAAGAATTATGGCTCTTTTATTCGAAATGGAAAGAAATTCTTAGTATATGAGAATCAGCTGAGTTGGTAACACTAATTTCGGAAGCCCATGCTTGGCTTTGAGTTCAACTGCTGATAATCTGTTATGGTAAATAGCCATTAATTTTCGCTGTAATTCGTCGTAAAAGGTTGAGTGATCATTAATTTTCTTCGTCTCTTGTTACTCTCATCGTGAATGATTTGTTACTGTTTTTGTTTGTTGGTCTGTATAAAATGTCGGGTATAATTCTCTTTGTAAATATAAATAAGGAGGTCTAAAATTATGTCTTGATTTTAACGTGAGGTAATCGAAAAAAGTCTTGTTCTGACTGTATCGACACGCGTCTCTTTAATAAAAATTATTCGTCACAAGGGGGAGTAATAATTAATGATGATTTTAAATAAATTAAAGTCAACTAACATTTAATGATTGGGAAATTGAGGAAGGTGCCCATGTAATTTCAGCATCCTTTAAAAAAAATCAGTATCTTCTTCGGTAAGCATTTGTGTTTGAGAAATTGGTAGGCCTGCCTAGTAGGTCGGTACGAAATGCTCATTTCTTTTGGGGAAGTCGGTATGAATTCTTAGTCCATGTTTGGTATCTAGGTTTCTAAATCAGATTGTTTAAAAAAATTGGTTTTTTTCTCTTGGAAATGTAACATGCATTGTAGGGATGGCAAAGGGTCGGATCCGGATCGGGTCAGGCCCTTCTCGATCCAGATCCGACCAGAAGAAATGGGATCGAGATCCATTCGGATCGGATCGGGTTTTCATTCAGCCGATCCAAATCCGGTCCGTAGATCCATATATATAGTACGTAGTCGGATGGGATTCGGATCGGATTCGGCTCGTGTTTGCAATAAAATAGAAAATATCACATAAAAAATAAACACTATTTTATACGCTAAGGCATGTTTGTACGTTATGAAGCGTAAAAAAAGAAAAGAAATAGCTTTGTAGGTTGGAGTTACCATAGTATTCTTCTTGTAAGTGTAAGGGAGAGGTAATAGATGTATATTTGTAAAGCACACATATACGTTGGATCGGATCGGGTCGGAACCCAGTAGATCTGCACTCAAACCCAAATCCACATCCAAATCCGTTCGGGTTTGGCTTTCCGGATCCAAATCCGATCTATTTTCAATTGGATCGGACTCGGATCTGATCCATTCCTAATGCATTGCTCGGATCGGAATCGGTTCGCTCGGATCTCAGACAACAGCTACCATTACCACTTTTGGAAATTTACTGACAACATTTTTATAATGATTCTCACACAACAGCTTCTATCAGCGTCACTTCCCAAACTAGCCCTAAGAAGGCCCTCGTTGTTGACTTCCAAGTCAACTTAAAAGAGTCACAAAATACTACAATGTAACCGCAACCATTACCACTTTTGGAAAGACTGTCTATATTCCCATTTTGATATGTCCAAATATAGTTGTCCACTTATATCAAGAGTAAAAATAACGAAGTTTCAATGCTACTCATTCATATTCAATACACTTATTATTTTCCTGAAAAAAATGTTCGATGCACTTGGGCTTGAAGAAAACAAATCAAAGATAATACTGAAAATAGCATGTCAAAACTTGTTACGCGATGCATTAAATACATGTCTCCGGAAAAAATTGTAATTTTAAAATTGAAGGGGATGGGAGTTCCCATTATCTAATATTAATGAATAACTCTATAATGGAATCCCTATAAAGAAAAACTCAAAAATGGAATCTAAAACTTTGAAGTTGTTATGAAATATGTAATTGGACTTATGTGAATATCCACCACATAGTTGGGTGTATTTTGTATACTTATATTCTGGTCCAGAAGGCCACCTAATGCCTATATAAGGAGGCTTAGGGTTGGAGAATAATATCACATCTCAATACTCTCTCCTCCCTACACTATTGTCTCTCTTTATTTCTTGTCTCTCTCAATTATCGTTTCACAACACGTTATCAGCACGATAACTCTATATTGGAGTTGACGGACAGATCTACTAAATAACAGGTACGTTTCTCTAATCATCATTGTAGAACCAAAAGATGATCTTGGGAACTCGCATCATGTAGATCTATGTGCGGGATCTCAAACATAACCCACAGTTTTTTCTTTTTCTTCTTCGTCTTGGAGACATAGCCGATGGTTAGCAATAGACAATACACCATACTACTGGATGTTTTACTTGTGCATAAGCATATGGGTCTGGTTTTAGCATTAACATCTTTTGATTTTTTTTTTTATTTGCTTACTATTAACCAATGGTAGAATAGAAGAGACTCTATACTCTATTATTAAGCACTAGTTAGATCTATATACTTAATAAGTGATATACTAGTACGTGGTTGTCCCACATTGGAGGGTAAAGCCCACAATGTGATTCACAGTTCTATTTAGCTTTGGTTTTGTTGTAGAAGATACACTCATGCTCATGCCTCTTGGTAATAGTACTGGACGCATACTTTGTTTTGTTAATAATTATTGACAGAATAGTAAAGTACTAAATAAGTGTTTTGTTCACTGGTTCTTTTTGCGACTTCTCGAGTTTTCTTTGTGGGGAAGTTATGTGTATTGTGTCTCAATTGACATCTGTTATTCTTTTTATATCTATACATTAAAGAAAATCAAACCCTTGAAGAGGTTTGAAATCAATTTAGTACATTGATTGAAATTTTAATACGTGTATAAATGATTCTGTCTTCACCCTTAAAGTTGTGATATATGGTGATTTAATCGTAACCTGAAGTTACGACACTGTGTTTTTATGACTTGAAGTCATAAATAATTTGCTATTCGATCTCCAGAAGAGGTCTTTACTCAAGATCATTATTAACTGGTCTGAGTTATTTATACGTTACTTACAAAAATAATATTTTCACACCTAAAGTTGTGAACTAGATGACGATTTGGATCGTAACCTGAAGTTACGACGATATTTATTTTTTTATGACCTGAAGTCATAAACAACGGAAACCTACGGAATAGGTCGTAACCCATGACCACTATCGATGGTCTAAGCTATTCATACGCTTACAAAATATTGTTTTCACACATGAAGTTGTGAATTACTTGTTTTTTTATGGTAACCTGAAGTTACAACATCATAAAAAAAATGCATCTAGAAGATGCTTACATCTTCATGATTTGTAACCTGAAGTTACAATATATTTTATGACCTGAAGTCATACATACTAAATATCCAGAAGAGATGTTTACAATTATTGTTAATGTCTAACCTCCAGAAGAGGTAGCGTTCTTTGTTCTTTAATTTATTTCATTTTTTTGCACTCACATTTTCCGTACTCAATTTTTTTTTTTTTTACTTATCATGGATAAACACGAATCTCCAGAAGATGTTTCTTTTTGGCTATTGATATTCTTATATATAGCCAAGTAATTGTTCTTGAAGTAACAAATTACATGCAAGCTCCAATAACTAGAAGTTATGAATCCTATAACCTGAAGTTATAGAATATAATAATTAGTGGTCTCCTGAAGAGAAGATCAATCCTCCTGAAGAGGTTTTATCATGTTTACGCATTTTTCTTTTTTGTTGATAACTTGTTTTAGTACTATGGTTTTTTTATACGCTTATCATTGATTCAAGCAGAGCATCCAGAAGATGTTTTTAGTCCATGAGGGTTTATTGGACAAACGCATTTTATATGCGTAAAAAGTGATTTTCATACCAGAAGTTATGAAAAGTAATATTATAACATGGAGTTATAAAATAACATCAAAAGATATCTCTGAAGAGAGAATCTACAACCACTCGCTTTTAAATAAAAGTGTTGACATTTACGTCCTTTTTTGGGTTTCTGGGAGAAATTTTGATTAGAGAACTACGGCGTCCAAGAGATTGCTTATTGTCAATGTTTTTATTTTAATCTGAGGATTGGGTTAAACAAGGTACATATGAGACAAATTGATGCCAGAAGCATCAACGAAATATCATTATGGTTATGATCGTATTGCTCACGTCATGAGGGGGAGAAGGGGTCCTATTATATGACATGAGCCAAAATATCATTGTCTCTACGGGTATGTACTAATGCAAAATACCAATAAAATGGATAGCTTCTCGACAAATGGGTGTCGGTTTGGGTATACACTTTAAGCATAAAAGGGTGCTTGTGTACATATGTTAATCCTCCAGAAGAGGAACATAAATCAAAGCATCCAAAATAAGTTGGGATATTGATATGCTGCTCTACAAGATGGGAACACAAGATTATGAGGAAAATCTTGAAAGGTTATCATTAATATGGATCAAATCCAACGTTGGTAGTTGAATAGCCCTGGAAGAGGCTCATAGCCCTGGAAGAGGCATAAAGCTCTGGAAGTAGCTAAAGGTACCTCAATACCACTTATGATCCTACAATTAATGATTATTATATAAAGCGCTATACAAATCATACGGGTTAAACGAAAAAGTGTCGACTAGATAATGGCCAAAATAAAGTCAACACATGCATAAACTATTGCTCGGGTTACATAATTATGTAGAGCAAAACGTATAGTACTCAAAGTACTAACAACCCGATGCATAATTACAATATATGCGAATACTACATATCCGCTGTTCAGCGTGGGATCCATGTAGATATTACAAATCCGCTACCAAGCGTGGGATATATGTCCGCTGTTAAGCGTGGGACTTATGTTTGGGATATATGTCCGCTGTTAAGCGTAGGACTTATGTTTGGGATATATGTCCGCTGTTAAGCGTGGGACTTATGTTTGGGATTATGTCCGCTTTAAGCGTGGGACTTGTAAAATGAGAAACATGATATATGGGTCATGATAAATTTTCATTAGTATAATCATCTCGTGGTGAGAATGATGTAATGTTGTATTAGTATCGGGGACTAAGGAACAACAAAAGATTGGTTGAAATGTAACTAGTTACAAATACGATCGTAAGAATCACAAATTTGCGAAATTCCGTGGAGGTTTTTTCCCATGAGAAATATTATTTGCCTGAAGCAAATTGAAAGTGTACACTCGCGAGTAGTTTTTGGTGCATATGCATTTAGTCAATTATGATTGTTAATTATTCTTTTAGATTGTTGTTTTTGCAATGGATTTTGTTTGTCAGGTACAAGGATATTCCAATGAGGGGGAGATCCAATGAAATGCTAAAAGTGCGGCACTCTTTTTCCTTCGCTACGGTTTTTGTCCCACAGGATTTTTCCTAGCAAGGTTTTAAGGAGGCTGCAAGGATTATTGAGTTGCGTTCCAGAAGAATGTCATCACCAATAGTGAGCAAATAGAATTCACCGATGTACTCTTTTTCCTTAGTCATTGATTTTTTCCCATTGGGTTTTTCATGACAAGGTTTTAATGAGGCATCGTAGTGGTGAATATTCAAGGGGGAGTGTTATGAAATATGTAATTGGACTTATGTGAATATCCACCACATAGTTGGGTGTATTTTGTATACTTATATTCTGGTCCAGAAGCCCACCTAATGCCTATATAAGGAGGCTTAGGGTTGGAGAATAATATCACATCTCAATACTCTCTCCTCCCTACACTATTGTCTCTCTTTATTTCTTGTCTCTCTCAATTATCGTTTCACAACAGAAGTTAGAGTTTTAGAGTTGTCTAGTACCAGACTAACAATTGAGAATCTCAATAATGTGATGGAAACAACGCAAGAAAATAACATAGCTGAAAGTAAAATTTAAAATCAGTTTCCTATGGACTGAAATTCCGAACTAAATTTTAAGTGTATTTAACAACTCTGGTTGCTTTTATAATCAAAATTAAATAAAAATGCTTATTAGAATTTATACTCATCTTAAATTTTACTGTGTTTGGGATATATTGACAATCTATACATAAAGAAGATGATACTGCAATTTTAGAGATTGTAGATTCTATTGGTTGAAATCAAAAGCCGGGTTCAGAACAAGAGAACCAAACGAAATTATATTTTCTCAATTCAAACATGCACTTAACCAGAAACTCTAATTTCAAGAAATCGGTTGTATCATATAATATCATTGCTCAGGGACATGCATATGCATGCATGCATTAACAAGTGGAGACAATACATGAACACTAGCCACTCCAGAGCTGGTCCAAGAAACACAAAGTTGAAGAAGTGAAGAGTTTGAATAGGTCAGAAAGAAAAGGTGTTATATATATAGGAAATAATTTGTTTGGTAGATAGGGAGTGTATGCATGTCATTAATTGTTTCTTGACAATGTCTTCGGGAAGCGACTGGTGGATACTAATAACCCACCGACCTACACGATCCCCATGCCTCTGCACATGCAAATTCCCAAATCTCTCTCTCTCATAGTCTCAATTCATTTCTTTGAAATTTGTGAGTCGGGATTGACCTAGGTTCAAGAAAAAATTTATTGAGATAATCATTCCACGTGATATGTTTGTGTAGTGGGACATGTCAGTTAAAATCTCACAAATATACGGAGGAGTTTACACATTTTTAGAATCTTATTTGTGTACCCTATCAAACAGGCATGTCATGTCGCAAGTCTGTGGACCAAATGAATAATTTGTCAATATAGTGTTTGGAAGTTTGCGTTTCGAAAATATTTCTAAGTTTGGCATCCCGATTTATATACAAAATTCTCTAAAAGTACCGATCTTTTTAAAAAACTTGTCCGGATTAACATTTTTCACGCCCGTTTAAAACATGGCCATAAATTATCTGTTAAGAAAACACAAACTTCGACATTCATTGTGCTTTTTCAAACATTTTGTGGTTAAGACACTCACAACTCCACAACTCTGTATATTGTTCTAATTCTTTTGCGAATATCTTTTTACGAGTATCTCAATTATTCTTATTTCAAAACTCAATTCTGCCTGAACAAACATTAAAGTTTTTCAAGAGTTCTCAAAAGTAATAACAATTATATCCCAACAATCTTACAAGTACAAAACTTGCTTTACATACTCTTCGAAATAACATCCTCCGGCTTTCAAGATAATCTTCTCCTCCTTAACTCTTATACAATTATCGATAATGTCCTCCGATTTTCCTACTTGCGCCAAATGATTCTGTCCAGTCCTTTAGTACTTTAATTGAGAAACCCTATTCTTGGAATGAATGTGGCTCGTCAGGTAAAAGGGGCTCCTGTAAGGTCCTGGTTGATTGTACTTGGAGCAGTAAGATCTTTGAAAGTGGTGATGTTCGAACCATCTCCTATTATAGCATGAATTTTGTGCACACCACAAGTATAAGCTGCACCACAACTTCTCAGTTGCAGACTGAGCTTCTAGCTGTTGGAGAACAATCGGAAGTGGGCGGGAAATAAGTAGGTCGAGAAGAAGAATAGTATGATAGAAAGCAACTAAATAAAGACGAATTGAAACACTTACAAATGTCGTAAAATATGGATAATAGTTTAGAAACGATCTCAAGCATTGACTCGGTGTCTTTAAGGTTTTATTTGCTCCTTTTGGTATTGCTTGATCCGGAACAAGCCGCTTTCCTGAATAATCGCCTCTCACGGTTCAAGAAGTCAGTACACTGCTAACACTCTACGAACCGCAATGACATGACATCTCCCGTGAAGGAATTGGAATTGGAATATAGTAATTCAAATTATGAAAGTTATATGTTCTATAAAGTGTTAGGAGGGTACAAGGAAATGTTGGAATGCTTTAAATGGATGGAGGAACCCTCTATTTATAAAAGGGTAAGTGACCATTTCAAAGGGCTGCAAATGAATATATAGATGTGTCTATTCATTTCCAAATAGTTACAATCTTTCGTGGTGTAACTTCCAATAACTAACTTTGGTTAGTAACTACCAATAACCAACTATGGCTAAGAAAACTAATAAACTTATTAATAATTCCACGACAACACCTATTAGTTATACAATTATTAGTTTAGTATTATACTTAATTTCGCACATAATGTGAAGTTGCGCCCATCAAATCACCTATTCGAACACCCATATTTAAAAACAAATTTCATTCACTAATTCTTGTTGTGTTGGTTGGCTCGCTTCTTGTAGTGACTGTTTTCGAACCCCTTTATATTTCTTATAGGAGTTCTATGTTTTCGACAAAAGAGAACTCATTAGTCTACTCAAGTGTAAACATGTTGTAAGCTATTGAACCAAAGCGAGCTATATATTTGAAAGATTAGAGCAGGGTATACCCATTAACACTCGGAGATAGCAGATACGGGCTCCAACATCATAATAAATTTGCAGTATCATGATTCATGACCATGGTCTTGCATGTGATGGAGTGGTATAGATGTGATTCACATCTTAATTTGTCTCTCAAGTCTCAACTATTTATCTTAAAATTGGAGTTATTATATAATTAATCGTCATGGTAAGAAAATCAATAAACATGTATGTCTAGAAGTCAAATATGAAGTGTTACATGTCATTGCAACGTTATAAATTAAGGCTCCATTTACTTATCAAGAAAATAGAACAAGAAAAATATCTTAAGCATACAATGAAATGTGAGAGTATACACCCTCCGCTTCATTTTATTTGATTTATTTGAGAAAGATGCATGATCAAATGTGATTGAACACAAACGATTATGAGAACATTGAATGCAGTTTTATCATTCCGTTTCCCATGTGAGAGTTTGATGAGTTCTTGTTGCATAATACAACAACAATATGGTGAGACAAGACTCATAATTATGCATATTCTTCAACATGGGCACTCTAATATTTTGAAAGAAAAGAATTTTGAGGAGTATATTTCCCTAAATAATTGTTGGAATTTTGTAAACCCATTTCCCCAAATAAGAGTTCATTTTAGTTTTTTTGTGTCAAAATAGTTCATTTTAGTTGAAAACTCCATTTTTTTCAGAGAAAACTTTTGTTCTTTATATTGCATTTGAGTTTTGATTGCACATTTCCTTATTCCTAGAGGACTTGGTCAAACCGAAATCCTTATCGCGTTTGATAAATGGTTGACTTTGCGATTTCTTTATTTTAGATAAATATGGGTACCTAGGAAATGCTGTGAAATGCAAATCAGGGATTAGGAAATTTTACAACCGTTCTTTCAGAAATTCGGGAAACATTGAAGTATATAAAAACTCAATGTCATTATTATATTGCATTTGAGTTTTGATTACACATTTTACATTTACCATATTCCGAGAGGACTTGCTCTATTTAAAGTTCTTAATTTCAAATCTCACGAAAATTTACAACCACTAGAGTCACTATATATATGACCGATTTTTGTACGGTCTATTCAATTTAATCTAGATGTGCACATACTATATATTCTGAACACTGCGTTTTTAGAGATGTGCAAACAATCAAATGTGTGACAACCCTGGAAACAAGAGTCTTCAAATAACGGCGAAAAATATTGAAACGAGTATTGAAAAGTAGGTCTTCCTAAACATAATTCAGCATTTCCCAAGATAAATTTGAGTACATATCTGCTAAAAGTGTAAACGAATGAGAAAATATTGGGTCTACTTGTCCCATTTGCGACCAAGCTTCTAGCAAGTCAGTTTCACAAAATGAGATTGAAACAAAAGACGTCCGTTTACTTGTAGTCAACCCCCTTTGGAGCTTTCTTAGCCATCACCTTCACGACCCCCAAGTCGACAAAACATAAATCGTTAACACGTAATATTAGTGTCATTTAGATAGAACAACATGACTGCAGTGTTTCGGCGCATATTGGTTTCACATTGGCGTCTACGTGGACGACGAATTCTCAAAATAAATAAATGGAATTAATTTGTCATTCGGATAGATAGTTCTAGAGATGTATATTTTCATATCCGAAAAACATGACGTAAAAGAGAGAACACCGTTAAATTGCATCTCTATAGATATAAAAGATCGATAGATTGTTCTAACGATGTGTATTGTCATATCAGAAAATTAAAACGTAAAAAAGAGAACACCACATGGTCCGCTACATAGATGTCGTCAAAACTAACCATGCACAAGTATATAAATCGATATTTCTGAATAGAAAAAGTAATGAATTGTTCGGTAACGTATATAACCGTATCAGAAAACAGGAACGTAAAAGAGAGAACAGCACATGGCCAACTACATGGATGCGGTCATAAGTAGCTCTATACAAGTTAATAATTTGGATCTTTCGAGGTAGAAACAAGCAATTTGTACTTCACCTCATATACTTTCTCAATTTTCTCACTTATATTGATTGAATTACCTAATTTATCAACATTTTATTATACACACACACACTATATATAGAGAGAAAGGGAAAAAACTACCCTTTCTGTCGGATGGTTGGAGACCACCCTAGCGATCACCCCCCTCCCTTTGCTCTTCGAGTTGGAGATGCACTAACCATCTAGAAAGCCAGCATAAACTTCTACACAGAGAGACTTTTTCGAATAACGACAATGAATTAGAGTTGTCACGAGACATTCTATCATGAAATCTAGACTGGTCTGTTGAAATATTGATCCGTTAAAGATGCGTTCTTTAAGATCCGATAACATGAATATGCATTTTTTTCAACACCTACCCAAAATTTATAATATTCGATTGCCGAAATATTACTGTACCCATGTTATCAACCTTGAAAATTAGAAGTGCGAAGAATTGACATTTCTCAGCAGAATAATAATAGTGCATGGATCAATTAAATATAACCAGTGGCGGAGCCAGGAAATCAACTCAGCCGGGCAAGATTCGAGAAGTCAAAAGTCAAAGTTAAAAGTCAAATTCAACAGTCAAACATCGTTATATTTTTAAGCAATTATACACACAAACATCAAATTAATAATGAACACAAAACTCATAAGTCACAATTTGTATTTTTTTTCGAGGAGACAATGAGTTTCTAATGGTAAATGGTAAATTGATTAAAAAAAATGAAAAAATAGTTGACGGGATGGAGAATCGAACCTTTGTAGTGTGATTTGCCAACTACAATAACTAACCACTTGGATAAGTGGGCAGTTTGAAATTTCAGGGGGGCCAAATTCTATATTCCTTTCGGGTTACTCATACAAAATCTATAAAACTAGGGGTACTAGTAGAAGTTTTTAAATTTCAGGGGGGGCAACTGCCCCCCTTGCCCCTACATAGGCCCGCCCCTGAATATAACTAAATAACCAAATACATTGTCATTACGTAAAAAATATTGCACAATGGAACAGAATGGAATACTGGGGTAGTCCTCGTTTAGTGAGAAGAGAGAATAAGCAGAAGTAAGATCTCATTGTTACCGATAATAGTATACAATTATGATATGTAAGTATGTGATATCTCGCCAACGTCAATGATACGAGGCCTGGCAATTCGGGTCACCACGTCCGCCGAGTCAACCCGATGGAGTCCGGGTCAAATTCTGTTTGGTAAATCAACTCATCTATTTTGTCACTTTCAGGTCGACCTGTTGCGAGTCCGTGTGGACCCAAACCCGCTAACTCCGTGCCGGTCCGTCCATGTCGTTGTATTGATCAAGATATAGTTTAGCATTGTACTCATGTTTCCCTAAGAGAATGGATAATGGTAGAAAAGAGGGTTATTGTTGTGCTACGAGGTCGAAACGGGTAGTTTTTAAATTGCTAGTTGACACTACACCCGACTCGTTTATTCTCGTCAACAAACGAACACACACTTAAGATTAACCGGCATGCTTCTGAACATACAATAATTTATCTTTAGGACATCTCCAATCAAATACTTTTTTCTTCACCGGAAACGAACGATTATATAGATTGCATTGTTACAAACTTGGAATTACAAAGGAAAATAATAAAGACCAATTAAGATCAGACGGCTCCATAAGATTTGTAGGTACACGGAAGACATGCAGTTAGTTTATCATGTCCCAGTAGCTCGGGATTGCCCTTGCTCGTGACACGAGGAGTCTGAAAATTGAAAGCGCTCCCTGTGAAACGAAGATTTATACAAACACCTCGAAGTTGTGACCGGAAGCGTTTGCCATCGAGAAGTATGATTCCAAATCTAGTCAAAGAGGGACAGTGAAATACCGTCCCAACACAAGCAACATGTACCCACAGCACCTAAATACAGGAAGGAAAACCCAAAGACAACAAAAAGGAAAGCGCCAGCCCATAGCATCCCATAAATACTGAGCCGAAAACTACACAGAGCGAAGCCCAGAGAGAAAAAGCCGACGAAGCCCACCAAAAGGAACCCATAAACATAACAGGCTGGTGAATGTGGGGTTGCTGAAATGCAGTGGGACAGTGATACCCTCTCAACTCTATGTGGGTTCTTCATTCACACATTTAAAACTGCGAGCGTATGCGGTTTTTGCTTCGCCCTAACCATGATTACCCGAGCAACCAAGTGTTTGTGTGCGAGGCCACGAAGAGCCATGGCAACATCGGAAGCGAGGAGCGCAATATGGCAATGAGGAGGGCCGAGGCGCACGAAACGTGTAGGCAAGCGGAAACCAGATTTTGAAGCATAAAGGACATCGGCAGTGAAGCTCCGGAACATAGTTTTCAAATTAAGATTCGAATCAAGATTCGAAATTCAGCTTTACCAAATCGTGAATCGAATAGAGATGTTTCAAATCTTCTTAAGTATACATAATTACATATTTCTTGAACTATAAGCACGCATGAACAATGCATTCATATTTCAAGAACAAAACGAAAGTTCTCAAAAAATTGCTCTCACAGAGAGTGATTTGAGGACTTGTGCATCTGTCCAACACAAAAAGGGTGAAGATAAAAGAAGCTATGTATGTCGACGCAGGAAACATAAGATTCCAAGATAATAGAAAATATAACTATTGATATATACCTTTGCAGTAATGATTCGTTGACATTTTGATACATGTAGTATCAGTTTTGTCACTTAACATCTCTGCACTTTATAAACATTTGACACCATGCCCAATTGACTAACACCGTAAGCGGAATTGGACTTTCATGTTAGCTCTGTCAACAAAAGTGCTAGTAGAGAGTTGTCACTTCACTACACACCATCGACAGCCACAACCACCACCATCCATCACCGCCTTCTTCCAATGTCACCACAGCTACCGCCTCCAACCACCACCACCACCACCACCAGACACTACAGAACCACCGCCACAAGCTAACGGTGTTAGTCAATTGGACCTGAATGTCAATTTTCTACCAAGTGCGGAGATGTTAAGTGTCAAAACTCTCATACTGCATGTATCAACCTGCCAACAAACCAATATTGCAATGGAGGTATGTGTCTAAAGTTCTAAAAAATACTACGAAAACTATTAGACTTGACCTTTTATTTTGAAAGAATCATGGGTAGAAAAACGAACATAAATAGGAAAAGTATGACTAGACTGGCTCTAATTCAATTAGTACCAATCCAAATCGGTCTAATTCGCTACGAATCAGTCAAAATCAATGCGAATCGCAACATTCAGGCTCCTAACTCCGGATTCGAATTACTCTTTGCTCCATTTAAGATTCACCATTTAAGATTCACGGAAGGATTCACATCGTTTCATGGGTGAATTGAGTCGAACGGTATGAATCAAACCGTGAATCGTGAGATTCTGGCAACTATGCTCCTGAGGTGTGGCTGAGGGCAGCACCCGACGATAAGGGTGTGGAGAGCAACGAAGACCCATTTTGGTGAGATGGCTGGTTGGTCTTGTGGCGTAAGAGGGTGGGAGTACGTTGAATGTTAGGGAGGTGACGGGCCTAGCGGGCCCGCCAGAGATGGTGGCTGTGGTTGGTTAGAGTGAGGGCAGTGGTTTTAGAGAGAGAGAGAGAGAGAACGCATTCTTCTATACTCTCCACCTGCTTCTAGAGGGCAGTGGTTTTCGAATCTCATACATCTTACCTCTAACCAGTCACTGGATTTCCATAAGATTTGAAGAAGTCTAAGAAAACTCAGATAGCCAATAAGTAGTCATTGGGTTTCAGCATGGTTTGGACAAGCCTGAGAAAACCAGCACGCCAATAAGTAGTGATTTGGTTTTCACAAGGTTTGAACCCAACCTAACACGCCCAAAGACTTGAGAAAGCAAATCCAACCAACTCAAGTACACCTAAGGTGCTCCATCACTATCCTCAAGACTCTTTAGCAAATACTACCTGCTCATTAGGGGTGGTCGGGTCAGGCTGGAGTGAGTTGCATCGCAACAAACACTCACTCAAGCCAACTCATTGTAATAAATTCTAAACCATAAGCCAACCCCGGGTCAATCTATGATAGCTAAAAAGTTAATTATAAGAAAGTTAATTTGACAATAAGTACAAATGTGACCAAAATTAAACACGCATTTAACCATTTTCCAGAAATATCTCATATTCAACTAATTAGCATAACATGACATAAACATCGGTTATTGTATGCATTTTGTTTTGATGTGTACATATACCTATTTATGTCAACATAGCAAGTATGAATAAACCAATGAGCTGAGCTTGCACGAATGTACGAAACCCAAAACCCAAACAAAGTAAGAATAAACCACTGCATTCAAGCTGAGCTTGCACAAATGTACGAAACCCAAACCCAAACAATAAACGTGACCTCTTCTTCTTGGACAAGATACTCACAAACTATGACGCCTTTGTGCAATTTCAACAAAGTAAGCAATATGCTCTCTCAAGTCTTGAGGTAACTGGAGAGGAACAACACAACAAGATAATCACCAGAATAGAGCCAAGGTTTTGGATGCAGCATGACCATGAAAAACCAACAGTCTAAAGTAAGCAGGGTTCATTGAAATTCACCTCTTGCCAGAGTGACACCACGAGTAGAAAGACCAGGAACTAAATCAAATCATAATTCCTCTTAACATTTAACATCGTGCACAAAACAAACTTAAGTATTTAATAATAAGACTAAAGTCTTGAAGGCACTTACTTCCCCAAGTAGACACAGTACTAATTCAAACAAGGGGTGAACCTAGAACTAAGAACTCCAAAAATTCTTCCATTTTGAGAAGTGAGGAAATGCAATCACTAACTCAGTCCCCCTTTCTCCTGAAGGAGCATCCCTCGGTGAGCCTTGCACGCCCACCAGTCGGCTGGCACAGAACTGTCTGGCAGTTTCCACACACCACCACAGTCTGTGAATGGCTAAACACAGTAGTTCTGCAAATGAAAGAGAAGCAAACACAAATCAGCTTACACAATTCACATCTTGGAAGCAGTAGTCCAAAACATGTACTGAAAACAGTACAGCAAAAGGAATGAAACTGTTAAATAACACACCCACTAGTTTCCAATCGCGCAACCACTAGCTTCTGCTCATTGACACTTCAGCAATGTATAGAACCGCATCATTCACTTCCCTCTCACACCAAAAAATGTATCCACTCTTCTCTCTGTAAACTAAATTGATGGCAAATCTTCATAAGCTCAGTGAGTACAAAGTTCTAAGAAGAGAGAAAGGTGCTTTGATGTAGAGTTAGTTAAATTCCATCTAAACTTAGCTAAATTACCCCAATAGCCGATAACCCAGGTACCCTTTTGGATGTTTCTCAACATAAATCAATTGCTCTCCTGGATTCAGCATAAATCTCTACGAGGTGAGCTGATTTTTTATATATTAATTAAACTGGCGCACCATTCTGCAGTTTCCCTCTGCCTCACAGTTACAGAATAGTTTCGCATTAGGTTCCCTGATGACTGGCCAGTGTCGGCCTTTGTGAGGAACTTTGATACAGTCAAACATCCCGTGAACTGGTTCACTTCCTGATTGCAAGCCCAAAAGCATCAAACCAATTTGTAGTTTGAATAATATAATGAGACCTGAACCATGTGATCTAATTTCTTAATCTAATTAGCACATCTTTCTTAAATGCTGCAGCCATAGAAACTATCGATGATCTTAGAGCAGCAGGCAAAGGGTACTAAGTGAGAGGTGTAGAGAACAGAGAGTTATCTCGGTCATTTGGGCAGAGGATAAGAGAATTGTGCAGTTAATGAGGACCGAGAAAAGATTCTGATGGCATTTTATCTGTGTGGGTTAAAATGATCAACTTTAAGTTTGGTTGGGTCATGAGCATATCCCAAAATGAAAACATCTGTAGTCAGCTTTTCTATAACATTCACCGGGATGTATGGAAGTCATTTCTCTCTAAGTGAAATTGAAACACAACATTATCATCAGTAGTAGTATTGTTGTCTTTATTAAGGGAAAAAAAAGACAAAATGTGGTTTTACTTGTTTCTTACTTCCTCTGTTTCTCTTGTTTCTTCCGTTTACTGTTCGCACGGAGATTAAGAAAACAGAGGAAAAGTCTTTATTGCCCTCACTCATTAACAGAAAGCCCTCTCTGTCCCCTTCCTCTACCTGCCTCACATTCTTCCCTCTGTTCACCACACAACCACAACTACACCACTACCACTACCACCACCACCACCCAGCAACGTCATAATCAATTGAAGACTTGCATTTCTGAACCCTAAAACTACAGATAATAAAACATAACATATCTGAAAATGGAAACATAATCATTTTCTGTATTTCTGTAGCTAAATACAGAAAATGGAATCAAACGAAAAAATACATATCTGAAACCAAGAACTTCAGATCCGAAAAAAGATTTGCAGATCAGAAGACGAAAATAGAAGATAAGAACAGGAGAAGGTCGAGTTCATCATCGTTGCTGGCGCGTGAAGTAGCTCGCTCATGTTCACCGGTGTTGTTTCCGGGTGCTTCGAGGTCCCTCTTCTGGCTAGTACCTCTGGAGATGGACAAATCCATCTGAACTACACTGTTCGGCGACGGCTCTGCCTCCTCCGTCTGTCCGTTGAAGCCTCTCCGCCGTCCTTAAACCGCCAACGCCACTCATAGTCCAGATCTGAACACGGAGAGAGACACGGAGGTTGGGCTTCTGGTGGCTGCTCCACCGTGCGGAATTGCAGAGATAGGGAGCCAGAGAGAGAGAAGGAGTGGCTCGTCGTCGTCTTTCGCCGTCCTCGTTCTCTCCGTCCCTCGATCTGCCACAGCCACCGCCGAAATCACCGCCAAGGCCACTCAATCGGCAAGATCTGAACAGAGAGAGAGAGTGATGATCTGGCTTTCTGATGGCTGCTCCACCGGCGAATTGCAGAGATAGGGAGGGAAAGCAAGAGAAGGGGGAGGGATCGGAGAGAGAGAGACACGCAGAGAAAAGGGGATCGGATGGATGGATGGAGGTTGCTACCGTGTTTGAGAGAGAGATGTGAAGATAAGGTAGAGAGAGGAGAAAATGATAAGATTGAGAGGAAATGAAGTGGTGGGGGTAGTTGGGTAGTAGGGTTATGAAAGGGTATTTCTGTCACTTACTCTTGCAAAGGTTACTAAAAAAGGAAAGTGGAAGAAAGAGAAGAAACGTCCGTTTTAGGTAAGTAGGAAGAAAGAGGAGAAACAGAGGAAGTAGTAGTTTCTAACTAAAGAATCTTCTATATATATACTGACAAGGCAATCTTAACCTATATAAGTGAGTGGGCAAATACTAACCAAAATGTAAAGGGCAGTGATTCTTACAAAGCAATCTTTCTTCTTACAAGTAACGTTAATGACCATTTTACCCTCACTGAAAGTTCTTTTTAACATCTATTCCATGAGCCGTAATTGAGCACAAAACCCAATTCCACACTGCTCAGCTCCATTTCCACTTCGACCACCACTGAGCAGTAATTGAGCACTAAACAATCACAAGATCTCTACAAACCTCAACGCACTTCACACTCCAACTAAATGAAGACAGCGGTTTGGAATTGGTTCCCTATTTTCCAACTAAACAAACCATCTTCACACTCATAAGGTACTAGCATCATAATCTATGCAAATGATCAAAATGGTCTAACCTAATGTTTTCTCATCATATTGAGCAAACAACAAATCACTCAGTACATGATGATGAGAATTAAAACAAAACGCAATATCAAAGTAGATGTGCAAATTCAAAACACTTACAAAATGAAACAATCATTTGGAATTGGTTTCCTATTTTCAACTAAACCATCTTCACACTCCAAAGGTACTAGCATCATAACCTATGCAAATTATCAAAATGGTATAACCTAATGTTTTCTCATCATATCACAATCACTCTGGTACATGAACATGTGAATTTAAAAAAAAAACATAACCAAATTAGATATGCAAATACATAAATTCAAAACACTTACATGTTGAAGCAGCCCTGGCATTTCACATCCTGAAACATCCAAAAAACAAACAAGTACACAAATTGAATCAGTGAAAAAGCTATTAAATTGAGCAATTACAGAAAACAAAATCAAATCACAAAGGCCAAAAAGCAAGTAGTTGATACCATGAAGAATGAGTTTGGAGACTGGACGAGACGCTTCAGCTTGTGCTTCCTCTTCTCGATCTCCGCCGGCGGATTCAACAGGTCGACGTCGTTTGGCAACACCTGCAACAATCGAAGAACAAAAAACACTCAGATCGTTACAGATACCAAACCCTAGAAGTGAAACCAAACCCTAGAAGCTCCGATTTCGATCGATTGTGTCGCTGGACTCACCATTTTCGGTTGATTTGGAGAGAGCTGTGGCCTGCGACGTCCGAAACCCTAGAGCAAGAAGCCTCCGGAAGATGCAGTGCGAGAGAAGACGAAGGGATCTATCGTAATGCTTATAAGGCAATGGTGAAATGGATGTAGGCCGTTGATGAGTGGAACATGGTTTGATCTGGTCCGTTGAAATTGGGATATGAGGGTTGGGCTATAAGGGTGGAAAAAGCCTGCAAGTGGATTTAAATGTCTTTGGGTATAATGGAGGCCCAACCCAAGATTCTAAACAGTTATCTTTACGGAAACGACACGTGCCATATATTTTTGTCATTTTATCCTCTCACAGCAACTTCACAATACATTTTACCAAACACAAAATTACTGTATCAATATTTCACAGCAGCTTTTACGTAATAATTACCAAATAATATTTTATCAAGAATTCACAGCAGATTTCTACCGTGTTTTCACGCAGCAGCTTTCTAGCACCGCCACAGCAAGAATGCTTCTTCTGCAGGCACAAATACGGATTAGTAGTAAAAGTAACTTTAGACGATAATTGTTGTCTAATAGTAGCTTCTTAAAAGCTTTTAAAGGAAAGGAATTCTTAAAAGCTTATTGGAGTATCTAAAGTATAGGGGAAGCGGCAAATTTAGTCTTTTGCGAATTATCTAAAACATATAGGCCTATTCTCTCGAAAAAAAAAACATATAGGCCTAACGTAGTTGAAATTTACTCCCTCGCCTTTAATATTTTGGGTTGTATACGTGTCTGTGTTTCTATTGGGATGTGCTTGTATATTTAGGAGACCAGGCTATTTCTTTTGTTTTTCTTATTGGATGCTCTTACATTTGGGAGTGGGTTAAATTATTTTTATTATCGTGGTGTCCGGGCCGGCTTGCGCGCACCTCGACTAAATTTACGGACCCTAAAAATTATTGGTCGGTAGGACTTGAATATGATATCTCAAGAAGGGCAAACCATTAAATTCAAAGTGTCACCCACTAAATACTTTTTAACTCTGGTAATGGTAGATATTTAGTTTGAGACTTAAAGGAAAGCTAGCAAACCGTTAAGTCCAAAATCTCGCCCACGATGTAATTTTCAACTCTGATAGATGTTTGGTGAGTTCCTAATTTCCTATACCATCATTTCTTTTTGATTAAGTTTTGCATCACGTTTAAATTAAACGTAATCATAAAAATATTGGTAAAGTTGCGAAGCAATAACAAGTTATATCTTTGTTGAGGCAATAACAAGTTATATCTTTGTTGTGGAAATATAATCAGTAATTGGCTCTCTAGTTTTTTGGAAAATCTCTACTACTAAAAAGAGTGAAAGACCTATTAGTGTTTAACCACTTGAAGTGTTTTTTCACTTGAGGTGCTCGTAGAAACGAAGGCATCTAAGTTGCAATGACCGTAACCAATTTTGTAATGGTAGTAACCAAAGTACAGCAGAAGGAAATAATCCTCCATCTCATTATTCTCTATCGTCCTATTTTTCTGCAACAGAAGGAAATAATCCTCCATCTCATTATTCTCTATCGTCCTATTTTTCTGAAATGATGAAGTCCCAAAATTACCGTTCTATCATGTTCTTTTTCTGAAATGATGAAGTCCCAAAATTACCGTTCTATCATGTTCAATGGTCTGTAAGCACGATATTGGTGACATGATAATTTTATTGGATCAACGAATGACTCAAGAGATACAAAACAATCGTCATTTAAGTGAACAATATTCCATTTAATAGTTCGAGTGATGGTTTAAAACATCGGGTATTAACACTAAAACATTGTCCATAAAACTTGTTGCCTTCTTTCGTGTTTCTGTGTATAGATCGAATTGTCCCCGCGATAGTCCAAAAACATGTCACAAAAGAAAACACATCTTATGCATACCACTAATCTAAAGAGATCCTCCAAAACTGATAGCTTGTTCAGCCTTGAGCAAAAACTTGATACTGACAAAGATCACGATAAAACAGCATATCACGCTCCACACACATCAGATATTTCATAGACATTGCACCATAAACTCCCTTTTGAGCATGATAAAAAGGGCTAGCTGATCCTCACTAATGAAATTCAGAGCTCCATCAGATACATGCAAAAACAACCGGGTCTTATAAGCATCAAATAGCTCTACTTTTCAGAAGCTTCCAATAGCTTGATGACTCGAAACCCAAGTGTTATCATGCCATATAAAACATACAATGTACTCCAGCTAGTTAAAGGGAAACAAGGAAACAAGCGACCTGAAAACTTCATTACCCGTGTGATACCCTGATGTTGTATCACGGAAAACTGTGAGACAACAATACGACTGCAAGAACAATGACAAGGGTTCTCGATTTTGGAATCTGCTGAAAAATAGATGTAAAATCGGTACAAAACCCAGAATCAGTCCTTTATACAAGGCTGTTAAACCTAAACAAAAGACGGCAACTCTGCACAAAGCGAGACAAAACTTCACCTTCTAACGGTTCTGGCATTCTATCTAAAACCAAAACACAAGTATATCAAGAACGACGATGCTACATGAGAAGCGCAAACTCTGTTAACAGATATTGCACCTAAGAATAGTTACAAAAAGTTAGAGATTCTATATAAATTCTATAGATTTCTTGTGCGCATTTTTCTAACACACATCAATGAGTGACAAATGTTATGCCTGAAAGAAACTGTGTAGCCGCCAATTTGGCGACCGCATTCATATATAGCTGAAACAATGATATAACCTACCAATTAGTAAACCTTATTCTTGTTATTTTTTCTCTCCTATAGCCATGGGGCCAAGGGCACTTGCGCGAAGAATCCACAATTTGCCAAAACCAAATTCAATCACAGCGAGGGGAAGAGTAGTACCAGCTTTTACTCCAAATCCAAACTCTTTTTCATTGACTCGTAAACTAGATATGTAATGCTCGCAGAAGGAACGACTTTGAGAAGGTTAGGGAATATCCCCTTATAGAGACCTCTGTACCCTTCACGATGAATGGTTCTTCTGAATGCATCGGACATTCCTTTGTATGCTGCATCTGAGCCAGACCGCTGGGCTTGCATCCTGAAAGAAGATTCAATTCAGCTTCAAAGAAGATAACCCATAACAACATAACCCCAGTGACCATTTCAGAATTTGGAATACTACACTCACTAGCCACAGCAGAAATGAGTTACTAACTACACAATCCATTCCTAAAGTAAGAACTTAAAAGAATTGCCCAAAAAAATTGTATTTCAAGATATCGTCGAGGTTTGTGCAATAAATAGGACGAAGCAAAAAGTTGAGTGTTGGTCAGAGCAAGCCGCCCTCTTGGATTTCCAGGCATAATCAGAAGAAGCTTGTCTGCTAGACAGGCCTTCTTTCTTATTTTTACAATTCGATAGGTCAGAGAAGCAAGGGGGACTTCTCATATTTATAATCTTTTCTGCAGTGTCTCTGTTTACTATTGTCATCTACTTTCTTGATAGGTCAAAGAAGCGTGAGCAGGCACAGTTGCACCTAGAAAAAAGCCCCAACACTTTGGCTTAGTGGGGATGAGGAACGATGGGTAATAAAATGAGAAGTTATGGAGAGAGTGAGAACTGATTTTTCTTTTTAGATTTGAGAATGATAGGTACTAAAACGAGAGATAACGACACATTCATTTGGTTTCAGACAAATTGGGGAAAGTTGATCTCTGATTCCAGCTAAACTAGGAAAAGGGTTGTTGAGTTAAGTTGGGTATTGTGTGCTAAACTTTGACAGAGTTTATCATCTTTTAAATTATACAGCATCAACTGTTACTAAAAATTCTCTCAGTATCTGTAGTTGTGAATCATAAAACTTAGAGAAATTGTATGGTAATTAGGAGGTGATCAGATACATGATCTTTCTACAAATGTATAGCTCTTTATGCGGAGTACTAATTATAAAACCTGAGGAGAATGTAACCCCTTTGAGACCCTACAAGGATCCCTGAGCTGCCAACTATGATTTACCTTGTTCTGATGACTTGCAACGGGTAGACACACGTTGCACCAAGAGCTCCAGAGATTGTCCCACAGCCAAGTTGAACAAGGGGGCCAGGATCTAAACAAAATGTACAAATTCAGAATACTGGACCAAATATATCATGGTTAAAGAGAATTGGAAGAATGGTTAATGTTGGATGAAAGGGAATCTTACCGCCGTCATGAATAACATACTTTCTAGACAAATCTTTCAATGTTTCATATGCAGCAAGATCAATCCCAGCATAAGGAATTATCCCCAGTAGAGAGGGAATGAGCCCCCTGTAGAAAGCCCGTGGCCCCTCCTGAAACAATATATCCTTGGAAAGGGTTCCAAGATTCGGAATTTTTCCAGCCTCACAAGTCTGCAACCGGGTCTTTACGAGATCCATTGGATAAATAGCAGTTTGTGCCACAGCACCAGCTAAACCACCAGCTACAAGTCTCCCAGAAGCACCAATATCTGCCTTCTCTTGACCTCTAGCATGCACGATAACGCCTTTCAGCAGTTCATACGTGTAGAACCTAATAGCACTTTCAGGTGCTACTTTCAGCACATTTAATCCATTTCCTCGGAAAAAACCCAATAAACCTTCCCTTGCAATGTCCTTTACTGCGGGTATTATACGGGCTTTTTTGGTTTGAACTTGGAGAACAACCTTCAAACGATCAAGAGGAGCAGTGGCAGTGCGAGATGCAGCTCCTGCTACTCCTCCAGCAATGAGATACCTACTGGCATGAACATGCTTACTGATGCCTTCAGGAAGAACAGTTTGTTCGCCAATATCCACAAGACACGCTCTTTCCCAGTAATGGTAGATGTTTTCAATCGTTGCCTCGTGCGGATAGAGTAGAAGAAAATCCCTCCATTCTTCGAAGGTAATTACCCCATTATTATCTTTATCCACACGTTCAACAAAACGAGCAAGTTCCTCGTCATCAATTTGAATCCCTACAAAAGAGAGACTGCTGTGGCTTATTGAACGAAAAATGGTGACAGAAATGGAAACCATCGATCAATCCATACAATAATCGTGTATCCATCTCTTACAAGACCACACAAAAAATTCAGGGCCACAAAACCAACTAGTAAGATGACTATGCAAAATTGCAAACATTCTAGCATGATAACAATAGGAAGCAACACAAATATACCGATAAAATACATAAAAATGTTGCAGGGTGAAAGGGTAACTGCTAATGAAGTTTGACTCATTTCACTCATCGACAACCTGAGGCCTTAATCTAAATTAGTGGTGAAATCCAAAACCAACTCGTGACCAGAACTTGTGGGTGGAGTAAAACTGAAAAAGCTATGAGGCCACCCTTGCCCATGATGGTCTTTGTTATAACTGTCAAGACAATGGTTCAGGGTTCAAGGGATCGTACAAGCATGATGAAGAAGAGAAAGAGGTTAAACTGAAAAGATGTAATTCGTATGATATTTTGTTAACGTGGACAATAAATAAGTGCACACAATGTGCGCCTGTGTGTGTGGAGAATGAGATCAAATGAGAAGGTTCTTTTGCAAAAAATATGTTGCAATTCGCTCGTACCACAAGGAACCCAGGACATGGTATATTTTCCATTCCAGAAAAATGAACAGGGTGATCCAGAATAATCCATTATAAAGGTATTGACAAGATTAAGGCAAGAAACGAATCAATGGTGTTCTTAAGACCAGATAAAAACATTCGGCTCCTACCAAGCTTTCTATAAAAGCTGGCCTTGTGACCCCCCGTCTTATTGTTCTTCAGGTGGTCATACATCAGTAATTTTGTGGGTGCATTTGGTAGTTGTGCTGGGAGAGGTTAATAAAAAAGGGGATCCTGCTATGTTTGTAAAGCCAGACAAGCATATTACACTCCCAATAAGCTATCCAAATAAGCCCATGTCACCTTACTGTTTTGGATGGTAGAGAATTCAGAGGAAAAAAAAGACTTACTTTCCCCGTCTTGGTCAGGGAATACGTCAGATCCCAATATGAGAAAGGCCACTGGGGAAATCATGTACTGGAAAATAATTTAATCTAGAGAGAGGCTGTAAATTTAATCTAGAACGCCTGTTCTGTTTGATGCTAGCTTGATACTTAGCGGCTACACACACATCATTCCTAACAGTTAGTGGCTTAAATAGTTGAATGAAACAAAAAAACGTTTCAGATCAACAAAGAAACCAACCGAGATTCCTTGGATCATAGAACTCGCGGAGAGAAATAAAACCTCGATAAATTAATAATTTATTAATTTAAAGGGGTTTTACGTATGATCAATAAATTTCGAAGGCCAATGTACTGGTTACAATGTATATTAGTTAGAGATGAAAAATAAATTACAAAAATAAATTGCTTTGGATCTGTAAAATTCGTTTGGCAGAATCCAACCGGCTCAAGTGATTTAAATGATGTAAATTCTGGAGAAGACCTTCGTGAGCTTGAGAACTTGATTACGGGTATGCATTATCGGGACAAAATAGATGTGAATCACTTGCTAGATTATCCTGGTGAAAATTACAAGGTTAATAGCAGTGAAGAAATTGTGGCAGATACCGTTCAAAATCCGATCGATGACGAAGTTGAGGACTATTCAATATCTCTTGCAAACTCTTAAGTGCAATGAGGAGATTTAAACATGAACTCAATAAAGATTTGACGTTCTACAAAAAATAAGTGACTATTGATTCATTTTTCCTAGACAATCTTAGAATTTGGAATCTTTTAGTTACTATTAATTTATAGTTTTGTTGGGACCAATATATATACACTGAGATTTCAAAAAAGTTATTATTTCATCGATTGGGTCCAATTTTGTACTGGTCCCAAGTTGGGACTGGACAAATTATTAATTTTATCGAGGTTATTAATTTACCGAGTATTAATTTATAGAGGTTTTACTGTACTCCTTAGTCCTTGCGTATACATGATCAGAAAGTTCCGGGAATTACTTAGTCTGATGCAGTGATGCTTAAATAAAGGGGATACACACAAAAACATAGTCGACCCTGGCTAAATCAACCTCCAGTCTTTCTTGTCAACCAAATAATCATATTCCTAGTTCGTCAGTTCAAAAGGCTTCAACACTAACCATATAGATTACACAAAATCACTATCAAACCTCCAACATTAGGCTTCACAATCCTTCATAGTCAGAATTTCTCTGGAAACACATTGTTACCCAACCCCAGATGAGGATGAAGAAGCAGAGATCTAATATGCTATCATCAAATTTTCAACGGACTACCTTTCTCAAAGATATGTGAATGAAGGAGCCCATAATATCTAGAACATTGTCATTAAAAATATGGGGAAAAAGTTGTGTTTGACAGCAAACCTAAAACCTATCGTCACAAACCTTCTACCAATCCTTAACTGTTTTTGGCGATATATAGCCAGACATTCACGATAAACCATACGGTCAGATCAGTATGTGTATTCCTGAACTGCTAGTACGTGACAATTTAAATGAAAGATACAATCCTGTTGACTGAAATCGGTATGATCCATGGCATGATATTTACTGACTCAGCTACTTAAAACTTGGATACAGACTAAGCGTTGGCAAGATCACAGAATTTGTTGAGTAGAAAGGTCATAGCATATATAACTCCCAAGATTTACATGGAAACAGGAAACTAAAAAAAGAGAAAGGATTTACATGGATGAAAATTTGAAAAGAGAACAAAAGAAAAATGTCTGTCAGCAATTTGCAACATTTAATAACTTTTTAGTATGATTTATGATCCTTAATTATTCACTAAAGTACATGCAGGTAAAAGTAATAGACCGTGAAAGAACTGTGATTTCCTTTCTAAGTTCCTTGCCGTGTTGGCCTTCCCTGGTAAACCTAGATTTTAAAGATTGGTGCTCTCAACCTGGACAATAAAAATTCGCGAAGCCTCTTGCAAGAGACAAATAACAGTCAGAGACCAGACAATTTAGCCAACTCGTGAAAGGACTCTGCAGAAGGCTCCAAAAGTTGTAGCTGGTGTCCCCATACGTTACTATCATCCTACAAGAAAATGAAATGCTACTAGGCAGTCGTGTGGCAGAAGTCTAGAACTCTAAGAGCAATACAGTTGTCGAATTTACTCAACACTTCAATATAAAGCTCACTACAATTCACACAAGATAAAAACATGTATAGAAGAAATGCAAGAATGCACTACACAAGTAAGCAAAAAGAAAGACTAATAGCATTCGTTTTAGATTTTTACCTGCACTAACAAGTGCATCCAAAAGCTCCTCTGGCAAAATGCACCCGTTGTGCTTCACATCAATTGCTTGGAAAATTCGGTAAAGCTCAAGCTCTTTATCATCCATATACCTGCGGAACTCTTGGTAATCAACGCGACCGTCTTTATTAGCATCACAAGCATTTAAAAGGTCCTTCCCATATTTGTAACCCGACGGTATGTTGAGTGCAGACAGTCCACCTTCAATCTGCTTAAACTCGAAATACCCGGTGTTCTCAACATCAAAGAAACTAAATAAACTCCTGATTCTCTCCTCCCTTTGTTCCTTCGTTTCTTGCAGCGCCAAAAGGACATGATCCATCGACACCGGCCCCGGCTTCTTCACCGGATTGCACCCCTGGCAACTCTTTCCCTTTCCACTTTTCGCCTTTCCTTCCATTTTAACTAACACAAACCACCACCACCACTAACCTAATTTTTTCAGCTGCTTCTACTAGGTGTATATATTTTGCAAATCAAAATTCCACAAAATCGAAATGCCTAAAGCTAAACAGTGAGAGCAAGCATCATAACAACATAGCTTTCTCAGTGTAAATCAGGATTGTGATGATGCTTAATCTGGATTTTGACCTCGAAATCTATTAGGTAGATGATGCAAAAGCTCTAATCACAGACAGTAGATGTAACTCAGCTGCTTTTACTAGGCGTATATTTTTGCAAATAATCAAAATTCCACAAAAATTGAAACGGCTAAACCTAACAACATAGCGTTCTCAGCGTAATCAGTATCGTGATGATGCTTAATCTGGAATTTGACCTAGAAATCTATTAGGTAGATGATTCAATAACTCTAAGAGACGAGTAATCAATCGCAAACAGTAGATTTAACTCAGCGAATCGAAATCAGTAAATTGACGACGACGACGACGACGAAGAGAAGTGAAATTCTGAGACGAATGAAGTCGAGAATAGAGAGAGAGAGAGAGAGAGAAGCGAACCGGCGAGGGGAGAGAGTAGGTCGTCGGAGAGAGACGTCGGAGAAGAGAATGTCGACTACCTACCCCCTCACAGATCAGAGAATTGGCGTGACGACGGCAGATAACGACGACGTTTAAGAGTTGGAGGATGTTGTGGAATCAAAGCGTCGTCAGATCGTCGCCGGAGAGGACATTGCGGCCGGAATCGGCCGTCGGAAGAGAAGAATCGCCGGAATCAATGGCCATAGAGAGATTAGAGATGAGAGAGAAGGGGATGGTGATGATGAAGAGGACAGTAGTGTTGGCAAAAAATGTGTGTTATTCTTTTTTTTTTTTTGATTAATTCGGAATAAAGAAATGTGTGTGTTATTCGAGGGAAAGAAAAAATATCACGCTGACAGCGCCGAATAATTGCGCATTCCATTTGGAAAAAGGCGAATAAATCAATTTTTGCACATTTTTTCCTTTATTATTTTGTTGACAGCATCAATGCGATTCTCTCCAAGAAAGAATATTATAATACTACTACTAATATTTTTTGTTTACTTATTTATTTTATTGTTCTCCTTTTTGTAATTTTTCATCCCAGGAATATTCCTTTTTAGCGTTGGAACAAAGTCGCGGTGCTCAACGATGAAATTGTCACTAGAATATGCATGTTTGGTATGAAATGAACTCATTTTGAAACAGAGAATACAAGTATTAGTTTATGGCTTTGAAACTAGGGCCCTATTTTCTTTGTCTAAAATTAAATGATTTTTATTTATAAAAAATGGTTTAATTTTTTTTGGAAAAAAAAATCTAATTTACTCATTTTCGTTACAATTTAAGTTACGTAACTTTTTTACCTTATTATAAGAGATTAAGAAAATTTAGTTTTTTACAACTTCAACTTTTCTTATTTTTTTACTCCTTAAATCTACTTTTTATGAGCTAAAATAGAAAATAAGTAAACAACCCTTTTTAAAAAAAAATTGCCTACAACTTTCTAGAAAATTTAACAAAGTCAAAGTAAGCAAATTTTTTATCTTTTCCTAAAAAGTACATAAATTAGGCAAAGAAAACAGGGCCTAAGGCATCGAGTCTCGGGTATTAGCTTCTTGCAGGGCAGGCATCAAGTCTTTGTTATTGGTATTGAGGACCACGTTCGCATTTTTATTCTTGTGTGAACCAGATGATATCAGTTAGAGTCTTAGAGACTAATCATTCCGGGGTGTAGAGACATTTAAAGTGGATTTCTCCTCTCACAATAAAGTCATTTTTCATACGCAAGTACTACAATTCAAACTATGTATCATCTGCCAGTAATTGTGCTCAAATTTTGTCGGTCTTCGGGCTTAGACTAAATATGGGTTAGGACAAGCCGTGTCAAGATACTTACCGAGCTTGTTCAGTAAAAAAACGGTAAACGAGGTCACGTAAAATAACTTCCAAGAAAGTGGTTGTTCTTGAGAATGGACTATTCTCAAGGGTTAAGAATTTCTGGCACACACTATTGACATGAGTACCAACCCCTCCAGAACAAATATGAGATAAAACCCAACTATTCAACTCAGTAGGTAATTTCACCTATATTTTCTTTCTACCATATGCTTCCTCGATTTCGGTAGAAACTTCCCACTTGACTTAGGCACAGGTCTTAAAAGATCTGATCAAATGACAACTTTACCTCCAGCACCTACTATTTGGCTTTGTTCTCCTCTTTTTACACATGACCGTGTTCTTTTCTCCACTTGAATAGATTCTTCAAGTAAACTCTATGCTCACTTGCTCAGTACCAAAACCTGATTCATGGCTCCTCAGTCTCCTAAAACATAAACAATCCTTCACATCATACACAACAGGCAGAGACAGTTCATGCTCTTAGGAGTAACATACATAAGAATCAACATCAGGCAAACATAAGTTACAGAGAGAGAGAGAGAGAGAGAGAGAGAGAGAGAGAGAGAGAGCTCTTAAGTTAACACAGTACATGAATCAACAACATCAGGTAAGATAAGTCACACAGCTTTGTCTCAGGTTAGACCTTGCCCTGTCAAACTCGGCCTTGGCGACACCAAGTTCCTCTTCCTTCTGCTGTTGAATCTTTACCGCCGCATCCGCCTGAATAGACACAATTTCAAAACTCACCTCAGATTCCCACTTATCTTTGCTTATCAGATCAAAACGAGTCCTGATCACCGCGTTCTCAGCCTTGCAACAGTCCAGTATCTCCTCAGCATGAGCCAGCAACTCCCTCAGCCTGGTCGCTTCCTTTTCCAGCTCTTCCAGATGCAGATTTGAAGCATTTAGATCGACCTGTGTCTCCGAATGACGACGAGTTACTTCGTCTAACTTCTGTTTTTTGCATTTCTGCCTCTCAACAAGCTCAAAAGAGGTCTTGTCGCTGTTAACAGACTCTTCTGCTTCTGCCAGAGATTTCGCTTTGTTGATGAATTCGTCCACTATTTCTTTAAAGGGTTGGTATTGAACTGATAGACCTTCTAAGAGGTGGAAAGTAATAGCAGCCTCATCAGCTAAGAACTCGTGTTCGTGGAAATCAGTGGATTCTAGCTCTGACAGAAGTTCGTTCTGGAGCTGCATTGCAATCTTGTTTTGAAACCTCGAGACTTTCTCTGGCTTTTTACTTCCAGGTGAAACCTTGAGAAGAGGTCCTCCCGCTGATCCCTTCAATTGATTGCAAGTCAACTGGGGGGCATCTATGGGATCTAAATTAGGGAAAACACCTGTACAAGCAGAAAAGATGTTCAATTATGCCGCTGCCGTCGCAGTGAAACAAATGTCCATGTCCAGGTAGAAGTGTATGAAGTAAACAGCATAAAGCCCCCAACAGCGACTTAGGCACGAAGTAGTAGTCGAGAGTTGAATTTAATTATAGACAGGCTTCGTCAGTTTTCCCCACCTATCCGAAGCCACCATATTTCTCTTCTCTAAATATTCTATAATAGAAAATAACTAAACCATCCTAAATATAATCCATGGGATAACCATAGAACGTGGCGTCAAAAGGGCGGTGCGGGGCTATTTGGGGGGGCTGGGCGGGTTCGAGTGGGGGGTCCGAATTTTATTAATAAAATTTTATATTTATTTTTTTAATATTACTATATATAAATGTATCCACATCAATATTTTTTTTGAATGGGTTGACAAAATTACCCCAAAAATAGCTTTTTTTAATGGGTAAAATGGTCAATTACCTAGGATTTTTTGAAGCTGACCATTTAGGCAGGGGCCGGACCTGGCCCAGAGGGGGACGCGCTGAACCGGACCGGGTTGAGAGGGGCAGGGCGGGCCGGTTCCTCCGCACTAAAATCCTATCCGGGCGGGTTGCTGTCTTATTGAGGGGGTCCGGGGTAGGGCTGGGTTAGGGAGTGGACTGGGGCGGGTTAGGGGGAAAAGGGGACAAGACGCGACGGTTTGCACCGTGGGTCGGCCCCTTTGACACCAGAAACTATAGGCCTTGCTTGGGTAGGAGATATGAAAGAACGGGAAATGAGGTTTGATGGGATAAAAAGGTAAGATATGAAATTTGTGACCTGTGTCTGGGTGATGCAGGAGTCTTGGCAACCGAAAGGGTGGCTATTAGCAGGTAGTTATCCACTGGCCTAGGCTGGTGGAGAGCTTTCCAATTGTTAGGTGTCTTGATGGTTGAAAGTTCTACAGGTTAGTAGGCCCTTTACTTGTACCTCTTCATCTTCAGTCCCCCAGTCTGCAATAGCAGGCTCAGAACACAGATGCACACATGGATTTGAGGACAAGGCAACCTACGGAGATAACTGCGGAAAATAGCAGCGATGATGAATGTTCCATCATGGTTAAAACAGGCGGGTTCGGGTTTTTATTGACCCGTTATAACCCGCCCAATAAAAAGAGTGATGTTAAACAGGTCGGGCAGGTTGGACCCATTGTACTTATAACCCATTTATAAACGGGTTCAACCCGCCAATTTGACAGCTCTACTTCCATCTAACAACGTAAACAACCAACAGTTTCATCTATCCGCTAAACCAGGTTATAACATTAACAAAACCAGTTGAAACTGCAATCGATATTGAATATACTATCACAGTTCGTCTTAAAACAATTTGATATCTAAGTAGGTTTGATCACACTTACCACAAGGAGAGGGGGAAGGCTGAGCAAATTGTAGACCTTGAGAAGGCAAATATATAACCCTTCCACACCAACCCTTAAAGCCTAACTTCTGGAAGAGGGCAGTTGCTTCCAGATAATTATGAGACAATGGCACTGGCGAGATAGGTAGGTGAGTGGCTTCAGATGAGGACACTATGGAAGTATCTGCCACAACTAAAAGAAGATCAGGTTGGTAAACAGGATTAATTATTTAACAGCATATAATATACAGTCAAGACAGACCTCCCAATGATGATGAATCTTCAGCAAGAGCAATATCCCTCCAAAATTCCATTTGCCTAAGATGAACCCAATCTTCTGATGCCAAACTAACTCTTCGGAAACCAGTGATAGTTTCCTCGCAGACAAGGTTATCTACCATGGCAATTGACAGTTGCTGGCATTTACTAGCGGAGCCAAGAGCCATATCATTGTCCTTTGGAGAACCATGCCGCAGGCGTTTATGCCTTCGCAAAGGCATGTCTAGGGTGACTTCGTCCACCTCAACATTCAAAGATCCATGTGGATCAATCTGAACCCTTAAGTGCGCAATATCCCCATCCTCAACCACGTCACTGTCTGAAGGGCTACTGTTACCACTGTTCGTTATTGTAGACTGAGGAGAACTAATATTTCCATCGAGTTCAGGAAGATGAGCTTCAAGCAGTTCATCGGAAAGATAGTTGTCATCTCCCTGTATAGAACTCGAGTTATGAGATGATTAGCCGAGATGAGATTTCAAAAAGAAATTAACCCAAGACATAATACTAAAGACAACATATTTCAGAGAGTCTGAGAAAGAGCTCACTGACACTACTTTCCAGCCCTATTAAAATCACTACATATTTTGTTCAGAATAGAATATATCATATATCTAGAATTCAAAAGATGGAACAAGAAAGAAAAGGGTGTTCTGAGATTTTTGTCAAGTTAAGATTTTCTGCAAGTCAAGCCATCACACTGAGGATTTACTTTACATGCAGAAGTTAACCACAAAAGGTGAAAACATATATAAGATACAAAATGTAAAAAGACTTTTGGTTCTAAAAATTTGTTTACTGGAAGATTTGTTGCTGTGTAGTACGTCGCTTAAATGAAGTCAACTGTGTACACCCATGATGATTGTGCCTTGTAGACAAAGAAAAAGCATGTCATCCTAATTCCTAAAGAATACACAATAAAACATAATGTGCAATCCTCCTTACATCTGACAGCAGTGGATTGTCGCCTTTCTCGTGACAATGAGTCAATGCAGACAGAGGTGATCTGTAAGATTCATCTGTTTGATTGTTTAAGGCATTCAATGGTATTCTAAAATTACCATCTCCATGTTCCTGTTGAGAATAACATGCACAGAATGTGTTAAAATACAGAATTTCACCAGAATAAGTAGGAAAGCATAGCACGTTCTCTAGAAGAAAAGATCAATAGTAAGCAAAGAGGTAGATATAGTGAAGTTTAGAACAAACTGTGTAAATGCATGCAAGTCTTGCATTACAAAAGAATGACGTGTTCATGTTTCAGATGTTGCTGACAACCGAAATATCCAATAACCCTTGAAAAATTATCATTCTCAGACCTAACTGAAGATAAAAATAGTCTGCTACATCTACTTTGCAAGTGACTCTTTAACCCTACCTGTCTTCTATATCTACTTTGCAAGTGACTCTTTAACCCTACCTTTAATACTACTTTAAGACAAAACACTCACAAGTTGGAGAATATGCAACATTGGCTTTTCAATGTGAAGTGGTTGAGACATCTTTTTGAATCAGGAATGAGTTCACGAGTTAAAGTGAGGATCAGAACCAGCATATGATGATAGAACTCAGAACATAAATTTTATCCTGTAACAAGATCGTTCATCACGAAAACGAAATATACGAAACATTTTGCGCCTCAAAAGATTTGACAGCTAGAATCTTTCCTGATGATATAAGCTTAACTGAAACAAACTTCATCCGAAATAGTTGCCTGAAGACACAGAAAGCGAGCCGTCCTGAAGAACACATACGGAAAAGATATAATATTTAGTTGTCCTTACATCTGGTAGCACTGGATCTTCAACTGTCCCGTGACAGTCAGTCAGAGTAGACATAATAGAAGTGTTGGTGCTATCTGATTGACTGTTTGGAGCATCCAATGGTATTCTGAAACTACAAGCTCCTTGTCCCTGTTAACAATAACATGTAATCGATAATGACACAATCTCTCGCCAGAAGCAGTTCTAAGTATTTAACTAATTTTCCAGAGGAACAAAAAAGTAACTGCCCAAATAGTCGAATACTGTTGATAATTGATAGCATATAGAATATTACAGCCATTTAACTAGATGCACACAAGTTCTGCACATGCCGATTCTGGAGAAACCCAATCAAAAAGAAAATTGAAATGTTCATACTTCAGATGATGATTGGTGATGACAGTGCCCAATAACCCATTAAAAAAATCACTCTTGGAGGGCATAACACTGAAAGGTTAAACCTCTCTCTGTCAAGTTAATGAACTCGCCTATTCTAAATAATCCAATTATTCATATTTCAATAAACGAAATCCATAAACAAGGCCAATGAGTGACTTTCCTAACCCTGTTTTGCTACCTCTTCAAAGACAGAAGCACACACACCAGTCAAATACTATGCAAGATAATCCAACGGTGTTGGGGACTTTTGGCCTAATTCTACAAGCTAGGATCGTGGTGGCATGACCCCGGATGTCAATTTCTGGGGAAAACACATTCTTAAAACCTAAAAAACAGTACTATTAATTCCTTTGGCAGAAATTATTGATTCCGTATGCGGTCCCAAGATATTGATTTCGTCCAATAAGTCATGGCACATAGCAACGTCACAATTTAAGGGACTCAGACCAAACATAAACTAGAGTCCATGTTTCAAACCCCTAGACATAGGCTAGAATATGACTTATTTGATCTTCTGTGTAATTGGCCGGAAAAAAAGAAACAATCCTAACATTAGTATTCTGCTTTGTGGGTAAGAACATGAACTTGAGCCCCAAACAAGCCTAATATAGCTTTTGGGATTGAAAGTGACTGAAGCCATTCTTGTATTACTTGAATTAGGTGAAGACTTTCACCACTGAGTGAGGACCACAACCAACCTCTGATAGAACCCAGAACAGGAAATTATCCCATTTCCATATAATTCAAAAACAACTATGTTGTTAAACTTTCCCATTTTATTTATCCTGGTTTTTAGTTGAAGAAGCTGTGAGATCATTATGTGGTCATTGTCATGAAAACAACAAATTGCATCACATATCACCATATACTAACATACTATGGTGATATGTGATTCAATTTGTTAATATGAGATTTTTGAAACATTAGCTAAAGCATTTGTTAACGTACTAACAAATGCTTAAGCTAATCTTTCAAAAATCTACAGAAAGAATAATTTCTCTTACCTTCTTGATGGGACAGACGTAGAACTTCCCTTCGATTCGACACCGTCCAGCTTCACACTTGCAAATAGGTCGCTCAACGATGTCTTCCTTCTTCACATCTTTACACCACATAAAGAATTTGCAGTCTCTCACCTAACCAAAATCAAATTCACATATCACTACCAAACACCAGAAGAGAAAAAAATGGTTGAAATGGAAGAGGAAAACGTACACCGGACAAGGGACAGCAGTAGAATTTCCAGCCAGGGTGCTGCGACTTTGAGCTGGCAACGCGGACGGGGCACGGACCGGCGTCGCAACGGCAGTGGATGACGGGGAGGCCGTGATCGGCCGGTGACTTAGACGGTGAAGGTCGGCGTGAGGTGTTGTTAGTGCAGTTTTGGGCCCAGTGGCCTATCTCGTTACAGCGGAAGCATTTATCGGTTGATTGACGGGGAGAGGACATGGTTGCGGCGACGGCGAGTAACGGTGTGTGAGTGGGGAGAGAGGTGGAAGGAGGAGGAGGAAGGGTTGGGGAAGAATTGGAGCCAACGCTTTCTTTGTCGGTGATGAGCTTCATTATTGATGATGAGGATGAGACTTGAGAAGAGGAGGGTTGAGAACCATGTGCGTGACTGGTACTACTACTGTAGAAGAGAAGTGACAATGGAGGAGGAGGACGAAAAACAGAAGAATTGCCAAATAGGTGGGTTTTTAAAAAAAATTGTCAAACAGGTGGGCGATAAT
Source organism: Linanthus parryae (assembly GCA_023055425.1). Classification (NCBI taxonomy): domain Eukaryota; kingdom Viridiplantae; phylum Streptophyta; class Magnoliopsida; order Ericales; family Polemoniaceae; genus Linanthus; species Linanthus parryae. Next base: position 11,833,472 of record JALGPY010000014.1, read on the forward strand.
AAAAGTGCATAAAAAAATGAGAGGTTTAATTTTAAAGTGTAAAATTAACAACATAATGATAGAATTAGTACTTAATCAAAAAAGCAAACCTTTTAAAACAATATCAAACCAAACCCTCCTGTCCCTCTCTCACCTCCCCCAACAGGCGAACCCAGAAAAAACCCACAAACGGGGTTCCAACACCGACGGCTCACGGGCTCTCTCCATCTCTTTTCCGGCGAAGGGGAAACTTCCCTCGATCTCTCCTATCTGTTACCGAGACCATGAAAACCATTGTCTCCCACAACAATGTTCCTCTGCATCTGCGAATTTCATAGCTCTCTCACAAAAACTCCCCAGATTCCAATTGTTTGATTCTCATGAAAAAGAATGAGTATGAGATGATGAGATAGCAGATGGTGCTTGTAAAGAATAAGGGAGTGAAGAAAAAGAGTGAAGGAGAAGATGTTAATACGAAAACTGAAAAATACAATGGGCAATTTAGGACCGTCGTTAATAACGAAAGATTTTGATGACACCAGTCAACTATTCCGTCGAACCGTTCATTTCTTTCACAACAAAATAGTCGACCAAAATGGTCGATTAGTTGATTAAAATGGTCGACAACTGTAATCTTGGTTCACGATGATCGACCAAAATGGTAGATTAATAGATCAAAATGGTCGACAACTGTAATGTTGGTTCACAATGATCGACCAAAAATGGTCGACTATTGACCAAAATGGTCGACTATTGCAACCCAACATTACACTGATCTACCAATGTGCAACTTGTTATTTATTTAGGGTTTAGGGTATGGTTTCTCATCTTAAAACAAATGTTGGCTTATATTTTATTTTCAATTGTGATCAAATTATACAAATTAGCGAACATCAACATTTTGGCATTGTTTTATTAATTAGTAGCATCCATCCATCTAATTTGACCGTAAATTATAATTTAGATTCGATTGAATTAACTAATGAATAACGATAGTCTAATTTGGTTATTAGTCGCGCTACATTGTCCAATTTCCTCAATACTTTTTTTGCAAACAATTCCATCAATACTAGTTTGATTGAGTTTATTATGATATTACACACTGTCAAATCGGGTTGCGTGTATCAATTGACAACCTAATTGTTGTGAAAAACGAAAAATATGCAGAAAGAAAGAATCGAAACACACAGATTTACGTGGTTCGGCAAAACAGCCTACTCCACGGAGTTGCAGAGATTTCACTAAAACAGACGAATCGTCTCAGAGAGAATTACAAGCGAAATCAGAACGCTCAACATAACATGCTACGAACCCTAAGAACTCTATAAATAGACAACCTATCAAACCGGGCCGGATCCAAGCCCAAACGGGTCAAAACGGGTCAAAAATATTTTTTTCGGGGGCGCTGCCCCCGAACCCCCGGAGACATGATTCGTGGAGCGAAGGCTCACGAATCATGTCTCCCTTTTCGGGTCGTAGCAAAACATGAACCGGGTCGATTCATAAAACGGGTCGCCCCATGAACCAGGGCTCCACCCCAACACTAATATGGTCATCTAGTAGTTCAAATGAGTTTGTTAATAATGATATATGATAAAAAAATGGATAGTGAGTCGCACTTGAAAGTGAAATTCGGTCAATAGTAATTCATTTCAGTCCATTCGTGAAAATTAGTGGTCGATTTAGTTGATGGGATTCAATTGTGTAATTTTCGCCAATTGACAGTCTATCTTGGTAAACTAGTTGTTTGATTAAGTTCATTAGTGAAGATCGGTGAACGACTTGGACGGCGTAGCACAATTGATGTTTCAATTTGATCAACTATTAGTACTATTGAGTTTATTAGTGAAGATTGATGATCCAATTTGATCATTTAAAAAATCATAAACCCTAATTCAATCAAATAGTAGTCTGACTGAGTTTATTATTGAATGTCGATGATTCAATTGAGTGGTGAGTCACAATTGACACTTCAATTTGATCAACTATTAGTATGATTGAGTTCATTAGTGAAAATCGATGATCCAACTTGATCACAATTGAAGTAACCATAACATAGTTAACAACCAGTTCGATTGAGTTCATTAGTGGCCAATGATGATCCAATTGCGTGGCGAGTCACAATTGACATTTCAATTAGATCTAATTGTGACCAAATTATATCTTTGATCTTCACTAATAAACGCAATCATACTGTTGATTGATCAATTGAAATGTCAATTGCGACTCACAACTAAATTCGATAATCGATAGTCACTAATGAACTCAATCCAAATACTAGTTGACTAAGTTAGGGTTTATGATTCACGGTTTACATTATTTTCAAGTGTGACCAAATGTTATCATCGATCTTCACTAGTGAGCTTAAGAATACTATTAGTTGACTACAATGAAATGTCAATTGTGAGTCACCAACCAATTGGCTCATCGATCTTCATTAATAAACTGAATCCAACTACTACTTAACTAGTAGTTCTATTGAGTTCATTAGTGAAGATCGATGATCTACTTTGGCGGTGAGTCATTATTAGCATTTCAATTCGATTAACTATTAGTATGATAGAGTTAACTAGTAGTTCTACTGAGGTCATTAGTGACGTTTGATGATTCAATTTGATTGCGAGTCATTATTGACATTTTTAATTCGATTAACTATTAGTATAATTAAGTTCATTAGTGAAGATCGATGATCCAATTTTGTCACAATTGAAAAAAATCCTAAGTACAACAAACCCTAACCCCTAATTTAGTCAACTAGTTGTTTGATTGAGTTAATTAGTGGCGATCGATGATCCAATTTAGATGTGAGTCATAATTGACGTTTCAATTTGATTAAAATACAAACAAACTTTTGTTTAAAGTTGAGAAAATATACCCTCTATTCTAAAAGCTAAACACATAAAATACAAGAAAACTTTTGTTTAAACTTGAGAAAACGTACTCTATATCTAAACCCTAAACTGTATACCCTAAACGCTAAACAACAATGTGTTCACAGTTGTCGACCAAAATGGTTGACGTGTTGACCAAAATGGTCGACATAAGTAATGTTGAATCAACATGTCGACCATTTTAGTTGTCGACATTTTTTGTTTACATGTCGACCATTTTGGTCGACCACCCAGAAACAGAGGCACACGTACGCTGACAGGGGGTTGTGGGGCTGTAATTTTTTTTAAGTTTGGAGGGCATTTTAGTCATTTCCCCTATAATCTAACTCATTACATATCTTCCCCTTCTTTGACAAGGGTTGGATATTGCCCACTTAGTTGACAAGAGGGGATAGATTTCCCCCTCTTTAGCCAACTTCCCCGGACGAAAAAGGCGGATTCTCAGAGATTGTGCTGGAAAAAATCCATTGTCATCTCTGCTCCTCTCTGGACATCAATTCATTTCTCGGGAAAATAAGGGAGTTTTAGCCTACACAAATTGCATCAACATCCATTACTATATTTTTGTAAGACAATCGGAGTCTGACTAGGGCTGCGAATTAAACCGACCAGACCGTCAAACCGGACAGAACCGCACTATTAGGTTCGCTTCGGTTCGGGTGGAATTTATGTTCAGTTAAGGTTCACAAAATTCCAAACTGTTTATTTTAGGCTCGGTTACAATTCAAGTTTCGCCAAAACCGTTTAAACTGAACCGATTAACCGTATGTATTATTAAATATTAATATTATATGTATATATACAGTATGTTTATACTTTATATTGTGTATGTAGTTATTATACCTAGGGTTCCTTTTCCTCGTTCCCGTTCGATGAGTATCTCTTCTCACACCCCTAGGGCTCTGCGGCGCCGAGCGACCACCCTTCTACCTCTCTCAATCTCGCCGCCAGAAGCCCCATCGAAGTCCGAAATGGCCTGAATCCCTGTCGAAGTCCGAAATCCCATCGAAGTCTGAAGTTCAAATCGCCTGAAGTCCAGGTACCTTCCTTTCACTCCTTCTCTTCCGATTAGCTGGTCACCTCCCTCTTATTCCTCTTCTGCTTAGTCGGTCCGTTAGCTTCAACTCAAGTCCAAATTGTTTGTGACTGGGGTTTTTGGATCTGTTTATATGACCTTCAAGACTGTAATTGTGAATTAGTATTTAGTTGTTTAGGGCATTTAGGCTGCTGAATTAGCTATTTAGCTGAATTTGTTTTAATTTTTGGACATTTTTATTTTATTTTATGGTAAATTTTGAATTGTTTTTATCATTTTTCAGGGCTAAACTGCGAATATATTAAATATTATCCGGTTAAACCAGAACCGAACCGAAACTAAACCGTTCAAAAGACGAACCGAACTGAACTGAACTCTTTTTAAAACGTTCGGTTTAGGCTCGGTTCGGATTTCGGTGCGAACGTGACCGAACGGAACCGTTTACACCCCTACTGCTGACCTTCGGATGCAGAGTAGGTAAACTCATGCTCTATTAGCCTTCGGGTTTGCATTGGATTTTCTAGATAAAATGGGGTTTGGATAGAAAGGCTAGTTTACAGGTGTTTTGCTGGTTTACCACTCTAGTGTGGAAAATTAATTTTTTAGGGTTGCAAGGAACTGGACAAGGATAATTGTAGTATCATGAAGTTAGACAACAAGTTTAAGGAGTTAATGAAGACGAGTTGTGAGCAGTATATGAGGAGTTATGACACCAAGACATGTTAAGACGCAACTATGGGGTAGAAACTCATTGTTGGAAGATGAGAGACAACGGGACAATAAGGAAAGTCGTGGTAGTAACAGGATAAGATCGAACTAAGCGTAGTTATGGGTGAGTAAAACCATAGATTAAAAAAAAAAGAGTTAACTTATCGGATATGTGCACACAATGATTCGGAAGGAGTAATAGGTATGAAATATCATACATCGTGGAAGCAATATAGTGACAAGAGAAGTTATCGTGAGAGAGTCGATGGTGAGGGTAGATCGGCATGAATGGCTATACAGAGGGTAGGATCTTTGGCGGACAGTTGGAAAGTGTTCCTAAATTGATTGCCTAGGCGTCCTCGCCTGCAAAACATAACTTATTTCTTCAAGATAAGAGTTTAGATCTATTATGAGGTGTGTTGAAGGTGTCTAGTCATAAGTGATAATTATGAAGCTGGGAAAGATAGTAATATCATAGTAACTCAAGGAATGTATAGGGTGGCAAGGTAAGAATTGGTAAGCTGTGTGATGATGATTAGGACTAGAAGAGGATTGTGGTAGATATGACGATCTTATAAACTAAAACCATGACGAGACCCTACCATAGAGACTAAGGTATCCTCGGGTGTCCTACCAAAGGCTTTAGGGACTAAGAGGACCGCAAGGTAACTCTGAAGGTTGTGTTCAGGTCTATGTGAATATTGACTTGGAACATCTCGACATATAATGCGTGTAAGGTTGTCACATTAGAACCTAAGAGGATAGCGGTTAACGGAGACTAGGGACTACAACATGACGAAATCAGGTCGTAGTACATTGTGGATTGATTCAATCAAAGCGCTAGAGAATCTACGCAACAGGAAAACTGGTTAGATGTAGAAGGCCATTAAGACAAACTATAAGAGGTTATAATTACAACCCAGCTGAAGACTGACGTTAGTCAAAAATTCATAATGTAATGGGCTATAAAGCAAGGGAACTAACAGCAATGTAGGATGGAGTGAGGAAAGGGTTATGACGAGTAGGTAAGAATGTGTGATATGCGGGCCAGAGATTCTTTTAAGGGGGTAGGTTGTAACATCCTGCAATTTTATAGGGGTCAAACTATAATTAATCATAATTTAGAGATAGTTGTGTAACTTTCCAGTTCAGCAGCGTTTTTTGATATCAGTGCAGCAGGGAATATTTCAAAATTAGAATTCAAGTTGGAACAATAATGAAAATATTGAGAATATTTTAGGCTCGGTTACAATTCGGGTTTCGCCAAAACCGTTTAAACCGAACCGATTAATCGTATGTTTCTACTTTATACTTTATATTGTATATATAGTTATTATACCTAGGGCTCCTTTTCCTCCTTCGCGTTCGTTGAGTATCTCTTCTAACACCCCTGGGGCTCTGCGGCGCCGAGCGACCACCCTCCTACCTCTCCCAATCTTGCCGCCTGAAGCCAGACATCGCCGCCAGAAGCCCCATCGAAATCCGAAATCGCCTGAATCCTTGTCAAAGTCTGAAGCCCCATCGAATTCTGAAATTTAAATCGCCTAAAGTCCAGGTACCTTCCTCTCACTCCATCTCTTCCCCTTAGCTGGTCACCTCCCTTTTAATATCTCTTCTGCTTAGCCGGTCTGTTAGCTTCAACTCAAGTCCAAATTGTTTGTGACTGGGATTTTTGGATCTGTTTATATGACCTTCAAAACTGTAATTGTGAATTAGTATTTAGTTGTTTAGGGCATTTAGGCTGGTGAATTAGCTATTTAGCTTAATTTGATTTAATTTTGAACATTTTTTTTACGGTAAATTTTGAAGTTTTTATAACCATCCCTTCAAAAGTTGTGGGATGGTTATAAGGAAATTTCAAGTGTTAGGGCAAGAGTGTAATTTTAAGAAAATTTAGATTTCCCTATAATCCAACTTGTACTCTAAGCTTCGGAAAAATTCATATACACCCCTCATGAATTAGTAACAATTTTCATCACCTTCATCATTGATAACTCTCTTTCAGGAGTTATTATTATACTTTCCTGGGCATCGAAAAGAGTGCAGGCTGGTCCTGTGTGACTTTTCCAACTTTTCTTCGTCTTTGCGTTTTCTTTTCTCCTCTTCATCTAGATCCATTCCAAGCATATCCAAGCATCTCATAAGCTCAATTGCAACTCTTTTACCTGAGATACACAACACTAAACAACCCGTGCAATTATCATAGCAAATATGAGAGAAAAAATGCACAAATAAGCTAGAAACACAACTTTTCACTCTTAGTACTTGTATTAGTCTTATTTCACATGATTTATATGTTATATTTGCACAAATATGTGAATTTGACTATTTCTAAGCCTAAGAGTGAAAAGTTATAACGGTTCCGGTATTCGCGCACCACGTGCTATAACGGTTCCTATATACTCGGACGAACGTGCCGTTATGGTTAAGCTAATTAAGCCGCCATTAATGGGCGCATTAACCACACTACAACGGTCACGTTCTCCAGTATATATAGATCGTCAACCTTTCCATACAAAGGAGGACACACTGCCATACGCGGAAGCTCTGCCAAACCTCTGTCTCTCTCTCAGACATTGCTACTGACTTACTCTCTCCCTACACACACCCCTACTCTTCCTGTGCGATCCTTGATCCGCTACACACGGTGCACACGGAGGTCTCCCTGCCGGAATCTCTTGTGCACAGGGACCTTTATGCAATTTTTCCTAAACTTCATGGGCTTATTTATAAATAACCAAAACTTGGGGAATTTATTCCTTTCTGCTAACTAGAGACTCTGATTTACTTGAAACCAGTTAATGGAGCATCTAGTATTCGGCCAGTATGTGCTCCTCAAACTATCATGTTGGAATATCAAAACTCTAGCATTATGAGTAAGGCCTTAACGGTAGTTATGTGACGTGGGAGTTCTTCACGAGAGATTCTCATAATGACATTTCTGATGTAAGGGACAAGTTTGACCAATTTTACTCTCTGAAAACCCTAGTTCAGTTAAGTTATATTTGAGGCGTAAAATAGTAAATTCACAATCTCTTCAGTCAAGCACTCGAATCTTAATGCGGACACGACCTCATGTCTCTGAGACAGTTCTATGACATATGGAATTGAGTTGAGTCCATCTGGACTTGAATATGACTAATCAGAATGTAACATGGGCTAAGGTGCGGATTAAATAAACTCAAGGGACTTGAGAATAGATAATTATAATTTGAGATTCAATCTTAAGTAGGGAACTATGTGGCTTAGGAGACTTATGAGACTTGCCGGTTGGGCATAACTGAGGGGGTTCAGGAACAGACAGGGACTGTACTAATAAGACTAAAACTGCAGGGGCTAAATAGTCATTTTGGGCTAGAAAGCTTGTTCATTGTACCTCACTAATGAAGACATGTACTAATATGGTAATGTACATTTGTATGTGTAGAGGTTGCCGGAATAGAGAATCAGCAGCGTTGATCAGGAGTACTAGGCAGGCTACACGGTATGTATGTGAATGCTTATTTTCTATTAAAGTGCTGAATTAGATATATGTATGTGTATATGAGTAAGAGGTACAGGAATCATGGAACAACTGAAAGTAGATCATGAACATCTATGTATGCACATAAAACATGTGATATGGGTATAATACATGCTTATCTCTGAATACTTGGTTGAGAATTGATTCTCAACTACTCTAGATCTCTGAATGGGCGTTATAGTCTCCGACTCCCCGGACGTCTAGCTGCTGCGTTGGCGGACACACGTGGGACCCGGTCGGTACATTGCTAGCCCCGGACTGTAGGCAACTAGTACAGTAGTACTACTCTCTAGCTGACAACCCAGTAGAGGGTGCGCACACTTAAGGCCTAGTCTGTCTTGGTGAATCATTGGATACTGGAATAGGAAACTGAGTTTGGATATGTCATAACTGAATATTAACTTACATATATACTACTGGTATAACATTCTCTATGATCTTCGATGCGGGTTATGTTATTTGTCTTACGCACTACAAGTCCAGATTATACGTTTTCAAAACTTTATATATCTACTTCTACTTTGTTTTAATTCTATATAAACTTGGAAGCCCATCATTCGAACAAGAGGAACAACACCACTGCCATCGCCGTCTCACCACAGTCGAAGCCGCCGAAAGCCCTCTTTGAAGCCACCGATCAAAGCGGCCAATATGTTTCTCTATCTCCTTCGCTCTGTCTACCGGCGGAAAAACTTGCCCCCTGTTTGAGTGAAAGTGGGACAGTTGGGTGGGGTTAGGTAGGGTTAAAGGGTGGGGGTGGGCGAAGGGTAGTTTGATAAAAGCTTATGAAAAACTTATTAAAAGAGGAAAGTGATATGTTCTTGGCAAAACAGTCCAATACGATGAAAAGTTTCTGGCGAGCGAGATAGATGAAGTATATAACATCATTATAAGTGATTTTCCATTAAGTTAGCACCTAATTGGCATTTCGCTACCCTTTTTACCTCCTCTTTTTACACATGGCCATGTTCTTCTTTTCTCCACTTGACAGGCTCTTTAATACTTAGCATTGAACTCGGTGCTCAGTCTACTGAAACATAAACAATCCTTCACATTATTATAGACAACAGAGAGAGTCCATGCTCTTAGGAGTAACATACATAAGAATCTACATCAGACACACATAAATTTACAGAGAGAGAGGCCAAGCTCTTAAGTTAACACAGTACATGAATCAACATCAGGCAAGATACATTACATGGCTTTGTCTAAGGTTAGACCTTGCCTTGTCAAACTCCGCCTTGGCGTCATCCAGTTCCGCTTCCTTCTGCTGTTGAATCTTCACCGCCGCATCCGCCTCAACAGACACAACTTCAAAACTCACCTCAGATTCCCACTTATCTTTGCTGATCAGATCAAACCAAGTCCTGATCACCACGTTCTCAGCCTTGCAACAGTCCAGGTCTTCCTCGGCATGAGCCAGCATCTCCCTCAGCCTGGTCGCTTCCTTTTCCAGCTTTTCCAGATGCTGATCTGAAGCATCTAGATCGACTTGTGTCTCTGAATGACGACGAGTCACCTCTTCTACCCGCTGTTTTTTGCATTTCTGCCTCTCAACAAGCTCAAAAGAGGTCCTGTCGCTGTTAACAGACTCTTCCGCTTCTGCCAGAGATTTCGCTTTCTTGATGAATTCATGCACTTTTTCTTTGAAGGGTTGGTATTGAACTGATAAATTCTCTAGAATGCGGAAAGTAAGAGCAGCTTCGTCGGCCAAGAACTCGTGTTCATGGAAATCAGTGGATTCTAGCTGCGACAGAAGTTTATTCTGAAGCTGTGTGGCAAACCCTGAAACTTCCTCTGCAATTTTACTTCCAGGTGAAACCTTTACAGGAGGCGTATCGGCCGATCCCCTCAATTCATTGCAAGTCAACTGGGGGGCATCAATGGGGTCAAAATTAGGTAAAAGACCTGTACAAGCAGAAAATATACTGGATTATTGCCGCTACCGTCGCAGTGACACAAATGTCCGTGTCCACGTAGAACCGTAGAAGTGTATGAAGTAAACAGCATAAAGCCCCCAAAAGCACCAAAAGCGCAAAGTAGTAGTTAAGACTTGAGTTTAAATTATAGTCAGGGGAGAGGGCTGGGTGGGTTGCCGGCCTGGTGGGGGAGGGGGCTGGGCAGGTTCAAGTGGGGGTCCGAATTTCATTAATAATATAATATATTTAAATTTGTTAATGAGGGGGACGGGCTGAACCGGACCGGATTGAGAGGGGGCGGGACGGTTCCTCCGCACTAAAATCCTACCCGGGCGGGTTAGTGTCTTATTGAGGTCGTCGGGGCCGGGCTGGGTTATGGAGTGGGAGGGGCCCGGCTGGGGCGCATTAGGAGGAAAAGGAGACGGGACGGGCCAGTTTGTACCGTTGGTTGGCCCCTTTGACACCACAAATTATAGGCCTTGCTTGGGTAGGAGATATGAAACAACGGAAAATGAGGTTTGACTGTGTTTGGGTGATGCCGGAATCTTGGCAACGGAAGGGGTGGCTATTAGCAGGTAGTTATCCACTGCCCTAGGCGTCTTGATGGTTGAAAATTCTACAGGTTAGTAGGCCATTTACTTGTACCTTTCAATCTTCAGCTCCCCACTCTGCAAAGCAGGCTTAGAACACAGCTGCATACATGGATTTGAGGACAAAGCAACCTACGGAGATGACTGCGGCGAACGGCAGTGAGGTTTTAGAACAATTTCATCTATCCGCTAAACCAAGCTATAACATTAAGTCATTAACAAAACTAGCTGAAACAACAAGCAATATACAATCAAAGTTGGCTTTTAAAAACAATTTGAGATCTAAGTAGGTTTGATCACACTTACCACAAGGGGAAGGCTTAGGCTGAGCAAATTGTAGACCTTGAGAAGGCAAATGTACTTCCAGATAATTATGCGACAATGGCACTGGCGAGATAGGTAGTTGAACAGCTTCAGATGAGGACACTATGGAAGAAGTATCTGCAGCAACTAAAAACAAAAACAAGCTGGTAAACACAATGAAGACAACAATGTAGCTGCTTGTAAGTAAGAAGAACCAACTAATTATTTAACAGCATATGATATTAAAACAAGAGAGACCTCCCAATGATGAATCTTCAGCAAGAGCAATATCCCTACAAAATTCCATTTGCCTATGATGAACCCAAGCTTCTGATGCCAAACCACTAACTCTTCGGGAACTAGCGATAGTTTCCTCTGCGGCAAGGTTATCTACCATAGCAATTGATAGCTGCTGGCACTTACTAGCGGAGCCAAGAGTCAATTCATTCTCCTTTGGAGCTCCATGCCGCAGGCGTTTATGCCTTCGCAAAGGCACGTCTAGGGTGGCTTCGCCTGCCTCGATATCCCCATCCTCAGCCATGACACTGTCTGAAGGGCTACTATTACCACTGTTGGTTAATGTAGACTGAGGAGAACTGATATTTCCATCGAGGTCAGGAAGATAAGCTTCAAGCAGTTCATCGGGAAGATAATTGTCATCTCCCTGTATACAACTCGAGTTATGAGATGATTAGCAAATTCACAGTGAGATTTCAAAATGGAATCAACCGAAGACATAAATACTGAAGAGAACATGTTTAGAGAGTCTGAGAGAGCTAGGTGACAGTCTGACACTACTTTCCAGCTGAATTAAAAATTTGAATCACTACATCTTTTGTTAAGAATAGAATCCCGCATCTTAACCAAATATGTGTTGGAAGTCCCAACTCGCAACTACAAGAACAATGAATACACCAAAAATAGTATTAAAATGCAGCATGTTATATCTACAATTCTAAGATGGACCAAGAACGAAAAGGGTGTTCTGTCAAGTTCGGATTTCCATCAAGTCAATCCATCACAGTGAGGATTTACTTTTACATGCAGAAGTTAACCAAAAAAAGGTGAAATCTAGTATTTACTCCAGCACAATGACATTACTGTTGATGCAGGCGTCAAATGACAAAACCAGCTAATCAGGAAAGAGAAGGCAACAAAAAGAATTTAAGAGCTGATAAAACAATACAAATACAGTAAAAAGCGGCTGAAATTGAACCTAGGTAAGCGAGAACTATTTTGATTGATCTAAATTCAGGTCTTGAACAAAGAAGTGCAAGGGAACTTGGCGCAACATTCAGAAAGTTGTATACTCCCCCCCCCCCCCCCCCAAGACTCTAAGGGTAGTATAATCATATAATGTATGGCTCGTGTCGGCACTCGGCAACGGATACAAAACGTGGATAAGATGAAAAAAACTTTTGATCCCAAGAATTTGTTTGCTGGAAGATTAGTTGCTGTGCATATCGCTTTAATGAAGTCAACTGTGTACACCCACGATACTTGTGACATGTAGACAAACAAAAATAGTGCCATCTTAAAGAATACACAGTAAAAACATATATGCAATCCTCCTTACATCTGTCAGCAGTGGTTTGTCGCCTTTCTCATGAAAATGAATCAATGTAGACAGAGGTGATCTGTAAGATTCATCTTCGTGTTCCTGTTGAGAATAACATGCAGTGAACGTGTTAAAATACAAAATTTCACCAGAATAAGTAGGAAAGCTTAACATATTCTCCAGACGAAACGATTTCTAGTAAGCACAATTGAGGTTGACAGAGTGAGGTTTAGAACAAATTGTGTAAATACATTGCATACAAATCTTGCATTACAAAAGAATATAGGCGTGTTCATGTTTCAGATGTTGCTGACAGCCGACATATCCAATAAACCTTGAAAAATTATCATACTCAGACGTAACTGACGATAAAAATAGTCTTCTATATCTACTTTGCAAGTGACTCTTCAACCCTACCTTTAAATTTCTCTAAGACAAGAGTCACGAGTTGGAGAATATGTAACATTGGACTTTCAAGGTGAAGTGGTTGAGACATACTTTTAAATAAATCCCAAATAATATTAATATAAATATATATATATATATTCACACAAATGATAAAAATAATATTAACAAAAATAACAAAAAACACTTTTATTCGGAAAAATAACGATTACAAGTACAAGAAAATCAGTAATTAAACACTATTTCAAACGAGAAATAGTCGAACGGTACTAAAACACACAAAATAGTGCATAAACTAAATTAACAACGATTACAAGAAGTGTTCATTCGTTATCCGAAGGGATCGAAGTTTGCTACGGGCACATAGGTCAACCTCCGGAAGGACATCCAAATAAATATTTAATAAATATAATTACTAATTATCACAAAAACAAGATATATCAAATTGACAACGAAATAAAATGACGATAATTTTTCGTAAATATTTTGTTCAATATCGAAACAATAATATTTATTTTTTTATAACGAAAATTATAATTTAAAATATACTAATCATAATTAAAAACACATAATAAAATAGCATTAAGTGTAAAAGTACCCAAAAGTTGTCTTCTCAAAAAATATATCCCAAATTGGATTAATTAGCTACCATGGAGGGGGGAGGGGGAGGAGGATGTTAATTGTTAGGAGGGAAATGCACCCTAACCATGCCTAACCCATGCCTAAAATCTCCCCCACCTTCCCCCTCCCTCCTCATGGTTTAAGATGCTCTAACGAGATCATTCATCACGGATATAAAATATTTATAACATTTTGCACCTCAAAATATTTAACAGCAAGGATCTTTCCTGATAATATAAGCTTAACTGAAACAAACTTCGTCCAAAAATGTTATTTGAAGACACAGAAAGCAAGCCATCCTGAAGAAGACATACAAAAAACATTAGGATTTAGCTGTCCTTACATCTGGTAGCTTCGGATCCTGAACTATCTCGTGACAGTCAGTCAGAGTAGAGGTAAGAGAAGTGTTGGTACTTTCTGATTGATTGGTTGGACCATCCAATGGGATTTTTTCATCACAAGCTCCGTGTCCCTGTTAAGAATAACATGCAATCAACACATGAATGATACAACCTCTCACCAGAATCAGTTTATGAATTTAACAAATTTTCTAGAGGAACAAAAAGGTAGCTGCACGAGTGCTGTTCACAATTGATAGCATACAGAAGATTATAGCAATTTAACTAAATGCACACAAGTCCTGTGCTTGCCAATCCTGGAGAAACCCAAGACAGAAGAATATTGAAAATGTTCAGACTTCAGATCGATGATAATTGGTGCTGACAGTGCCCAATAACCTGTTAAAGAAGATCATTCTCGGAGGACCAAACACTGAAAGATACAATAAACCTCTCTGTCAACTTCATGACCTCGCCTATTCCAAACAATCAAATTATCATAATCCAATAAACGAAGTCCGTAAACAGGGCCAATGAGTGACTTTCCTAACCCTGTTTTGTTACCTCTTCAAAGACAAAAGCACACGCACAAGTCGAAAACTGTGCAAGATAATCCAATGGTGTTTGGGGCTTTTGGCCTAATTCTACAAGCTAGGCACCCGATCGAGGTGGCATGCCCCCAGATGTCAATTTTTCAGGAAGAGTTTTTCTTAAAACCTAAAATAGTACTCCTAATGCCTTAAGCAGAAATCATTAATTAGGATAAGTCATAGCACATAACAACATCAAAATGTAAGGGACTCGAACCAAACCGTAAAATGAGGTCCATGTTTCGAACCCTTACAGAAGTAGGCTAGAAAATATGATTTATATATGATGTCAGGGTAAAACATGATTTATATGATGTTCTATGTAATTGGCCAAAAAAACACCCTTTTGAATTTTGCATTGTTTGGATAAGAACAAGAACTTTAGCTCCCAAACAGGACAAATGTAGCTTTAGGGGTTGAAAGTGACTGATGTATTAACTGAATTAGGTGAAGATTTTCACCAGTGAGGACCACAACCAACATGTGATACAGTGATAGAACCCAGGACAGGAAAGTAAACCTAAATCCTTCTAAAAACTGTATGTTGTTGCCATCACAAGATTTTTTTTTTGATAAGAAAAAACTTCCCCATTTTGTTAGCCTGGTGTTTGATTGAAGAAGCTCTGAGATCATCATGTGGTCATTGTCATGAAAACAACAAATTAAATCCCAACAGCCAAATAACATATCATCATATACTAAGTGCATGTTTGGCATCGTTGATTTGGATTAAAAATCGGTATCTTTTCAACAATTTTGTTTGTTATGCTTGCAGATGTTAATCTGATAATCTGCAGATTAAAACAATCTTTGTGCAATTGTAGAATCTCCAAAATTGGGGATTATGCAGATTAAAATCTCTAAAAAAATAATTTTAATATTTTTTTTACATTAGCATAATCACAGTTCAGTTATAAACATGTGTATTCAATTGCTTGACTTTGAAGCTATTTTAATTTTGTCAAATGGATCAAGTTAGTGATCTATAATTTCAGCTCATACCAAACAGATTCTGATTATAAGTTAAGTTGGATTTTCTTTTCAGATTATTTTCATCAGATTATTGAGATTTTCACCTGCTATCAAACAGCCTCTAAGTTTTAGCTAATCTTTCAGAGAAATTTTCAGGAAAAACTTGTTTCTCCTACCTTCCTAACGAGACAGACGTAGAACTTCCCTACAATCCGGCACGGTCCAGCACCACACTTGCAAACAGGTCGCTCACCGACGTCCTCCTCCTTCAGATCATTACACCACATAAAGAATTTACAGCCTCTCGCCTAACCAAAAATCAAATTCACAAATTCACTGAAAACGAGAGTGATAGAAGAAAAGAGAACAAATGTTGAAATTGAAGAGCAATAAAACGTACAGCGTACGCCACACAGCGGTAGTACTTCCAGCCAGGGTGCTTTGAAGTGGGGCCGGCAACGCCGACGAAGCAGGGGCCGGCGTCGCAACGACGGCAGTCGATGACGGGGAGGCCGTGATCGGCCGGTGACTTAAGCGGTGAAGGTCGGCGTGAGGTGATGTTAGGGCAGTTTTGGGCCCAGTGGCCTATCTCGTTACAGCTGAAGCATTTACCGGTTGATTGACCGGGAGAGGCCATGGTTGCGGCGACGGCGAGTAACGGTGTGTGAGTGGGGAGAGAGATGGAAGGAGGAGGAGGAAGGGTTGTGGAAGAATTGGACCCAACGCTTTTTTTTTAGTTTTTTTAGTTTTTTTTTTGAGAAGCGTGTGAGAGACTAGTCTACTGTAGAGAAGTGACTAATGGAGGAAAGAAAAAGGCGGATTCTCAGAGATTGTGTGAGAGAAAGTCCATTGTCATCTCTTCTCCTCTGGTCATCATTTCATTTCTGTGGAAAGTTTTGCCCTACACAAATTGCACCACATCCATTTATTAATGGTATGTTGTCATACTATATTTTTTTCTTTTGAGAGACCCAAATATTTTTTTTAACACAGAAACCCATATATTATAAAAGCCTCAAGGAGTAACAAAAATGGAATTTACATTTCACTAATCCAATCTGGGGAAATATCTAACCAAACTACTTATGGGTGCTTCTTTCTGAAGTCCGCTAGGAGGTGAGTCGCCTTGTTGCTCTTTCGCCTGATGAAAACAAAATGATAGTTGACATACGCCCATACTACTTAGTACTTACTTTATGTTAAACTTTTTATATCTTTTTTAGCATAGACTTTTTCAAGTTATCGTGGACCTTGTGATTAATTTATCTAGTGCAGTTTGGTATTGCATATTTTAAACTATACTGTACAGGATTAGAATCTAACTTCTTGAACAATACAATTTAAGTCAACACAAAATTTAAGCAAAAGATATGTGCATATTATAATAAAATATGTGTAACTGTTGGCTGAAATCTTTAAAAAATAATGTAATTTGTACTAATTCCGTTTCTTCTCTATCACACCGGTTTGACTTTTTAATTCGTATGTGAGTCACTTTGACCGGGATATTTGGATCGCAAAACGATGCGATTCTTTGATAATTTTTTCACCATGTTATAGAGCAATTTTAACTCTACAACACCGTGAAAAAATTATTACAAAATTGTATTGTTTTGCTACACAAATCACCGGGTCAAAGTCACCAAATGAATAATGACAAAAATCAAACCGATGTGGAAAGGGAGGTAGTATTTGGTATGATCATAATTCATTAATAGGTGGAGGAATTGATGTATTCGAGTTGATGACTAAAAAACGTAATAAATTTTGTCAGATGAATCAGATTAATAATCTATAACTTCAGCTCATGCTGCACATCATATATTATTTTCAGCTCAACTGAATTTTATACCAATATTATTTCAGCCAATCTTTCTGATTTTCAATTGATATCAAACATGATTCTAAAAAGAATTGTGTTGTAAGCTCAAACAAAACCATTAGTGTCGTACTCTCAAAACACACAATTGCTTCACAGAAAGTTGAGTTGTCTTGTCATAGTTTTCCCCCGAGGAAAGTTTTGTTCAAGCCTCGCTGCTCAGTTTCGAGGTTGAGTCTTCCTTCCTCCAGTCTCTCTCCCCTATTAATCTTCTTCTACATCACGACACCGTAATACAAGTCAGTCCCAGCTCTTGCCCATCATTGAGCTGGGACACGGGAATTAAGAAATGGTGCATAAAGTCCAAAATGCCGTGCTGTTTAACAAGAATTACCAAAACATCACATCAACAGTAAAAGTTCTGTTGATGTGATTAAAATTATGAAAACCCACCAAAAGTTCCCTCCAAACAGCAAAAACATCTAATTAAACCAGTGAAAATTTGAATTGTGGAGCCAAAACCTTGAAACCTCCACAATTCATACAAATAGCAGCGCATTGGTTCTAATCTGCCCAGATAACATATTGTTCTTCATGAAGAGGAGATGAACTTCATGAAGAACTTAGGAATTACATATTTTAAATAAAAGAAGGAAGAAGAAGAAGTAGAAGAAGCAGCAGCAACAGCTCCTCATTCTTGTTTCCTCATTCGGGTTTCTTCACCACTTGCACAGTTCCAGCAAGAACAGCTTCAGTAGCAGCTCCGATCCAGGTTTGTTGATTTTGCTTACTACCTGCACAAAAAAAGCAAGTTAGTGAATTAAATGGCATCGACAAACATAAAAATAACTTGGGAGCAGAGACATTCAATTAAAAATTATATACTCCATGGGTGTACAAATATGAAGCCACAAAAGGGTTTGATGACAAATGCTGCTACCAAGTTTGAAGTGCATAGGTCAACTATATATGAAATCTGGAAAACAATGCAAAAGGCTTATGGAGATGAAGTTTACATGGACGTCAAAACCCATCAAAAAGGAAATCTAGTGCCGAGGGAAGTGCTGGAGTTGGAGAAGTTCTTATTGATCCCAGCAGATGAAAGGCACACCATTCGTCAACTAGCAGGTACACTAGTTTGCTTTGTGTTCATCAATTCTCAGATTTTTGCAAAATTTTATCATCATTGAATTGTGTGTGTGAGTGCGGAGCTAAAACTCTAATCATAATCCAACAATTAATGCGGTTATTTGTTCAATTTGCAGACAAATATGAAGTAAGTAAATCAAAAATAGGAAGATGGGTGAAGGAAGGCATATTGAAGAGTCGGTCTGCAAAAATACATCCAGCTATTTCTGATCAGCATAAGTTAAATAGACTCAAATGGTGTCTTCAACATCTTCAAATCAATGAGGAAGGTATCATTTCATACAAGAGTCAAAGCCAAACTATACACATTGATGAGAAGTGGTTTTACATGACTATGTTGAATGAAAAATTCATACTTCTACCGGAAGAAGAGATGCCATACAAAGATGCACATAGTTGTTGTTATCAAGTTTGTAGGGTACTAAATTATGGATATTAGATAGTAAGTAGAGGGGATTTAACGGTGGCGTAGCCATGGCGGCGAGCATCAGTGCTCTGATACCATGAAAACTTAGAAGAATTTTTAGGGTTTTGTCAAAGAGGGCAGAACAGAAGATGAAGGAGGCGAAGGAGAAAATGAACCTCACTTAATTCTGATTAATGAAACGATCCTTAAATACACGATGATGAATGGTCGGATAAACGACCGTTCAATGAAACCTAAGAGACACAAACATATTTGCCACAAGAGTTAGTATAGAGTTACAATTCAGTCCTTCTAGAATAGTCTTGTGATAATTTGGGCTTCAGTGATTGGGCCTTTGCTGTTGATGATAATGGATCTAGACTGGGCTTTTCTGACCCGAGACTTCAATTGGGCTTTATCTTCTAATAATTTTGAGCCAAGCTTAGCCTATCCCGGCCCTATCTTTCTAGTTTTACTTATTATTTTGATATAAAATACATCTATTTAACAATACGTAGATTACAAACGATGTGTTTAGCATGTTATGTTAATTGTACAGTGTACAAAATATTGTTAGAGATGACTAAATGTGTTCAATATGTGATTGATTCCAATTCGTACTCAATGTAGTACATTAATTATATATTTTTTTTTTTGAACATTCAAAACTTTCATTAGAAACCAACCTAACCAGCATTGTGATTATTACAATCAATCTCAAGCAAACTAGTTAATTTTTCTGGATGACAAACCATCCAGTTCGAAGAGAGGCCATTCCTAACTCCCTTTGAAACTACCCAGTCAATAGCTGCATTAGCTTTTCTATCTATCCATTTGATCACAAAATTTCCTAGCTGAATATAAGCTCTAATATCTTCCACTATTAGGGATATCTCCCAAGGAGGCTGACTTTTGCCTGCAAGAATTTGAACAAGCTTCAAGTTATCAGTTTCAATACAAGAAACATTGCTCATTGAGCTAGCACCCACACATGCTGCTCTCACAGCGTTGGCTTCTGCTTCAAGGGCTGAGGAAGCTCTAACCTTACACCAGTTTCCATTAGTGATTATGCCTTGATCATTTCTCATCAGCCAGCCTACAATAGCTTCCTTTGACTCTTTCTTCCAGCTGGCATCACAATTGACTTTGAAATAGCCTTCAGGGGGTCTAGTCCAGCTTATTCCTCTTACCACTTGCTGGTTTCCAGCAGCCATATGGTGGCTTAGAGCTGGTTCATTAGAAATAGCTTGCAAGAAGAGGTTGTGGCTACTAATGCATTGTGTAGCACTCTTTTGTGGATTGATTTTTACTTGTTGAAAAATGAATTCATTCCTGCTTTTCCAAATATACCAGCATCCCCAAGCTAGCTGTTGCAGCTGCTCTTTTAGTAGAGTTTTATTATCAAGCTGGTCCGTCAGGTCAGTCCATCAACTTCTAAAATTGCAAACATGGCTCCAGTTTTGAACTCTTCCCCCAATGTAGCCAAACCAGAAAGCCTTTGTCCACTCACATTTAAACAACATGTGACCAATAGTCTCCACCTCCTTCTCACAAATGGAACACTGGTTTGACCTCCCACAATTTCTCTTGAAGAGTGCTTCTTTTGTAGCTATGGCATTGTTACAACATTTCCAAATGAAGTGCTTCACCCTGGGAGGAATCTTCAAATTCCATAACAATTTCCATCTTTTAGGGTTTAAAACAGTAGAGCTACTACAAGCTCGAAGCTTTTTATTTTCTTTTTCCTTTCTGATTATTGCATAACCTGTCTTTACAGAGTAGGATCCATCAACACTCCAAGGCCAGTAAAAGACATCATCTCTGGGGAAATGAGGCAGAGGGGTATTGAGAATGGCTTTTGCAGTTGTTGGAGGAAAACTGTTTCTTATAAAATTAACTTTCCATCTCATCCCAGATGTATTAATTAGAGAGGAGACCTTTTCTTCCTTAAGTTGCTCAGGTATATCAAAACTTACTTGTTCTTCTTCTTTGCTCACTTTCAGCCATCTGTCTTGAATCATCACTTGTCTCCCTGAATTGATTACCCATCTACCTTGCTGCTTGAGAATAGTTCTCCCAGCTATAATGCTAGACCAGGACCAGCATCCATTTGAGCCTTTTTTAGCTTCCAAAAAGCTGCTGTTAGGATAATGAATGCTCTTTAGGAATCTTGCTAACAAAGAATCAGGTTTTTTGATCAGCCTCCATCCTACTTTAGCTAGGAGGGCCACATTGAAATCCCTGAAATTCTTGAAACCAACCCCACCTTTCTCTTTAGATAAAGTTATCTTCTCCCAAGCTACCCAAGCAAAAGATCTCTTCTCAACATTTCCACTCCACCAAAAAATTCTAATAAGTTGATAATTGACTTTTTAATTCACAATGTTATTTTTAAAAAAATAATAATAACATTTTCGGCTCCTTTACGTTAGAAGTTTTTATAATGGATTGGACTTAAGCTTCGAGAGTTAGCCCGATTGATGGGTTAACTTGGACCAAGATCACATTTCTAAAACTCCGGCCGAGTTTGGTCGGACCCAGCCCAAGTGCCCAACCCATCGCGATCCATGACCAGCCCTAGCGGAACATGCTATTATGGACGAATCAGAGACGAGAACAAACTTCAGTGGGGAACAAATGGTCGCTTTTTAAGCCTTTAATTATTGCACTCCTCCTGTGCGAGTCTTCAAGAACCATCTAAATGGCAATATCCCCCAAACCTATATTCTCTCTGGACGGCCGGCTTCTTTCTCCGGCGACGGAGATCACGCTTCGGAGATGGATCAACAGCCTGAAGGCCTCGAACTTTTCTTCGATCACTCGTCTCCTCTTCGCTAGAGGTAAGCAAGGCAGATTAGGTATTATTCTTAGTCTGAAACCTAGTTTATTTAATTTTATTACCTTTTTTCCATGAGTGGGTATTGATCTAATATCTGATAATGGATAAGGGATCGGAGCACTGGTTTTAGAAGGGGGTTATCATGTGGATCATTTTTTTTTGGTTCAAAAAATAATAATAATGTGGCTATGTAGGACAATGGTTCCTCTGAGCATCTCCAACAATAAAATTACTAATTAGCTAAATTTTAGCTAGTATAAACTCAAGTTAACATATGATTCTAATTGTTGTAACTTTCAACATGTTTACACGAACCGATGCTGTTGTAGTACATCAATAGCAACTTATATATCCCGAGAAGTTACCAAAAGAAAATCTTATAACCGACCTAAGCTGCCCAGCCTTCGCAGCAATTCGTGCGAGCAGTATTGTGAGCCTATGTTGCACAAGTTCTTCTAAAAGGTCACGTACCCGCACCGGGTGCTTCATGGGTGCTTTGCGGGTGATTCATGGATAATGTAGGGTCATTTTGAAAGCTCAAGTTGAGACTGAAAAGTTCTTCTAAAATATAACTGCAATTTAACCAAAAAAAAGTGCATCTATGTGAACATTTCTAACCATTAAATTACTCGTCTATCCAAAGCTAAGAACAACAAGAACGACACCAAGAGATTATATTGTTGATATGGTAACTATATTTCCCTTAATCAATGTATGAATTTCTGCGTGATTTAGATTTGGATTACTAATATATATACATATATATATATATATATATTTTATGTTAGTATAAGGTATCGCTGATAATTCAAAATAAAAATATTAAAGAAAAAAAGTCGCCTCCGCACCCACACCCTTGAATTTCGGAAATTTGCCGCATCCGCCCTTGTGCAACATAGGTGCGAGCACATCTCTGTTCGTACGAACTCCTGTGTATTCGTGCGAATTGCTATCAATTTGTGCGAGTTCCTGTTTGTCTCCAGCTGCTGCAACTTGTCCGAGAAGCCTCCTTTTGGCCTCTATTCGTACGAGTTACTGCAGGTGCTCATACAAAATAGCTGATTCAAGGCACATTTCCACACTAATCATCACAGAATCCTGGACTGAATCGGGAAATGTAAATATTTTGCTTGCTGTTTGAAGTTGATGAACTATTCGAGCATAATAGCTGGACAGTTAATTCTTGATTTCTTGTTAAGGGTTCATTTATTCGGTTTCTACTGTTTGAAGTACGCCTAAATTTGTAATAAACAGGTTCAAGATATATATGCTATCTGGTGAATTGAGATTGGTCTATTATTCTACTGCAGGTCAAGATTTATAATTACTATTAAGTAAAAATGAAATATTATAGAGACCGAACGAGGGGATAAATGATGGGAAAGTGCGCTATCCTGTCTTCAAATACAGAAGAACCCAACAAGTTGATGTGGGTATTTGTAAGTTTTAGCCTTTCAGGGCACACAATTTTGATTAATTTGGCACCAATTACTTTCCTTTGACCACATATCTGTTATTGTCTTTGTGTGCCTGCTCCATTGTTGGAAGCATGGAAGGTCTCTTTGGTATTCATATTAAGGTGTTTTCCTCTTGTTTTCGACATTTTCCATCCATTGTCACTGCATTAGACATCCACAATTGTCTTAGAAATTTCTTCACTTTTCACTTGCATTCGCTCCCTCATACATACCCATTTGTAAAAAGAGAATTTGCCAGATTGGCAGGTGCCTACCACATGCAAGTTTGTGGGTGACCGTTGAATTTCTGGCAAAGGAAGAAGAGAGATACGTAGCATTTTGTTCCGTTTCTCTTGAAGGTGTCCGTCGTTGCTCACTGCTTACGTTTAGATTATTACGTGAGTAGGCATCTGGACACTAAATTGATAGAAAAATTAAAAATATATTGGTAATATCTATTATTATTTCTACTAAAGTTGAAGGGTTACTTTATAAATAGAAGTTTTCATCACATGAGTTTTACCAAGTCTACATCTGTTACCTTGGTTGAGCATTTCAAGCAACCAAGACGTTATCCACTTCCTATTCTACTATTTCTATGGTTAGATTCCATCTTTTTAGCAACTACTACCTCCGTTTCGTCTGTTTCGTCTGCGTTTGACTTTTTAACCCGTAACTGACTCTCTTTGACTTGGTGATTTGGGTACCAAAACGATGGAATTTTTTAACAAAATTTTTATGGTATTTTAGAATAAACTTTTCTCTATAACACCATGCAAAGATTACCAAATTCTTGTATCGTTTTGCTAATCAAATCACCGGATGAAAGTAACTCTGTGAATAGTGACAAAAAGTGAAGTAGGCTGAAACAGGCGAAACAGAGGTAGTATCATCTATATAAATATCTATGTCTAATGGTGGTTTAGAACAGAGTAGAGAGTTACGTTTTATAGAGTAAAAGGAAGTTTTGACAGTGGTCATGTAGAAAACCTCCGAAATACTCTCTCAATTTTTGCTATCTTACTCACATAAACAGAGTGTTGAGCAATTCGGAGTTCGTGGAACCTATTACGCTGCACCGGGACGGTTCTGAAGGTCGTTGTATCCTTGGAGTGGATTGTGGGAACCCCGTGCAGAAGGGACAAATCTACTCTAAGCATAGTTGTCAAATCGGGATTCAGATAGTGAATCGAAATTCATCTTCACTGAATCGTAAATCGAAGCGAATCGTGAGTCGTAAGGATTCGGCTTGCAATATTTTTATGTAAATACAATAAAATATTTCATAAAGATATAACATTATTGAACAAAATATTCATATTTTTACAAAAAGAAAGCACAAATTATTGGAAACTCGCATCCGTAACTAGTGATTAGGAGTTCCGCACATCTAAAAGATAAAGAATAATCTAGATATCGACATGCATGTGGAGCAAGGAACTACAAGATGCCAAGGAGATTGAAAATAATATAAAAATATTAGCCTTGGACTGATGCTGCAAACTCAATTAGACATTCAGATGAATCGAAGGTGAATCGTAGAATCGGTCTAAATCGCAACTGAATCGTAAGATTCGGACTCTTGAATCGGGATTCAAATAATTTTTTGTCCATTAAAGATTCACTAAGGGATTCACATCGTTCCATGGGTGAATCGAATCGAATCGTAGGATACGAATCGTGAATCGTAAGATTTTGACAACTATGACTCTAAGCTTAGCAAGGATTCAATTCCTTGCGCCTCGACCACTTATCACAGGCTATCTCTAAATCTTGTCTTTATATTTGCGTGCTTCCTTTATTTAAATACATTACTCTGATTATTTTATTGGTATATGCTATGACTATTTTCCAACATGAAATTTTGAAATGATTTACCAGACTGGCAGGTGTCTACCACATGCATGGTTGTGGGTGACCGTTGAATGTCTGGCAAAGAGAAGTAGAGAGATTCAAAACATTCTATTGCTTGAATCCTTCGAAGGTGTCCATCTTTTCTCGAATTTCACAGTATATGAATTCTTCGGGTTATAACTGGATACTACAATTCTACTAAGTACTAGTAGTTTTAAGATATATCTGCAATTTGGTGAAACTAAGTTTTTCTGATCTTGTCAATGGACCTTCAAATGGAGTAATGGACCTTCTGTAACAATTTGTTGATTGGCAAAGAGAGAAGAGTGTCCTTATAAGGCATGTTCTATGTAGTCATTTGAGGTGCCCATTATTGCTGCCAATGACCTTTTGGTTTACTTTCGCAGTGTGCACTGCTGTCTACCTTGGTTTCAGCAGTTTGCTCCGGTTTCATTTGCATGTTCTTTTGCTTTAGCAGTTTGCTTCTGGTTTCATTTGCATGTTCTATCGTCTTTAGTTTTGGAATGATCTAACAAATTGAGGTGGGTGTTTGCATTATCTAGGAAACAACATTTATTTTGTGTATATTTGCCGTTCATTAGTTTTCTTTTCTATCAAACACGTACCCCGTTATTGTTTTTTGCGTGCTCGCTTCAGGTTCATTATTGTTTTTGCGTGTCCGCTTCATTGTTCAAACTTCAAAGCATGAAAATTATGCAAGCATGGATCTGCCTTCTGCATCGACGATTTATATTTTGTAATTGTCTTGCACGTTTATTTTCCTCCAATATCTTTTGGGACTTATTCTTCTGAGAAGTAGTGTGTCGTAAATTAATGTTGGTTTAAATTATATCTTGACAGGATCCATCATTATTCTTACCAGTCGGTGGTAATATGTCCGTCTTTGTTCTAACAGGTGGTAGTTTTGCCCCGGCTGGTTCGAATTTCTGCATCTGGCACTGCGTGTGTGTGTTTGCTATATGTGTATATATATATATTAATGTGCTAATGTGCTATAATACATTAAACTTAATATTTTTTTTAAAACACGAGAATAATAAATTGTTGGTGAAAAAACAAATCAACTAGTTCAAGAACAAAAATTAAAAAATCGTTAGTCTCCAACTGCTGCAACTTGTCCGTGGCACCTCCTTTTGGCCTCTCTTCGTACGAGTTACTGCAGGTGCTCGCACGAATAGCTGATTCAAGGCACATTTCCACGCTAATCATCACAAATCCTGTACCGAATCGTGAAATGTAAATATTTTGCTTCCTGTTTGAAGTTGATGAACTATTCGAGCATCATAGCTGGACATTGAATTCTTGATTTCTTGTTAAGGGTTCATTTATTTGGTTTCTATTGGGTGAAGTACGCCTAAATTTGTAATAAACAGGTTCAAGATATATATGCTATCAGGTGAATTGAGATTGGTCTATTATTCTACTGCAGGTCAAGATATATAATTACTATTTAGTAAAGATGGAATATTATAGAGATTGA
Source organism: Linanthus parryae (assembly GCA_023055425.1). Taxonomy (NCBI): domain Eukaryota; kingdom Viridiplantae; phylum Streptophyta; class Magnoliopsida; order Ericales; family Polemoniaceae; genus Linanthus; species Linanthus parryae. The sequence continues at coordinate 11,859,930 of JALGPY010000014.1, forward strand.
ACTCATCCCAACGAGGGGAAACATGAGCGCTTAATTTGATCATTCATTACACAATAGTTTTTGACGGGTGAGGTATCGAACGATTAGCAATAAACCTAATTTCCAAAGGTGTGTTTGTTGTCGTAAACCCTTAAGCGAGTTTGCTCGAAACCGGACTCAAAGTCAGGTCAATCTTGTCGTCAAAACTATTTTTTCCAACAGTGCGAAGTTCGCCCAAATTTGTAATAAATAGGTTGAAGATATATATGCTATCTGGTGAATTGAGATTGATCTATTATTCTACTGCAGATCCGAACGAGGGGGGAAAATGATGGGAAAGTGCATGCTATCCTGTCTTCAAATGCAGAGGAAGAATCCAACAAGTTGATGTGGGTGTTTGTAAGTTTTAACCTTCTAGGGCACACATTTTGATTAATTTGGCACCCATTACTCTCCTTTGACCGTAAATCTGTTATTGTCTTTGTGTGCCTGCTCCATTGTTGGAAGCATGGGAGGTCTCTTTGGTATTCATATTAAGGCGTTTTCCTCTTGCTTTCGACATGTTCCATCCATTGTCACTGCATTAAACATCTACAATTGTCGTAGAAGTTTCTTCTCTTTTCGCTTGCATTAACTCCCTCATATATACCCATTTGTAAAAAGAGAGTTTACCAGACTGGCAGGTGTCTACCACATGCAAGGTTGTGGGTGACCGTTGAATGTCTGGCAAAGGAAGCAGAGAGATACGTAGCATTTTGCTCCGTTTCTCTTGAAGGTGTCCGTCGTTGCTCACTGCTTACGTTTAGATTGTTACGTGAGTAAGCATCAGGACACTAAATTGATAGAAAAACTAAAAATCTATTGGTATTTGGCGGGAGGTCTCTTTGGTATCCATATTAAGGTGTTTTCCTCTTGTTTTCGACATTTTCCATCCATTGTCACTGCATTAGACATCTAAAATTGTCTTTAGAAGTTTCGTCCTATTCGCTTGCATTAACTCCCTCATATATACCCATTTGTAAAAAGAGAGTTCACCAGACTGGCAGGTGTCTACCACATGCAAGGTTGTGGGTGACCGTTGAATGTCTGGCAAAGGAAGCAGAGAGATACGTAGCATTTTGCTGTGTTTCTCTTGAAGGTATCCGTCGTTGCTGACTGCTTATGTTTAGATTGTTACGTGAGTAAGCATCTGGACGCTAAATTGATAGAAAAATTAAAAATATATTGGTAATATCTATTATTATTTCTACTAAAGTTGAAGGGTTACTTTATAAATAGAAGTTTTCATCACATGAGTTTTACCAAGTCTACATCTGTTACCTTGGTTGAGCATTTCAAGAAATCATGACGTTATCCACTTCCTATTCTAATATTTCTATGGTGAGTTTCCATCTTTTTAACAACTATCATCTATATAAATATCTATGTGTAATGGTGGTTTAGAACAGGATAGAGAGTTATGTTTTATAGAGTAGGAAGGAAAGTTTTGACAGTGGTCATGTAGAAAATCTCGAAAATATTCACTCTATTTTTACTATCTTACACAGTGTGATAGTAAGGATTTGATTCTTCTCTCAGCTTAGCAGGGATTCATTTCCTTGCGCCTCGACCACTTATCACAGGCTATCTGTAAATCTTTTCTTAAATTTGCGTGCTTCCTTTTTTTAAATACATCACACTGATTATTTTATTGGTATATGCTATGACTATTTTCCAACATGAATTTTTGAAATGATTTACCAGACTGGCAGGTGTCTACCACATGCATGGTTGTGGGTGACCGTTGAATGTCTGGCAAAGAGAAGTAGAGAGATTTAAAGCATTCTATTGCATGTATCTTTCGAAGGTGTCCGTATTTGCTCGATTTTCACAGTATATGAATTCCTCGGGTTATAACTGGATACTACAATACTACTAAGTAGTAGTTGCAAGATATACCTGCAATTTGGTGAAACTAAGTTTTTCTGATCTTGTCAATGGACCTGCAAATGGAGTAATGGACCTTCTGTAACCATTTGTTGTTTGGCAAAGATAGAAGAGCGTCCTTATAAGGCATGTTCTATGTTGTCATTTGTGGTGCCCATTGTTGCTGCCAATGACCTTTTGGCTTACTTTCGCAATGTGCACTGCTGTCTACCGTAGTTTCAGCAGTTTGCTCTGGTTTCATTTGCAGGTTCTATCGTCTTTAGCAGTTTGCTTGTGGTTTCATTTGCATGTTCTATCGTCTTTAGTTTTGGAATGATCTAACAAATTGAGGTGGATGTTTGCATTATCTAGGAAACAACATTTATTTTGTGTATATTTGCCGTTCATTAGTTTTCTTTTCTATCAAACACATACCCCATTATTGTTTTTGCGTGCTCGCCTCAGGTTCATTATTGTTTTTGCGTGTCCGCTTCATTGTTCAAACTTCAAAGCGTGAAAAATATGCAAGCATGGATCTGCCTTCTGCATCGACGATTTATATTTTGTAATTGTCTTGCACGTTCATTTTCCTCCAATATCTTTTGGGACTTATTCTTCTGAGAAGTAGCGTCGTAATTAATGTTGGTTTTCATCAACGGGTAAATTATCTCTTGACAGGATCCGTCATTCTTCTTACCAGTCGGTGGTAATATGTCCGTCTTTGTTCTAACAGGTGGTAGCTTGGCCCTGGCTGGTTCGAATTTCTGCATCTGGCACTGTGTGTGTGTTTGCTATATGTGTATATATATATATATATTAATGTGCTAATGTGCTATAATACTTTAAACTTAATATTTTTTTAAAACACGAGAATAATAAATTGTTGGTGAAAAAACAAATCAACTAGTTCAAGAACAAAACAATGATTAAAAAATCGTTACTCTCCAACTGCTGCAACTTGTCCGTGACACCTCCTTTTGGCCTCTATTCGTACGAGTTACTGCAGGTGCTCGCACGAATAGCTGATTCAAGGCACATTTCCACGCTAATCATCACAAATCCTGTACCGAATCGTGAAATGTAAATATTTTGCTTGCTGTTCGAAGTTGATGAACTATTCGAGCATCATAGCTGGACATTTAATTCTTGATTTCTTGTTAAGGGTTCATTTATTTGGTTTCTATTGTGTGAAGTACGCCTAAATTTGTAATAAACAGGTTCAAGATATATATGCTATCTGGTAAATTGAGATTGATCTATTATTCTACTGCAGGTCAAGATATATACTTACCATTAAGTAAAATTGAAATAGCATAGAGATTGAACTCATCCGAACGAGTGGGGAAAATGATGGGAAAGTGCATGCTATCCTGTCCACAAATGCAGAAGAAGAATCCAACAAGTTGATGTGGGTATTTGTAAGTTTTAGCCTTTTAGGGCACACATTTTGATTAATTTGGCACCCATTACTTTCCTTTGACCACATATCTGTTATTGTCTTTGTGTGCCTGCTCCATTGTTGGAAGCATGAGAGGTCTCTCTGGTATTCATATTAAGGTTTTTTCCTCTTGTTTTCGACATTTTCCATCCATTGTCACTGCATTAGACATCTACAATTGTCTTAGAAGTTTCTTCTCTTTTCGCTTGCATTGACTCCCTCATATATACCCATTTGTAAGAAGAGAGTGTACCAGACTGGCAGGTGTCTACCACATGCAAGGTTGTGGGTGACCGTTGAATGTCTGGCAAAGGAAGCAGAGAGATACGTAGCATTTTGCTCCGTTTCTCTTGAAGGTGTCCGTCGTTGCTCACTGCTTACGTTTAGATTGTTACGTGAGTAAGCATCTGGACACTAAATTGATAGAAAAACTAAAAATCTATTGGTATCTGGTGGGAGGTCTCTTTGGTATCCATATTAAGGTGTTGTCCTTTTGTTTTCGACATTTTACATCCATTGTCACTGCATTAGACATCTAAAATTGTCTTTAGAAGTTTCTTCTCTTTTCGATTGCATTCGCTCCCTCATATATACCCATTTTGCAAAGAGAGTTTTTACCAGACTGGCAGGTGTCTATCACATGCAAGCTTGTGGGTGACCGTTGAATGTCTGGCAAAGGTAGCAGAGAGATACGTAGCATCTTACTCTGTTTCTTTTCAAGGTGTCCATAGTTGCTCACTGCTTACGTCTAGATGGTCACGTGAGTAAGCATCTGGACACTAAATTTTTGAAATGATTTACCAGACTGGCAGGTGTCTACCACATGCATGGTTTGTTGGTGACAGTTGAATGTTTGGCAAAGAGAAGTAGAGAGATTTAAAGCATTCTATTGCTTGTATCTTTCGAAGGTGTCTGTCTTTGCTCGATTTTCAAAATGTATGAATTATCCGGGTTATGACTGGACACTACAACTCTAGTAAATAGGTAGCAGGTTCAAGTAAAATCTGCTATTATGTGAAACTAAGTTTTTCTATTCTTGTCAATGCACCTTTAAGTACGGATAGTTTGTACTAGACGTGGACCTTTTGCCTTCCTACGGAACGAGGAAAATGTTGCTATTGGGATCTGTTGAGACAGTTGCTTTTCTGTTCCATAACATGGTTGCCTTGTGTTACCATTTGTTGTTTGGCAAAGACAGAAGAGCATTCTTATAAGGCATGCTATATGTTGTCATTTGAGGTGTCCATTGTTGCTGCCATCGACCTTTTGGCTTACTTTCGGAGTGTGCACTCTAACCGTAGTTTCAGCAGTTTGCTTCTGGTTTCATTTGCATGTTGTTCTGTCTTTAATTGTGCAATGATCTAACAAGTGAGGTGGATGTCTGCAGTTTCTAGGGAATAAAATTTATTTCCTGTATTTTTCGCTATTCATCAGTTTTCTTCTCAATCAAACACATACCCCGTTAGAGTTGTGTGCTCGATAAATGGTTCCATTAGTATTTTTGCGTGTCCGCTTCCTTGTTCTAACTTGGCTGCCTCACTTTATTTTCACATCTTCTTCTGTGTATCTGCATCAACGATCGGTGTTTCATAATTGCCTCACAAGTTTGTTTTTCTCCAATATCTTTCAGGACCTATTTTTCCCTTTCGTTACTGGGGGTGAATCTGAGAAGATGCGTGCCGTAAATTAATATCGTTTTTCATCACTGGTATTATATCATCTCTTGACAGGATCCATCACTATTCTTATCAGTGGATGGTAGTTTTTCGAGAAAGGCTGGATTTCTCGATGCTAATATATAAAAAGTTCCTAGTAATGTAAAAGAGTGTATTTTTTTTTAATCATGTTACAGTCCCACCCATGATTCGTACATCCACACATTTACTGATGCGTCAAAAAAATTCTTACCAGACTTGCTTGCAGGTGTCTACCCCATGAATGGTTGTGGAGGCCGTTTAATGGAAGGAAAGGTGAACAAAGAGGTACATTGCATTTTGCTTTATTTATCTTGAAGGTGTTCATCGTTGCTCACTATTTTACTGTCTGTTAGATGATTATGCGAGTATACGTCTGGACACTATAATTCAAAAGGAAATTTACCAGACTGGCAGGTGTCTACCACATGCATGTTTGTGGCGACCGTTGAATGTCTGGCAAATAGAGTCGAAAGGTTTAAAGCATTTGCTGCTTAAAGCTTTCCAAGGTGTTCATCTTTTGTTTCGGTGTTCATAGTTGATGAACTATTCGAGCCATGTTTGGACACTACAATTCATATACTTTACAGATTAACAAGTGTAACAGTTCTTGTTAATGTTTATTTCTTTAGTTTCTACTGCATCTACTGATCAACCTCTTTCCCTTTTTTTGTTCACAGGCTTGTACCATCGGCTAGATTGTACCAAGACGCTGAAAATGTGCATTAATTTGAAACAGAGAAGGGTTCATATTGGGATCGGTTCAGATAGTTGCAGGTATGTAACCATAACACGCTTGCTTGTGGTACCATTTATTGTTTTGCAAAGAGAGACCATAGTAATTATTTGATCTTTTATCTGAACACTGCAATTCTTGAACAGAGAAGCACTTATTGTAGTTTTGGTCGAGGTTTATTTCTCGAGCTCTATCCTGAGTAAGTACATAATTCGTAGGTGCAATATATTCTCTATGGAGAATTTCGTGATGAACTTAGACTGTAGGGCGTCTCCAACAGGTCATGCAAAATGCCCTTTAACCTAAAATATGCAGAATTTCATAAAATATTAAGCTCCAATGTGTCACGCAATTGATATCAGCATGTATCCTCCTTGGACATGTATAGTTGTATACCCTAGATTGTAAGGGAATATCCAATAGTAATATGTAATTCTAATGCAAATTATACGTAAAAGTGATGTTTTACATTTTGCAAAAAAGATTTTTTACCCAACAGTACTAGGCAAAAGTTAGACAATTTATTTTTATTATTTAATCTTCACTCACAAAAGTTCATTAATGAAATGTGGATGAGAGAGAAATCGAAATTGGGGGAATACTATTATCATCATGTAGTTCTATACAGGGAGATGACAATTATCTTCCCGATGAACTGCTTGAAGCTTATCTTCCTGACCTTGATAGAAATATTAATTCTCCTCAGTCTACATTAACGAACAGTGGCAACAGTAGCCCTTCAGACAGTGACATGGCTGAGGATGGGGATATCGCGCAATCAAGGATCCAAACCAAATGGTTGATTTGCGGGTTGGAGATTTTGATACCCGATTATACCCGAACCGGCCGTATTTCTTCAAAAGTTCGCTTACACCCTACGTAGCCCACTATCCAGTAGTACTTATCTATCCACATAGTAGTTAGTACTTACTAGTATAAGATAATACAATATTGTAATAGAAAAATTGTTTGACCACTTAATGATGGTACAATATTGTACAACAGCACATACATCATACAATATTATAATAAGGTAGATGGGGTTCGATACAAAATAATATTCTCTTAATTGAAGTTCTCAATGATTAAGCTAAAAAAAAATAGATACAATAGATACAGTAGAGAGAGATAAGGGAGAAACAGTGAGATAGAAGAACTGGAAGGATGAAAGACTATTGTGGAAACAAGATTTTGTGCTTGAAGGAGGTGAAATGAATCTTAAGAGTCCATGAGAATCGGACGGAGGAGAGATCGTCGACTTCCATGAGGACACAAGATTTTGTGCTTGAAGGAGGTGAAATGAATCACTTGATCGATCTGTGTTTTTGTTCGTCACCAAATATCAGAGCAACAAGTACATAGTGGGACCTTCTTCTCTACCTCCGATGACCGACCCGTTCTTCAGCCATATTTTCAGTCCACTTTCACGTACAAAAATCTCTCATCCTAATCTTTCTTACCCGAATGGCAACCGTCCGAACCGACCCTAAACCGACTGACCCGAACTCGACGGTTTCCAAAGTTGAACGATCGGGGACGGTTTGGGACTGGTCTCAACCAGGATGATCGGGTCGATCACCAAAATCCAGAAATCCCCGGCCGACCCCACCCGTGCCCAGCTCTAATTTTAAAGAGCATGTTACACGCGTCGAGCGAATAAATAGGGAGATTAACGTGGCTGCGCATCTTTCATCCGGTTTTCTCGAGCGTATAAATAGGGAGATTCACGTGGCTGCGCATCTTTCTTCCGGTTTTCTCAAGCTTATAAATATGTAGAGCGGCAGATGGTCTTCTTCTCTTCTTTGATAATTAAGAGTTACAGAAATCGACGAAATGGCACCGCCGTCAGTGGAGGAGATCCGTAATGCACAGAGAGCAAAGGGACCGGCGACCATTCTGGCGATCGGGACGGCGACTCCGGCCAACTGCGTGTACCAGGCCGATTACCCTGACTACTACTTCGGGATCACCAAAAGCGAACATATGGTCGAGCTCAAGGAGAAATTCAAGCGAATCTGTAAGCCTCCCTCCCTCTCTCTCTGTCTCTGTAATTACCGCCATCCATTTTGATTTCGCCGGCTTTCTGATGCATGCTGCTGCCACTGTTATTTATTAATCACTTACAACTGGGCTAATCCGATAGTTGCATGATGCTTACATGATGACCACCTGATAGGATTAATTTTGTATTTTGTTGGGAATGTTAAAAAGAATTAACTGTTGATATTTTTAGTGAACTTTTTGATAGAAAACCCTCCTGTATCAGTATCGTCTCACCGAAACTTAGCTACCAACAGTATTGATTTTGTCAACAACTCTCACTTTTATCGACATTGCGCACCATTTACTAATACTGCTAGTAGCTAAGTGTTGACAAAAGTGAAAGTGCAGGAGGGTTTTCTGACAAAATCAATACTGGTGGTAGTTAAAGGTCAGCGAGATGTTACTAAGGGGAGTTTGTATCAAAAGTTATTTTGTAGTTATTTTATTGTCAATTTCATAAAAAGGTGATTAAGTACAAATCACGCCAGCATTAGGTCGAGAGTTTGAACTTTGTTATATGATGTAATTCTAAAAAAAAGCCAGGCTACTGTACTTCGAACCTGGTAATATGCTGTACACATCATTAATGGGGCCTCATCTATCTAAAACTTAATTTTGACCTTATTTTGTCTTGAACAATTTAGTTTAGCCCTCACTGTATCTACTGTTACTCATTGTTGTATCTATCTAATTCTCTGAATCTATCAATTTATCTTGTTGATGTAGTAATTTTGATGGTAATACCACATTTTGTTTGTGGTTTTCCATGTTTGATGACCTATATTTGTGTCTTTTGTAACTTTGCAGGTGAGAAATCAACGATCAGGAAGAGGTACATGCATCTGACAGAAGACCTCCTCAAGGAGAATCCCAACATTTGCGCCTACATGGCTCCGTCGCTTGATGCCCGACAAGACATGGTGGTGGTGGAGGTTCCGAAACTGGGCAAGGAAGCCGCCACTAAAGCCATCAAAGAATGGGGACAACCCAAATCCAAAATCACCCACCTCATCGTCTGCACCGCCTCCGGCGTCGACATGCCTGGCGCCGACTACCACCTCACCAAGCTCCTCGGGCTCCGCCCCTCCATCAAGCGCTTCATGATGTACCAGCAAGGTTGTTTTGCCGGTGGCACGGTCCTCCGTATTGCCAAGGACCTCGCCGAGAACAATGCTGGCGCCAGAGTACTCGTCGTCTGCTCGGAGATCACCGCCGCCAGTTTCCGCGGGCCTTCTGACACCCACCTTGACTTATTAGTTGGTCAGGCTCTAATCGGGGACGGAGCTGGCGCCCTGATCGTCGGCTCAGACCCTGACCGGAAGATCGAGCGGTCGATCTTTGAGCTGGTCTCGGCGGCCCAGACCATCCTCCCCGACTCTGACGGGGCCATCGACGGGCACCTCCGCGAAGTGGGGCTCATTTTCCATCTGCGGAAGGACAAGGACGTCCCCGGGCTGATCTCGAAGAACATCGAGAAGTTGCTGAACGAGGCTTTCAAGCCCTTGAACATCGACGATTGGAACTCGTTGTTTTGGATCGTGCACCCCGGCGGTCCCGCGATCCTCGACCAGGTCGAGGTGAAACTCGGGCTCAAGGAGGAGAAGCTCCGGGCGTCACGACAGGTTTTGAGCGATTACGGGAACATGTCGAGCGCGTCTGTGTTGTTCATTCTCGACGAGATGAGGAAGAAGTCGGTGGAGGAAGGTAAGTCGACGTTTGGCGAAGGGCTTGAATGGGGCGTGCTGTTTGGGTTTGGGCCGGGCCTCACGCTTGAGACTGTAGTCCTCCACAGCTTGCCGGTAGACATTTTAGTAGGTTGAAGAAAAGTTGGGGGGGAGGGGGGGGGGGGGGGGGGTGGAGTATTATCAGTGAGGTAAAGGGTGAAACTGGGGGTGGGAACGAGGAATAAAAAGAACCCAAGGAAAAACAAAGGATCATCGCTACAATTGTTGCTGTTGGCTTCGGGGGCAAATCATGCACACTGTTAAGGGAGGTCAATGCTTGTGCTGACTCGATAGCTATAAATGGAGCACTGAAGCTGGCACAGCTGCACCATTCTTTTTTTTGGTTCAATGCTTACGCCGGAGCTTAGAGGGATGAACCATAGTTTTTTTTTTTTTTTTTTTTTTGGCAAAATTGCATCAGCGGTACCCGCAATTTCAATTTTGACATTGGTGGTATTCAAATTTTAATTATTTTGCACTCATAGTACCTATAGCTACTGAATAGATCATGATGTCCTTAACACTATTTCACATTGTCGGGAGAGCTCTTGAAAGATGACGGCGACGATGAATTTGGTTTTATGTTGAGGTTGCTGAAGAAGGCCATTGTTGAGCTTTGGATATGAAATTGAATGGAGGGAGTTGAGGCTGCTGAAGAAGGCCATTGTCGAGCTTTGAATATGAAATTGAATGGAGGTAGGAAGGGTTTTCTCCGTTGACTCGGTGGTGGATTTATAGGCAATCAAATTGGGTGGCGGACTGGTGGTTTTACATGCAATCAAATTCGCAGAAAACCGCAGGCAAATCAATTACACCCAACAAAACCCTGACTCATACCACAACAACCACTCTAAAGTCCAAATTCCCTGGTGAAACTGAGCTGAAGCCCAATTCCGCGTCCCTGAATTTGAACAATCCCTGAGAGATTGTGATGAAGCTTTGAAAATCGAGAGTACCCATTTCAAGGCTCTTCTCTATAAAGGTAGGATCTTCTTCAATACCAACCATTACGGCTCTACTTTGGACTGTTTCAATCTAGCTCTCCTTAATCCAAGCTAATCTGAACCCTGAATTTATAATGAGTACCTGGAGTGAGAAGCTGCAGACCTTGTCAAGAACTGGAGCTTTTGATCTATCTGATTGGGTTGTCAATGGGTTTCTCAGAAACCTAATCATTTTTTTTTTTTTTTTTTATTTTTTTTTGTAAACTAACTGTTCTTTTCCTTTTTTATTTCATTATTATGAATTTATTTGTTAATTTATTTTATTTTTTATATTTAGATTGAATTAACTTTTATACTAAATTATAAAGGTAGGACTGAAGTTAACTCTAAATAAGATAGGGATAAAACATACTAATGTTAAGGACATCATATTCTTTTCAATAGATATAGGTAGTACGGGTGCAACAAAATTAAAATTTGAATACCACCAACGTCAAAGTCAAAATTGAAACGGTTGGTCTTGTTTTTCTACCTCCAATGCATAACGTACACGTTTTTGTTTCTAGTTATGATTATGTTTTCCTTTATGTACCACTCGTTCCAGTTCTTTCTTCCCAATGTTCTTTTTGGGACGTTCCTACTCTTTCTTCCCATTTTCTATTTGAATAACCTTAATAAAAGGAGAAGACTAAATTACTCTCCCAAAAACAACGCATCCCAACCCATTCCTCTCCCACATTTTTGCCTAACCATATCCTAATCTCTTATGTCACTCCTCTCACACCACATAACAGACACGGAGAAGAAAAAGAGAGTAAAGAATGGAAGAGAGAGAGAGCTGGTGGATGATGGGGGCATAAAGGACGGCAAATGAAACGGTGATGATGGCGGTGAGGAGGATGGTGGAGAAGAAGTAGAAGAAGACGATGATAGTGTAACACGCCCAAAAGGACCAAGTCAGAAGTCCGGGGGTGTCACTTCATACCTAAGATGAAACCCGCATACAAGGAGATTTAAACTGAGGATCCAAGCATAAACAACCAACATGTCTTAAAATAATACTTATTAAAAATTTAAATCTCTGCCTCAAACATGGGCATAAATCATCCTACAGTTCAATGAAACTAAACGGGTCTATTTATTTAAAGTGAAGATACTAAAATAACGTGATGAGTCGCGCTCCCGTTAAGCCAAACTCCCATCTAACCCTGTGGTGCAGAAAAGAAAAGAGAACACCACCGTTTCCAAAAATCAGCGGAAATTAGGGGTGCAACTTGGGCGGGTTGAACCCGACCAACCCGAGCCCAGCCCGAACTTAAATAGGGCCCCAACACATAGTTTTTGTAACTTGGACGGGCTTGGACATAGATTCTCAGCCCGAATTGCAATTAGGGTCGGGCTTGGGCACAAATATCGAACGACGGGCTAACCCGAATTGCCCGATTTGCATGACAACTACCTATAAATATTATATTTTAAAATAATTATGTAGAAAATTTAACATGAATATGTTACTTTTGTTTTGATCATTAGTGATGTTTTTAATTATTGTTTTGTTCTTGAACTAGTTGATTTGATTTTTCGCCAACAATTTATTATTCTCTTGTGTTTTTAAAAATATATTAAGTTTAATGTACTAACCCGAATTCAACCCGAACCCGAATTGATTTATACGAATTTGGGCTCGGATGGGTTGACAATGCTCTTAATCCGGGTCGGGCTGGGCTGGGCAGCCATGACAGAACTCGGGCTCGGGCTTGGACAGGGGTGCCAACCCGTCCAGCCCGCCCGAGTTGCAGTCCTAGCGGAAATACTGAGTAAATAAACACCCAGACATGTAAACTGATTTTGAGGCATGATTTTAAATAAGACAACAATAGTTGAAAAGAAGGAGATAAAGTATGAGTATAAGTGCGAAACAAGAATTCACCAAATTTTCCTTTTAGCATTTCACTTGGGGAAACATTCATAAACTCTCTTCATCGTCCAATCGGGACTTCCAAATTTAAACAATAAAAGTCCATGTATTAGAAATCCACAGTTTATCATGTTGACAAGGGGAAGAACCAACCATCACAAGCTACCAAGACCATAAATGTCGACACCCCCTAAGACTTCTTGTGGCCAGAGAGGTAAGTACAAGGAGCGACTCGGGGCTGTTGCAGCCGAGTAAAATAAAATAAAGTTGGTCGAGAGACCGTAGTCAACATCGACCAAACCCAAGAATAAATAAAGTATTCTCCGGTACAACTATTCCACTTTACGTCATTACGTTTTATTAATTTCTCATGTGATAGTTGTGATATCATCACTTTAGTAAAATCAATTAAGTCAGTTACTCAAGTAAACATACAAAACAGTTATTTCATTTTGTGACAATAAATCACATAAAATATTTTAACACGGAGAAAGGAATGGGCGCTAGGCCTGGCATGTTTACTCACCTCAAATAAAAGCTACTATAGCAACTCAGTCGTAGTACTCAACGTACCCTTCGTCTAAGAACTCGTCGCCTACAAGTTAATAATATATAATCAACATATTGCACACAAAGTCCTATAAGTAAATGCAAGTGCAATCCCCCAATTATCTTCCCAAGATTTACTAAGGTAAATTAGAATTATTATTTAAAATATGACTAATATAACACTAGTTTTGTTAATATGAAACATACTACACCTATAATTATATGTATCAGCTTATAAGGTAGTATAGTTTATTTTTATTTTATTTATATAATGAAGCTAATTCACATAATTAATAAACACTATTTTACAAAGCTATAAACTTATTATAGCGTAAACACTATACCCTTAGTTACATAGGGTCCCCTATAGTCATATACTGTAATCAATTAAATTTTAGTTTTAAAGAGAACTAAACAAATTAATTCAAGAATTACATCTACTAAAATTAGGAACTAGATAGATAACTAGGCTTTAAATTAAATAAATATTTATAACATATATACACCTACTTAGTTATATATATACATATGAAAAACTAAATAAAGGAATCCCACTAACAAACTATTTTCAAGAAAGACAAGAGTTTACCGTACTGTTGAGCTCACTTTCTTCTTCCTCACAACTCATTGTAGACTAAACCCATCCACAACAACTTGATTTTCATGGAACCCAAAACAAAGACAAAACAAGAAACAAGTTGAGAGTTTACCGGATGAAGGAGGAGATGACAGCAGCGGCGGGCGACGACGGCTGGGCAGTAGCGGCGGGCGACGACGGCTGGGCAGTAGCGGCGGACGGGAGAGAAAGAGAGTGGAATTGAGAGGGAGAGATTGAGAGTGGTGTTGGTGATTGTTTGCTCTGAGTTTCAAGAGGTTTTTCTAGCCCTCAGTTGAAGAATCCGACGAGGATTAGGAAACCCACCGGATGTATTTTTGAATTCCGAATCGGGATGCAAAATTGTCGAATTGGGTTTTCTTGATGAGAAAAATTGGTCTTTGTCGAATTTGTCGTTGATTGGGACTGAATTTGGGTGAAAAGATGATCAAGTTTGTGGAGTTGGGGTTGGAGGTGGTGTTGTGGCTGGCGGTGGAGTTCATCTCCTAATAGGAGATGAAAATCGGAGAAGATGATAGAAATGTTAGGGTGTGGCTGGAGTACCAAGCCATGCACGTAATATTTAACTAAAATTCACTTTTTGATCACGTTTAAAACGTGTACACGACCCGTTACCTTTTAACAAATAAAATACTTAGTTACTACAATAAATTATATATAAAAGACAATTATCTACCACCTAGTTTAGGTAAAGACATCTACCACTCCCCTAACTTAGCAAAAAGACACTAATTAAGTTTGGTAAAAATCACAAAACTCCCAAACAATAAAATTAAATTCCCACACTTGTAATAATATCAGAAAATACCAGTATCTATAAGACGGGATATTTCAGATAGTGTCTTTCACCCTAACTAAATGGGTGTGAGTGTATGACAATCCACTCGGGGTAAAAGACATTTTCACCCCCACAATTGATGCAAAAACTCTTAGTTTGGGAAATGACACTTTCACCACTTCGGTGTGCTAAATTTTGACCATCAAATTTGAGATTAGGCGAAGTGCAGGAGATGCTCTTACACATAGGTTAGAGGTTAGACTCGACAGGCAGTGACGGATTTGAGATTTTTCCACAGTCGAGTCTGATTTTTATAAGAGAATACATTAAGGAACACATATAGGGGGGATTATTGTTAAACTTAAATGAGTACTAAAGTGAATCTAGTAGACAAAATACTTGCCGTGACCCGATACTAGCCAAAATAGGAATCAACAAAAAGACTCCAACAATGGCTTAATCATTTGATAAATCAGACCAGACTGAGAGCATGCACAAGCATGCATATATCTTTATCAAAATGTGTAAAAATTTAGTGTCCTCGTTCTCACCCTTAAAATTTTGTCAAATTATAGTTTTTTTCCCTCAAATATGAAATTGTGTCAGAGAAGCAGACAAGTAAAAGATAGACACTTAAACCCCTCAGGTTTGGTACAGAGACACTTTCACACGCATAAGTTTGAGAAATGACACTTTCACCCCTTTTAGGTACCAAGCTTCAAGGCGCTCACACCCTTTAATTGGGTAATTTCATGCTCCAAGGAGTCAAATTTATCCCATAAACTACTATCAATGACTTACCACCAATGACAACCCAATTAGGGAGTTTACGTGTCCTAAAACTTGACACACTAAAGGAATGAAAGTGTCATTTTTCAAACTAGAAGGGTGAATGTTTATTTTCATTAAAATTGTGGAGGGTGAAAGTGTATTTTGCCATTGTGAAAACCCCAAACCGAATTGTGAAGTTCTAGTTGCAAAGTTGGCCACACTATATAAAAAAAAAAAAAAAAAAAAAAAAAAAAAAAAAAAAAAAAACTTAATAGTGGACCAAGCATTGTTGTTGTAATGTCCAGTGTCCATTTCAGCCCGTTAACACATTATGAACAAGCGTGAGCGAAATGAATTACGTCGATTGTCAAGTAAGGGTTGTTGGCTGGCGTAGCTGTGTCTTCGGGATGATTAGTGGTCTCCCACCCTCTTTTTGCCACGATGCAATGTTTTTTACGCAAGCTGATACAGAGAATAAGAGTGCTCTTACGCAGATTCTACAAAGATACGAAAAAACTTCAGGTCAAAAGATTAATTTAGAAAAAACTACAGTTGTTTCCCCAAACGTCACTGAACAAGCTCGTCACAATGGGCTTCAAGCTGTAGGAATCCTTGAGGTTACCCAGCATGACCAGTACCTGGGCCTACCCACGACTATGGGCAGAAATAAAGCGGTCACTTTCAATAAGTTAATCGAAAGACTCAACATTAAGTTCAAAGGTGGGCCTGAGCGAAATTTTTCGGTGGCGGGTAAGGAGGTGAGTATCAAGGCTGTTGCGCAGGCACTACCAATATACGCCATGTCGTGCTTATATTTTCTAGAAGCTGTCTACAACAAGATGGAGATGATGATTCGCAGATTCTGGTGGAGTAAGGCTAATAAGGACTGCGGTATGTCATGGGTTGCGTAGAATAGGCTGCAACGCCCAAGAGACAGAGGAGGGCTACAATTCAAGAACCTCTAAAATTTCAATCTCGCACTTCCAACTAAACAAGGATTGGATTTGCTTCAAAGCAAGGACTCTTTGTGCTGCAAAGTATTAAAAGCGAAGTATTTCCAAATAAAGAGTTCATGGATGCTGATCTAGGTCGTGGCCCTTCCTTAGCATGACAAGGAATCATTGCAGGTATAGATGTTCTCAGACACGAGACGCGTTGGAAAATTAGGAATGGGGAACAAATTAAATTGCATGAATCTTGGATTCCTAGCAATCCATCCTCCAAACTCGTTACAGTGCTTCCAGAAGATAACAACTAAAGGGTCTGCGACCTAATGAGTCAAGGAGAGAATAGATGGTACGATCAACGAAGTAGCAACATCCTTTGGGCCCTTTATAGAGAAGCAATTCTTCAGAACCACCTCTCAGCTATAAGAAGCTCGGATAAGCAAATTTGGAGGCATGAAACCTCAGGTATCTACTTAGTTAAATCGGGTTATAATATTGCATGTTGTGTGGACCTTCACAACTCGATAGAGAGCCCCTCAGGGTCAACGAGGGATATTTTTAAAGCACTCTGGTCGGTTACAATTCCAAATAAAATCATTCATTTCATATGGAGAATTCTCGTGCACTCTCTCCCCACCTCGATTAATCTTCTTAGAAGAGGTATTGATGTTGTGAATCGATGCAAAATTTGTGGAGCAGTGGATGAGACAACTAATTTTTTATTTTTTATTTCCAAGAACTGTGACAGTTTGGGTGTTGATTCTCGGATAAAACTTTGTGAATGGCTTCACGCATGATCTTACAAACTGGTTGGAGCATCAAATAGGCGCAAGAAACGAGAATGAGCTAAAAGTGATCTTCATTACTCTCTACTCGTTATGGTAGATAGAAATAATAAGGTCTTCAATGACAGAGATGTCTATCCGAAGTTCTCAGCCTAAGATATTTGAACCGGATGGAGGAGTTGCAGCAACTTGAAGAGGGAAAGATCAACAATCAGAGGCTCCATGAACACGCTAGGTGGGAGAAAGTTAATTTTGATGAGGGGTGGTCGGCGGATCCCATGATAGAAACAGTTGGTGCTGTTGTTAGAGATGATCAGGGCATATTGTTGGCTGCGGCTGCATGCACAACAGGGTTTTGTCTTTCAGCTAAGGAAGCGGAGGCTAGAGCAGCGGTTATGCTCAAAGGTGATAATCAATCTCTGGTCCGTGAATTAAACGGTAGAAGAATGAATAGGCAGCCGACTGACATCACTGAGTAGAGGAGGAGGTGACCGCCTGTTGCTTGAGCTGGACAAATTTGAACCTGCAAAGGTTCTTTTCGTCCGAAGAGAAGAAAATGAACTAGCACACTCTTTGGCCCAGTTTTAGAAATCTGCAGATGTACCCATGGAGTGACAACTCTTTTCGTAGTTGGTTAGATACAATTGCTTCCTCTGATGTTTCAGGCTTAGCCTTTTTTTTCCCTTAGGCTTAATGAAATCTGATTCTAAAAAAAAGACAAATGGTCTAATAACCCTCTACGGGTGAGCAAAACTCGCCTAAATCGGCCGCTCCACGTCAAAACGGTCCGAATTTAACACCCGTCCATGCTACTTGATTGGTTATGATTATAATATTGCAAACCCGAACCAATTTTGATTGATCATGATTTTAAATTTAGCAAAATCGTTCAGGATCGGGCCGGTCCGGTTAAAATTTTACACAAAAAAGTTACATATTTTAATTAGATAACACCGTATAAGTTAGATTTTATAAGTTTGGTCAACAGATTTAGTTGACTTTCTTGAACTTGCGCATTTGTATGATTTTATTCATCAACTAGAATGACAGATGTGGCAGTTTTATGTATTAGTAAGATTGGGTTTTGTTTCTTATTTCTTGGCATGCGCTAAATATGCCTTGTTTATAGACTTAATTTTGCTAACCGTTTGCAACCTTTTATACCCGCCTAAATCAGGCCGAACCGGTCCGTGTCAAAAGTCCTGATCGGGTTTGTGTTTGTCGACTACATGATTGGTTCGGGTATCGATATGACCAACCCAAAATCATTAGGTTGGATAGGAAATACAACCCTCACCCGGCCAACCCGGTTCATGCTCTGCCCAGGAGAGCATGTTACACCAAACCCGGTTGTTGGACCGTCGGGACAAATATGCGTCTCATCCAATGACCTTTTTTCCAAGCGCAACGTACGAAATGAAGGACACGTGGAATATCGACGACACCTACACTCCTTAGTTATGGTGACATCATTCTTGAGCACGAGCCCGACACCACATTAGTTTGAGGGGACTGATATGCTCTCCTAGCCTACGTAATGACTCAATCAGGAGTGTAGGTGCGTCTGAAAAAATTAGAATACAAAAAGGGGCGATCGAGTCTTTTTTACATAACGGGCGATCGAGTCTTTTTTACATAAAAAGATCACGGGGGTGTTATCGTCATTTCAATCAGACATGCCTGAGGGTGAGCATATTACACCGAGCCAGGATGTTGGGACCGTAGGACATACCCAAGACCAAATTTTCCAAAGCGAAACGTACGGAATGAAGGACACGTGGTATACCGACGGGCCGTTGGTTCGAGCAGCTACCACGATTCACGTGGGTGCGCATCTACCCGTCCATCCAACCTACCAATCTTTCCTCCAGTTTTTGTCGAGCGTATAAATACGGATAGCGGCAGCTGATCTTCTCTCACTATCACTACACAAGCATCTCATCTTCTTCTCCTCTTCTTTCTTCTTTTTGCGCATTTTCAGTAAGAGAAAGCGACGAAATGGCACCGCCGTCGATAGAGGAGATCCGTAACGCACAGAGAGCGAAGGGACCGGCGACGATTCTGGCGATCGGGACGGCGACTCCGGCGAACTGCGTTTACCAGGCCGATTACCCGGACTACTACTTCAGGATCACCAACAGTGAACATAAGGTCGAGCTCAAGGAGAAATTCAAGCGAATGTGTAAGCCCCTCCCTCTCTCTCTCTGTAAATATTGCCGCCGTCGTCGTCAATTTTTCCGATGCATGCGCCGGAATTGTCTGTCATTATGTTTGATTGCTGCCACTGTTTTCTATAGATCACTTTACAGTTGGGCTAATCCGATAGTTGCATGATGCTTACATCAGTTACCTGCTGATGACCTGATAACCTGATAGGATTAGCAGGGCCGTCTCTAGATTTTCGGAGGCCCTAGGCGATTATATATTATTTTAAGAAATTAAAAGAAATCGAGTTTGTTACCTAAAGAATACATTTGGCTATAATTCAATGTATTTTTGTCAGAAATGTGTGAATCATGTTATATGTATGTGAATTTACCTATAAAACCCTCATTGTTATTGAAAAATGGGCCCCTCCCGCGGTCTTAGACAAGCCGCAGAGACGGACATGAGGATTAGTTGTGTATTTTTTCTTGTGGTAATGTTAAAAAAAGTTGTTTATGTTTCAGTTATTGTACTCTCAATATTACCTTAAAAAGATGGATTTTAAAAAAAGATTGCCTTAAAAAGTAAAAAGTATAGTTGTTATTTCATTAAAAAAATGCTGAAGTAATTCATAAAAAAGGGTGAAAAGTGCACAGCAGACCATCTAAAAAATGCTGAAGTAATATTACCTTAAAAAGATGGATTTTAAAAAGTTGGAATTATAATTGCTTATTTTGACAAATATAGATTATTAGGTAGATTAATATGAAGTGTTCTTGCATGTCTCTCCTCATCTCAACAACACACATTCAATAATGGAATTTAAATAATTACCCGTCATTCCCCTTTTCATAAGGGCGGATTCACATTTGCACACGCAGGGCCTCATCTTATCAAAATTTCAATTCTTACCTTATTTTGTCTCGAGGTTTCCAGTGTGGCCCTCACTGAAATAAATTCATGTATCTGTTGTGAGCCTGTGTCTTGTGGTTTCCAGTTTGGCCCTCACTATAACAAATTCATGTTATCTGCTGTGACGTTCTAATTGAATTCTTTGAATTTGTCTATTAATTTTGTTGATATGACTTAATGGCAGTATCAAATCTTGTTTGTGTTTTCCATGGTTAATGATTGAATTCATGGATTCTGTAATCCTGCAGGCGAGAAATCGATGATTAGGAAGAGGTACATGCACCTGACCGAAGACATCCTCAAGGAGAACCCCAACATTTGCGCCTACATGGCTCCGTCGCTGGACGCCCGGCAAGACATGGTGGTGGTGGAGGTTCCAAAACTAGGCAAAGAAGCCGCCGCCAAAGCCATCAAAGAATGGGGACAACCCAAATCCAAGATCACCCACCTCATCGTCTGCACCACCTCCGGCGTCGACATGCCCGGCGCCGACTACCAGCTCACCAAGCTCCTCGGCCTCCGCCCTTCCGTCAAGCGTTTCATGATGTACCAGCAGGGTTGCTTCGCCGGCGGCACGGTCCTCCGTATGGCCAAGGACCTCGCCGAGAACAACGCCGGCGCCAGGGTCCTCGTCGTCTGCTCGGAGATCACCGCCGTCACTTTCCGTGGGCCCTCTGACGCCCACCTCGACTCGTTGGTTGGCCAAGCTTTGTTCGGGGACGGAGCTGGCGCCTTGATCGTCGGCTCCGACCCTGACACGAAGATCGAGCGGCCGATCTTCGAGCTGGTCTCTGCGGCCCAGACCATCCTTCCAGACTCCGAAGGGGCCATCGACGGGCATCTTCGCGAAGTCGGGCTCACGTTCCATCTCCTGAAAGACGTCCCCGGCCTGATCTCGAAGAACATTGAGAAGTCGCTGAACGAGGCTTTCAAGCCCCTGAACATCGATGACTGGAACTCGCTGTTTTGGATCGCGCACCCCGGTGGTCCCGCCATCCTCGACCAGGTCGAGCTGAAACTCGGGCTCAAGGAGGAGAAGCTCCGGGCGACGCGACAGGTTTTGAGCGATTACGGGAACATGTCCAGTGCGTGCGTGCTGTTCATCCTCGACGAGATGAGGAAGAAGTCCGTGGAGGAAGGGAAGTCGACATTTGGTGAAGGGCTCGAATGGGGCGTCCTGTTTGGGTTCGGGCCGGGACTTACCGTTGAGACCGTCGTGCTCCACAGCTTGCCTGTAGACATTTCGGTTCAGTAGGTTCGACGAAATGTGGGTGCAAAGCTGTTTATTTTGTTCTATCCCCTATGTGTTTATTGGTGAAATGCTATACTGCAAGGGGCAAATCTTGCACATTTTTAGGTAGTTCAAAGGTTGTGCGGACCCAATAGTTAAAAATGGAGCCACTGAAGCTGTTTCAGCTGCACCATTTTTAGTGAACCACCACCGGAGCCACAAGAGGGAAGAAAGCCATGAAAGGGAAGTGATGTGCATTATACATGTTTTTGTTTCTAGTTGTGTGATTATGTTTTCCTTTGTGTACTGAAGATTGTTGTTCATGTTCTTTTTGAAGCGCCATGCCTCATCTGTCATATGATATTGTCTATTTTTCGATTTTGGAATGTTCCCAAATAAATATCTATTTTTATATTTTATGTTTAAAATTATACGTTGAGAACAAAAACAATACCACTCTGCCACTCGATGATAATAATACCACTCTGTCCCAGCTTTTTCTCTTCATCCTTTTTGACTCGTATCACGGTCGGTTGGACCGGGGATTTAGACCGCAAAAAGATTCGATTTTTTTTAATAGTTTTTTCACCGTGTTATAGAGTAAATTTTACTCTAAAACGCAATGAAAAAATTATAAAAAATTGTATTATTTTACTATCTAAATCATCGGGTCAAAATAACTCAGTAAATAATTGTAAAAGCCAAATTAGTAAGAAAGAGAGATAAAGTGGTAGTTATGTCAGAAATGGACAAGTGAGAATTGTGTCAATATAATTACAAAACAATTATTTCTAAAACTACTAGTCATGAGGGGACAGGGGGAGGAGCTATTCATGATCGACTGATCGTTCTCTAAACCTACTAACATGTCCTTATTCATGATCGACTGATGAGTTGCAAGTTCTCCTGTCTGTTTTAAATCAAAATGATCATTCGTGTTTATGTTCTGTTTATGAACATGAGTACATACTATGTTAAATAATTGCAATGACACCGTATGTTCACATCTGTGTCTAAAATTTGAAATCCTCAATTCGTGCAATGGAGCACACCTGATTCACGGATACGCACTCGACATGACATCCTTACTCAAGTAATGTAGGTTCAAACAAACAAAAATCATGCTCTTTTTCAGATAAATTGAGGTCGCATATTACACTATCGATTGTTCCAGATAAATCATAATTTTTTTAGTAGTATATACTCTCCACCTAATTATTGGAGTACTCATTTTGTAAGGATGCAAGCACAGTTTTAAAAACCCGGACCGGTCATCAAACCTGTGAGGCACCGGTTCATAGTCGGATCAATAAACACATAAAATTGTCAAATATAGATATAAATATTTATCTTCAAATAGGTGATATGGTATGCAAAACATAATACTCCTATTACATTTACAATATATTTATCCAATGAAAATAAAATAAGCTACAACAACAAGCTGTTAATGATTCTAAATAAGAAAGGAAAGTTGCTTAAATGAAATATTAAGTATATTGATTCTTCCATATAGAAAGTAAATGAGTCTCGGGGGTTCGATTCATAGTACTGGCGATTATTCTTTTTAATGAAAGAAGAGAACCGGCGGGTCCAAACCCGGCCTGCTCGACCGGTTCGGCGGTTGAATGCCGGTTCGAATGACGTCGCCCGGTTCGCGTGCATGAACGGTCAGATAGCCTGACCTGACCGGTCAAGCACCGGTTCGCCGGTCCTACGGTGGAACCGGCCTGTCCGGTCCGATTTTTAAAACTATGGATGCAAGGGATAAAAGCGGAAAACTGTAAACCGAATCGAACCGAACTAAACTGAACCGACAACAAACCATACACAACGAAAATCGAATTGGTTAAACCGCACCAAACCATTTAAACCACATTGCATAAAGTTCATGTACCCAAAACATAATATTATTATCCTGAAATGTACAACGTTAAAGTTTCGTTCATAGTGGTAAGAATCATATGCTGAAAACAAGAGGTCTGGGGTTCGATTCATAGCACTGGCGATTATTCTTTTTAATTAAAGAAGAGAAAGGGCGGGTCCAAACCCGGCGGGTCGACCGGATCGGCGGTTGAACCGCCGATTCGAATGACGTGGCCCGGTTCGCGTGCAGGAACGGTCTGATAGCCTGACGGGTACGGTCAAGCACCGGTTCGCCGGTCTGATTTTTAAAACTATGGATGCAAGCTCAAAAATGGAAAACTGCAAACCAAATTGAACCGAACGAAACTGAACCGACAACAAACCATACACAACAAAAATCGAACTTGTTAAACCGCACTAAATCATTTAAAACGCATTGCATAAAGTTCATATACCCAAAACATAATATTATTATCCTGAAATGTAAAAGGTTAAAGTTTCGTTCATATTACTTTAGTACTTACTTGAGTTTTTCGTAAAAGATTCTTAAAAAGTTATGAAAACGGTTGTCGAATCGATTAAGTATACTTTGTATGTTTGAATTTTTTTGACTTTATTTTAACTTTTTAGGTTAAGTAACTATTTTTAAGTTACAATGTATTCTAATATGCAAACCGCCAGTTTTAACCGATTCAAACCGTCTAAAATCGGGACCGAGAAAAAATCAAATTGTCATAGTTTAGATTTTGTCTGCTCAAACCGAAGCGAACCGAACAGTTTGTGCAACAACCCCCTCAGCCGTCTCGGACAAGACCGGGAGAGCGATGTTAAAAGGAACGGCAAAAGCACAACATCCCGACATATATATTACATACTATTAAACATTACACTGTGTTCTGGAGTCTTTCATACGTCACTACTAAGACATTATGCTTACACTAATCACACTAGCTTACTGCTTGTGACTGTATTCTTCTTAGTGAGTCTCGTACCCGGCTACATCATAATCTTCAGCATCTTAACCTGCGGTGGGAAGGAAATCAAGAACCGCAGTTTCCAAAGTCAGCTATGAAATGATGAGTAAGGAAATACCCGAGCTCGTAAAGAGATGATGAAGAATGATTTATTCTCAAAACAGTATAAAGAGGAAATAAATCTTCAAAGAGTAAAGCATGAACACATTTAAACTTCTCAACCTTTTAAATTTTCCTTCTTAACTTTCAAACGAGGAGTAACATCCCTACCTCGTCTTCTTTCGTTTTCATAACCATCATTGTCTCGAAGAAAACCACATTTTTAAACTTTATTGATATGGGGAAGATCTACTATCATTATGCATCCAAGACCTTAAGTGTTGGCACCCTCCTAAGACTCCTCGCGACCAGAGAGGTGAGTATATGGAGCGACCCGACAGGTTGCGACCGGGTTATAACAAACGGGTCGGGTGACTGCAGCCAACCACGACC
This sequence comes from Linanthus parryae, assembly GCA_023055425.1. Taxonomy (NCBI): domain Eukaryota; kingdom Viridiplantae; phylum Streptophyta; class Magnoliopsida; order Ericales; family Polemoniaceae; genus Linanthus; species Linanthus parryae. The sequence continues at coordinate 11,884,377 of JALGPY010000014.1, forward strand.
AAATTTATCGAAAGCGAATATAGCGATCCTCGCACATCTCTTTCCACTTTACGTTATTTATGGATTAATATTATTCCTGTGACAGTTTAAAGCATAGCCACTTCTTTAACATGTAAGAAAATCACAAACAAAACATGTAAATCAAAAATATATTTTTTAGACAACTATTAAAAATCATATTTTGACACGACCAAGAGCTAAGCGCACAACGCTTGGCATTTACTTACCCTAATCCAATAGCAACATAATGCCCTACACATAGTCCTTGCCTACGATTCCGTCACCTACAAATTGGAGCTTCTAAATCGTTAGAAATCCAAACATTATGCTATAAGTCATATCCAGAATCCTACTTATTACCTGAAATTCACTCATTAATTTTTCAACGTTTCTCTCCCTTTCATTACATTTCCTTATTAACGAATTTATATAAAACAATGCGTCTATTTTTAAACAACTGTAAAATTTCATGTTTCGAAAAGTGATTATTTATTTAGAGAAGTTTTTTTTTTTTATAAAAAACATGAAATACTAGTGAAAATTAATGTTAGTTTATATTCATGAAAAAAATATTACAATTAACGATTAAACGATATTGAATCTTTAAGAGAACCACTTCAAAATACATTTTTCATACTAAGTATACATTGTCTCTAGGGAACCTATTCCAACACAACTGGGGGCACAACTTTCTCATCAACAATTTGCTCGTAGGGTTGAGATGGAGGCTCATGGTTAAAATCTTGCTCAACCATAGTTGTGAAAGGAGGTAAATCCCTGGACCACTTCGATTGTATGTCTGCTATACCGATTAAAAATATGTTCGTTTATCAACAAGAACGCAATAACCCTACTAGGCAGAATTAGAGTTCATACATGCGTCCTAGCTAGTTGATGTAGGTCTGAATCACTCCGTATTTTCTCCCGTATTCCTGAAGTTCCTCCCGGATGCAAGTGTGGCTTGCTCCTTCCAGAATCCTTCTTGGCCTCCAGACGTATTATTTTCACTCTCGAAACCCTAGATTTCGGTGTGTATCTGAAGCATACGAAATTCTGGAGACTAAGGAAACTTATATAGGCTATGGGAGGGACCAGGAGGAGAAAATACAAATCAGACTCCTAAATTTATTAGGACTTATAGTTCCACCCGAACCTAACCCAAATAAAGTTAATAACAATTATCACCACTAAGTAATTGTTATTGCACTCATGTCCATATTCTCAAAATAATATTTCGAGCTCCTGTTATTAAATACTACCTATTTTTCTTCTCTTGCAGCTTACTTCACTTTTTGACACTATTCACTGAGTCACTTTGACCCGATGATTTGGTTAGCAAAACGATACACGACTTTTATAATCTTTGCATGATATTGTAGAATAAATTTTACTCTACAATACCATGAAAAAATTACATCATTTTGCTATCCAAATCACGAGTCAAAGTGACTCAGTTACGTGTAAAAAAGTCTCCCGCAGTTGAAAGAGAAGAAACAGAGGTAGTACTTATTATCTCCCCATGTTAAGATTACAGATATCCGCCGTTAATTACTGACTAATTCATTTAATCGATCTCTTCCCAATTCCTTGATCCTTACTACTTAACTTATTTGATATGTCCAGATTACCAAGTAATCTACCTTCAGGGTTTGACATAATCAAAAATTATAAGGTTCATCAAGGAGATATCATCAATCCCATAACCGGGACATGGATTCCTTCGATATATCAATTTACACCATGGACTCAATAGTGTCACCCAACTCATCGAGGTTATTGACTCCATAGGAATCTCACTCACTTGATCTGTCAAAGCAATAACTACTAAATACATGTGCACATTGATTATCTAAGGATTAAGAGCATAAGTAATCATAATAATAAGGAGACATAGCTTGTCTTGTTATGTTGGTACAAAGACAATGATCTCAACTTGGTCATGTTCAATATACACAAAGTATACTAGCAATTGAGTTGAAATTATAGCATGAACTATACCGTTTCCTATAGCCAAGACAGACCAACTAAAACAATGTGCTACAATCGTTCCGATGGTTCGTCTGATTCTATCTAGATTGTGAACTCATAACTTTCATTCCACAAGAACTGAAGATAAGATATTATGTGTGTAAGCTAGACTCGACACACCAGATCTGCTACTGTGTGGAATAATAAACAACTATGCATAATAATAACATAGTGCAAAAAACAATGTCCATAACTATTCTCATAACTGTCAAAATAAAAAAATTCAATACAAAAAGCATGAGTTTAGTTCTCAATCCAACAGGTTGTGAATCCATCAAGCAAGGAACCCGTATCTGGAACTAATTTTGGTGTCATAGGCATGTCATAAAATTGCTCAGATGAATCATCAGATAACAAAAAAATAAATAAATCGGATCGGTGAATGCAAGATTATCCACCGAGGTCAATGAATGAAACGATGAGATGCTCGAGAACATCTTATATGTCCGAAAGACCACATGTTAAGAGATACGAATTTTTGGAGATAGAGTCCCGGCAATGATACTCTTTGTGCTCAACGCCATAACTAGGAAGCCAACATATACGGTAACGAGGTTCCAACTTATTGTACGCACAATTTGTATAATCTCGGAAAAATGATATTTATGATATTGGCCTCGTTTGGGTAAGCTAGATTAATTGATAGATAGATTATCAAAAATCTAGCAAAAAAATCGGATTTTTGTAGAAGAAGAACCGGATCCTGTTTGACACGACCCGGATCCTGTTTGGCATGATTCGGATCCTGATGGTTCCTACCCGGATCCTATCCTACCCGGATCCTGATGGATGGTTCGCTTACGTGTCACTTCCTAGTTGGTTAATTTGTGTTCGGATGAGTCCTATCCGGATCCGGTTAGTCTCTACCCGGGTCCGGTTATGTGGTTGGGCAACGGAAAATATTTTTAAAATAACCGGATCCTGTTTGGCACGACCCGGATCCTGTTTGGCATGATTCGGATCCTGATGGTTCCTACCCGGATCCTATCCTACCCGGATCCTGATGGATGGTTCGCTTACGTGTCACTTCCTAGTTGGTTAATTTGTGTTCGGATGAGTCCTATCCGGATCCGGTTAGTCTCTACCCGGGTCCGGTTATGTGGTTGGGCAACGGAAAATATTTTTAAAATAACCGGATCCGGGTAGTCCAAAATATCCTAAAATCTATCTAGCTTATCCAAACAAGTCTGATTATTTTTCAAATTTTCATTAATCTATCCTAAAATCTAGCTTTGCCAAACATGACCATTAAGTGCATGTTTGGTATCCCAGATTTTAATCCAATTGGATTAAAATCGGCCTCTTTTCAACAATCTCGTTTGTTATGCTCTCAGATTTTAATCTGATAATCTGCAGATTAAAATAATATGTGTGCAATTGTAGAATCTCCAAAATTGGGGATTATGCAGCTTAAAATCTCTAAAAAAATAATTTTAATTTTCTTTTTACATTAGCATGATCACATTTCAGTTACAAATATGTGTATTCAATTACTTGACTTTAGAGCTCTTTAAATTTTGTTAAATGGATCAAGTTAGTGATCTACAATTTCAGCTCATACCAAACAGATTGTGATTATCAGTTAAGTTGGATTTTCTTTTCAGATTATTTTCAGCTGATTATTGAGATTTTAAGCTGGTACCAAACAAGCTCTAACTATTAAGACATTTCTAATGGAAGAAGTAGCATGCTGGTATGTCTTGTTACCGTCATTGCACTCACACACGGTCAGATACTCTCCTGAGGGTGAGCATGTTACACCAAGTGCAAAGAGGTTGGACCGTAGGGACATACATGCGTCTCATCCAAACACCATTTTTTCAAAACGAAACGTACGGAATGAAGGACACGTGGCACACCAACGGGCCGTTGGTTCGAGCAGCTACCACGATTCACGTGGATGCACATCTACCCGTCCATCCAACCTACCAATCTTTCATCCAGTTTTTGTCGAGCGTATAAATACGGAGAGCGGCAGCTGATCTTCTCTCACTATCACTCTACACGAGCATCATCATCTTCTTCTCCTCTTCTTTGAAAATTCAGGGCTGAGTTACAGAAACAGAAGAAATGGCACCGCCGTCAATAGAGGAGATCCGGAACGCGCAGAGAGCGAAGGGACCGGCGACGATTCTGGCGATCGGGACGGCGACTCCGGCGAACTGCGTTTACCAGGCCGATTACCCGGATTACTACTTCAGGATCACCAACAGCGAACATAAGGTCGAGCTCAAGGAGAAGTTCAAGCGAATGTGTAAGCCCCTACCCTCTCTCTCTAATGCATGCACCGGAATTGTCTATCGTCCTCTCGTTTGCCGTCGGAATTGCCATATCTGTCTGTTTGATTGCTGCCATTTTTTTATTGATCTCTTACAATTGGGCTAGTCCCATAGTTGCATGATGTTTACATGAATTTGCATTTTTTAGTAATGTTAAAAAAAATGTTGATACTTTTTAGTCAAAAATATTCTCAATTTTGCCTTAAAAAGAAAAAAAAAGAAAAGAAAAGGAAAGTATAGTTGTTAATTCATAAAAAAAGAAAGGGTAATAAGAGTAGGGATTCACCTTGAAAAGAAGGTTTCGTACAAACAACACATGTTCTGATAAAAAGTTGGAATCATTTGACGTGTTTACATTTTTCTAGAAAGAATATGGGAGATGAGTGGGAGATATGGATGAATTCTCTAGCATTTCTCATTTAGTCTATTACTAAATTAATCATAGATTCAGTGTTTTGGACGAATTTTTATTTATTATCATAAATTTATTTTCCATAGAGAAAATCATAAAAATCTTTTAAGATTTTAAAAATCATAGAAATTTGAAGATTTCTTTAAAAAGTATCTTTAAGGATGTATATATAAAAAATTAGTTACTGTAATATAATAATGATTTTGTGTTAATTAAGTACAAATAAAAAAAAAAAAAAAAAAAGCTATGCTCAAAAAATAAAAGAAGAAAGTAAAAATAAAGCAACGAGAATTATGGTAATTACGATTTCATGATACCAATTAGTACCGTAGACGACAAACTGGTACTTCTAAAAAAGAACAACAATTATTGCACAATATGATACGCCAGAGTTACCAGAAATCACTCAACGGGGCGCGATCTGAATCTCAATTTGGGATCGTTCGTAATCCAGATCGCTGATTTTGGCGATTCCTAAAGTTTTTACACATAGACCTAGGTTTGATATCATTACTCTCTCACTCATAATTTTATCAACAAATTCACATCTTTACCCCTACCTTTTCTTATGTATGTTGGTTATCCTTACAAAATTTTACTTGATAATAAATCCAAAGTACTAGGCTATGCTGATATGGGTATATATTTAGCACGACATTCGAAAAAGCATTCTTCGAACGAGACAAGCGAATATCATTTCAACCAATAGCTCCGAAGAAGTCTACTGCTGGCGAACTGCTAGCAATACCTAGCAGACCGCGAATCCCATTCCCGATCTAGTTCCGCGATACACATGCTCTTTTTTACCACGAGTAAAACAAATGTTCTTTTTACTTCGCACATCCCCCCCCCCCCCCCCCCCCTTCCAAATTGTTACAGACATTTCCCCTTGCGCTGAGATTCACATTAGCACAAATTGGGCCTCATCTTATCAAAATTAATTTGAACTTTTTTTGTCTTGAGGTTTTTTAGTTTAGTTTAGCTTACTGTAACAATTTTCTATATCTCCTCTATGTATCATCTACTTCTCTAAATCTGTTTGATTTAGTAATTTAATGGTGATATCACATTTTGTTTTTCCGATTGAATTCATGGTTTCTGTAATCTTGCAGGCGAGAAATCAATGATCAGGAAGAGGTACATGCACCTGACCGAAGACATCCTCAAGGAGAACCCCAACATTTGCGCCTACATGGCGCCGTCGCTGGATGCCCGGCAAGACATGGTGGTGGTGGAGGTTCCGAAACTAGGCAAAGAAGCCGCCGCCAAAGCCATCAAAGAATGGGGACAACCCAAATCCAAAATCACCCACCTCATCGTCTGCACCACCTCCGGCGTCGACATGCCCGGCGCCGACTACCAGCTCACCAAGCTCCTCGGGCTCCGCCCCTCCGTCAAGCGCTTCATGATGTACCAGCAGGGTTGTTTCGCCGGTGGCACGGTCCTCCGTATGGCCAAAGACCTCGCCGAGAACAACGCTGGCGCCAGGGTCCTCGTCGTGTGCTCGGAGATCACCGCCGTCACTTTCCGTGGGCCCTCTGACGCCCACCTCGACTCGTTGGTCGGCCAGGCTCTGTTCGGGGACGGAGCAGGCGCCCTGATCGTCGGCTCTGACCCCGACACGAAGATCGAGCGGCCGATCTTCGAGCTGGTCTCCGCAGCCCAGACCATCCTTCCAGACTCTGAAGGGGCCATCGACGGGCATCTCCGCGAAGTCGGGCTCACGTTCCATCTCCTGAAAGATGTCCCCGGGCTTATCTCGAAGAACATTGAGAAGTCGCTGAACGAGGCTTTCAAGCCCCTGAACATCGACGACTGGAACTCGCTGTTTTGGATCGCGCACCCCGGCGGTCCCGCGATCCTCGACCAAGTCGAGCTGAAACTCGGGCTCAAGGAGGAGAAACTCAGGGCCACGCGTCAAGTTTTGAGCGACTATGGTAATATGTCGAGCGCGTGCGTGCTTTTCATTCTCGACGAGATGAGGAAGAAGTCCGTGGAGGAAGGGAAGTCGACGTTTGGTGAAGGACTCGAATGGGGCGTGTTGTTTGGGTTTGGGCCGGGCCTCACGGTTGAGACCGTCGTGCTCCACAGCTTGCCGGTAGACATTTCTGTTCAGTAGGGTGAAGGAAAGTTGGGGTCCAAATCTGTTTTTCTTGCAGCCCTATGTGTTTACTTGTGTTATCATCAGTGAGGTGAAGGGAGGAACTGGGGTAGGAATGGGGAATAAATGGAACATAAGGGGCGGTTTGGTTTTTTGTTAAACTCTTGTATTGTGTTAATTTTGTGATTATCTATAAATATATAGTACTACGTTGTGAATTGTGATGAATATTGTAGCTTGATGTCTATCCTGTTGGGTATAATTTCTCTTGTTTCATCATTTCTCTATTGTGTCATTACAATTTTGTTTTTCTCGGTTTCTTTTGCTGAATTTTGCAATTTATTTATTTATTTATTTCAGTTAATATTCATGTCTACTTTTTTACTGCATCTTTAGTATTCATATTTTTAATACAAATTTTAGCTAAGAACATGGATACTAAAAAATTCTATTTCTTTTCTTCTTTTTTTTTTTGAGAGGAAGAAATACTTCTATTGATGTTGAAAAATAGGATTATTCATCCTAGTTACATCATGCTGAATAACTGTCTGGGCCCATAATGGGTTGCTACCTAGCCAAACAAATTTGTGTGGCAATGAAAGACCGTACTTAGCAAACTCGTGAGCAACACGATTAGAAGTACGATTATTGTAAACAAAAACAATGGTCTCAAACCGTGGAGAAAGAGCCTTGATGTGTCGTAAGACGTCACCAACTTCTGATCGATCATTGTTCTGCATATTGGAGTTGATGACATCAATAACTTTTTTGGCATCCGCTTCAACAATAATCCGGCGATGGTTACACTCGAGAGCGAGAAGGATGCCTTCTCGAATGGCGAGAGTTTCAGCTTCCAACGCCGATGAAGCTGTGAAAAATGGTACTGAACAGGCTGCCAAGAATTCTCCACTTGGGTTGCGTAGTACGGCCCCACCGGCGGCTTTTTCCTCAGCTTGACGCCAAGCTCCGTCGGTATTAATTTTAATCAGTCCTGGTTCCGGGGGTCTCCAACATGTGGCTGGGCAGAGCATAGCACTCGGGACATGAACCTCCTTCACTGCCACATTGTTCATAGCCGTGATGAATTGACGAATAGTTCTCAGAAGATCATTCAAGGAATACACGGCCTTCTCGAAGATGATAGCATTACGTTGGGCCCATATCTGCCATATGATAGTACAAAAAGATATTCGATCTTGGTCCGATAACAAAGTGAAGATCGTCGGAATCCACGTCGAAATATTTCCGACTAGACGGCTCTTGAAGTCTGCTCCGAAAAAGTGATTCCAAATAGCATTGGCATTCGGGCATTCCATAAAAAGGTGGGTAGATGATTCCGGCGAGTTGTTACAAAAAACACACCTGATCGAAACATCCTTCTTGAACCGTTGGACCTTGGTTTTTGTTGCTAAGGAATCTTGAGCGGCTCTCCAAACAGTGTAAATTATTTTCGGTTGGACTTTGGTTTTCCACAATAAATTGAGCCACGGTAACGTTCTAACAGAGGCCGAAGCCGAGATCGCATTCTGGTACTTTTGGTCTCTCAACAGTGTGTATGCCGAAGCCACCGAATATTGACCGTCATCACTATAGTGCCAGCGAAGAACATCACTGGTAGGAATGCTCGGTATAGCCACTTTCAAAATGTCTTCTACATCCGCTTCCAAACCACTATCAACTAGTTTATCACGATCCCACGTATTATCTGGAAGAATGAACTCCGCAACCTTTGCATTCTCCAAGCCCGACGGTTTAACTAGAGTTCCAAAGTTGGGGGGACGCTTGAGCCAGTGATCCCTCGTTATGAAAATGTTGTTTCCGTCTCCCAGTTTCCACCTTGATCCACTATAAATCAAATCTTTTGCGCTCGCTATTGAACGCCAGGCGTATGAACAATTCCTTTGCGCTATAACCTGGGATAAATCAGAATCAAATCCATATTTATGCTTAAAAACGCGACTGATTAGAGAATTTGAGTTAAGAATTCTCCACAATTGTTTTCCAAGAAGCGCTGTATTAAAGTCTTCAAGGTCCTTAAACCCAATTCCCCCTTCATCTTTGGGTTTCTTTAGTGTATCCCATGCAATCCAGTGTCCACCTCTCTGTTCTTGGTGTTTTCCCCAGAAAAACTGACAAGACATCCTCTCAAGCTTGTGACAGAGAGAGGAAGGGATCTTGAAACAACTCATGGTGTACACCGGTAACGATTGGGAAACAGCTTTGATAAGAACCTCTCTTCCTGCAAAAGAAAGATTATTTTTCCAACCTTTATATTTGTTTTCTACTTTATTGGCCAGGTTGCTGAAACCTGCAATCCTCTTCTTCCCGATGGATGTTGGGAGCCCCAGATATTTCTCGTGGTTGTCTGACTCTTTAATACCAAGCAGGTTACTTAACTCACTTCTATCAATTGTTGGAACATTAGAAGAGAATACAACTGACGATTTATCAAAGTTTACCTTTTGACCCGAGGCCGTTTCATAACGAAGAAGAAGCCCTTGAAAAAAGGAAATCTCCTCAGAGGTAGCCTGTAAGAAAATCATACTATCATCGGCAAAAAACATGTGTGAGATTTTTGGACCCCCTCGGGAAGCTGTCACGCCTGATAAATTGCCTGCAATTACTCCAGCAGATAGAGCACGAGACAGGGTCTCACAAACAATGAGGAAAAGGTATGGCGAGAGCGGGCAACCCTGACGGAGCCCTCTCTGAGGGATGACGCTTCCTGAAACTTCTCCATTTATGGAGAAGGTGAAGGAGACCGAAGATAAACAATTATGAATCAGACCGACCCACCTATCGCTGAATCCCATTCTAGTCATCGTTGCTTCTAAGAAACACCATTCAACTCTGTCATAAGCCTTTGCCATGTCCAGTTTGACTGCCATACACCCGTTTTTTCCTTTTTTCCTTGTTCGCATAGAATGAAGAACTTCAAACGCCACTAGGATGTTATCAGTTATTAATCGCCCGGGGACAAAGGCACTTTGGAACTCCGAAATACAGCTATTTAAAACCTCTTTTAGCCGATTAGCAATAACTTTGGCAATCAGTTTATAGATAACAGAACAAAGACTGATCGGTCTTAGCTCACTTGGCTTGCGTACCTGTTTCACCTTTGGGATCAAGGCGATAATTGTATGATTGAAGCACTTCATGCTGCCATTCTCATTAAGAATCTTCAGACAAGTTGCAGAAATATCATCGCCGACAAGGTCCCAATTATCCTGAAAGAACATCGCAGGGAATCCGTCATGACCCGGGGCCTTATTCGGCCCCATTTGAGACAATGCCGAGTCAATCTCATGTCTAGTGAATGGAGAATCGAGCATCACTTTCTGCGGATCAGAGAGGGCTGGTTGAACGAATTGAAGCATCTCGTTCATGTCCGCTGCCGTCGGGTTCTGGGAATTAAAAAGATTCTGAAAGTGGCTTTCAAGAACCGTAGTCATGCCCTCCACTGATTGATGCCAGACTCCTATCGCATCTTCAAGACCACTCAACTGGTTCCTTGCTTTTCGGAGTGTGGCTTTTCTATGGAAAAAACCCGTATTTCTATCTCCTTCCTTTAGCCAATTAACTCTTGAGCGCTGCAACCACATGGTCTCTTCATTAGCAAGAAGAGTATTAAGATCTGTTTTATACTTACAGATATTTTCGAAGACTGCATCAATGTCGTTGCCAGATTGAAGTTCGGTAATCTTCTCCCTGATCTTCGCAATTTTCCTTCTTACATTACCGAAAACAGCCCGATCCCATTTTCGTAATCTTTTACCAGTAGTGTCCAGCCTTTGCCGCAGATCTAGGTGATGGAGTTCATACCAATTCTGGATAATGAACGGCTTAAACTCTTCATGCGTCTTCCACATTGATTCAAAGTGAAACCGGCGATTCTTTTTCCTCATAGGAGCCCAACAAAGCTCTATAGGAATATGATCCGAAACCGCTGCCGTTAAGTGAGTGACAGTGGCTCCGCCATACATATCCAGCCAGCTTGGGTTAGCAACCACCCTGTCCAATCGTTCGCGAATCCGTCTTCCGTTTCTTGGATTGCTAGTCCAAGTGAATCGGTTACCACTATAGCCAAGATCAAGCAACTCGTTACCTGAAAGAGCTTGTCTGAAATCTTCCATAAGATGCTTATCCGCTGTTCTTCCTCCTTGCTTTTCGTCGTCAGACAAAAAAGCATTAAAATCTCCCATAACACTCCAGGGTACATCGTTTGGAGCCCGAAGACGCCCCAATAGTTCCCATGAATGCTTCCTTTCATTACTATCCGGATCGCCGTAAAACCCGGTAAATTGCCACTGAGCTTGATTAGCCCTGTCCGTCACCAAACAGTTGATAAAGAACTTTGAACTATTAATTAGTGTTACCTCCATACTTTCGTGAACCAGAAGGGCCAGTCCACCGCTACGCCCCTCAGAAGAGACACAAAAAACTCCATAAGAGTGAAAACGAAACATAATCCTTTCAAATTCATCAGACGTTAGACGGGTCTCCATTAAGAACACCAGTCTTGGGGACTTTCCTCTCACGAGGTTCTGTAGCTCTAGAACGTTACGGAGGTTCCCAAGCCCCCGTACGTTCCAGCTGATCGCATTCATTGCGATTGGCGGGACTGCGAAGCAGTCGCCGCCATTGGATCATTAGGAGTCTTTTGGGCGTTCCTATTCCCGAGCTGGTTTGTGCTAACTGTGATGGCTTCTCCTAGCCCTGTCGCTGAGTTCCCAAATCTAACTGAACTGAGTCTTCGATCAGCTACTTTTGAGACCGGGTTTGGACTGAGTACTATCTGTCCAGTTTTTCTTTTATTTGGAACACCGTTCGTCGGGGTAATATTCCCAGACTTAGGAGTGCCGATGCTTTCCGTCGAAGAAACTGATCTCAATCCCTTGGCTGGAAGTGGTCCTGGCTCAGTGAACGGTTCAGTACTGGGATTGGCTAGAGGATTCGAATAAACTTTCTGACCTTGTTCCCCGTCGGTGATTTCCATAGAAGAGTCTGACTCTATTTCCGATGCTGATCCACGGGAACCTGCTCCTGGGGATCTCGGCGTCGTACCCATTGGTTGTTTATCTTTCCTGCCTTGTTTGTTTCCCTGATTGCCTCTGTTTTTTGTTGATTGGTCATTCCCTGTGTTGTTTCTGTTACCTTCATCATCCTTACCTCCCTTGTTCGTTGAATGGGTCTCATGAGTAGGGTGATGATCAGTCGCCGCCGGTTTCTGCTGTTTGTTTGATTTCCTTCTCGGTGGTGGTTTGAACAGTAGCCACTCACCAAAGCCTTGCTCCTCTGTGTCCTTCTCCGAAGAAGATTTATGTTCGCATGCATGTGTGAAGTGAGTAAATCTCCCACACCAGTTGCAAACAGCAGGTATTCTTTCAAAGACAAAGTCGACCCAAGTCCTTTCGCCGAAGACCTGAATCCAGACTCCTCTCATCAATGGCTTCATGACGTCTAGACGCACACGGGCTCGCATATAATCCCCACCATAACAGGTGAGAATGCGACTATCAGTCCCAATTACTTCCCCCATGCAGGAAGCAACTTTTTTTAGGTCTTCTTCCGTTGATAGATAGTCGGGTAGGTTTTTAACTTGGACCCAGACGTCTACTTGGCTGAACACCGCCGTCTCCGATCGTGCACCTGGGATCCATGGTTTCAGTGCTAGCAAATTACCGTCGAAGACCCATGGCCCGCCCTCAAGGACCTTCTCCATAGCAGTTTTGGTCGGAAAACGAAACATGAAGCGGTTTGGTGAGGTCTCTTGAATCACCACCCCGTCGCCTTCAGCCCATATCTTCCGAAACAGCGACTTCATTGCCCATGTGTTCACACGGGAGGGAAGAAGAAATCCTCCGATTAGGCACGGGCCTCTTTCCTGTATTGCTTTCATACACCGATCATCATCAAAAACAATTGTTGAATCTTCCTCCGGGGATAGTTGTGGCCTTCTTCGAGTTTGCGGAAACGCCATGGTTGCCGAAAATCAGTCTCTGATCGCTCGGATCACGGGCAGTTATGGCGATAATCAATCGCCGCACGGTCGCCGTCCTTAGGGTTCCGAGAAAGTCGGAGCTAGGTCAAACTCTATTTCTTTTCTTCTAAGGAAATCATATGCCTTTCTGAAAAATATATATATATATAATATATATATTTCTTGAACACAGATTTAATAAAGTGACTTGTCAGTTTGATAAAAAGGAATAGATTTTACAAGAAAAACAAAAAGGCTCACGAGAGAAAAAATGATATTTCTTAAGATTTGGCAAAGTGATCTTCCACTGTGTTAAAAAGAATAGATTTTACAAGAAACAAACAAAATGCTCACGAAAGCAGGTACTAAAAGCATGTCTTTATTTTTCCTAGAAAAAAAAAAAAAAACATGCCGTTATGTACAGAATAGTATATAAAAGTAGATAACCACTGAAAATTAATAGTTTATTGTAAGCTACCAAATATGTTTCGGACTTAATATACCAAACATTCCTTTGATTTTGTTTCTACGCTTAGTTTTTCAGCCTACATTTCTTTTGCTATATTTTTTAAGACAGATCATCAACATGACAATCAACTTATCAAAAAAAAATCAACATGACAATCAAAATGTCCTTGTAAAGCACAGGTGAAATATCAAAATTGCCTGGGAAAGCACCATTTCATAAGTAGCAAAAGTTTTCTAAGCTTGTGGAAATGTTCTTTCAAAAATGTCAATATTTGATTTTACAAAGTTGGCAAAAGTATTTATACAAATGGGGTAATTATCACTTGTACCCTCTCACTTCACTTTTGACCAGCAGTTGGATATCTCTAATGACTTCAAGAAAAGAAAGCATGCAGTTACACATATCTTCATTCTTGATCAGATGCCTGTGGATTTTTAGCATACTATTTATTCTCTTGCCATGGATGTCCCTTTCACATACTTTGACTTCCAAAATTAATTTGATATTATACCATAACTGTTTAGACTAATTTAAGACTGTTAGTAAAGGGGTATACAAATCATAAAAATTAAAATTGGACCACGAATTTGAGGAGGATTTCCTTGCCCGCTATTGATAGGTACTTCTATTTTCAGCCCCTTACTTTACTTCTCACTTTGTCTACAATATAGATGAAGGTAGTTTTCTTGTGCTTCTCAATGCTCGTAGGTAGCCCTACCTCTCTTTGCTGCACAACTGATTGAACCCCACAAATCTGGGTAATGGCATGTTTAGTATCATATGAGACATCAGCTGAAAACATGGTTGCAGACTTAGATAGCCTTATTTTTTGGCCGAAGGTCAGCTCATAGCATAGTTTTAAAAACCGGACCGGACTGGCCGGTTCGACCGGTTGAACCGGCGAACCGTTGCCTTACCGGTCCGGTCCAGCTATCGGATCGCTCATGTAAACAAACCGGTGGAAACCGGTCAAAACCGCCGGTTTTTAGTTGAACCAGTGAACCGGGCGGCTTTGACCGGTTCCGCCGGTTTTTGTATGATCATCTCTGTACACACGAGTCGCAACCAAACAACTGAAATCAGAGGCATAACTCTCGTCGATACTTTGTCACCGACGCCTTCGTCTCGCCGTCTTTTGATCCTCCCGCTCCCTTCGCCGTCATACATGAAGTTCCATTGTTGGTTTCGATGATGGACTCAGGAGTTGAAGGGTTTGGGAGGGAGGGAGAGACGAAGAGGAAGAGCAGAGGGGAGAGAGAGAGACGGAGAGGACGTAGAGAAAAAGTAGGTGAGGGGTTGTAGAGGGAGAGAGAAAAATTAACCCTCTGAGATAATGGAAGAGAGATATGCGGAGGAAGTTACCTATTTCAAAGATTTGTTTTGACTTTTAGTCTCACCGTGAAAGAGATAAGATGAAACTATATATTTTTTTTTTGGAAAATAAGATGAAACTAAATTTGAACAATCCAAAACATTGCAGCGGTGGCGGTGATGCTATCTACTGCCACATCATCGCTTGCTTTTTTTTAATGATTTCTTATTGAAAAAAAAAATGAAAAATTTAGTTTATAAATGTTGATATTGTTCCTAACTATAATATAACTTGTGTGCTACTATTATTGTATAATTTGACCAATATTTTGACTATATTTGAATTTTATGCTATATATTAATTAAATTTATTACACATTTATATAAAATATATAATTATTTAGATTTGCAAGTTATATTTAGATTTGATCAACTAAATATATGCTACAAGTAATATTTTAGTTACGTATATTTAAGTTTACAAGTAATATTTTAGTTACGTTTAATGAATATTTATA
The DNA here is from genome assembly GCA_023055425.1 of Linanthus parryae. Classification (NCBI taxonomy): domain Eukaryota; kingdom Viridiplantae; phylum Streptophyta; class Magnoliopsida; order Ericales; family Polemoniaceae; genus Linanthus; species Linanthus parryae. Next base: position 11,899,475 of record JALGPY010000014.1, read on the forward strand.
TAAAAATAAATACTTATATATTATTTAATAAACGTGCGATTGAACCGGTCCGACCACCGGTCCGACCGGTCCGACCATGAACCGGTGCCTCACCGGTTCGATGGCCGGTCCGGTTTTTAAAACTTTGGCTCATAGCATGTAAGGATTTGTAATAAATATAGATACTCTCCTCTCTGGCTTTTGTAAAGATGATGCCATTGTCTGCAAAGAAAAGGTGTGAGATCGCAGGACCACTTCTCAAAGCCCTAACACCCGAAAGATGCCGACTAGCGATTGCTGCTGTGGTGCTTAGAGATAGGCCTTCGCTATTAAAAATAGATACAGGGAGAGAGGACACCCTTAATGAAGATCTCTTTCATATACGAATTTTCCCATGACAACACCATCAATATTAAAAGTATAACGAACATAGTTTATACAATGAAGAATAATACTGATAATGGTAAGCCCAAAACCTAGCTTACTCATCATAGCTTCCAGTAAGCTCTATTCTACCATGTCTTAGGCTTTATTCATATCAAACTTGAGCGCGACGAAGCGTCGTTTCCATTTAACTTGAGTTCTTATCGCGTGCATGATTGAAACACGACCAAGATATTATCATAAATTTGTGTGCCAGGGAGTCAGGGACAAAGGCACTTTGAATCTCTCCGATATTAAGATCAAGACACGGTTTAATTCTGTTAAGATCAAGACACGGTTTAATTCTGTTTAACACTGCTTTAGAAATTATCTTGTAGACTACTGAACATAGAATAATAGCTCATAAATCTGACGATAATTGGGGTTGTTTGATCTTAGGGATCAGGGTTATAAGAGTTTCGTTTAGATTCTCACATGGTTGTTAGAATCGCGATCTAATTCGTAGGATCGTACGATTCCACGACCCAGAGGAGGAGGAGCGTTGCGGATCGGTCGAAAAGTCGTCTTCCGGTAGGATCGAGTGGGATCGCGACTAAAATCGTAGAATTATGTTGACGAAGCCGCCTCCTAAGGCCAGGCGAGGGTCGCCGGCCTCCGACGTACCTACGACGAGCGTCTTTGATTGCATTGAATTTGCCAGAGAAAGAAAGGATGGAGAGACAAAGCTTCTTGCCTTTTCCGATGACGTTGAAGAGGTCGAGTGAAAGAGAAAACACTTATCAGAATGAATTTATGTAATGGTAAAAGACACTTTCGCCCCCTTTAGTTTCATTGAAGGACACTTTCCCCCTCTAGTTTGAGAAAAGACACTTTCACCCCCCTAGATGATGCTCCTGGTGAAGTAATTTGATTGTTCACTAGTTATATATGTGGAATTATTTGCATCTTTCATTATTTTTCAAACCTTTATTATTATATGAAAATTAAAATTACAGTTTTGGTAGGATCATGTGGAGCATTCCATGATCTTACGTATGATCACGATCGTAAAAACCTTGGATTCTCAAGAATATCGCCCCCTTTAGAACCGAAAGACATAGATCAAGAATACCAATACTTTTGGTAAAATAATGTAGGGAAGTCATCCGTACCAAGGGTTTTTAGAGGGTGCATACCCTTTAGAGCTCTGAGTAATTTCATTTGTTGTGAATGGTTGATCCATGACAGTCCTCATCTCTTCATGGATAACGTAGGAACATGCTGGGTAACATCAATTATGCTCCACTGAGGGACACTGAGATCCATGGATAACGTAGGAACATGCTGGGTAACATCAATTATATTCTCCACTGAGGGACACTGAGATCGAAAAACCGTACTAAAGTGGTCAACCAGGATCTTGCAGACATCGGTGTTCGAATTCACCGTGTCCCCTTGTAAGAGACCTTATAATCGGTTCCTAGTGGAGATAGTGTAGGTATTCCAAGAATCTGAAAAGGATAACCCAATTGAAAAGCTAAGGAACTATGAAGTGAACTCACCCTTTATTTTAACCCGAGTCACTGTGAAACAATAGTCATTTACCGGACGGTTATTCTGCATCTTGAAAAAAAATGTCCAAATCAGATGACACAACTATAATAACAGCAATTGTACATAAGCTCACTCATATCAAACTTGCAGAAAATCGTTAGAAAGGTTAGAACATGAACATATAATCTCCAAAAACGATATATGATAATCGAAGTTGTAATATGAACTGGAGTGGAGGAGAAGAGAATATTATCAAGTAGCTATAGTACACTTCACTATCTCTTCCGGAACAACAATGCTATCTTCATCGCACCGCAATCCATGAAGGGAAAAACCACAACCATATCAGCACCCATATTAGAGAAGAAAAAATAAACAAAGCACTCTAACTACAGACTGAGATCAACTCGATTGAGCAGAAGCAAAAGACTCCAATTGAGTAGAACAAAACAATACAAATGATGGGTACAGGGAGGAAGAGATAATCTCAGAAGAAGCAATACTCACCATTGATGGAAGACAAACTTGAAGCGTCGCTCGCAAATAAACAGCAAATATCCTTTTTAAGAAATAAGAGAATCAAATTTTCACCAGCAAGCACACTAATGCCACACTGAGCAAGAATCAGAAATCCAAATACCCAACAGATTTGCAACAAAGAACGTAGAGAAGTTAAAGAAGAAGAATATAATAACCTGAGAAACAAATCGAAGCAGAAAGATGGGCAGCCGTCGGAATCCTGGAACGACGCTATGAATCGAACTAGAAATGAGAAGGGATAGGAAGCTGACCTTGGCCGTTGGAAACAAATCGAAGAAGTAATGAAGTTATATAGAAAAGTTCATTTCTTAAAAGAATGAATCAAAATTAACATTTTGAACATTTCGCCCAAAAAAATAATAACTCCTGAGCATGACAGGAGGAAATCAGAGAACAAATAGGGGGATTCACAGATGTTGTAGTTCACATTTTACTCAACATGTAAACTCTAGAACCACTCAAATTGACCTTAACATTTGAAAGAAATACCCTTAGTTTTCTCCAAAATGGATCACAGTCAAGGAATGGGTATATAAAACACACGTCTTTCGGCCTTGCAGAACTCACCCAGAAAATACGAAAATAACCTAACAATAAGCAGATAAAACTTGAGAACAAATGAAGTGCACTAAAAATACCTGAAGATTCAGACGCCTGATGTAGAAATTTTCAATTCCAGTACCTAATTTCAAGAATGGTCGCACCTGCAGATGAGCTCTTGTTTGAGGAGATAAACCAGAATCACGGTAAAGGCCTAACAACCTCGTTATAAAGCGAATGATTAAATCAAACCTCAGGCCGCAATCACGAATCGTTGAATCGGAGGCCTAAAAACAATCAAACCCTGGACAACGGCGGAGGCCCAACAACAGTCGAACCTTGGACAACGGCGGTAGTGGTGCAAGACGAAGTGTGGAACTGGAGGCGCGATCTCGAATCGTTGTGCCCCTATTGTTCGCCGGTGCCGCTGTTATTTGCTGGAGGGCTTCGACGAATCGTGGTTTTGTGAGAGCGCTTAGTGGGATCATGCGCTAACTCGTTTTTTTTGGGGTTTTGTGAAAATTCAGACGCCTGATGTAGAAATTTTCAATTCTAGTACCTAATTTCAATAATTGTCGCACCTTCATATGAGCTCTTGTTTGAGGAGATAAACCAGAATCACAGTAGAGGCCTAACAACCTCGTTATAAAGCGAATGGTTAAATCAAACCTCATGCCGCAATTACGAATCGTTGAACCGGATGCCTAACAACAGTCAAACCTTGGACAACGGCGGAGGCCTAACAACAGTTGAACCTTGGACAACGGCGGCAGTGGTGCAAGACGAAGTGTGGAACAGAGGCGCGATCTCGAATCGTTGTGCCCCTATTGTTTGTCGGTGCCGCTGTTGTTTGCCGGATGGCTTCGAGGAATCGTGGTTCTGTTTGCCGGAGGGCTTCGAGGAATCGTGGTTCTGCGAGAGCGCTTTGTGGGATCGTGCGCTAACTTGTTTTTTTAGGGTTTTGTGAAGATGCAGACGATTGATGTAGAAATTTTCAATTCTAGTACCTAATTTCAATAATGGTCGCACCTGTAGATGAGCTCTTGTTTGAGGAGATAAACCAGAATCACAGTAGATGCCTAACAACCTTGTTATAAAGCGAATGGTTAAATCAAACCTCAGGCCGCAATCACGAATCGTTGAACCGGAGGCCTAACAACAGTCAAACCTTGGACAACGACGGAGGCCTAACAACAGTCGAACCTTGGAAAACGGCGGCAGTGGTGCAAGACGAAGTGTGGAACTGGAGGGGCGATCTCGAATCGTTGTGCCCCTATTGTTTGCCGGTGCCACTGTTGTTTGCCGGAGGGCTTCCAGGAATTGTGGTTCCGTTTGCCGGAGGGCTTCGAGGAATCGTGGTTCTGCGAGAGCGCTTTGTGGGATCGTGCGCTAACTCGTTTTTTTTAGGATTTTGTTTGAGGGATTTGAGGGATATCTAATTCGACGGGTGAGATTAGGTACTTACTCAATATTAAAATTCGACGATTGAAAATGTCCCATTAAAATGTCTCTTGAAAATATACCCCCCCCCCATCTTATTATATAGATAGTTTTCTCGAGAGTAATGATAAGTAGCCCACTCTCGTAGCCAAAACCGTAGCCAGAATGTGATGTGGCATGTCACATCAACAAATTGATAATAGAACAAAAAAAATGAATAACAATGAAAAAGGGAATAAATCAATCAAATTAGAAAGAAAAGACATGTGATTAAAACAAACAAGAATATGATATTTTTCATGTTTTCCTCTCTCAATGTGTTGATGTGGCATGCCGCATTACATTCTGGCTACGGTTCTGACTACGGGAGTGGGCTACTTATCATTACTCTTTTCTCAATAATTTACATAATTTTTACTTCGTAGTACTGGAGATGCTCTTAGCGGGCATGGATAGATAAGATCCCACATGGTAGCAAATGCACTAGTATCACCCTGTCACTCTATGAAATTGCCTTCGCAATTTGTTGTCCCGTATCGCTCATTGGAAAGGATTCAATATCTGTAAATCTCCGTTGAATTGATTTCGAGTTTTAAGAATTTTTAAGTTTTGGTCAATTGTGGGCATTTAAGATGGCCTGCAAGATTTTTACTTAAAATTAAGTATGGGCTTCCTAACTAGTTGGCCCATCGAAAGTTCTTACTAAAAAATTAATTTAAAATCAATTTTGGGATTTCCATCTAGTTGGCCCATTAGAAGTCTTACTTAAAATTCGCCCATGATCTCTGTTGGAAGTCCAAAGTTGGTCCAGAGCGCGCTCTACCATTTCTGGGAGTCCGAATTATAGACGTTTTTGCCCCCAAAAGTACCGGAGCAGGAGCGGAGAACTAGATGATCTATTCTATTCTATGGCCTAGAAAATTAGCCGTGTGAAAACATCTTCACAATACATTCCCTCCTTTCTATGGCTGCAAGTTAAACCGCCCAAACCGCAAATCGGACTGAACCGTGCTAATTAGTTCGGTTTAGGTTCGTAAATTTCAAACCGAGATTAATAGGTTCGGTTTATGTTCGCTGCAAGTTAAACCGTCCAAATCGCAAATCGGACCGAACCGTGCTAATTAGTTCAGTTTAGGTTCGTAAAATTTCAAACCGAGATTAATAGGTTCGGTTTATGTTCGTAAAATTTTCAAACTGAAATTAAATGATTTGGTTTAAATTTTAGTGTTCTACAAAACGGCTAAACAGTTTAAACCGTTTATATTAATAAATGATAATTTATACACACACACACACACACACTTAGTTCTCTTTTCGTGACACTATATGTTCTCTTTAACTTGATGAAGTTCATACTAGCCAATCTAAAATTCAGGTATTGTGACGTTCTGCTTAAATTTCTGTTTGGTTCTATTCATTTCGCTGGGTTGACTTTCATCGTTGTTATATTTTCAGGTAAATTGAGTTTTTAAGATTTTCAGGACTAAATTTCAATTACAGATAATTTTATTAGGTTAATCGCGGTTCGAACCGGAACCGAACCGTATATAGGCGAACCGAAACCTAACCAAACCGTTCATAGATGGTTCGGTTTAGGTTCGGGTTTCCCAAACCAGGAATTTAGGTTAGGTTCGGATTTTGGTGCAAACCGAACCGAACCATTTACACTCATACTCCTTTGATATAAATTTTCACAGTTGACTTTTATGACCCGATAAATAATAATAAAAAGTTAAGTGAAAAAAATTCTATAAAAATATACCACTCTGTCTCACCTCTTCCTCTCCATATTAACTTTTTGTCTCGTATCTTCGTCATTTTGATCAGATAATTTTAATAGCAACATGATACGATTTTTTTATAATTTTTTCGCCGTGTTGTGAAGCAACTTTTATTGTGCAGCACCATGAAAAAGTTATTCAAAAATTGCTATCCGAATCACCGAGGGTGACTGCAGTGAATAGTGTTGAAAGTGACGAGGGAAGGAAGATGTGAGAAAATCATACTCTCATTAAATACTACCTACCATGTATCATCCTATTGAATGTGCAAGAAAAGCTTTTAATTTGACTTTGACCATATGGCACTAAAATGACAAAACATCCTGGCCTCCTTGTGGTTTGGTTGATACCATTCCTTTACTTCCCTCCTGTCATTGTAGAACAAGTCAATTCTGAAACAAAATATTGGACCTTAATTTTTACTTGTAAGTGGATCGTGCATTCATGCCCAAGTTTGAAAGGATCTGCACTGAAGTTCTCATTTTCTGAGAACATAATTCGAACTTATTTCCGACTACTAGATTAATCAGTAAAGTTATGTCATTTTCAAAGTTATAATTTGTCTCGTCGGCCACCATCTCGGCCGAGGTTGACTATTAATTAAGGGGGTTCCATGTAAAACAAGAATTAGTAGTAGTAATTAAGAAGTGATAAATGTAGTTGAATTGTTGAAAGAAGAGTTAATTAAGCATTCAATCATGAGAAACTTAGTAAAAGAATCAAACTTTTTTGGAAAGTTAAGGGTTGTTAGTTGGTGCATTTTATTCAACATTTTCTTTCTTCTTTCCCTTCCTCCACCTTTGATTGATTTTAGGGCTGTGATGGGGATCATTGGCAATCATTCATCAGGTGGTGTGTTGTAGGTTTACATGGCAAACTCCTTTTTCTCTCTTTCTCTCGACTGCGCCAACCACCATTTAACAAAGTTCTTTAATCATTTCCATCTTATTTGTTTACATGCAAGTTTAAAATATAACAAGAATCCAAAGCCTTTGATGTTGAGTATTCTTTTTTTTAATTAACTAAAGTTTGCAAACATGGGTAGCCGTTACATCTCTCTGCCTCTCTCTCTCTCTTGATAGAAATCTCTCCTCTTTGGCAGAAATCTCCCAATCTCTCCCTTCTCAAATCGCTCTCTCTCTCTCTCTCTCTTGCATATGAAATTATTATTATGAATATAATGGAGAAGTAGTAGTACTAGGGGAGCATTTGATTACTTGAGTTGGAGCAATGTCAACATAGCTGGCTGGTGGGGGATAGCAACACCAACAAATTGTTAATGAATCTTTATCAGTCCCTCCCTCTTTTATCAATACCATTCTCATATCTGTCAAATTCACACACAATTCATTAATGTGCAGAATGTACAACTTCATTTAGGGTTACATTTTTACACATTTTCGTTTCTCACAAGTCCAATTCATCTTTCATACAGAATAGATATGTTGAGGTATAACTCCATGTATTAATATGTTCGTCGACGGCTTGATACGTGCACAATGAGATATTGACAAATAGCCCCCACACAGTATTGATTTTATTGTGTGGGAGTTGTCTGTCGATTCTCGTAGTGCATGTATAGCACTGTCAGCAAACATATACTGCTTGAGAATTATATGTCAAAAGTTCTACAACATATTCCTACCATTTAATTACGGCAACAAGGAATATAAATTGCTAGGTAAGTTATTCCAATGGGTTAATGGATACATATTTTTCTCCACTCTAATGGATACATATGCCCACTGTGTACTTTACCTTTGTTGATGGATGAACGTGTTTAGCGATATGTCTATTAGCAAGTGCATAAATCAACTATTATAGGGTTAAGATTCCCATCGGCTGTGTACATGCAGCTAGTGCGAGCTCCTCGAGTAGCTCGTGTAAACTTGTCATTTTTCCTTTGAGCTCGTGCGAGCTCCAACCTAGCTCGTGCGAGCTAGGTGATATTATGCATTAGATCGTACAAAAACATGAGGCTGAAATTAGATCGTGTGATCTTCTCATCCCTTTTCTTCAAAATTTTTCTATGTCCTTGGTAGTTCGTACGAGCTCTACATTAGCCCGTGCAAGCTATGCCTAGTCTGAGAGCTCGTGCAAGCTCCTCTTGAGTTCGTGCAAGCTGGTCGTGGTCCTGCGTCAGATCATTCAAAAATTTTGAACCCTTTTTTTATCGTGCGATTGAATAACTTGATCAATTCGACTAACTCTTTAACAGTTCGTGCGAGCTGTCAAAGTAGCTCATGCGAGCAACTCATTCCTTGGCTTCTTTGTGGCTCGTTTTCACTTCAATTTATTTATACTACCAGTCTTTGGGAAGCTCTTGATCTCCTCTATCATTCCATACTCTTCCATCTTTCCAAAACAAAAATTCATGTCCCCGAATTCTGATGCACGCAATTGCTTCAATGTGTTCACTCCTCAACCTCGAGTGAAACTTGTCAATTTTTCATGACTTCTGCGCCATCATGAAAGGGAATTTGCAGTACATTACTCCACCTGTGATATGCACATTTGATGTCGATATCATAATCTCTCTCACCCCTCAAAAGGATACGAAGACTTCTAGATTGAAAAAAAAATATAAAATAAAATAAAATAAAATAAAATAAAATAAAATAAAATAAAATAAAATAAAATAAAATCCTATGTTCGGTTGTTTCCCAACAACCGCTTGTAATGTCGACGGCGTCCGCTATGATCATACCAGACCATTGACGCCATGTGTCGTCTTGTGTTTTTGCTCTTCCGTCTGCAACATATTCGAGCTCTTCTTCAATCCTTTCAGCAATATTAGAAGATGGCCCCACATAGTGCTCTTCCATGAAGAGCGGAGCTCCAAGCCTCGTCAGTTCCATATATTCCCCTTGAGTGAGTGTAGGAAATTGTCTACATCGATTGAGGTGAGTGGTAGTACGACACTCCTTGCATCTACCATATCTCCATGCTCTTACTTTTCTTGCACTTGCCGAGCTTCCATAAAATGGTGGACTTTGCTTTCTTGTATTCAAATATTGCATCGTTTCGAAGAATTTGTCCATAATGACTGCCATGATATCGCGAGGAAGCTCTGGTTGCAAATAGTGTAAACAACACAAAAATTTGAGCCTCAAGTAGTTGGCCTTCTTCAGTGGTTCTTTAGGATGTTCTAACTCCTCAAATTATTCATCATCATCATCATCAGTCTGCTGATCATATTCCTCATCAAGCAATTCTTTTTCAAGTAGTTGATCTTCAGTTTCTTCTTCAGACTGATCTTTTTCAAGTTTCTACTCAATCTGCTTGTTCATCCTTTCACTTATTCCCACATAAGAAAAAAATTCTTTATTATCCATGCCATCATCGATTACCTCACTGTTGTAATAGTTCTCAAACTCAGGCATTGAAGGTAACTTCAAAGACTTAGGGACATTGAAGACTTCAGTATCCTCATTAGACTTCATAGAAACTTTACCACTTTTGACATGAGTAATTTCTTCACCCGTAGAAAGAAACTGTCTTCCCATAATCAATGATACATCTCCAACTTCGATTTCAAGAATGACAAATTTGGCAGAAGAAATCAATGATCCTACTTGCACAAGAGCATCTTTAATCACTCCATAAGATCGCCATATTGACATGTCTGCCATATGAATGGTAACTCGAGTAGAACGAGGTTCCTAACACCAAGTTGCCTGTAAATGGACAAAGGCATCGAATTGATACTTGCCTCCCAAATCATATAAGGCTTTACTTGTGTAAGCATCACCAAGGGTGACTGGAATGGAAAAACTTTCTGGATCCTTCTTCTTACCTGGGAGTCCATTTTCCACACAATCAATAACTACGTTGTCATCTTCACTTGCTCATAGTCCCAAATGTGCGTTCTTTCATAAAGAATGACTTTAAAAAACTTTGCAGAGGTAAGCATTTTCTCCAGTGCTTCCACAAATGGAATATTAATCTACAATTTCTCGAATATATCAAGAAATTTAGCAAACTCTGCACTACCATCACACTTTCTCGCTCTCAAATGATAATGAACTACTTTAGAAACTGGAATCGTGTTACCACATACCTCTTCTTTTTCCGTTGCAACTTTATCTTAAATCGTGCCCTTTGATTGGGGGATCGAGATTTCTTCATCAAAGTCGAAAATCTCATGTTGTTAAGCCTTAGAAGCATCAACTCTATCATGACTAGGATATGGTGGATCTCTCAATGCAACCCCACTTCGAGTAGTGATTGCATTGACCTGCTTTAGATTAACCACAATGTTGGAAGGAGTGAACCCAATGCTCTCTCTCTCTCTGTTAGTTGTGTGGCTATCTATCACACTTGCACTTCTAAAGTTTGAAGTGAAGTATTTGTTAATTGCAAAACTGCACCCAAAGTAGTGATCTGGTAGCCTACTATTCAAATGATGTCCCATTTGCATCACCAAAAATCTTGCGATATGCAAAATCATTGTGTGTGCTTTCTTGCTGAAACCCCGGTGCCTATTTGGCTCCTGATTGATCCCTATACCTGAATCCTTTGTGATCTCTATTTCCTGGTCTGTAATTGCTATTGCTCCACTTCCGCCTCTGTGCTCCCACATAGTTCACATCCTTACTCATCAGTTGATTCGACGATGTGTCTAAATTTGGCTCTTCCACTGCTGCTACTGCTTTCTTCTCATTATAGGCTTGCTTCACTAAGTCAGAAACAAGCTTAGTGACATTCTCCTTCCATTCATCCACTGCTGATTTCGAAAACTTTACAAGTCTTCTATCATCAAATGGCTGAGTTTCTTGCTTAGTTACTGCTTCGTCAACTCATAAGATCCATCTTTGTCAAAATTGTAATTTTTTCTTTATCAAAATGCTTACCAGCTTCATTCTTACGGGTTACTACTAGCACCTTCAAGCCTTAAACATTTTTATCCGGTGGTACAGATATAAATAATGATGGGATAATAATTCACGGGGGTTATTGCAGGGTCAACATGTGTCACTCATTCGAAAATATATGTATATCTCAAAGGGGAAATCCAAAACTTTCGAGGGGTCATGGCCCTCACGCCCTCACTAGTACCACCTTGTGTCCCCCAGCGCCACCTTGTGTTCGCAGAGTATTCTAACTCAAGGGTTCTAGTTTCTACCCCTAACGCATATGCATAACAATTTCAAATGGATTTATTACCTTTATTTACGTCTAAAGATGGTACTTTTATTAATCTCTTATATATAATTGATAATATATCTTCTAACTTAAAAATGACCATACATTACTTCTGGAGTTACATGGTGCTCTCGGAAGCAATAGAACTATAAATGTGTGCCAAATTAACCCCGATCTTTTAGTTGTGATGTTTTGGGAGTTACCACGTCAGCAGTTCCAAGAACACTGAGAAATCTCTCTCAATAGTTCAAAAGTAAGAGTGCCCTTGTACTTAAAGCCAAAAATTTAGGGGTGGAATTCAAAATACAGGAAAGCTTTCTTCCTTGTAAGAAAAATTACAGTGTTGGAATAGCTGGCAGACAAAGGCAGAGTGTTGTTTACTGGCTGACCTCTCTAAATCTCTCTCTCTCTCTATATGCATATATATTACAGTGGTGGTGGAGGAGGAGGTGGTGATGGTGGTACTAATTGTGTAAATCTATAACAACCAAGATGCCCTGGACAGGACATAGAAACAACAACAACAACATACAACTCTGCAACTTGCAGTAGCAGACAACCCCCCTTCTTCTACTGCTTTACAGCCCAACAACACACACACAAAATTTAAAGAAAAAAACAAATATACCCCCCACAAAAATCTATAAACCCCCTTCTCTTTTGCCCATCTCACCCCTCTCTCTCTCTCTCTTTCAAGAAACCCCTGTTTTGAACCCTCTCTGTCATGGGTTTTATCTAAGAGACATCAACAAGGTAGAAGAAGAAAAAAATCTGTTTTCTTTTCTCTTTGGAAATTGTGGGTTTGAGTGATTATAAAAAAAACCCTGATCGTGTGTCGGCGCTTGGAGGTCACTATCTGTCGGCATTTGTCTCTCTGTGATGACGATGATGGTGGTGGCACAGAGAAGAGAGCATTTCAATTGGAATCTCAATTGAACTTTTTTTCCCCAACCCAGAGAGCACAAAATTGATTGCTTTTCGGGGTCTCTTTGATTTGAAAGGTTTGATCTTTGCCCAATTCTTTGAATTTGAATGCTTGGGTGTTTGATTGTTTTGGTGGGTTTTGGTGGGTGTGGATTGTTTTTGCCTGATACTGCATTGGTCTGTTCTTGATTTCTCAAAAAATGGGAATGTGGTTTGAGTGCTCACCTTGTGTTTGACAAAATGCTGCTGTGGGTTTTTGTATGTGATCTTGCTGTTTCTGAAATTGGGGGGTTTGGGGATATATGTATGTTAAACAACTTGCTTTTCTTGTGCATGTTTCTGGTTGAAATTGGGGGGCTTTTGATTGGTATATACTTGCCTTCTGATTCTAATCAAAGCTCTGCAATGTGGTATCTTACCTTTCTTTAGGGTTAAAAGGTGCTTCTCCTATTTGGCAAATTGTTAATTTGGTGCCTCTGAAATGCATATGCTGCTAAGTGCTAAATATATCTGCTGATATTGCTCTTTTTTGGTATGCAATGAGTTCATTGTTATTACCCAGATTGAGCTTTTATGCCTACAAACTTATAGTACCTTTGAACATTCTTTTCAATGGCGACATTTACTTTTACTCTCCTAGCATGCATTCTGGACAAAAATAAGGAATGTGCGTCTCACTAAATGATCAAGATCACGGTGTTGCAATTAGCTCTCGTAGATTCTCAAGGGGTTATGGTGATCATCACTTGATTGCTAGTTTGGAACTCATTAGTTTTCCATGTGTGACTAAAAGAACATACATTTTATCTCTTAGCTCTCGTAGATTCTTAAGGGGTGATCGTCATTGCTTGATTGCTAATTTGTCGCGACTTCTTTTAGGAACTCATTCGGTTTCCATGTGTGACTAAAAGAACATAAATTTTATCTCTTAGTTCTTGTAGATTCTTAAGGGGTTATGGTGATCATCCTCACTTCATTGCTAGTTTTTTCGCGCCTTCTCTTAAGAACTCATTAGGTTTCCACGTGTGACTAAAAGAACATACATTTTATCTCTTTGCTCTTGTGATTCTTAAGGGGTTATGGTGATCATCATCACTTCATTGCTAGTTTTTTATGATTTCTCTTACGAACTCATTAGGTTTCCACGTGTGACTAAAAGAACATAGATTTTATCTCTTAGCTCTCGTAGATTCTTAAGGGGTTATGGTGATCATCATCACTTGATTGCTAGTTTGTCGCGACTTGTCTTACGAACTCATTAGGTTTCACATGTGACTAAAAGAACATCAATTTTATCTCTTAGCTCTCGTAGATTCTTAAGGGGTTATGGTGATCATCATCACTTGATTGCTACTTTGTCGCGACTTCTCTTAAGGAACTCATTATGTTGCCACGTGTGACTAAAAGAACATAAATTTTATCTCTTAGCTCTCGTAGATTCTTAAGGGGTTACGGTGATCATCATCCGCTTGATTGCTAGTTTGTCGCGATTTCTCTTCGGAACTCATTATGTTTCCATGTGTGACTAAAAGAACATCAACTTTATCTCTTAGCTCTCGTAGATTCTTAAGGGGTTATGGTGATCATCATCACTTGATTGCTAGTTTGTCGCGACTTGTCTTACGAACTCATTAGGTTTCACATGTGACTAAAAGAAAACATTTTATCTCTTAGCTCTCGTAGATTCTTAAGGGGTTATGGTGATCATCATCACTTGATTGCTAGTTTGTCGCGACCTGTCTTACGAACTCATTAGGTTTCCACGTGTGACTAAAAGAACATCAATTTTATCTCTTAGCTCTCGTAGATTCTTAAGGGGTTATGGTGATCATCATCGCTTGATTGCTACTTTGTCGCAACTTCTCTTAGGAACTCACTATGTGTTCCATGTGTGGCTAAAAGAACATAAATCTGTTTTGTAATGCTTCTTTCACCTAAACAAAGACACTTTTGTAGATTTCCGGTCTATTTATTGACGAGAAAACAAATTTATCACTTGCAATATAGGTAGAAGATTTATCCTTAGCTGTCTATGCTATTCTTCTGTTTACGCGGGTGTTTTTAAATTCAGATTCTATCTTGGTCATAGTTGACACCAAGTCGTACGTCAGTAGCTGAAGTAGCTCCTGACCCAAATGTCACCGCCTCTTGCACCAATATTGGGAGGAGCTGCCGGAGCCGTGGCGTTGGTGGGGATTGTGGTTTTCATTCTATGGTTTTGCCTATGCCGAAACAGAAATGCATCAAGAACTTCTGAGACAGGTTCTTCTGAAACATCAGTTCAAGGTACTACACCATTTATGGGATATTCTTACCTCTTCAGATAGATCACCATTGGCAACAGAACTTTTTATATGGTTTGTCTTTCAAAATAAAAAGGTCCGTCTGCGTGTGTGTTGAACTTTTTAATGACTTGTCAAAGATGCAACTTTTATTTTATACGATTTGACAATCGCAGTCTTTCTTATTAACTGTTGTAACGTGCAGGGAGAAATAGTGGATTTGAATTGACGTTGCGAGAAGCTAGAAGATTTGGAATGGAGGAATTGTCTTCTGCTACAAAAAATTTTAGTGATAGAAGTTTGATAGGGGAAGGGAAATTCGGCGCTGTATATAAGGGTTTGCTTAATGATGGAACACTTGTAGCTATCAAAAGACGATCTGCACCACCTACTCAGGATTTTATCGAAGAGGTGACAATCTCCTTCCTTCTCGTTTCTCTGGTTAGACAGTTAGAATACACACACACACACACACATACACGCACAGACATACATACATACATATACATACATACATACATACATTGGATATGAGATATGATGCTTAGGCTCCCTCTGTCCCATTTTATCCCTCATGTTTGACTTTCAGGCAACTTTGGCTACGTGATTCGAGTAGCAGAACGACACAAGGATTCGGTAAAATTTTCATAATGTGTAGATTTAAGATAAAAGTCTACAACAATATGAAAAGTTTAACGTCCTTGTGTCGTTTTGCTACTCAAATCACCTATTCAAAGTTGCCTGAAAAGTCAAACTGGACGGATAAAATGCGATGGAGGGAGTATAATGTTGTTACCATTTGAGCTAACAACACAATGCGTTTCTGTAGCAATTTAATTTCTGCTATTTGGTTGGTTCAAGACTTCTGCACTACTGCATATGCTTTTCGTTTAGGTCAAGTATGATACGCAGTTGTTGCTTTGGCTTGCTTCAGTTCCTGAAATTGTGAAGTCTCTCGAGCAAAAATAGTTTCATTTCCATTATTGTTTAGGTTTTCTATGTCTTAACACCGAAACTTGACTCTGCAATAAAAATGCCATTTTTACATTCATGTCGCTATTCTCAATCTTCACTCAACTTTTACTATCTTTTTTATGGATGCTTTGAGGAAAACTCTCTAAAACGTCATTTCTGAATCCAATCATAAAAGGGAACATCTTGATAGCATACAAATTTCATGTTTAGATATAGAACTTACACGTCATTCTAGAAGTTTCTTGGATATTTGGTAACCTGATATAGCTCTATGATTCTGTCAGGCACGGTATCTCGCGTCCATTCATCACCGGAATCTCGTGAGCCTTTTAGGTTACTGCCAAGAGAGTGGTCAACAGATTCTTGTCTACGAGTACATACCGAACGGAAGTGTTTCTGTTCACTTGTATGGTAATTCTCGAGCCCTTATTCATTTTCTTTTTGAGAAATTGTTTTGTCGTCAGCCGGGTAGCCCTTTTTCATTTTTACTCTTTTACAGTCATAGATAAAATAATTGAATAGATTAGTCCCATTCAGGGAATGAAGAGATGAGAAATGAAATGGTTGATTAAGTTAGGAAAGAAAGCATAACGATTCTTTAGTATCTATGGTTTCGTTGCTGGATAACCAGTTCTAAAGATTGATTAGTTTATACATTTGCGAAGAAAGTAATCAGATTTTTTCATCATGCGAGAAAGACCCTTGAAATGGAGTACCAAAACTGAAAATGTAAAACAATGTGGGTAAAGATAGAGATGGACTTGAATCTGTTAGAACACTGTTGATGGATGAGTTGATGGAGTTGCAAGGTAACTACAAATAACCCTAAAATAACCCGGAGGTATATGCCTATAAGACATTTGAAAAAGTGATTCGCCCCGAAAACAAAAGAAACCCATCAAGTGAAACCAAAATCCAAATTAGAAAATATAGCAATTCCATGAGCATTGGTTTTAGTTGTTACTTAAAGTTCAAGTTCTGTGGGGTGGATGAAGATTTAGAGCTGTGGACAACGTTACCTGTCCACTGAGATTACGATGAAGAAATCAAATGAACCCCGCTTGATCAGATCTTACTCTTGAAATGACACCATGTTTCTGTTTTCCGTTTATGTTCAATGTTTCCTACTGTTTGCTATAAAAGTTATCGGTGTTCTCTTTGCAGGTGCGGGCCAGGTTTCTAAGGAAAAGCTAGAGTTTAAGCACAGGCTCTCAATAGCTCTAGGGGCTGCTAAAGGTGATCATCTGCAAAATCAGTGAGCATTATTGGCTTTCCTGGTATTAGTTTTCCTTCTTAATGTTATGATATCTATACCAAGATGCTGTTTGGATTGGAGGTCTTTTGGTTTTTAGTTTTTTGGGTATTTGGGCGTGTGCGGTTGAGGCGAGGAGAATGAGTATGCAACCAACACTCACACTCCACCTCAACCACACATCCTAAATAAATCAAAAACCTAAAAACCAAACGCCCCATCCAAACACCCTCTGGGTTCCAAAAGAAGATACTTTCCGAAGTCACCTGAATACCGTTAGGAAAGTTTCACTATATATTGAGTTATCTGATAAAATTATATTTTTCTGAAAATGTAACTGTTTGGATTGGAGGTCTTTTGGTTTTTAGTTTTTGGGTATTTGGGATGTGCGGTTGAGGCGAGGAGAATGAGTATGCAGCAAACACTCACACTCCACCTCAACGACACATTGTAAATAATAAAAAAAACTAAAAACCAGACGCCCGATCCAAACACCCTCCAGGTCCAAAAAGAAGAAACTTTCCGAAGTCTTCTAAATACCGTTAGGAAAGTTTCACCATATTTGAGATATGTGGTAAGAACAAAATCCGAAAATGTAACTGTTTGGATTGGAGGTCTTTTGGTTTTTATTTTCTGGGTATTTTGGGATGTGCAGTTGAGCCGAGGAGAATGAGTATGCAGAGCAGACTCACTCCACCTCAACGACACATCCTAAATTAATAAAAAAAAAAAAAAAAAAAACTAAAAGCCAGCCCCCATCCAAACACCCCCAGGTCCAAAAAGAAGATACTTTCTGAAGTCATCTAAAACCATTGGGAAAGTTTCATCATTTATCGAGTAAAATGACTTCCAATCTACCGGAAGAAAAACGAAAGGAGATATGTAAACTGCCATTGTATGTGTCAAAGCACTATTGGCTTTCCTGGTATTAGATTTCCTTTCTTAATGTTATGATATCTTTACCAAGATGCTGTTTGGATTGGAGGTTTTTTGGTTTTTAGTTTTTTGGGTATTTTGGGATGTGAGGTTGAGCTGAGGAGAAATGAGTATGCAACCCTCACTCCACCTCAACCACATATCGTAAATGAATCAAAAAACTAAAAACAAATCCCCCTCGCTACCATCCAAACATCCTTCATATACCGTTAGGAAAGTTTCACCATTTATCAAGTTATGCGGTAAAATATATTTTCTGAAAATGTATGTCTCTAAGCACTATGCTAATACATGGCGACTAAACCATATAGTTTTTCAACATGCAGGTTTAGCCCACATTCACTCCTTAAGTCCCCGTTTGTTGCATAAGGATTTCAAAACAGCAAATGTGCTCGTCGATGAAAATTTCATCGCGAAGATTGCCGACGCCGGGGTCCGCAATTTTCTCGGACGATTCGATATTGCGGGCCCATCTTCTCAAGTGGAAACTGATGAGATATTCCTTGCCTCGGAGTAATACTCTTATTACCAGCTTAAATTTGCAACAATTATCATTCACATCTTGCATTTGCCAATGTCTAACTTGTGTGTGTCTGTGTGTGTCTTGGTCAGGGTAAGGGAGTTCAGGCGATTTTCTGAGAAGAGTGATGTTTACAGTTTCGGGGTATTCCTTCTGGAGTTACTAAGCGGGCGTGAAGCAAGAGAACTGCTTGCTGGTGATGTAAACCAAAACCTGGTTGAATGGGTATGAATAATTTCTCTCTCAATTCTTTTCTAGCGCTATGACCGCATCGCTATGAATGGGCATGTTTGGAATCGAAAAGCTACAATGCTAAATTTATGAAGCAATTTTGAATGTGCGGTCAGGATGAAGAGAAATCCTAACCACACATTCAAAATTGGCTTAAAATTTTAATCTAAAGAGATTTTCCTTTGTCCTAATCACACATTCATAAATGGGCATGTTTGGATTGGAAAAAAACTACTTCAGATTTTAATCCAAATTTGTATGTGCGGTCCGGTCAGGATGAAGAAAGAGAAATCCATCTCTTCATCTGAACAAGCCAAGTATAATTCTGACAATGATTTTCTCATGTATTTATTTTCCAGTCCCATAATTTGTTTGAATATTACCGCAACTATGTTGTCCGTGCTCATAACTACCTAAATGGTTTTCAGAGAACTAACCGCGGTCTCGTGCGTTTATAAATTTAATTAAATTTAGTTCATAGATCATAGATATTCACATAACTCGCATTGTTACGGTAGCAAGAAAGAAAGTATCTTAGCATGTTGTTTGTTCATGTATGTGTCTTCTCTTGGTACATACAGGGGTATTTGGATGATCCAATGGCCCATTATGGGAGGGTAGATTATTGGAATGAGTGAATGTGGTCAAGAGAGAGAATGTTGTCTCCTCACCACAACCACTCATTTCAATAATCTCCTCTCTTATAATCTGCCATTTGCTCATCCAAACACTGTATTTGACTCCAATATGCGATACTCGTAGTGACTATGTTCTGCTTTTTGCATTCCAGTCCAATCTGGTTGGAAGCAAGAGAACTGCAACATAGAGGCAAGGGGCGGCACTCCCCTCATGACTTCTCAAAATTTCACTAGCTAGTAACCCTAATGTTATAGTTTTGCTACAATGATACCCTTATAACACATGTATGCCCCTGTTGTTCCCATATTTTCTCACTAGTAAACCTTACAGAAAGTACATGAAGAGAATGTGCCTAGGTTGTTTCAATTTTCTGGCCCCGCCACTGACCACATTGGGCATGGGTAGGCAGCAGTCCTACCCATTTTTAAAAAAAGATATAATTTTACCCATGTTTTGCATAACCTTATTCGCAAATGCCCTTGCCAGAATTGTAAGCCCCAGGGAAATTTTGAATTTGTTCCTTAGTGCCTCTGCAATTTCAGTTTCATAAGATAGTGGCCTGGTCTGTTCAGTTTTCTGGCTCCGCCCCTGACTGACCATGAATATTACTGCTGAAGTACCATCTCATTCGGTCGTTTTTTTTTTGTTCTTGAAGGTGCACAATTGTCAGGACTCTGGCGCGATCTCAACAATCATCGACCAAAGACTGGGAAATAGCTTCACCGCAGAAGGCATGGAAGAATTCATCCAAGTGATTGTTCGTTGTGCGGACCCATCGAGTGAGAGGAGGCCGGGGATGAGCTATGTGGCGAATGAATTGGACCGGATACTTGAGAAAGAGATGAGTTTGACGACAATCATGGGGGAGGGAACCCCGGTTGTCACCCTCGGAAGCCAACTTTTTAGGGCAAAGTGATGATCGTTGTTGAGATAAAGAAGAGCGTTTGTTCGTTCGTTTCATTCAAATTGTTTGATTTCTTCTTTCTTCATCCTCCTTTTTCCTATTTTGAAGAATCATTTTAGAGAAGAAATATGCAGCTGTTTGACAAGTGTATAAACTATAATTAGCAGCTGTGTTTTATACATCTTTTTTTCTTTCAATTGCCCTCCTTTTTATATTATGATTATGATGATAAATTTGTCTTGTAAAACAATGGTTGTTGTTAATATTATAGTGAAGTTGGAGTTTAAAGATCTTGTCGGGTTTGTATTGCTGTTGAATATTGGAATGTTTTATTGAACTGGGAAAAGAGAAAGGAGATATCATTGCTAGGGAGGTGCAGGAAGCCAACCGGCTCCACAGACATTTTGGTTTTGTTTCAATGAGCATGTTTGGATGAGATGGATTAAAGGAGATTTATGAGATTGTAGTCTTCTTTAATTTCACTCGTTTTGACAGGAGATTATTGGAAGACGGATCTCAGTATGGAGATTCAGCCTTTCTTTATAAATTTTTTGGGAATTGATTCTTACGCCGGTCTTTTTGTTAGTTACACCGAATTTTACTTGTCATGACATTATTGCCCCTTCTAAATTAATTAGTAGTAATTTTTTCATTTATTTTGTAATCATTTATTGTAGGCAAGTTCACAATTCAAATATCCTCCAATGTTGACATTAGTTTCATCACCTGATTTCCCACGAATCTCTGGAAAGAGTTTTGCTTGAACGTAAAAGCTTTATCATCGATGCACGCACAGGTGCATGTTTTTTTCATTCTATTGTTCATGTTAATTTTTTGTGTAAAAGAAAGAAACCAAAATTTATATTGGGTTTCAACTCCTAAATACATTGTACCCACCACTCAAAACTCAGATTGCTTTCTAAAAGATATTAATGTGAATCAAATCTGTGAGTAGAGGTTTTGATAGTACTGATTGAAATTTGAAATTCCCAATAAATATTGGTTAAAAGAACACGACGACGACTACCGTTTATTAGTATTGCACCGGTCTTTTTTGTTGGCTATTGGCAATTGAAGTTAATTGAATAAAATTGCCAACTGAATGTTTGTCAGCCCTTTTGAAATATTGGAGGACAATCGAATTGTGAACTTCCCTAAAATAAATGATTCCTTAATAAATGAAAAACCTATTGCTAATTGAATGAAAGTGGGCAATTATGTCTTGACAAGTAAAACCCGGTGTAACCAACAGAAATGACCGGTGTAAGAATCAATTCCCATTTTTTATCCTGTTAGTTTTAAAGTCATTATTAGGAGGTCATTAAAGGTGTCCAGGATTCAGAATGGCCGGATACGTGTACAGCGTTAATGTGGGAGACCGACCTTATTGAAGACACACCCGGTTATTTTATTGAAGTCGCACCCGGTTATTTTATGGCCGGATGCAACACCCCCCAAATTATACGGTCGGCCTAACCGTACATTTGGAAAGAGATGTCTCCGCCCGAGGTGATGAGCCTCATTGGGAACGGATAAGGATCGTCGGTTCACAGCTAGTACAACCATCGATAACTCAAAATACAATTATTACAATTCCAATAACAGTGACAACTTTTGAAAAGTCATGAGTACAACTGAAATGATATTACTATGTGATATTCTAGCAACAAGTCTTCCTGTCCTTGTGAACGTTTCCCCCACCTCGATAGCCAACCTGCGGTTTTAAAATAGCAAAAGCCGACGCAGTTTTTACAGAAAATAGTCAGCAAACGGCTGAGTAAGCTAACACCCATAGCACGTAAACAGATTATGAGACATATGACAGGAATAACCAATTCGCTAGTAATAAATATCAAAACTCGCGGGAAAAGCGTTCACAGCTGATTCGGTGTGTCAAACTCCGTAACGATCTCAAATTTCGTGTTCCAACCCGAAGATGTGGTCCATCTCGGAAAATCAATTTGAATAGCAATTCACAATATTACTTTAAATCTCAAGTTATCTCATATCCAGTCCAAAAATCCATTTTAGTAGCTAGTTGATACGGGGCGTGACCATATCCAATCCACAAACTCTTTCTCATATGTGCAAAAGCACCCACATAACCATAACTCAATCACAGGAGGTTCGCATCACAGCGCCTCATAACCATAACTCAATCACAGGAGGTCAGAGCCTCATAATCACATAATCTCATAATCAGTAACCAACACAATATGTCAGAAATGTATCGTATAAGGGATATGGCACAAACCCACGCACAACGGCTTTCCACTTTACATAATTACCAATTTCATTCAAGGTGTCGAATCGAGTAAGGAGCTCCGAACAAAAAAGCCGGTGTGGCAAAAAATAAAGTAATCGATGTATGATTGAGAGATATTCAGATTCGACCAAAAAGTGAGCGGTGTGCTACTCTTGGTAACCGAGGCAACGATTTGAAATTTCGTACTTCGAACCCAAGACGTGGTCCGTCTTGGGGCATCACTTTTACAAGTATTTCACAATATCATTTAGATGTTTCACTTTCGGATTGTTATTTAGATTTGGATACCAATTTCAAACGAGACTACAAAGGGGAGTATTTCAAAACAAATAAACAACTCAAATAAATCAAGTACGGCAGTAATTTCACAAATAACTCACGCGATACGCGAAATGAAGGAAAGGCACGCAAGGCTAGGCATATTAACTTACCAAAATCCAAGCTCGTCCTATAAATCGTCTCGTCTACGGAATCGTCACCTACAAATCGGAGCTTCTAACTTAATACAACCTCAACAAATATACAACCTACATTTATTTCTAGCTCATTTTATTTTTCTCAATTAAATATTCATTTTAACTTATTTATAAACCCAAAAACATGTTTTCTTCAATAATATTTACCCCCAAAATAATTTATAAATAATAATCTAAATAAATTTAAGGGAAACTAATGTTATAATTAAATCTGAAATTAAATGTTGTAGTTAGTATCCAAAATTTTCTGAAATGACAACTGCCTCCCCCAAAGTTTCTGAAACGACATTATAATCCCCCTGAAAACTTTCTGAAAAAGACACTTTAACCCCCTAAACATGAACATTCAAACTAACTGATTAAAACTTGGATTCCAGGCCTTAAAACTTGGTTTTGATTACTAAAAACAACTCAGGAGGAGATTTCAAGCATACCCAGTCCAAAAATCACGAGAAACGGTCAAGAATTCGCACGGGTCAAGGTCGCCGTCGTGTTGCCGGAGGTGGAGCTTTTGCCGGGGCTTCTCCGGTGGTTCTTGGCCTCGGTTGAGGCCTCCATCATCTTAGTCGGACCTCCAGGAGGCTAGGGGGATAGGTGGAAGGGTCTGGATCGTCTCGGTTGAACTCCTGCGAGAAACTCACCAGAATCCATGGAGGTGGGGGCGGTGTGGCTTGCGGCCACTGTTGTGGCTGCTTCTTCCTCCATTTTTCAGTTTCGACAGAGAGTGGAGGGGGGACGAGAGAGGGATCAGGGAGAGGGAGCTGGGCAGTGGCGACTCAGTGGTGGTTGTGGTCGTCGTCAATGGGGTTTTCCGGCGGTGGCAGCGGCAGTGGGTTGCCGCTGCTCTCTGCTGTTGCTGCTGCTGGTAGGTGGCCGCGGGAAAGAGAGGGAGATGGTGGTGGTAGAGAGCAGAGAGGGTGGAGAGGTGATGCCGGTGGTGGTGGTGGTTGGTCGGAGATGGCAGCGGCGGCATTGTTGCCGCTGCTGTTGCTACTTCTGTTCGTCGGGGCAGACAGAGGAGAGGGAGAAAGATAGACAGAGGGATATGCGAAGAGGAGGAGGTGGATGGTGATGGCGTTGGTGTTGGTGGGGGCCACCGTTGATGGTGGTGGCTTGTTGGTGGTGGTGCTTGTGGGTTCTCTCGGCAAGGCAGAGGAGGGAGGGAGAGAGACAGTGATGGTGGTGGATAGATGGCAGAGGGGTGATGGGGGTGGTGTTGTCTCGGGTGGGTTTGACGAAGGGGAGGAGAGGGATGAGATTAAATAGGAGAAGACGGAGAGAGAGAGAGAGGGAGACGGGTGAGAGTGAGAGAGAGAGAGAGAGAGAGAGAGAGAGAGAGAGAGAGAGTTTACGTGAATGAGGAGGAGAGGAAGAGAGAATAAAAAAAATAAAATGTTGGGGAAGGGGGAGATGTTGGGGAATGGGGGAAAAGTCAGGAGAGGGTTGTTTTTAAAAAAAACATTTTCTTTTTATTATTATTATTATTATTTTTATATAAAAGTATTATAAAATATAATATAAAATATGTGGATATAAAATACGGTATTAATACGTATAGGTATAAGTATATATACGGTATAATAATACATATACTATAAAGACAAAAATGCAAGTATTAAATACTAAAAGTTTTATAAAAGACAAAATATACCCCCAACAACAACTATATAATATTATTCAAAATTGCAATTACCTCCCCTACTAGTCATATAATTCAAAATAGATGTTTAAATTTTACGAAAAATACGTCAAAAATATTCGGAAAAATACGGGGTGTTACATCCTTCCCCCCTTAAAGAGAGCTTCGTCCTCGAAGCTAGGGTCGCTAAGTCTCGGAAAGGTTCTAAAGTCAATCGTATCACTTATCGTGTCAGCACACACAAAACAAATGATCACATAACAACAACTAGAAACTCAAGCTAACAAGAATCACAAATCAGCACTTGTAGGGTTTTGATTCATGGATCGCGCAAACGGAAGCATAATCAAACAAATAACCATGCAAAACCCTCCAAGGATCACAAGTCTAGATGCATAACGATAGTGAAGGTAAGAAATCATAAACACACCTTTGGGTTCTCCTTGATGACTTCAAACGCGAATAGTGTCACGTTCTCTATAGTTGATCCACGCCTAGAGTTGATCCTAGAACTCCCAAACTCCTTGGTGCTAGCCCGGAATAAGAGGAGGGTGAAGGAATCACGCAAAACGAGACACAAAGAGGGGCTCGGCCCTCTTTTGGCCGACGGGGTGAGGGGCGGCGGCAAGGGGCGGCGTCGGCTCCTTGTTGCTTGCTCTCTCTCTCCTTTGTTCTCTCCCACTCTTGTTATGATCACTAATGAGCATAAGTTATGAGGAAGGAAGGAAGGAGGGTCCTTTATATAGTCCAACAACTCCTTGTTAACTACCTAAATGACTTATTCTAGTCCAACTAGAATTCAATTTAGTCCCTTCCTTGCAAATTAGTCCCTACTAAGTTTGCAAGGGTTTGCAAAGTGATCCTTCTAATTAATTAATCCAATTAATTAATTCCCAAATCTAGTACAACTCTATGTAGCGTGTGACCCCATAGGTTCTATCTAGTTGGTAGCAACTATTTGCTAATATGGAGCGGTTTCTAGCAAAACATCCATTCTAGCCAACTAATAGAATAGTCATCTAGACAACCTTGTACAAGTAATTGTCTCATCCCTTTGCCTCCATATCCGGATTGGACACGAGACATACAAGTCACACTCGTATATCCAATCCCTAGTTTCTCGATCCATGGAATAGCCTTATTCGTGCAAATAACATCAATATCTCATATTGATTTATTTGAGTCTGGCCAGACATTCTATAAGCACTATCCTTCGAGTGGCCTAGGATATTTGCTCCCGTTATGTGGGAGGGGAAAATCCTCTCTACGTCCACTACGATCTCTAAGCTTGCTTCTCATTGTATCCAGTACACGCCTTTATAACTACCCAGTTACGGTGTAGCGTTTAACGCTACCAAGATCACAATGATCCACAACTAGAATATCTAGTGACTTCAAGTCTAAGGATGACAATACCATTGTACCCGAGAAGCACTTGTGACTCAACATAACATGTATGTAGCCTTCTCGGTGATGGGTCAATCCAGTGCAACATTCCGTAATGCACACCTATGTGTTGGATCGTGATATCTCCATATCAATCCAACCCCATACTAGTCTATAGATGATTGTCCCATTAATCATTATACTTGACTAGGGATATTTAAGATAAACAACACAATTGTAAATCTAAGGACTTCATTATATTAAATATCCAATAATAAATGAATTTTCTAGCCATATACAAATTCATACTAAACTAGATTGCCTCTAGGGCATCTATTCCAACAGTCTCCCACTTGCACTAGAGCCAATCTGGCGCATCTCGTATGCCCATACTCCTAGTGTGCCCTTCATGCTTCCACTGCGTGAGAGGCTTCGTAAGCGGGTCTGACAGATTATCATCTGTAGGAATCTTGCATATCCGAACGTCTCCTCTATCGATAATATCACGAATCAGATGAAACTTCCTGAGCACGTGCTTGGACTTCTGGTGCGATCTGGGTTCCTTTGATTGCGCGATTGCCCCAGTGTTGTCACAGTACAACTCCACTGGATCCGCAATGCTAGGGACCACACCAAGTTCAGAAACAAACTTTCTGATCCAAACAGCCTCTTTTGCTGCGCCATTTGCAGCAATGTACTCAGCCTCTGTTGTAGAATCAGCTACCGTCTCTTGCTTGGAACTCTTCCAGCTCACCGCTGCTCCATTCAGGCAAAACACATATCCCGACTGTGATCTAAAGTCATCTCTATCGGTTTGGAAGCTTGCATCAGTGTAACCCCTTACACGCAACTCTTCCTCACCGCCAAACATCAAGAAAGCATCCTTAGTTCTTCTCAAGTACTTTAGGATGTTCTTGACAGCAATCCAGTGACTCTCACCCGGATTGGATTGGTATCTGCTTGTCATACTCAAGGCATATGACACATCTGGTCTAGTACATAACATGACGTACATGATAGATCCTATGGCCGATGCATAGGGAATCCTACTCATGCGTTCCTTCTCAATCTCATTGGAAGGACAACCACTCTTCGAAAGAGTGATTCCATGTGACATGGGCAAGAATCCCTTCTTGGAATCTTGCATGTTGAACCGTTTCAACACCTTGTCAATATATGTACTTTGACTTAGGCCTAGCAACCTCTTAGATCTATCTATATAGATCTTTATACCGAGTATATAGGCTGCTTCCCCTAAGTCCTTCATTGAGAAACATTTTCCTAGCCAATCTTTCACAGATTGCAGCATGGGAATGTCGTTTCCAATGAGTAGTATGTCGTCCACATACAAGACCAGAAAAGCTACAGAGCTCCCACTAACCTTCTTGTAGACACAAGACTCATCTTCGTTTCTGATGAAGCCAAACTCTTTGACCACTTCATCAAAACGTCGATTCCAACTCCTAGAAGCTTGCTTCAATCCATAAATGGATCGTTGCAGCTTACAGACTTTGCTGGCTTGCTTTGGATCCTCAAAACCCTCCGGCTGTATCATATACACGTCCTCGAGGAGATTCCCATAAAGGAATGCTGTTTTGACATCCATCTGCCAAATCTCATAGTCGTAATATGCTGCAATTGCAAGTAGGATTCGGATGGATTTGGTCATAGCGACTGGTGAAAAGGTTTCATCATAGTCAATACCATGAATCTGTCTGAATCCTTTAGCCACCAATCGGCCCTTATAGGTAATCACATTACCATCCATGTCGATCTTCTTCTTGAAGACCCACTTGCACCCTATGGGTCGCGCCCCATCAGGTGGTTCCACCAAAGTCCATACTATGTTGGTATACATGGATTCCATCTCGGATCTCATGGCTTCAAGCCACTTCTGCGAGTCTGGGCCACTCATGGCCTCCTCATAGGTAGTAGGCTCATCATCTATGAGCATCATGTCACCGGAATCAGTTATGAGTAGTCCGTACCTCTCGGGTTCCTGGCGCACTCTACTAGATCTACGAAGCTCTTGTGTTACCTGAACAGGTGGCTCCACAACTGCTTGTGATTCCTGTTCATGTTCCATACTCGGTTTAGTGATTTGTGGTTCTTGAACTTCTTCAATTTCTACATTCCTCCCACTTGTTTCTTTAGAGACAAACTCTCTTTCTAGAAACACGCCGGTCCGAGCAACAAACACTTTGTTCTCGGTTGGATTGTAGAAGTAGTATCCCTTAGTTTCCTTAGGGTACCCCACAAATTTACACTTATCCGATTTAGGCCCTAGCTTGTCTGACTGTAAACGTTTTACATAGACATCGCAGCCCCAAATCCTCATGAACGACAGTGTAGGACGCCTCCCACTCCACATCTCATATGGTGTCTTCATGACTGATTTGGATGGAACACGGTTAATGGTGAAAGCTGCACTTATTAGAGCGTAGCCCCAAAATGATAATGGAAGATCGGTTTGACACATCATAGACCGAACCATATCCAATAGGGTTCGATTCCTCCTCTCGGACACGCCATTCCATTGTGGCGTTCCGGGTGGAGTGAGTTGGGACACGATCCCACACTCTCTAAGATAGTCGTCAAACTCTTGGCTCAAGTATTCTCCTCCACGATCCGATCGTAGAGCCTTGATACTTTTGTCAAGTTGCTTCTCTACTTCATTCTTGAATTCTTTGAACACTTCAAAGGATTCGGATTTTGCCCTCATAAGGTACACAAATCCATATCTACTGTAATCATCAGTAAATGTAATGAAGTAGACATAACCACCCCTGGCAGGCGTGGCAAATGGCCCACACACATCGGTATGTATGAGCGTCAATTGCTCACTAGTCCTCTCACCTTTCTTATTGAAAGGGGACTTTGTCATTTTTCCCAACAAACAAGCCTCACATGTCTCATATGATACAAAATCAAATGAGTCTAGTAATCCATCCTTATGGAGTCTAGATACACGTTTCTCATTTATGTGGCCTAAACGACAATGCCATAAATAAGCAGGATTTAAATCATTTATTTTAATCCGCTTGGTATTAATGTTGTAGACAGGATTGCTTAGATCAAGGACATAAAGTCCATTAAATAATTGCGCACTAAAATAGTGAATATTATTCAAATAAAAGGAACAACAATTGTTCTTTATTGAAATAATAAAACCTTCCTTGTCCAAACAAGAAATAGAAATAATGTTTCTGCTCATAGAAGGCACAAAATAGCAATTATTTAATTCTAAAGTTAATCCTGAAGGCAGAGACAGCTCGCACACGCCTATGGCCAACGCAGCAACCTTTGCTCCATTCCCAACGCGCAGATCTACCTCCCCTTTAGCCAATCTTTTACTTCTCTTTAGATCCTGCATATTTCGACAAATATGAGATCCACATCCAGTATCTAATACCCATGATGTAGAGACAGTTAAATTGACATCTACGACAAAAATACCTGGTGGTGGTGGAATCACTATTCCAAGCCTCTTGTCCTCCAGATATTTTGGGCAGTTCCTCCTCCAGTGTCCAGGTTGACTGCAGTAGTGACACTCACCTTAGTCACGACCTTGGCAATGCCACCAACAGGCTTAAGGGCTTTTTCCTTGGACTTGGCAACTGACTTGCCTTTACCCTTGGAGGAAGAGGCAAACTTTTTGCCCTTTCCTTTATGCACCATCATAATGGCCTTGCCCTTACCCTTGTTGATGCTCTGTTCAGCCGTCCTCAACATGTTGAGCAAATCTGGCAGTGGTTTAACGATCTCGTTCATGTTATAGTTCATAATGAACTGTCCATAACTCTCGGGCAACGATTGCAACACGAGATCGGTTGCCAACTCTTGGCCGACCGGGAACCCGAGCCGGGCGAGACTCTCCAAGTACCCGATCATTCGGAGTACATGGGGTCCCACCGGGTTCCCTTATGCCAGATGACATTTGAACAGTGCCTTTGAGACCTCATACCTTTCTACCCTCGCCTGCTCTTGGAAGAGCTGCTTTAGATGTTCGATCATATCGACAGCATTCATGTTCTCATGTTGCTTCTGAAGCTCAGAGGTCATGGTGCAAAGCATTAGGCAGGCCGCATCATTAGCGTCATCAACACGCTTTTGATACGCCTTTAAGGCAACAGGTGTCTGGTTCTCTGGACCTTCTGGAACATGCTCCTCTATTGCGTACAGTTTCTTCTCTTGCTTGAGAACAATTCTCAAGTTTCTGTACCAATCAAGAAAGTTGGTTCCAGAGAGCTTGTCCTTCTCAAGGACAGATCGTAGGGAATGTTGTGAACTCGATGAGTTGTTTGCCATTTGGAATTCTACAAAAGGAAAATATGCAAGTTTTAGTATTTGTGAATTTTTGACTATATTTAATAATGGCTAGTTTATTAAATATAGCTCCCACTATTTTTCTACGGATTAATAACCCTCAAGATATTAATGCGGAAAATATCATTATATTTTCTAGTGGGCCAAGATCCATCTTTTCATCTCCTTATGAGCTTGCTTTGGCAAGTCACCCATAATTTGACTACTTCTAGGTAGGAACAATTCCAATTGCATCCCATATGCAACTCTTGGTTCAACCGGGCAAATAACTCCTTACTTATCCATCCATATGGATAATCCCAATTGATTGCCTCTAGGTTTCTTAATCAAATTAATAGCCTAGTTGTGTTCAACCTCTTATCTAAACAATTGCACATTGTTACGTGCCATCGCATTCCATCATTATGAACCAAGTCGCCATGCTTTGGCACGCACGAACTTGATAAATAATGATGATAATGAGTGTTTAAATAACGAGAAGGCAAGAACACAATATTTAGAATTTGAGGGATTTTCAATTCTTTTAATTGTTTTGTTGATCAATATCAACTAATCTATCTATTTGAGTTTGGGCACAACTCCAAATAATAGATCCGGGTTGTCTAATTATCTTATTATCCTAATTGCATGCATCATCCATACACCAACCACACAAATAATAAGACAATAAATAAACAACCACAAACAGAAATTAAACGTGATGTGGATATGGCCTTTTCTAGACTAAGATAATTCCAAGCCAATGGAATTATCTATGAACCCTAAGCAAACACATCTCCATGCGTCTTGGTCTTTTGGTCCATCCTTCATAGTCATGTGGGATACTCCATGCTCCATGCTCCATCTTTTGTGGCTTCTTTGGCTTTAGGCTTCTTTTCTCCAATCTTGGCTAACAATCTACTTTATCTAGCACTAGCTAATATCTATACTAAATAAA
Organism: Linanthus parryae; assembly: GCA_023055425.1. Classification (NCBI taxonomy): domain Eukaryota; kingdom Viridiplantae; phylum Streptophyta; class Magnoliopsida; order Ericales; family Polemoniaceae; genus Linanthus; species Linanthus parryae. The sequence continues at coordinate 11,930,510 of JALGPY010000014.1, forward strand.
ATAAATCTCACAAGTTGAGAAAAAAAATGGCACGCAGGCCATAAAACCCTAATTAATTATTACAATTAATTGATCAGCTCGCAGGCCGTAAAACCAAACCACAAAATTAAACATCCACATCAAACCACATCCTAAGGCCATATCCAATCACCATGCGATTTGCACATAAACAGTTAAAATCCAATTTTAACGCGCTTGGTCAATTTTAATTGATTTTATGATTTCTAGGGTTAAAACGGTCCATGGGCCCAACAATCCAATTGCCCGGGCCCAACAAAGTGAACCATAAGGCCCTAGGGCCGGGCCGGCCCAAAACCCGCAAGCTAGGCCCGCGGGTTAGGGCCGCCCGGCCCCTTAGGGCGGCCTAGCTTGGGCGGCAAGCAAGGGGGCGGTCCCCTAGGGGGCCGAACCTCCTCATGGAAGTTGTTTCCAAAACAACCTCCTTGCTTGGAGCCCAAGTTTGGTTGTTTCCTTGTTTTGGGAGAACTCCTTCTTCCCCAAGGATGCCCAAACCCTAGATCTAAGATCCTAAAATTTCTCAAACTCACCAATTCATGCATCCAATGCAAAAATTGGGTCTTGTTATGATCTAATTATTGACAAATTGCATCCCATGCTTGATTTGTCTTGTTTTACGCGATAAACAACAAATTAAGGTGTAAAACAACAAGAATGTAACACATAAACTACGTTTATGCTCTATGACCTGTGGCTCTGATACCACTGTAGGGTTTTGATTCATGGATCGCGCAAACAGAAGCATAATCAAACAAATAACCATGCAAAACCCTCCAAGGATCACAAGTCTAGATGCATAACGATAGTGAAGGTAAGAAATCATAAACACACCTTTGGGTTCTCCTTGATGACTTCAAACGCGAATAGTGTCACGTTCTCTATAGTTGATCCACGCCTAGAGTTGATCCTAGAACTCCCAAACTCCTTGGTGCTAGCCCGGAATAAGAGGAGGGTGAAGGAATCACGCAAAACGAGACACAAAGAGGGGCTCGACCCTCTTTTGGCCGACGGGGTGAGGGGCGGCGGCAAGGGGCGGCGTCGGCTCCTTGTTGCTTGCTCTCTCTCTCCTTTGTTCTCTCCCACTCTTGTTATGATCACTAATGAGCATAAGTTATGAGGAAGGAAGGAAGGAGGGTCCTTTATATAGTCCAACAACTCCTTGTTAACTACCTAAAGGACTTATTCTAGTCCAACTAGAATTCAATTTAGTCCCTTCCTTGCAAATTAGTCCCTACTAAGTTTGCAAGGGTTTGCAAAGTGATCCTTCTAATTAATTAATCCAATTAATTAATTCCCAAATCTAGTACAACTCTATGTAGCGTGTGACCCCATAGGTTCTATCTAGTTGGTAGCAACAATTTGCTAATATGGAGCGGTTTCTAGCAAAACATCCATTCTAGCCAACTAATAGAATAGTCATCTAGACAACCTTGTACAAGTAATTGTCTCATCCCTTTGCCTCCATATCCGGATTGGACACGAGACATACAAGTCACACTCGTATATCCAATCCCTAGTTTCTCGATCCATGGAATAGTCTTATTCGTGCAAATAACATCAATATCCCATATTGATTTATTTGAGTCTGGCCAGACATTCTATAAGCACTATCCTTCGAGTGGCCTAGGATATTTGCTCCCGTTATGTGGGAGGGGCAAATCCTCTCTACGTCCACTACGATCTCTAAGCTTGCTTCTCATTGTATCCAGTACACGCCTTTATAACTACCCAGTTACGGTGTAGCGTTTAACGCTACCAAGATCACAATGATCCACAACTAGAATATCTAGTGACTTCAAGTCTAAGGATGACAATACCATTGTACCCGAGAAGCACTTGTGACTCAACATAACATGTATGTAGCCTTCTCGGTGATGGGTCAATCCAGTGCAACATTCCGTAATGAACACCTATGTGTTGGATCGTGATATCTCCATATCAATCCAACCCCATACTAGTCTATAGATGATTGTCCCATTAATCATTATACTTGACTAGAGATATTTAAGATAAACAACACAATTGTAAATCTAAGGACTTCATTATATTAAATATCCAATAATAAATGAATTTTCTAGCCATATACAAATTCATACTAAACTAGATTGCCTCTAGAGCATCTATTCCAACAGCACTCCTGGCATCTAAGGACTTAAGCTATCCCGCAAACCCGGCTTGTTCAATTTTATTACCAATTTTAGTTGCCCTATATCCATTTTATATTTTGAAAAAAAATCTTATTTAGTGGAAATCGAATTATCGCACTAACTTAGAACCGTCGGCTCTGATACCAGCTGCAACACCCCCCAAATTATACGGTCGGCCTAACCGTACATTTGGAAAGAGATGTCTCCGCCCGAGGTGATGAGCCTCATTGGGAACGGATAAGGATCGTCGGTTCACAGCTAGTACAACCATTGATAACTCAAAATACAATTATTACAATTCCAATAACAGTGACAACTTTTGAAAAGTCATGAGTACAATTGAAATGATATTACTATGTGATATTCTAGCAACAAGTCTTGTGAACGTTTCCCCCACCTCGATAGCCAACCTGCGGTTTTAAAATAGCAAAAGCCGACGCAGTTTTTACAGAAAATAGTCAGCAAACGGCTGAGTAAGCTAACACCCATAGCACGTAAACAGATTATGAGACATATGACAGGAATAACCAATTCGCTAGTAATAAATATCAAAACTCGCGGGAAAAGCGTTCACAGCTGATTCGGTGTGTCAAACTCCGTAACGATCTCAAATTTCGTGTTCCAACCCGAAGATGTGGTCCATCTCGGAAAATCAATTTGAATAGCAATTCACAATATTACTTTAAATCTCAAGTTATCTCATATCCAGTCCAAAAATCCATTTTAGTAGCTAGTTGATACGGGGCGTGACCATATCCAATCCACAAACTCTTTCTCATATGTGCAAAAGCACCCACATAACCATAACTCAATCACAGGAGGTTCGCATCACAGCGCCTCATAACCATAACTCAATCACAGGAGGTCAGAGCCTCATAATCACATAATCTCATAATCAGTAACCAACACAATATGTCAAAAATGTATCGTATAAGGGATATGGCACAAACCCACGCACAACGGCTTTCCACTTTACATAATTACCAATTTCATTCAAGGTGTCGAATCGAGTAAGGAGCTCCGAACAAAAAAGCCGGTGTGGCAAAAAATAAAGTAATCGATGTATGATTGAGAGATATTCAGATTCGACCAAAAAGTGAGCGGTGTGCTACTCTTGGTAACCGAGGCAACGATTTGAAATTTCGTACTTCGAACCCAATGACGTGGTCCGTCTTGGGGCATCACTTTTACAAGTATTTCACAATATCATTTAGATGTTTCACTTTCGGATTGTTATTTAGATTTGGATACCAATTTCAAACGAGACTACAAAGAGGAGTATTTCAAAACAAATAAACAACTCAAATAAATCAAGTACGGCAGTAATTTCACAAATAACTCACGCGATACGCGAAATGAAGGAAAGGCACGCAAGGCTAGGCATATTAACTTACCAAAATCCAAGCTCGTCCTATAAATCGTTTCGTCTACGGAATCGTCACCTACAAATCGGAGCTTCTAACTTAATGCAACCTCAACAAATATACAACCTACATTTATTTCAAGCTCATTTTATTTTTCTCAATTAAATATTCATTTTAACTTATTTATAAACCCAAAAACATGTTTTCTTCAATAATATTTACCCCCAAAATAATTTATAAATAATAATCTAAATAAATTTAAGGGAAACTAATGTTATAATTAAATCTGAAATTAAATGTTGTATATAGTATCCAAAATTTTTTGAAATGACAACTGCCTCCCCCAAAGTTTATGAAACGACATTATAATCCCCCTGAAAACTTTCTGAAAAAGACACTTTAACCCCCTAAACATGAACATTCAAACTAACCGATTAAAACTTGGATTCCAGGCCTTAAAACTTGGTTTTGATTACTAAAAACAACTCAGGAGGAGATTTCAAGCATACCCAGTCCAAAAATCGCGAGAAACGGTCAAGAATTCGCACGGGTCAAGGTCGTCGTCGGGTTGCCGGAGGTGGAGCTTTTGCCGGGGCTTCTCCGGTGGTTCTTGGCCTCGGTTGAGGCCTCCATCATCTTAGTCGGACCTCCAGGAGGCTAGGGGGATAGGTGGAAGGGTCTGGATCGTCTCGGTTGAACTCCTGCGAGAAACTCACCGGAATCCATGGAGGTGGCGGCGGTGTGGCTTTCGGCCACTGTTGTGGCTGCTTCTTCCTCCATTTTTCAGTTTCGACAGAGAGTGGAGGGGGGGACGAGAGAGGGATCAGGGAGAGGGAGCTGGGCAGTGGCGACTCGGTGGTGGTTGTGGTCGTCGTCAATGGGGTTTTCCGGCGGTGGCAGCGGCAGTGGGTTGCCGCTGCTCTCTGCTGTTGCTGCTGCTGGTAGGTGGCCGCGGGAAAGAGAGGGAGATGGTGGTGGTAGAGAGCAGAGAGGGTGGAGAGGTGATGCCGGTGGTGGTGGTGGTTGGTCGGAGATGGCAGCGGCGGCATTGTTGCCGCTGCTGTTGCTGCTTCTGTTCGTCGGGGCAGACAGAGGAGAGGGAGAAAGATAGACAGAGGGATAGGCGAAGAGGAGGAGGTGGATGGTGATGGCGTTGGTGTTGGTGGGGGCCACCGTTGATGGTGGTGGCTTGTTGGTGGTGGTGCTTGTGGGTTCTCTCGGCAAGGCAGAGGAGGGAGGGAGAGAGACAGTGATGGTGGTGGAGAGATGGCAGAGGGGTGATGGGGGTGGTGTTGTCTCGGGTGGGTTTGACGAAGGGGAGGAGAGGGATGAGATTAAATAGGAGAAGACGGAGAGAGAGAGAGGGAGACGGGTGAGAGTGAGAGAGAGAGTTTACGTGAATGAGGAGGAGAGGAAGAGAGAATAAAAAAAATAAAATGTTGGGGAATGGGGAGATGTTGGGGAATGGGGGAAAAGTCAGGAGAGGGTTGTTTTTTAAAAAAAACATTTTATTTTTATTATTATTATTATTATTATTATTATTATTATATAAAAGTATTATAAAATATAATATAAAATATGTGGATATAAAATACGGTATTAATACGTATAGGTATAACTATATATACGGTATAATAATACATATACTATAAAGACAAAAATACAAGTATTAAATACTAAAAGTTTTATAAAAGACAAAATATACCCCCAACAACAACTATATAATATTATTCAAAATTGCAATTACCTCCCCTACTAGTCATATAATTCAAAATAGCTGTTTAAATTTTACGAAAAATACGTCAAAAATATTCGGAAAAATACGGGGTGTTACACCGGATCTGGTGTCTTCGTGGCCAATCTCAGTTTTATTTGACCCGAGTCTAGACTTAAGCGCTACAATCTCAGATTATATAATTGGAGACATTAAAATGTCAATTATTTTTCTGGAATTAATTAATTAATTTTAATTAGTTTCAATAAAATTGGGCCGCAACGAAGCTTACAGATGCAATGGGCCTCTCGTTATGGTCTCGCGCCAAGCCCAATCGTGACAACAAGTCCACCTGTTTTTTCTTTATATCAAATTGCAGTCAAGGTCTTTAAATGTCCTAAACATGATTCTTAAAAAAAGTCGAGGGGGGACTTACGCAATAAATTAAAAGAAATTAAGTGATCATTGCAAGCTAGTCCCTATGTGTGAGTTAATAAATAGAGACTCTCATTCAAACACGAAGGATATCGTGCTAGCAAACGCCAGAGCTCTCAAAGACTTTGAAGACTCCAACTCATGCGACTATGTATTCACTCGTGTATGGTGTTGAAGCAGTACTTCCCTCGAGCGACAAATACCATCCTTGAGGATCGCATTACAAGAGGGTCTTACGAACGAGGAGAACGCAAAACTACGATTTGCTGAGTTAGAGGTGCTAGATGAGAAAAGGTTCCAAGCTCAAGAGCAACTTGAGTGTTACCAAGCAAGGCTAGCCAAGGCATTCAATAACAGAGGCCGAAGCCCCAACTCGTCCGTCTGCCCCCTGCCGTCGGCCACCTCTTGTGGCTCACAGATTGCTTCGTTTTGCGTGATATCCTTCCTCCTTCTTCCGTTGCTAGCACATCGCGGTGGGAAGGAATCCAATCAATGATCCAAGGTGTGGATACCCGTAGAGACAAAGACATTATTCTTCGTGTGATCTCTCAAACCAAGGTACACACCTCATCTACCCTTATCATGTGACGATGGCTTGCTTGTGATCCTTCGAGGTATTTGAGCAGGATTAATTTTGTTATTCTGCTGCGTTACATGCATCAAAACCCTACATGTCGACCCTTCAAGAAGAGGGTACATGCATCGGCACGTAAATTCACCCACGGTACCGTCTTCATCATCAGACTGGGGTACGACACCGAATGTTTCCTATGGTCCCCTTGAAGCATTTCAGGTTCTATTTTGTGGTTATGGGCTGAGTCGCCTCCTAAGTTGATTGCAAAAGGAATTGCACAGCTAATAGAGTGAACTTGGTTGCTCTGGACACTTTTCATCTTAGATGCTCAGCTCAATTGATATCTTTAACATCGTGAATGAAATGTTCGTCGTATAGTATGGCTTTATTAATTGTAATGTTTCCGTACAAGCCTGTGTGGCTACAAAAAATGGATGTTCGCGACCAACCGAACCTGTGAATGAATAAGTAAATAAATCGATAAATTGGTAAAGCTACCAATTGAGTCACGAGTCACTGGTCCTAAACATGATTCCTCCTAAAGTTGATGGGGGACTTATGCAATAAATTAAAATAAATTGAGGGACTATTGCGAGTTAGTCCCTACGTGTGAGTCTATGAATAGAGACTCTCACTCAAACATAAAGGACATCGTGCTAGAAAACGCCAGAGCTCTCAAACACTTTGAAGACTTTCTTAAAGATCCACAAGCATCTTGCCGGAGATTCAAGAACGAGAATGCACACGAAGACTGATACGTACCAGTACCGTAGGTGAAGCCACGTAGCAAGCTACGGTGTAAACTAAAACTACTTTACGAAACATAAACTGAAATAACTGAATAAACTCAACAAAAAAATCTTATTCCATGCCAATAACTGAAGACTACAATCGTTTAAATAGACACTTAAACCTAACCCTAGACTCTTACGGGCCGAGCCCGGTCTACTAATAATTAAATAAACAACTAATTAAGCTAATTAAATAAAGACTAACTAATAATAATAATTAATTAAAGAAATAAACAATACTAGCTAGCGAAAATAATACGAGTGACCCGTCCGATACGGTTGACCCATATCAACTCCCCTGCAGTTGACAAACACCTTGTACTCAAGGCAGATATGCGAGAAGAATTAGCAAGACGTACACAATTATTCTTGCCCGGGCTAGAAGTTTACCCGGATCGAATTGACGTCTCGCGAGTGTGAGAATATAACTTGATCCAAAATGTTGGTGGTCCAAGGTGGGTTAGCTCATATAAAATGGTTGATGTGTTTGTAACGGGCTAACCAGATAATTGAATAAGCTCAAAGAGAAAGGCTGACCCACAGAGAGTACCTTTGGGTAGCCCAAGAAGAAAGAGTGAAGCCCACTATTAGTTGAAGAAACAGGCCCATATGGATTGTCCAACCTAGGCCCCTCCTTTGTAAACAAATCTTCCATGCGAAGCTGAAGATGGCGGCCATGGAGGTCTATGGAGCGAACGGTGGAGTTGGCTGGGTTCGCTGGTGGTGGTGGGTTTGTTGGGGAATGGAGCAGCGCCGGGATGGAGGTGACCAAGGGGAAATAGAGCGCCGGTGGTGTGGAGTGTAAACAAACCCCGACGCGATCTGGTGGTTCGGGGAGTTTCTTGGGCGTGAAGGTGGTCGTTCCGTCGGTCGGCAGGGTGCGCCTGAGGCCGGTGACGGCCGTGTTGTGATCAGCGACCCCTGTGGCGGTGTCGGACGATGGCGGAAGCGACGATTCTAGCTGGTTTTTCCGGTCGTCCTCTGCAATGGATTCGCTGGCGATTGGGTTCGGTCCTCGCTGGTGTTGCTTCGCCGGTGGGTCTGATGGTTCCTCAGTTGGAGGCGAATCCCCAAGCTAGGTTGGCGGCTGCCATGGTGGTGATTTCTGATCCGTTTGTTCATGTTGTTCCTGATGTTTGCTCGCCGGATCTTGGGAGGGTACGAGTTAGGTCTCGAATATTTGCTCCTGGGTGCGATAAAACTCCTTAGTGGTGTTCCAAAGGAGGGTCAGAGTGATGATGTGTGTGTATGTGTTTCTACAAATGTTGAAGCACACCATTAGAATGTGGCTTCGTAAGCACCAACATTAGTTCTGTAAAAATCAGCTCCCTGGACTATGTCAAGATGGTAGTTACCAGGTACTCATGGTTCAGTTGTAAATAACATGTTGATGCTTCAGAGAGAGGTTGAGAGTTTTTGAAGGGTTGTTGCCCCTCTCTGACACCAACGATACGTTAAAATCGAAAAATCTGAGCCGATGATTTCGCACCTCCGGCAATTGAACTAACAACCCTCTGTATCTGCATGTATATGTTTCATATATATTTTTTTTTGTGTGAATTACACCATATAGCCGGGTTCGAACCAGGTACCTCATGCAAGCGCTTCAAACGCTCTACCACTGAGCGAGCACCCATTTACATATGGTTAAAAATTTTGGATGGAAGGAGTATTATATACAGGCTTAATTGCGCATTGCATACCCCAATTTGACAAAAACTGGCACATTGCATGCCCCAGTTTTTCGGTCCCCCATCTGCAAAATGTATTGGGCAAGTTGGTCAGAGCTTAGATGTGGTGGAGGCGAATCTTTAGATCTATACAAATCTCACGCTTCATGTGGTGGAGGCGAATCCCCAAGTTGTGGTAGATCCGTCGGAGGCAGTTAGGTTGGCGGCTGCCATGGTGGCGATTTCTGATCCGTTTGTTCATGTTGTTCCTGATGTTTGCTCGCCGGATCTTGGGAGGGTACGAGTTAGGTCTCGAATATTTGCTCCTGGGTGCGATAAAACTCCTTAGTGGTCACCGCTCGGAGACGTCCCCTACTGGCTTTGATGTCTTCCAGATTTTTCATGCTGAGATACCCACTCGCTTGGCGGTGTTCAAGTTCTGCCAATGTGAGATAATTAATTTTTTCATGCACCTGCTGGCAGAGTTCTTCGATGTCTTCGGGATCTTCGAGAATGAGAATTGCACAAGGGAGACCACCCATGTCCGCCATTCGTCAATGAAAACACCAATTGATACGTACCAGTATCGTAGGTGAAGCCACATAGCAAGCTACGGTGTAAACTAAAACTACTTTACGAAAAATAAACCGAAATAACTGAATAAACTCAACAAAACAATTCTTATTCCATGCTAATAACTGAAGACTACAATCGTTTAAGTAGACAACTAAACATAACCCTAGACTCTACGGGCCAATCCTGGTCTACTAACTAATTAAATAAACAACTAATTAAGCTAGTTAAATAAAGACTAAGTAATAATAATAATAATAATTAATTAAAGAAATAAACAATACTAGCTAGCGATAATAATACGAGTGACCCGTCTGATACGGTTGACCCGTATCAAAGACATTCTTGAAGATCCACAAGCCTTCCTTCAGAGATTCAAGAACGCAAACACACATGAAGCGTGATGGAGGTCAAGCTTTCGAGCCCTCTTTCAAGCTTCATCACCACACGCCCATTGCACGGAAGCACGAAGACACAAGTTCTTCCACCTCAAGTTCCTCAAGTTGGAGTTTGAAGCCACGGGCCGTTCTTCATCAAATCCGTCAATTCAAACGTCAAAAGTTCACTACATCGCCATCGTCGTCTTTAATTCAAATTAAATATAAATTAAATATGTACACTTGCGTCCTTTTCGCTGAGTTTGCAAAAATTGTGTGTACAATAATTTTTAAAATTATATGAAGTTTGATCTCATTACTTATCTCACCCAAGCGAGCGCCATCTTTGATACAACAAATGGAATAGACATGACCACATATACAACATGACAACGAATCCTAATTTAGCCAACTCATAAAAATGTAACATCATTGTATATATCTATCTAGTTAGGAAAGAAACTAAGGTTCCCACTCGAGTAGTCTCTCTTTTTTTTTAGTAAATTTAGTCTTATTTATTGATCACCTTGATGCCTGAAATATCGCTAGCTATTGAATGTGCAACTCATTCGGCTATTGAATGTGCATCTCATTTGGTGCGGCCTGAGTCACACCAAAAACACTACAGTAAAAATGTAACACCACAAATACTGAAGCAAGAGTGCATGAAATATCGCCTCAACTAAGGTAACTCTCTATGGTACCACACTCCATAAACATTGACGTAAAAAAATGTTGTTTTGGCTATTGAATGTGCAACTCATTTGGTGCGGCCTGAGTCACACCGCGCCATCGCTCTCGCGATCCTTATCTCTGCGCCACTGCATTGAGCTTCTCTCTCCAATGTCCTTCCTCTGCCTCCATGATTAAGAACTCTTAATTGAGAGCGGAGTACCCACCTGGAATCAAGCTGGCATTACCTTCTGCACATTAGGCTCAAGTGCGTTCACGGTCTTTCACCCAAGGGATGTGCAATCCCTTCTTGCTAATCATGTCCATTTATCTTTTCACTTTCATTACAAGTTTCACATACAAATCGTGCATGAACAATATTATATTCAATAATATCATGCTAATAGCTCATCAACAATCAATACAGTTGATAGCATCCACACTCGTATTTTTAATTTTGTAATTTTACCCTTCTGTTTCTTATACATTTTAATTTACCTTTCATCATTATTCTATATTAGTCTCTGTTATTTATACAATTCACAATTTAACCCCATTGACTCGTATATCGATTATTTAATTTTTTAATTTTCGGTCCCCATTCTTGCATAATCCTAAATGCAACCCCTAGTTCATGAATCTCGTCACCTAGATTGTCACTCCCTCTTTGAAAGTCTATGTCGATTAGTCTCTGATTCTTGGTTGAAGAACACTGACACACTGTACCATTCAAAACAGAAGAGAATAGAGGCTCTTAAAAAGAACAAAAGAGAAGAAAATCAAAATAGACGGGCTTATCCAAAATATTTTACAGTTTTGGGTCTATATTGCAATTTAAGAACATTGATAAATCGAAATCTTAAACGCATACATGCCCTAACGGCCTAACCAGTGGCAGAAACCCTTCATTACCGGCGGCGACGAAATAGAGAAGACGACGGAAACTAGCAACCACCGCGAAGTCTCCGGCGACATCTCGAGGTACGCTTCTTTACCGCTTTTCCGCCGGAATCTAACTGATCTGGGTTATTTCATTTTGCCTTTGAATCCCTGAAACTATTGAGCTAAGTAGCTAAACTGTGTTCTACTTCATACTCGGCGATTTTGATTCTACTAGCTAGAAATTTTGAGCTCGGTTGCGTTTAACTTCAATTCTGTAATCTGGGTACACATCACTTTTTAGTATTAGTATGGATTGAGAGCAGAAACGAAATTGCAGCTTGTTTATTTAGATTAGGGTTTCAGTTGTTTTCTTGTTCTTGCTAGAAAAAAAATAAAGACTTGGAACTCAACCTCTTGAATTGAATTTGGTCAATTTTGTTTGAAATTGAACTGAATTTGTTCAATTGAGAGCTAAATATGTGTGCATTTTTACCTGCTTTATGGGTAGTGGTGTCAAAAACGGGTTGGGTCGCGGGTAAATCCATCCGCCCCCTTTACCCCGTCTCGCCTCCCTCAAAGACCCAACCCTTCAACCCACCCCAGCCTCTACCCCAAGCCCCAACCCTGGTCGAGAGGGCCTCGCCTCGCCCACGATAAAACATGCCCTCCCGCCCCGTTTCACCCTGGCCCATTTCACCCGGACAACAACCTCAATGCCAACGGCTAGAAACTTGAAAAAACCCAGCTAAATCATGATTAAACGACATGTTTGTCTCCCCCAACAGCCATAATATGACAACACAAGAGAGGCGGGTAAAAGATATATTCACAAAAGTACACTACTAAGAACTTCACACCGGGAGACTCTTCAAGCGTCGTGACGGATGAAGAAGAGCCCCAATTTGAAAACATCGACGGTGAGAACGAATGAAGTTCAAAGAAGACTAGAGCATTTGAAGATTCGAGCTAGCTTAATATTTTAGCAAATCGACGACTCGACGTACACTTCTGTTTTTGTTCAACAAATATGTACGGTAGGGCAACAAATGCAAATAATAGATAGTTGAGTAGGTGCCAACCTAGTTGGGATGTGCTTAAACTATAACGATGCATTTTCTTCTTAACTTTTTTAGTACAAGATTAAATTGAAATATTACATATCCTCTTCACATTTCTTCACATTTCTTTTCAAAGTTATTACTTCGTAGTTTCTTTTTTGGTAGTTACATTTTATACTCACACTTTTTATTATAGAATTACAATTACAAAACTATATTTTTATAATTACAAGTTATTACTTTACATAAATTTGTTATGTCAACAATAAATAAAATTTGTTTATTGTATAACTATTAATTGTAATTATATAGGTATATAGTTATCAAATTGAAAGGAAGAATACACACACACACACACACACATCTATTAGGGTGACCCTGGGTCACCCCCAACCCGCCCGGCCCGGGTCAAGATATCACTCCCAAAAAACCTGCCCCGCCGCGCACAAACCCCAACCTGCCCTGTTTCAACCCTGCTTCACCTCTAGGCTCCAACCCGCGGGGAACCACCCCGCCCCGGGTTACCTGTTTTGACACCTTGATTATGGGAAGTTAGATGATTCATAATTGATAGTAGTATGAGCTTTCTTTCTTTCTTTCTCGTGAAGTAGTGAGGTTTCTGTGTGTTGACATGTTGCTTCATTCCATCTCGTACATGCTTTTGATGCAGTATATTTTTCTCTTCATAGATGAGATTCAAGAAACAGAAACGACATCGTAAAGCGGTGCGGTTCTACACAGCTTGCTACGGCTTCCGAGAGCCATTCAAGGTTCTTTGTGATGGAACATTCGTGCATCATCTTCTTGCCAAAGAGATTACGCCAGCTGATACTGCACTCTCAAATGCCCTTGGTGGACCTGTTAAATTGTTTACTACTAAGTGAGCACCCATTACTCTCCTTTCATTTGGCACAATGACAATTAAACTTTGACAGTCACATGCAAGCACTCTTTTTGTTTTATGATAATTACTTTGTCCATCCAAGTTCTTTTTTATTAACATTATTCCTATACTTACTACCCTTCTACTATGTCATATCACTTTGTTTATTTTGTATAATGTCTAGGGAATCTCTATCTTCCAGTCACATTGTTACTTCAGATATTTCTGGAAATGTGGCATGTCACAGAATTCCATTTTTAAACATGATACGAAATTATCAAGAAGAAAGCATAGAAGTAGCTAGTTTTTGAGCGAACAGAAACATTGCAGTGATGCACTCACAAAAGGATTACAACTGACTGGACCAAGAAGAGAACACAGCAACGGATTGCTGTTTAACTTGTTTCTTGATATTAGTCGTGGAATACATTAAGCCAACACTCATTAGGTGGTTAAACTATGATTCTACGAGCGGGAAAGAGAAATAGAGAGGTAGAACCCTTTGACCCTCATTATAATAAGACCAAATTATGAATGTATAAATGAAGTCCAGTAAGCTTCTGGTTCTATGAAGTCAAGACTAAGGTTCCAAGATTTTAGAAAACCATTCCCATTTCTACATTACTTGCTAATGCCCAAAGGCTCCCAAGAATGTAGTACTTAAGGAAAATGACAGGTCATGTACAGTTGCACACCACAATACAACATCAAGAAAGTATAAATGAAGCACCAGAAAGTAAATGATAGAGTCATTTGTAGTGAGTGAAAAGATGACCAACTCTCTCTCTCTCTCTCTCACACACACACACACACATTCTTGCATATACTGCAGCAATGGCTGGTACACGTTTCTGTTGCTGTGCTCTTTTATGATAACATGAATGAGAGTTATGATGTTTCTACTTTCTACATTTATTTTTCATTGGAGTTTCATATTCCATTGTTTGCTTGTAGATGCATTCTTGCTGAGTTAAAAAGCCTAGGTGAAGCCTACTCTGAATCTTTTGCAGCCGCTTCTAACCTATTTATTGCAAGGTCAGGACTTTCTCTCTCTCTCACACAACTGGGTTAAACGTTTTTTTTTAAAGTGGACAGCACATCACAGAAACTAATTTTCTGAACATATCTGTATTGAGTCAGTCAGCTGTTACAATAGTTGTTTGCTTACAAACGCTATAGTTTCTTGATCCTGCATATCTGTGCTTGTTCCAGATGTGACCATGAAAAGCGGAAGAGTGCTGTAGCCTGTGTCACGGAAGTTATTGGAGAGAACAATCCTGAGCACTTCTTCGTCGCTACTCAAGATGCTGATCTTCGGAAGAGTTTCCGCGAGGTTCGTATATTATGGATGTTTTCTTTGACTGATTTACTTGTCATTTATGTGCTACCGTAGTTCAACCACTATAGGCATGACGCAATCACACAACCAGACTATTAATTCAAATTGCTGAAAAGTGCACCGATTTTCACGAAGGATGCTATTCTTCCTTCCCTCCTTACTTCTTTTCACGTTTGGTTTGGGTCTATATATTAGAAATCGTATCATCTATAACTAATAACATTTCGTTGTCATAGTGTCGGTTTAGTAATTTTATCACTTAACGGTCATAGCACAAAAGCAATGTGGCTCTCATTGTGATTGAACTATGCTACTGCATGTGTGCTAGGCTAAAATAAAACTGATTTGAGCACTTCTTTTTTCTAGGCATTCAACAAAGTAAGGATGAATAACACATTTCCATGCATTTGATCTAATGCTCTAAGCTATCATTTTTTAGGCTCCTATGATATCTGGAATGCAATTTATGTTGTCGTTTAAGAAGCTCAGAAGTTTATTCTGCCTTGTCAAAGTGGTGATTTATCCAATGCATAAGCTTGTTATACATACTATCTATAGTTCATCGAGATTGTTTTGTCCTCCCTATTGCTAACCGAAGCAGTGAATAACTTAATTTCGTATCCTACATTGTGATTGGACGAACAAACATGATCAATAGACAGGTTTTAGAGCCTGAAAATCATGTGAAGATAATAGTTTACTGCTGATGCTGCATCTCGATCAGTTACAAGGCTTTGTCTGCTTATTATTGGGTAGCAAGGCACCGAAAGAAGAATATTTATTTAATTGTGAATGCGGTGTTGCATATTTTAACTTTAGGCTATAAACCTTTTTCTGTGATATTTTGCATTTTTGTGGATTTGGATGTTAAAGCAACGTTGCTTCATGATTGTTGCGAAGTAATGAGACTTGGAAATGATTAAAACTGTTGAAGTATGGTTGCCTTTTGGTTGTCTGTTACAACCCTTCCTTATAGTTTGTTGTATCATGATGCAAAGTGAGTCATTTCATAAATGCTGCTAAGAGTTGTTTGATTTTCTTAAAGGTACCAGGCGTTCCTCTGATGTACGGTTTGCACAAAGCTTTGCTCCTCGAGTCTCCATCCACTTTCCAATGCGAATTTGCCAAGTCTGTTGAAGAAAAACGACTACACATGTCTGACATAGAATTGAAGATGTTGGGAATGAAGAAAAAGAATGTGCCGGCTACTGTAGAAGCAAGGGAGTCTTCTGATGCTAATGAAAATGAAGGTGTTCAAATCACGGGATCCCTAGCTGAGGCAAAGATGAAATTTATAAGAAAAAGACTGCAAGTGAAGGATGCAGCTCAATTCAAGAGAAAGAAACCTAAGGTCACTACCACAGCAATTTCCTTGTTCTTGTGCTCAATTTACTGTCTAATTTTCTATGGACTTCTCATTATTTCCTGCTTAATTCCTAGTGACTATGAGTGAGTCAGTAAAACCATAGGGAACTAATGGTATACGCACTGTCTGTTCATAGGCAACTGAAAGCAACATTACAATGCAGTGATAATAAGTTGTGTGAATAGATATTCAAGGAGGACATAGAGTCTTCGAGTGGGAGAGAATGCGATAGCCCATTGCACATTGGAAAATTGCGGTCCTGGTTATCTTAAGCTTAGACTACTAATGACACGTTGGGCTTAGGCATTGTAGTGTAAAGTGTTGGCCTTTAATATCCAAATGTGTTCTTATTTATTTTTGCGAAGTGCCAAGTGTGTAGAGCTAAATTTTCTATTTGTACATGTTTTGTCATGGCAGTTCTGTTGCTAATGAATTTACTTCTCTTGGACTTCACAGGGTCCAAACCCACTCTCATGTAAGAAGAAGAAGACTGAAAAACCTAATTCTCACTCAGCAAAGGTTAGTTATTTTCTGGAATTTACCCTGAGTGATTGCTTCGGTGTTTTTAAATGCGAGTATCTTTTTTTCCATTGATTCCCTATTCTTGAATAATATTCTGTAATTTGTTCCAAAGGAGTTGTGAGTGGTTTTCTCGGTACTGAATGGTTCAATGATAAAGCACAACAATGGCTCTAGATATATGAGGTGATAAATGAGTAAATAAGTAGACATAATGGAGGTGTTTGATTGTAGAAGACCTTAGAATGTGCCACAATACATGGGTTGCCTCCACCAATATGCTTAAAATGGTCACGCTTCGAGGCTCGAGTTATTGATTCAGCCATATGTTGAGGGGAGATGTAGCACAGATTACCTCTATGTCCCTGCATTTGAGAATTACATGGCCTCGCAAGTGTTCTGCTTAAACTTGGGCCTATCTGCATTTAGGAGAGACAGCCCCGACACACCAATTTCAGTAACAACTGATCAAAACTCAAAACTTCCTTATCCCAAACATCTTAGACTTAAAATAGGGGGGGGGGGAAGATATTCTGGGCCTTGTTTGGGTAAGGTATAAGAAGAGGGGATAGGTTATACCTGTGGTTTCATATCCCGTGTTTGGGTTGGGGATATGGGACAGGTATAACTTATCCCCTCTTGTCCCTATCACCAATTTTTGATGAATATTATACCTCTTTCTAGTTGGTATAAGCAAGGATAAATGACTTTATTGTCCTACAATTAAGAAAATTACTACCCCGATAAGAATTTATTCTTTTATATACAAATATTTATCATATCCAGGCTCATGTCTCGTCGTAACCAAACACTGAAAAGAAAAAACTCATATCCCGCCTTATCCCAGTACAATTATATCCGACCTCACATCCCTGTACATGCCTTATATCCCTCTTTCTTATACCTTACCCAGATGTTGCCCTAGAGAATGGGATGGTCGCAAGATGGGTTGAGGATGTGATCTGCTACGGCCAACCTCCACCAAAACAATATTTCTTTTGATTTGCGGATATGATTTTTTTTGCACGAGATAATTTCCTCCCAAAGCATCACATTTTTATCCAAGACTAGATATTGTTTTTGTAATTAAACCCAAAAAGATCAGTTGTGGTATGGTTTTGGAGATTGTAATTTTCTTGACGACCTTGTAACTAAAATCACCATCATGCCCTTGTAAACAGGAACCTAAAAATGACGCCGAAACATTAAGAAGCAGGAGCAGGAAAAGAAAAAGATCACACGGAAGCAAGAAGCCCGAGGATGCGAATAGTTGATGCTCCTTGCACATCACAGATCCCCGACAAATAGTTAGTTATATGTTCTCCTTAGCTAATGGAGTTGCAGCACAGAGAAAGCCGATTCAGTGGCATGCTGGCACTGCATTTGGTAGGTTCAAAATTTTGAGATCCTGCAACACGAGTAGGTGTATGTATTCATCTCTTTGGCCAAGTTTTGATTGTGATGATTAAAATACGTATGGAAATGGTTTGAACATGGATCATGCCTCCTTTACCTGGGTTTATTATTATTATTATCTCAAACTCGCGAGAATTTCAAATTTCCAAATTAGGGCTTTGGACTACATAGACCTTGGCTGTGATCTGGTTAATATATTTGTGATCCTGTGAAAAATTAGGGTTTTGGGATATTGTATTTTAGCAGAGCCAAAGCCTAAGCCAGAACTTTTGATTGTCAACCAGCATGTGAACCCAATTTTTTTTCTTTAGCAAAACCTACTTCTATGCTCCACTTGATTAGGCAAAGGACAAAAAGGCTGGATTGTAGTTGAATGAATAATGAGAAGTGAAAGGATTGGTTCATCCCCTTTAAAGATGGGATGAGATAGGGACATGCATTGTAGCTTTAATCTCTAGTACATTTAGGTTGAATGTCCGTCCTTTTTGCTTGTGCTGCTCATGTTGTCTCTTCCCATAACGCGTCAGGCAAACGCTCTTCCCTGACGCATTTTGCTTAGTTGAGATGCGGGTAAGTTGGTCTGACATTTACAGATATCATAATGGTCATGTTTGTGATTAGTTCATGTCGGAAAAAAAGGCAGGAAAGTAGATTATTGGGATTGAAGACACTTTCACTCATCAAGTTTGATGAAAATACACTTTCACCTCTTCTGTGCCAAATTTGAGGAATCTTGCACTCCTGGATTGTTACTCCGTTAGTCTGTTATGGGGTCCGTTACTAACATTAGTTTTTATGACAAATTGTCCTCTTAAAGTATGAAATGACGCAATCTGGATGTTGCAGTCTTACGGTTTGAAAATATACCCAAGTGAACTGTGTATTGTATTGTCTTATCAAGACATGTGTCGCTATTGCAGTATTTGATTGCACATATTATCTAGTTTCGTCAAGAGAAGATGGAATGTAGTCTGTGAATTGTTTCAATAGGGAGAAATATCACAATAATAATGGTAATGCACTCAACTAGGAACACAATGTCTTTCTTTGCCTAACTTATCATTGAAGGGACATTGTGAAACAAAATGTTAATACCTTTCTCTTCAATCCTTAGGTAACCTACCAAGAAAATCTGTCCAAGTATAATTATGTTTGGACAGATGACCTTTTTCTTCCATGTTGAAACTTATTAAACTGCGTCGTACTGGCATCTAATTATTAATTAATATTTAACCTTATTGTTAATTACTATTATGTTTAATAATATTATTTAGTTTGAAGTTTGAACCATGTTTGAAGGAGTCATTGAGGATTATCCTGTTAATATACAATATTTGATGATTTGAAGTCTCTATCCATTACAGAAAAAAAAAGTCTCTATCCATTCAATCTATGGAAGATCGAAAAGAGAGAATATTCCTTGCTCTAAGAAATAGTTATACGGTGCTTCGCTAAACATCAGGATCATAAGTTTCCTAGGATGAGATAGGTTTTTGTTCATATGATTTCAAATAAAATTATAAAAATTTGAGATTTTGCAGAAAACAACTTGTCTGTATGAGTAAGTCGGGACTGACTTTGAAACTACTGGAACCGACTTATATAATGTTATAAATAGCATTTCAAGTCGTTCTAGATCTGACCGTTCGGGACCCGACTGTTCCAGATAATTTTTGATTAGAAGGTCGTGCTTCTTTCTTACCATTGATTTAACGTTTTATATTGCCACCAACTATGGTAAATTGGTGATTGGTATGTATGACCATTGGATGCGGATATGATACTGTATTTGATCATGTATGTGAAAATATCTTGATTTTATCCTTGACTATGTCGCAACTCGCAACCTTAAATTGACCAAGACTAACGTTGCAAACTTGCAATCATATTACTTGTGCTGAGTTTGATGTCGTCTCTTTTTCTCTCTAATGTGAAAAAAAATGTGATTGTATTTTTTCGTCAAGTAACATATCGAAGTAAATAGTATTTTTTTTTTTGAAGATAGAAGTAAATAGTATTCGATGGCCAGAATATAATTAACGCGCATTTGTTTAATAAGATCTGTTTACTTTCTCTTTGTCCGACTAAGTATAATCTCGGTATATTTTTCAAATTTAGTTGAGTTTCGAGCAGGCTAACCAGTTTCTTGATGAGTTGGGCTAGATCCATTGAATAGATGATAGATCATCATGTGAGGGGTGGTGGTGGGGTTCACGAATATGAGGGGGGAAATAACATGAATTTCATGGAGACCCATACAAATTTTGGCCGTGCTAGTAGACTGGTCTACAAAACTAATATTTATTATACTATAATTCCCACAAAAGAATCAATTGGTTCTTCACTCAAAAAGAAAGAATCAATTGATTAATTAACAACTTGAGTTTTATTTAAAAGAAATTGACAATGACACCTGACAAACATTCAGCTCAATTCGTGGCTCCATGGTCGGTCTCTATAACTTTCTCGAGAGATTCTCAATATTCAGTGCATTTTGGTTCGAGATAATAATTTTGTTTCGGATTAAAAAAATTCAAAAAAAATTAACTGCGTTTTATTTTGTAAATTATTTGACACATTTTAATTTCAGCAGCAGCAGATTCTAAAATCTACAATTTTAAATATTTTTGCCATCTTTTTTAAACAATTGACATTTTATATGTGATGTAAACTCAAATAAAGAAATTTATCGTAATGGCAATAAATAATTTCCTCTCTTTTGTGAGTACTGGTGTGCCTAGTTAGTAAATACTCCGAATTTTTCCGTTTAATACCCGTCTGTACGTATAAATGAAAATTACTTCCGTATTTCGTACTATTACTGGACCTAATGAAAAATACTCGAATTTTTTAGCAAAAAAGTTTAATACTCGTATTTCACGTTTTAACGTATAATACTTCCGAATAAAAATTCTTGAAAATAATATTGCAGTGAATAAATTATCATCCAAAATAGTATAAATTTTAGTCATTAGTTATTATTAAATATTTTCTTACTACTTATCTATTTTAAATATGTATTGTTATAAATATTTACAATTTTTTATAAAAATTTGAAAATGGTTAAAATAACTATAATTATATATGTGTGTGTGTACATGCATCTTGAGCCTTACTAGTATGTGTTATATTATTAAGTTTTAAAATAATACATGTTTAAGATTAGGGAATGCGTAGTAACTTTTTTATTACAGAAGTAGTTGAATAGTATGATACTATTTTACACAAGTAATTAGTCATGATAAAATAGTGTAAATATAAAAAATGATAAACAATTGAGTACATGGATTTTTAAATATTTGATAAAAATATGAAAAGATGGCAATGTGTGACACAAATAACTCATTATATATGCTTAAATACTAAGAAATGCACCCGTTTTTTTAATTCCGAATGAATAACTAGTATACGAACTATACACGTACGTATACAAAACTCGAATTAATTAAATCGCGTATTTTTAAGTCGAATTTTTACTAACGTATTTTTAACATAAAATCTTATAATACACGTACGTACCGTAGCACGTTTTATTTCCGTCCCATATTTTACTAACTATGCTGGTATGTGCTAGTAGCAGTATTCTTCTTCTAGAAAGTTGCAAATAGAAAGTGCCAAAACCGTCTTGTGGCCAAGCTCGAACCCTTAAGTCTTCTTTCATTGGCATTAGAGTTTTGTGGCAACCAATTATTGTCCTAGCACCCCTCCTCCATAAGATGCTACAGTGCCTTTCATTGCCCCTACTCCCCATGCTATAAATGTATTAATTTAATAATTTAATTTACCCTCAAAAGTATTACATTTGTTTCGCCTGAAACTTCTCAATCGACTTTTTTCATCGATAATCATATCATCTTGCCAGATAATTTGGATAAAAAAATAATTTTTTTTAATATATTTTTATAATGTTTGTAGAGTAAAGCACGAAAAATTATCAAGTTTTTGCATCTTTTTGCTAATCAAATAACTAGATCAAAGTAGTAAGTGATATCTCAAGAAGAAAGCCGCAATGTGATCATATCATCATAGTATGTTTAAACAAGATACATTTTTTCATATTTCTTTTTACACAGTGTATCACAACATGTTTTCATTTGTGGCGTCAAAAGTAAAACACATTCAAATAGTCTGTCATGTTTTTTTACAATGTTCTTTTAGAGATATGAAGTGTTGTAATTTCAAAAATACAAATTCACTGATATTTTTTTTTTTTTGAGTATTACGCCAATTCAGATACACAATTTGTTCTGAAATCCTACTATTCCAACATTTATTATATATATACATTTTATTGGTCGTGTTACTCTTTTGAATGTGCGAAAAGTCAAGAGACACACTAACTTTATGTGGAATTTTATTGATTTTATTATTTTTTATTTTCCAGTACTACATAACTATACTGTGAAGAGCGTCAGTGCTTATCAAAATATCAGTTAACTAACTGTCTATAACACCTTCAACATGTTATTATCGCACCTCCTAAATACCAACCAAACAGAGTATATTTAAGGGAGTGAAAAGATCCGTACACCTTGGAGTGGGATTTCAATTTCTTTTGAAAATAAATTATTTCTTTTGTTTGAGGAACATAAATTATTTCTTTTTGCTAAAAGAAAAAGGTTTCTTAAACTTTTCTCTATATTTAGATAAAGAGTGTGTGATACATGCATTTCTGTGGTAACTTTCTGGTGATTTTTTATTTGGAAAAAGTACATGAAACCTTTTTGGTTGAAATTCTTATGGAAAGAAGGATAGTGGATGTAAAAAGGTGGATTTTGTGGTCCATCTTTGGGATTTGACAAAAGCAACCCCTAGATGATCTCCAAAGAAGTGATTGTTTGACAAGTGACAAAGTCAAAATAAAATAAAAAGTAAAAGAAAAAAAGGTTCTTAAACATGTTATTGTCATTTGTCACGCTATTTTGTTTTTCTAGAGATATTCAAACTTATAATTATGGTCTGAGCTATTGTTGCAAATGAAATCATTAAAATGTTACTTATAAACAAACATTTGTAATATTTGATCAAATATAATTGACAGTGCTACACTAAGATTAATATTGTCCTAAGATTCAAATAAATAATGAATATTCTCCTTAAATTATTGACACTTGATCAAATATAGCCAATTGATCTTCTTCCCTCTTTGAATTAAGTAACGGTATTTGTTTCAATTTAACATTAAGAACTTTATTAATGAAATAAGCTACTAAGAATTCATCAAAAAAAGAAATAAGCTCCTAAGGACTCTTTTGAGTAAAGTATAAGAAAGACCGATATAACGCCTATATTCAGATGAGATATGACATAATTTTACTGTGACATAATATGATATAAAACTTTTTATTTTGTAGTGTTTGGTATTTTATGACATGAGGTAGAATAAGATGAAATATGCAGATTAGGAATCAATGAGAATTTTGAGGCCACTTTT
Source organism: Linanthus parryae (assembly GCA_023055425.1). Lineage (NCBI taxonomy): Eukaryota > Viridiplantae > Streptophyta > Magnoliopsida > Ericales > Polemoniaceae > Linanthus > Linanthus parryae. Next base: position 11,953,742 of record JALGPY010000014.1, read on the forward strand.
TGAATTTGTTATGACTATTTCTCTTTTCTCACCGCCCACTCTATCGGCTAACTCCTTATACAGACTTACGCCACATTTTCAGATAAATTGTATATGTTTACCGCGCGTTATAACCAACTATATGAGATCAAATGCATAATATATTCATTCATATACATTCTCCTTATACCTTACCCTAAACAATGCCCAACAGTATTAGTTATAAACTTATAATGGTCACATTTGTTATCCTTTCATGAATGGCACAAAGTGCAAAAAGGAAAAGAAACAGTCCTAACCAGATACATTTTGCGTGCTTTTGGAATGTAGTACTAGTACAGTGCATAGTTAGTAAAATACGAGACGGAAATAAATCGTGGTACGGTACGTACGTGTATTATACGATTTTATGTTAAAATACGTTAGTAAAAGTTCGGCTTTAAAATTCGGGATTTGATTAATTCGAGCATTCTATACGTACGTGTATAATTCGTATACTGGTTATTCATTCGGAATTAAAAATACGGGCACATTTCTTAGTAATTTAGCATATATAATGAGTTATTTGTGTCACACATTGCCATCTTTTCATATTTTTATTATATTTAAAATAATTTGTAAAGCATGTACTCATTTAGTTATCATTTTTGATAAATGCACTATCTACTCATGACTAACACATTACTTATGTAAAATCATATCAAACTATTTTTTATCGAAACTTCAATAAAAAAGCTAATGTGCATTACCTAATCTTAATTCTTAATTATTATGAAAATTAATAGTATAACACATTAGACTCAAGATGCATGTACATATACACGCATGCATATATATAGCTATTTTAAAATACTTTTAAAGTTTTATAATAAATACTTGTAAATCTTTATACTAATAAATATTAATAATAAAGAAAATACTATTCTTTACATTGTTATTTTTTTAAAAAAATATTTATAATAAGGAAATATTAAGAAAATATTTAATAATAACTAATTATTATAAATTATAACATTTTTGATGACATTCGCTGCAATTTTGTTTGGAAGAAGTTTTATTCGGGAGTATTATACGTTAAAACGTTAAATACGCGTATTAAACTTTTTTGGTCAAAAGTTCGAGTATTTTTCATTTGGTCCTGCAATAGTACGAAATACGGAAGTATTTTTCATTTATACGTACGGACGGGTATTGAACGGAAAAATTCGGAGTATTTACTAACTAGGGTACAGTGCACAGATGAATGACGTCCACAGCTTGGTTACCTGCATCAGCGTGATGTCATGCAATAGTTGTACTGTTATAGGAGAATGGAGGATATATCTTCCACAACAGTGGTATCATATGATCCAGCAACATGTTTTCTTTCGAGTCCCTTAACATGGTAGTAGGAGGAATGATTAGAGTTATATCTCTCTCGTCTATTTGGTCGTGATCCAATGACACTACAATAAGCGCAATACTTTCTCTGTTTCTTCTGCATCATTCATGCTTTCGAGAGTGAAAGAGCATGACAACAACGTTGTACTTACACAACAACCAAACACCACCACTGTCCATTGTTTCTGCATGCCGCCACTGTTCTCGTTGCCCACCACTGCCACTACCGTCGCCACCATCTATCACCCCACCACCACAACCCTCATTGTCGTGGCGTCCATTGCGGCTGGCCACTACCACCACCCTCATTGCTCCACCACCACATATTCTTCCACGAGCCACTGCTCCACTACTACCTCCCACGCTGATTCACAACCACAAATTATCGCAACTCCCGACCATCCGCCATATGAACATTACAATTTAATGTAAAATATTTTTATATTTTGGGATTTCAACCCGCAGCCTCTAACTCAACAACTTAAATTTATTTTTCAAGTAATAAAATCTAATGCGCAAATAAAATATTTTCCGAATGTCAACTAAAAGAAAATATATGTACAGAGAATTTTTTAAAAAAGATGTACGCGTAAAATATTTTATTTTAAGAAACATTTTACCACATATTAAATGAAGACTCTATTTGTAAACATATTTATTTAACGTAGTATTCTCTCTAAACACATTTTGTATCAGTTTCACTGTGTTTTGGCTGTCTTTCAACAAATTTTTTTTTTCAAAAATTTAATCTTAACCACCGACTTCAAAAAAAAAAAAACAAACTAACCAAAAAAAGAGTGACCACTTGCCATTAACATCACAAGCAAAAATCCAACCCGAAAACTAACAAAAACTAAATAATAAACAAATAAATAACTTCACAGAAATCAACACTGATTAAATAAAAAATAAATAAATAAACAAAACTCGAGAAAACCCGTCTGTTTTCGCTCCACTTTCATCTTCATCATCATCTTCATCTCCTCCTACCATGTAATCTCTCCACCGGAGATCTCACACCCCACACTTCCCACTCTCCGTCCCTCACTCGAGATCTGCACACAACGAGGAAGTTTCCTCGAAGCTTCTGGAAACGCTAACAATGGCACTCATCCTCCTCCTCCTCTCCTTTACTCTCTTCCTCTCCGTAGCATTAACATCAGCGGTAACTTCTCTCTCCACAGACCTCTCATCGCTTCTCGATTTCAAAACCTCAATATCTCTCTCCACCAACGCTCTCTCCAACTGGAACCCTACCGGAAAAAACCACTGCGACTGGTACGGCGTCGTTTGCGACCGAATCTCCGGCCGAGTCCTCCGTCTCAGCCTCCCAAACGCCGCACTGGTCGGGACTCTAACGCCGTCAATCGGAAACCTAACGGAGCTAAAATATCTCTCTCTCCCGCACAATCTCTTCTCCGGCGAGATTCCGCCGGAAATCGGTAACCTCCGGTATCTCGAAACGCTGGAGCTACAGGGGAACAACTTCTCCGGCCAGATTCCGGTTCAGATGAGAGAGTTATCGTCTCTCCGGTTACTTAATTTCTCGCGGAACTCGCTTTCCGGTCCGATTTTAAACTATTTGATTGGGTTGCGGAGATTAGGAGTGCTTGATTTGTCGAATAATATGTTTTCCAGTGAAATACAGTTAGTTTCGTGTGAGTCTTTGTATCATTTGAAGCTCTCGAATAATTACTTGATTGGGAATATTCCGGCTGAAATAGGGAAATGTTTTAATTTAAGGACACTTTTAATTGATGGGAACATCATTGAAGGGAAGATTCCGCCGGAGATTGGCCTAATGCGCCGTCTCCGTGTTCTAGATGTTTCGAGAAATAGTCTCACCGATAGGATTCCGAGAGAGTTGGGGAATTGCAAGGAGTTATCTGTTGTTGTATTGACCAACTTGGTGGATTTCAAATCGGATAGCGGTGGTACGGGTGGCGAATTCAATGCTTTTGAAGGCGGTGTACCTGAGGAGGTAATGTTGCTTCCCAATCTTGAGATACTTTGGGTGCCGCGGGCGAATTTGGGAGGTGGGTTGGGTAGTAAATGGAATGGTTCTTGCTCCTTGAGGGTACTCAATCTAGGGCAGAATTATCTCACTGGTTTGGTACCTCGTAGTTTGGAGATGTGCCGAAATCTTACTTTCTTGGATCTGAGTTCAAATGGTTTGCAGGGTGAAGTTCCTTTGAAGCTGCAAGTTCCATGTATGGTTCACTTCAATGTGAGTCGAAATTCGCTTTCTGGTTCCCTTCCGAGTTTTCCAAACACCGTTTGTGGTGATACTAGCTTGATTTCTTATGGGCGTGATGCGAACTTCTTAGATGAGGAAGATATTCGGGTAGCTTACTCAAACATCCCGGTTTGGGGTACAGACATGAAAACTAATCTTGATCATCTGCTAGTTGTCCATGATTTCAGTTGGAATGATTTCTTTGGGACTTTTCCTTTGTTCTCATTCAATAATCAGTTCTTCATGAAAGCTACCAAAGTATCGTACAAGGTGTTGATGAACAATAACAGGTTTAACGGGTCTCTTCCTGTGAAGCTGTTATCTAGCTGCAGTGATCTACATAGCTTTTCAGCTAACTTGAGTGTTAACCAGGTATCTGGTGCATTACATCCGGAGATGTTCCTAAATTGTTTATCGCTAACTAGCTTTGAGGCTGCTCAGAACCACATCGATGGAGCGATTCCTCCTGAGATTGGTACCTTGAAAATGCTTCAGCGTCTTGATTTGAGCAGAAATAGCCTGTCTGGAGAAATGCCAGTTCAGTTGGGAGACTGTAAGGATCTGGAGTGGGTTAATCTAGGGGAGAACAATTTTTCTGGAGCAATCCCAGCTCAACTTGGTCGATTGACAAGTCTTCGAGCTCTATTGCTGGATCATAACAATCTTTCAGGGGAGATACCTTCATCATTTTCAGCCCTTCCCAATCTTAGTACCCTGGACCTGTGTTTCAATAATCTTTCTGGTCGTATACCTCATCTTCAGCAAGCAAATGATTGTGATTCTTATAAGGGAAACAAACTGTTAACTTCATGTCCGGACTCAAACGATTCACCAACTGGGCTTCCAACACCACTTGAAGTTCGTAGGTTACACAATCGAAGAAAACTGAAGTTTCTTTTAATAGCAATATCTACTTCGGTATCTGTTGTGTTTCTCATCTTAGTAGGGGTAGTTCTTGTTCTGTTTATGGGGAGGAGAAAGCTCAGTAGACTCTCTAGCCTGAGAAGGAAAATGGTGGTGACCTTTGCCGAGACTCCAGTTGAACTGAACTACGACAATGTGGTTGGTGCGACTGGTAATTTTAGTATTCGGAATCTGATTGGTACAGGAGGCTTTGGATCAACATACAAGGCAGAGTTGGCTCCTGGCTTCCTTGTAGCCGTGAAGAGGCTTTCCATTGGTAGATTCCAAGGTATTCAGCAGTTTGAAGCAGAGATACGAACTCTAGGAAGAATTCGGCACAATAACCTAGTGACCCTCATTGGTTACTATGTCGGAGAGAAAGAGATGTTCTTGGTTTACAACTATCTTTCAGGTGGGAACCTCGAGACTTTCATACACGAAAGGTCAGGTAAAAACGTCGAATGGCATGTAATCCACAAGATTGCCGTTGACATAGCGAGGTCTTTGGCTTTCCTTCATTACTCTTGTGTGCCAAGGATAGTTCACCGCGACATCAAGCCTAGCAACATCTTACTTGATGAGGATTGTAATGCCTACTTATCGGATTTTGGGTTAGCACGCCTGCTAGAAGTTTCTGAAACTCATGCCACCACTGATGTTGCAGGCACATTCGGGTACGTTGCGCCTGAATACGCTACGACGTGTAGGGTTTCTGATAAGGCGGATGTCTATAGTTTCGGTGTCGTGCTCTTGGAGCTCATGTCGGGGAAAAAATCACTTGATCCGTCATTTTCTGAATATGGTAATGGGTTCAACATTGTTACATGGGCGAAGATGCTCATCAAGGAGGGTCGCTATTCTGAGCTATTTGCGCCTCAGTTATGGGAAGCTGGGCCTAAGGAAGATTTGTTAGGGATGATGAAACTTGCATCAACCTGCACTGTGGAGTCTCCGCTTTCTGTTCGCCCTTCTATGAAACAGGTTTTCGAGAGACTCAAACAGCTGAGTAGTAGTACCTGATGATGGCTGCTCTCTTGTTTCCTGGGCTCCGAAGAGTAAACTAATCAGAAAAACCACCCTGCTTTCTCTGCAGCGCAGTGGAATGGCATTGAGGTAAGATCATTGGTCGTCGTTGTAAAAATATTTACATGTATTAGAGAACTTTCGACATATAACCCCCAATGTAGTTTATGTTTGCTGACAGTGAGAGTTGACTGATAACCCCCACAGCGCAGTATTGATTTTACTGACATCGCACCCGCAAAAGCAGACAACGGTTATCATACTGTTCGTGAGCGATGTCAATGAAATCAGAAATATTGGTGTAAAATCAATTCTGCGTTGGGGTTATCTGTCAACTGTCATAGTGTATGTATCACACTGTCAGCGAACATATACTGCATGGGAGTTATATGTCAAAAGTTCTGTATTAGATTTCATGATTGCAACAACTTTGAGATATCTTATCAAACAAGTAGGATATCACCTAAATAATAAGAGATCGTGCTCTTTGAAACTCTACTCTCAAGTTTCGTCCTTTATTGAATCTTTTGTTTATGGGATTATGTTCTTGCTAGTAAGTACTTGATGATTCATCATTAGTGTGAAAACAACCTAATTTTCTTCAATGGGGGCACATTTGACAGCTACTTGATACCTTAGGGCGATAATTATGGAACTGTACCTAACTTTCCTCTTCTACCAAACTGCCATTCAAGACTTCTCCTGTCCATAATTGCATGTGTCCTACTTTTTTGTCATCTCTTTAATCTTCGTTGTCACGCGATCTGTGTACGAAAAATCACCAATTCATTATGATAGACGGTGGACACTCTTCGCCTAGAAATGGCTAATGGAGCTAACCCTCCAAAATAAAATCACAGATTTGCTTTATTTGGAATCTTGATTTCGATCTGTGCAACTACATATTCATCTTTGGTTCCTTTTATGTGCACAGGATCTGGTTTTTCAATTGAGAATTTTATGATCATCGACTCGCTGATGAAGCTTTGCTTGATTCGGTGTTCAATCGCAAATTAAGGTTGGAAACCAGCTTCATGACTCTGTTATCTGACGTTAAGTTTCTTTATCATGACGTCCTGTGAGTATCTAACTATCTTTTATATGCTGTTTTTTTGTGTAGAATCTAACAGCAGATCTGAGGCAGCGATGGTGCAATGAAGTTGTGCTTCTGTGGTGTTGTGCGGTCGAGTCAAATGTGCTTGTGTGGTGACCTGCGGTCGAGTCAATTGTTTCAAATAAAGCAATTTTGAGCCTGATTGTGGTATATGTGGTTATTCTTGTGTACATAAAGTGTGAAATGAAAATATATTTGTTTATTCAACTTGCGCGAACAAACTTAAGAGTGAATCCCTTTGGTATTGCTTTTGTTTCGTCGAAAGCATCTCGATATTGCAGAATCATGAACTAAGAGTCCGTTTGGTATTGCTTTAGTTTTGCACGTTTGAGACAACGGAAGTAAGTTTCTAGTCGTTTTATAATCATGAACTTCTGGCCTTCTTTTCAAACAGCTACTGATGTCCCATCTTACTTCTGGAAGCAAGGCTTGCTTTGCAAATAATTACCCCGGAACCGATTTCAACTCTACATTTGTTTGCTTTTCAGTAAACTAGTGTCATATTTTGGCTGATTTACTACATTTCGGCAGAATGTCAGTACATTTTAGACCATTTTACTACATTCCGGCAAAAGGGTAGAAGATTTTACCAAACATCAAATCATGCTGATAACCTTTCACCGCAAGTTTCATTTTACATTTCGCAAACAACGTTGTATCCGAACTCCACAATGATTCCCATACAACAGCTTCTTATACCATCACCACATTCCCGACTAGCCTTTCGTATGTATTGGAAGTTCAGAACAGATTTGATATTTGCATTGCTCTACATGATACCAGACACTAAAGTATCCATGGACATAATTTGTACAGATAATTTATTTGTCAAATTATTTACAATCGATACGAAAAGTTTTACACTGATGGGAACCTCCAAAACGGTTACAAAGACGGTCGTTTTAATTGCAATGCCAGCGAACAGACTGGCAAGAGCAAGTTGATGACGATCCTATATGCAGATCCGCTGTGGTTTTGAATATGGTTGATTCTACAGTCTATATACAGATCCGCTGTGGTTTTGAATATGGTTGATTCTACATCTACATCTAGATCAAATAACGGATGTTTTCTCCTTTAGCCTTGAGGACAATCTCCTCTGTCGTGGTTCCAATGATGTCGTTGGCTTCCTCCAGGTCAACACAACTATATCTTCCTTCATCATCCTATTCGAATAAGACGATCCACAAAGAAAGATGAAGGTGATTAGATTATCGAATGGAAGCAAGAAACAAAAATGGCGTGACAAGTAATGTTTGTATGTCCAAAAGTGCCTCAAGCCCGTGCCCAGACGAGTGGACATGTTCTAACACTTGTAGTATTGTAATACAATCGTTTGCTTGCAAGAAGCTAATGTGGTTCAGACCAGGGACGGGTCCGGGAATATTCATTATACTGGGGGCTAAACTGAAAAATTATAAAAGGTAGAAAAATCAGATTTTGTGAAGTCGAGTGAGGATTAGAATGCAATTTTTATGGGACCAAAATGGAAAAAGTAAAAAGAAAATAGGGAAAATTTTGATTTTGAAAAGTTGAGTTGCCCCCACTTCTTACCACATAGCTCCGCCCTTGGTTCAGACGCGTAATTAGGAGGCGGTGTCTAGCGTACTGAGCTGATATAAAGAAGAGAGATTGTTTGAAACCTGTTTAACAGGTTTGGTCCAAGAGGTAGAGGTGTAATACTACAATTTTTAATGCATCCCTCACTTTAGCCTACCTTTCTAAATCATCAAACATCCATAAAAGGCTCAGACGAGCCGAGCCAGCCGAGAGCAGGCTTCACGAATGCTTGCCTCATGCGCTAAACGAGCCGAGCTAAGTGTAGGCTAGGCTTAGCTCTGTTAGACGAGCTGATCCAGAACAAGGTGAAGCTCAGCTCATGGGCTCCCACATTAAATTATAGGAGTATACATTTTGTAAGTACTTTGTGTAAAAACATATATATATATATATATATATATATATATATATATATATATATATATGTGTGTGTGTGTGTGTGTGTGTGTGTGTTTAAGGCTCAATTGCTTATTATTACCCACCTCCAGAATGATGAAACTGCCATTTCCAACACTGTCTTAATGCAACCCCATTTTCCGTAAGTAGAAAATTGTGTCCCTTTTTAAGGGGTACAATAGTAAAATCCAAACAAATAAGAACACTAAGAGCACAAAGCCATCGAAACCCAGATTCCGTCACCACCGCCACACTTGCCACTGCCTAAAGAACCGTAATCGGGTATTACCAAACCCAGATTCCGTCCATAAACCTCTATCTAATTTTCTTCTTCTCCGCGGCTTAAATCAACCCCAGAAATGTTTAACACCTAAAAGGCTATCAGGACTACCATCCCCACCATATCTTCATCCAAAAAATTCAGATTGAAAAGGGAACGAGCCAACCTAAACAAAAATTGAGTGACTAATTGAATTGGTACAATTTAAGTTTGAATTCCAGACTTTAAACAATCAATCACCGAACTGCACTACCAATTGAACCCTTGAATCAAATCGCCAGAATCGGAGATAATTTCCCTATTAAATTACATCCATAACCCATCATCTTCATCTATATGCTGTTCAACCAAACCGATACCAGATTTCATACACCAGATTTCACCCAAAGCAAATACCACAAGAAGATGAAAAAAAGAGAGAGCGAGCGAGAGAGAGAGAGAGAGAGAGAGAGAGAGAGAGAGAGAGAAGGATGCTCCCGTGTTGTTCTTTTTTAACCTATTATAACTATCTGGGGAGCTACAACCAAGACAGAAGAGCCACACTGAGACAAAGAAATCGAAGGAAACCAACCCTCGATCGAGCTTTGAAACACTCGTTTACCGAAGAAGAGATCTCACGATCTAACCCCAGTGTTCCGAACAGGAAGAACCCCAACCTCTCACTCTTTAGAGAAGAAGAATGAGGAGAGAAAGGAAATCGAGAAAGAGAGACTGGAGATCGACAACTCTGTCCTTAGTAATCTTCTCCAGCATATTTTTTTGAGATTTATTTTATCATTTTTTAATATGCTTTTCTTTTTCTCTGTAAACAATTTTGCCCTCTGGTACAGTTGCTGCTGTATAGACAGAATTTGTTTACCAAAAGTTGATGCCATACATTTTAAAACTGGGGAGGGCATTGGGACACTTTCTCTATTCTGGGCGTCGTAATAAGCAATTAAGCCTAATAATTACTTACACTGCATTAAAAAAAAAATAAAAATAAAAATAAAAATAAAAAAAAATTGGGCCGATTTTTAATGTCATTGTTGGTAGAGACACGAGGACCTCTCAAGTCTGACGAGCTTAGAAGGTCAAGCTCAAGTGCATTCACATTACTCACTAACTGAACAGGTTATAGCCTTCACGAGGCCAGCCCAAGCCTGCAATATCCAACGGGATGCTAAAAATGGTTCTAATTCTAAGATTATAGTTTTTGGTGCTCCATTGGAGTTCTATCTAGGAGATGCTCTAAGCTTGGGTCGAGCCCGGGCTTACAATGTGTTGTAGAGAGACGAACCTATGAGAGGCGAGATGCGGCTCGGCTCCTCTACGCCCCTACATCCTCTCATATCTGACCCCAAAAAAAGGACAGTGCATGGGATAAATTTGTCAAGATGTGTTTCTCGACCGTGATCACAAACATCCAATGAAGGAAAAGAAAGGATCACGTCATGGTAATTTAGTGAAAGAACACAATAGCGATCTTTTAGCGCAACGCCATAGTAATGTGACAAGAGAGAACACAAAGAAATGGATTATAGTAGTTAAATGGTATCCAACCTGAGAGAGAATGCCGAGTTTCTCCAACTTTCGGACTGCATCATCCACATCAAAATTGCAGCTCTTACCAAATTCTTGTTTGATAAATTCTTCGCACCGCCAGTCAAGATTCTGTTACACATGATCAAAAGAATTCATTACTGGTCCTGTAAAAAGTGCGGAAGGAACAAATGAAAATAGGTCGGACTATGAACGGATAGATATAGATATAGATATATCAGGTACAAGGCTGTGTTAAGTGAAGCATGAAAGTGATGCATACCTTTCTAGTGGCTTTACCCTCGTCCATCAATATAAAGTATGAAATGATCACCTCTTTTACCTGCACATTGTTGTAGCATGGTTCTGTAAGTATCTGAGTTCCAAAAGTTCAAAAAATGATTTCTTTCAGAACCGACATACTTTGTTGTTGACTAACTGCACTGGCTCTGGAGATTGAAGTAGACCATGATAAAAGCCAAATAAGAACATCTGATGACTAAGAAAGTTCAGTTGCATATTCAAGTTCATATGCTTCTTCTATCTTGATTGAGTTATTCTCACTATCCCGTTTTATCTTCCATATCTTCTCTCAGAATGAATGTCTTAAAGAGAGAAAGATCACAAAAGTTCTAAAAGAGAAACAGAGGCATTGTGTCCTTTCACGGGTCAAACTTGCTTCTTAAACGTGCGTGCAAAAACCAACAAGACGCGCGGTATGAGAGGAGCACGTTCTGTTTTAAGCAAAGGAAGTGATAACATTTGTGAGGGAATCAGATTGCTAAGAGATAACCAAACAAAACAACTTCATCGAATATGCAGAGTACATAGTTAACTGGAATTTAGGACAATTACTATCTTCAGAGAATAGATGTAAATTTCAGGTGTACAAAGTCACTGCCATTCTGCCAAGGTCACGCGACTTAAGGGAATCAAATCACAACAGGTATTAAAAATGTCCTTTCCTTTGTAAACTCAACGACTCTCATCCATCACCCCAAATCTCCTTAAACTTGAGTTTCTTGAAATGTAGCCTCTCGGCTCTCACCATCACCATGTCTTTAACATCAGTTAGCCCGAGCAACAGAGATGGTGACGGCAATTACCTGACACGTCACCTCATTCCCAAATTCAGAATTCAGGCCACAAAAGGACTAAAATTCTTTAGAGTTTTGATTGGCTGCAAGTCAGCTCAATCTTCATTCATGACCTCTGTATTAACTTATTTTTTATTGATTTCAGTTGGTGAATACCACACCACAAATATTAGCCCACCTACTGGGTAGAGACGATTGAAATAGCTAAAGGACTTCTAGTATCGTGTTCAATTAGTAGGGTAAACAATATAACAGGTCATACTTATGCTTAGTAAGAGGAAGTTAGCTTCAAGGGCTAAGCTCTACATTGTGCAAGAAACAACTTCCTTGTATAGATGGACAAAGGAAGATCAGTTCATCAACAAGGAATTCTCTCAGCATTGCACAAATGATTTTAAGCTGGTATGACGAGAAATATCAAAATCTTGATGTGTTGGTTATTTGAGAAGATTCCACTACTTAATCTCCTAAGAAGGCTTACTTCGATCCTTGCGCAACCTAAGGGTGAGTTTGATAGAATGGTTTTTGGTGGAAAAACTGGTTTTTAGATTGTGGTGGAAATTTTTGGTTTTTTTAGAGATTCTGTATAAACCATTGTGTTTGGTGATGGTTTTTAATTCTAGATTAAAAACTGGAGAAATGTGTTTGATATTGGTTAAACTAGATGCAGTAAATTAAATGACAATATACCCTCCACTTGTATTTCTTTTAGAGATTCTTGAAGAACAAATTCAAGGGAAAAAGTTGACGATTTCATGAGCGTCAACGATTTCATGAAAGAGAACGAATTCAAGAACAAATTAACAGTATTGTGACATCCAAAAAATTAAATTTTCATACTTGGATTCAACAAAAAGTTAACGATTTCATGAAATTTCGATCACATCAAAATTCAAGACTTGTTGTTTCATGAAATAGAAGTATGGGCAGTAAGTGCGATGAGAAACTATTACATAACTCTGATAAGAGAATGGCCTAGGGTAACTTCGGAAATATAATGTAAGTGTAAGGGCAATATAAGGTGAGGAGAAAACAGAAAAAAAGCTGAAACCCCCCCCCCCCCCCCATCAAAACGTGGTTTTATTCTACATGCCAAAAGCTGAAAAAACTAGTTTAAAACTAGTTTTTAAACTACACAAAACAAACACTTAAAGAAAACTATCTGGTGGAAAAACTAAAAACCAAAAAAAAAAAAAACATTCTGCCAAACGGACCCTAAGGTGCTGATCTATCTATGAAAATGGTTTTTTGGAGGTATAAAGTACTCCAAATGGAAACTAACTGATTATGGGTCAAACTTGGTTAGGTGATGGTTTGGAGAGTTATGCGTCACTGAATGTTCACATTGCTTGTTCTCGAAACAGCATTCACAACCTAGGTCAACTGGAGCGGGAAAGCGGTGAACTTTGAAATAACTGATTTTGAGAGCGCCGTGAGAGCGCCTATATACTTTATTTATTTAGTATAAGTTTACTAACATTATGAATTAATTACTGGAGATCATACATATAAAGTGATATTCAATGTTCCATCATGAACAAATGAAGTGAATGTTATTGGATTTTGATAAATTGGATCGAGGGTCAATGATTTCATGTTCTGTTTGAGCCGAATGAATGGATTACTTAACAAACTTCATTAGTTTTCCTAATCTGTCAATTGGCTCATTTCTACTACATCTTTTCATGTTTCCTATTTGAGCATTTTCACAGTTCATGGGGAGTATGTATAAGCCTTGCAATGGAGTATAACACAAATTAGGGTGAAACGGAATTCCTGGTAGATGCCCTTCAAGTTGTCAAGTCCATTACAACTCCACAAATAAAGCCATTTGCACATTGCAAAAGCTGCTGAAGCAGCAAAGATGTTGTTCTACATTCGCCAGGAGTAATGGAAAGCACAAGTCTATAGATCTATAACTCCTACATCGCTTATTCAGTTGTTGTAACTCCTCTCCTCCATTGGTTAAATAATCTAGCATCTAACTCTCCACCATTGGGCTTCTTTGCAGGCTTCACAGGTAATGTTAACAGTGGGCCAAGTCGGAAGGCCCAATAGTTTGTTTTAAATTTTGACCCACCATTTAACTTCTGTGTATGCCAACGTTTTTAGTTATATTTCAATACACCCATTTCTTTTCAAAATCAGCGTTCTCAAGTTTGTGGAGCTCGTTTTTAACCCGGTTTGGCCTCTACACCGTGGGAGCATGATTTGGGAGCGTGTGCGGCACCCTAGACTGACGTTTTAGGTGACCTAGTTTGAACCACTAATTCCTCGATTTCTGAAGGGAAATATCATATTTCAAAAGACATGGTTAAGGAAAAATCTAGGAAATGAAAGCATATTTCTAATACTGTTATGGAAATTTGTTATCATCAATCCTTAAAGTGGAAAGCCAGTTGCAAAAGAACTCATGATTTACTTACTTCCTGTTGAATCACTTCATCACACAAGTGAAGAAGGGTGCCTCTTCCGCTATCTAGTTGTTTGTCGTACATGGATCTTGTTATTAAGTTCTGATAGTCCGTAAAGTTGCTCTGAAACCTGCAGGTTTTTAAGCTCAGACGCTTAGCAACGGAGTTTCAGAACAGATTTCCTATCAGAGAACCAAAACATTAAAACATGGATAAGAATTCCCTATACTATCAGCAATTATGACGAATACAAACTCCAGGATCCAACAGTCAAGAATTTGCCTGCTCACAAAATATATGTCTACCCATGACATTTCAGATGACTCAATGCTCATAAAGATCAATAGAACAATATTTGACTATGACAGCCAGTGCCTCTGGCAATCTCTTGAGAATATCCACCATACTAATGATTCCCTAAGCCGGTTAAATATAGTTCATTAATCCACTTGGGGATGTCCCAAACTGCTTATTTTCTTTCATAAAGGTAAGATAAATTTCCATTGCTCACAATTTTTTTTTTTCCTTTTGAAGACAGTAGATGAAGGGATAATTTTGGAAATAAGATGTTAACATACTGCATTTGGCGGCAAAAGCTACACTTCACCATGCATTTTAGATTCTCAAAAATAGGACTGCCTTAGTTAGATGGAGGAGTATAATACAATGCACAGCGTGCATATAGATCAAGTGACTGACATATTTCCAAGAGCACCAAGGTGAAGCAAGGAGTAAAGCTTACGAGAAATATGTCTTTGCACAGAATCCAACCAGCGCAAAGAGGATGGCAGTTAGAACTTTTAAGTTAGGCTCAGGCCTATCTAGCGAACCAATGACTGAAGCCTGTGACAAATACATCAAGCATGTGAGAAGAAAAAAAAATGACGACACATCAAATTCTAAAGTTATTACTCACTGACCAGCCCGATGATGGCAGAAACAAGAAACTTCACCCAATCCATTGGAGTTAGACTAGGATTTTTCTTTTCAGGCTGTAGAATAGAATGGCACCGAATAAATGTTTAGTGGAATACCGGTTTTGAGAAGAAAACCACAAGAGAGAGAGAAGAGAGAAGTGAAAATATATTCACCAGAACTATTTCCATATCAGCCATCGGTATATTTTTGAAATGCCTCACATAGATTCCTCTATCCACCATTCTCCTACTTGCTCGCCTGTAACGTTGTGTAAAATCCAAGTCAATGAATGTTTTCTAAAAAATCCATCAAAAAACAATCTAGGTGACCATGACCTAATTTTTATAAACATTGCTTCTCCATAGAAACAAATTCCCTCATTCTTTACCAGTGAGGAATACAGATTGGCATAATGAGGTAAACACAACAATACTTACGAAGATCTTGGATAAGTTAGAAGATCATATGATACCTGTACACAACAATAATTCTCTCGAAAGTTGGTTCTTGAATAGTGTTCTGGCTCAACAGATTACAGATGCTGGAATAAAAGAAAAATGTCAAAAAAACTAGAATAATTCCAGCAGTTCAATTTGAATACAATAAAATATAATGTTCCTCATCAGGCAAATGGATGCTAGCTCAGTGGAAAAGCATTTTAGACCCTGCACATGGTCTCGAGTTCGAACCCCGTAGTTATAGGCTAGATTAGGAATTTCTTCTAATATGCTCTATATATGTGGCAAAAAATGTTTCTCGTTAGGAATGCAGTGAAACAAAAATCAATATTGTGTCTTCAAACAATTGGATCACCCAACTTTATTACTAAAGTGGCAAGGGTTTTTAGCTTTTACGAAAACTAGGAGGTACTTTCAGTTTTGGAAATGAACAAGTTGACCATATTGAACTTCACGTCTATAAAGTCAATGTATACAAACATGTCCATATTGTTAGAAACAGAGGTTGAAGCAGATTACTGAGTGATGGCATCAAGTCCGAGGTTTAGCTAAATGGTCTGATCTATGGGACAGGTTGTAAGATTATCAGGAACATGAAATAAATGGCATCTCTGGACAGCAAGACCGAAGTGTGGGCTAATTAGTGTAGCATTCCTAGAATTAGGCAAAAGTAAACATAAGGTTTTGAGGCTGATGCAACGGAACAGTTCTTCAATGCACCTACATGATGGTAGTGAGAATTGTCCCTTGTTATCTTATTTACGGGAACTTGATTTGAAGGCACTGCAAGTTTCATATCCAAATATATACTTATAGACAAGAAACACAAGACCTTAGGCTCTTAATTAATCAAGTTGCAGAAGCATCTGACTACATTTACTTTTACTAACTGCAGCATCTTAAAATTGTATTAACTTACCACTAGTAGAGTTGCATTACAGAAATACTACAGATACAAACTAGACTGGATTGACTTTGTTAATGCAAGGTCTTTAAAGTGTCACTTTGTCTAACTTAAGTATTTACAGACTGACTGGCCATCTCAGCCTAAATTTCTTTGAAATTTCCTTTTTAAACTTCTGTAAAGGCTATAAGAAATTGACCTGTGTTAACTCGTAATTTTACATATTAGACTAGCCATCTCAGCCTAAATTTCTCTCTCAACAAAAGAGCTGCTCCGTATCAAATAAGCCGCAACTAAGATAATTGCTGTCGCAACCAACATAGAATTACAACTATAGAGTTACACATTCTCCCTTTATGCTGTCACAAACCATTTTCTTCCAACATTTAAAATATATAAGCAAAGAGGCCATTGCTGAGGACTCAAGTTAGATCAGATCAACTGGAAGTCAGCACACTCGAGAGAGGCAATTATATCACCTTAAAATGGAGAGAGGAAACACGATGAAGCTCAAAAACCAGTCAACTGTGATATGAGTGGTTTTGTCTCTCTTTCCTCCTGCCATTATCTCTCTCAAAAGCTGGTTGGGTAATGAACTATCCTTCAAATTACGGTGGTTGAATTAGCATCTATAATGGTCCTGGAGGAGCGAGTTATATGTGGTCTATGGTAGGGTTCCTGTTCTATACGGAGCTAATCATCTGATAAATGAAGGAGAACTTAAAAGTGGCAGTTCTATAAAGATTTTTTAGAGTAGCAGAAGCAGTAGGGAACAAAATGGGTTCTATTGGTTTGCAGCATAAAGGTGGATTTGGGTAAGATGCCCAGGCATTGACGAGAATTTACAAAAAGAGAGATGACAGGGACGAGAAAGAGGAGTATTTTGGTACGGGCATGTCAGAAAATAGTTCAGCATTAGGAGCTTGTGTTGGTGAATATCAATTTAGCATAAATTTGTTAACAGATGTTAAACATGTAGGTTGTGTGGCATTGAGTAGTTACGTAGGCCAAGTTAGTCCTACTTTCCTGTAATTAATGCTATAGCTTAAAAGCAAGTTTCAATAGCCAAGCATGTAGTATAGAATAAAGATGTCGTATAGTACCCGAGTCTCATGTTCTCTATGCGGATGCGTTCCACAAATAGATTGTCGTGTTCTGATGTCTCAGATATGATTTCATCAGGTCCCTTTGCATCATTCTCAGCAGCTGTATGTGACTTCCGCTTTAGAAGTCGTTTTATCCTGCAAAGACAAATGACATTACATACTTATTGCATTCAGGTTAGCAAAAGACCATTAACCTAGAACGATACTCGCTGAGACACTTGAGAGAATGCTTAACACCTCTAGACAACTCTATACTACTAATCCAGTATAAACGTAATCCCAACAAGTTGAGCAAACCAAAATCATTGAACATGTTAAATGCCAGTTCATAATTTCGAACTGTTCCGGCCAGTGGCAAGGTTAGGTCCATGAATGACCTGGAATTAGAAGAGATTTACTTGAGCAACATACAACTCACCCAGTCACCTTCAAGAAACTCTTCCATACACGTACTATCAACGAATTTATTTTCTGTTTGAAGAAGTAGCTAGTTTTCTGTTCAATCCCGATGCCTCTTCTGAAGATCACATACTACAAGTAAAGGTAGGGATCCATATTAGAGAAAATGCACTGATCCAGAGAGAGAGAGAGAGAGAGATAACTCTGTTATAGTAAATATATGAAGTAGAAATGTATAAGTGGTTGTATAGTAATCACTAGCCCCTGAAGTTCCTTATTTAACAGGCTGCCTATTTATAGTCTACAGCGACATCCAATTTAAATTTCTAAAACTGCATAACTGAGGAAGGTAACAAAATGCAAGCAAGGGCACCCCCGTTTAAAGGGCTTTCCATTGCATTTAATAAGTGACCTGCATTCACTTGTTTGGTGTCCACATTTTTTTATCTTTGTTTCCTTCTCAGAATCCACTCGTTAAAATACTTCCAGTCTGAGAAGGGATATCGTCTCTTAAGACATTTCTTACCATAGGAAGGTAACAAGGATGCAAGCAAGGGCACAACCGTTTAAAGGGCTTTCCATTGCATCTGATAAGTGACCTGCATTCACTTGTTTGGCGTCCACATTTTTTTATCTTTGTTTCCTTCTCGGAATACACTGGTTAAAATACTTCCAGTCTGAGGAGAGATATCGTTTCTTAAAACATTTCTCAACATATCATGTTGAGGCCAAAAGATAAGAATCATGCCGCACATTGGAAGTCTAGAAGGAGGAGGAATCATTCTTCCGAGGGCAGGGCCAGATCCAGGATTTTGGCGCAGTCGGGGCTAATTATTTTATTTTATTTAGATAATGGTGTTATAATGAATAAACTTAAGTAGTGGGGTTTATTGTATAATTTCTGTGGGAGCTAAAGCGAATTAATTTCAGACTACATAGTGAATTTGTAAGTTTCAAAAGTTGAGTGGGGGCATTTCTCTCTACTTGGGTCCGCCCTTGTCATGAGGGAGCATACTTTTCCAAAAGCAACCAAATGTGGCTTCTCTTAAACACTTCAAATTGTCTTCTGGGTATGATAGGAGAAGAGCATCAACACCAGTTATAGCTATTAAGAGATGAAAGGACCATTACATCAATGAGAGGTCAGGATGGGGTTGGTTTGGTCAGTTTAAGGATAAATTTTGTACCAGACCTTTACTTTCAGTTGGGGAATTTGAAAAATGGAAAAAACCACCACATATTCCAAACCAAAAATACCTCACTGTATGGACTGGTTTGTTTGATTGGCTAGGAGTTTCTAAATGCGACATTCCTTTAAGCGTTCTATCTGCAATTATCTTTGAATGAAGGGAAAGAATACTGTATGTATAAACGACATGAAAGAAGTTACTATCTCCCTTCTAACACAATAAACAAACTTCAACGATAGGCTAACATCATCTGGTCATAGCTTTTTCTTTTCATATGTAATCAAACTTTCGTAAAACTGAAAAAGAAAGTTTACTGAGGAAATAATAGGCTATACTCTCATAACTTGCACAGAAAAAGCTTAAGTAACTAAGAAAACAGAGCTTAGCCAAAGAATCCAATAAAACAGCAAAAGATCAATAGAGCCAAGCGGAATGTAGGACTACCACTTCACAATCGATCAGATATACGAATTCTCCAATTGATTCACCTAACAACCAATAGAGCCGGTCGCCAAACGTTCGGCCTCTCTCTATATCCACCCGTACACCACCAAGCAATCAAGAACTCCAAATCTATAGCAGGAGCAATCCAAAAATGCTGAATGTCGATAGGATCAAACCCAGAAGGACCACAAAGAAGGATAATGAAATAGAAGATGGATAAACGACTGTTAGTTTGATGTCCACAAACAGCACCAACTGATACGGTAACACCAGACCAAGTTGTCAATCACTCAGAAGATATGATTTACTCATATATTTGATAAAGTGATGAACATTTCTTACAAGTAGGAGACAAGTGGCTTATCTTTAGTAGGTAATGGGCAGGTTCTATAGAATAATACATTATCTGTACAGCAAAATGAGGTATAAGACATATTTACATATTTATGTCAATGGATCTCTTATATATAGCCGGTTTGGCTGGTTAGATTACAGGTTGAAACCCCCGCCAACCTGCCTTGCCGGCTTTCTCCACGGCATAACCAACTAAACTGATGAAAAACTGCTTACATTAACTGAACTGGGTTGCTTCGGGTAGGTTGGCGGATGGCGGATGGTGGTCACTGTCTTTTCAATTATAACCCTACAATTGAGAATATTACAACTCCCCCAACAATAATATAAAACTTTCTACAATTACAAACAAGTCCTTCAATTATACCAAATTTCTTTTTGTAAGTCTCTTACTAGATTTCCCACAACCCCCGATTCTCTTCTACCTCGACCACCACTACATAACACGGCAGCGCACAAACCACCACCACCCACCTCCAACACGACCAAATCCCAAACACCACCACAAATTAAACTGGTTATGTATGTAAGTGGTTAGAAGAATATGGGCGCTGGGATTGCCGCAGACAAACAGAGAGGGAGAGAAATCTGGGTGTGGGTGAGCTCCAGCACCGGTAGGTTAGCTGCGGCCCTCCATGCTCGGAAGTTGAGAGCCACTATCAGATAAGTAAGGAAGCGAATCGAAGGGAAGAAGATGTGTCTAGAAATTCGATCAAAAACTATGTAAAGCCATCACCTAGTCCATCAATCTCCAATCCAAGCATCAACACATGGCCTCCTTAACAGTCGACGTCGTCGCTGTTGCCGGCCGCCAGCGATGCTGTGATGGTTGGACATGGGAGGCACGCGTGGATGAAAAGCTGAAAACAAAAACCTAACAGCAGAGATCCCACACATTTTTCTCAACCTTTTCGGACCGATTTGGGCGGAAAGTTACTTCTCCGTTTTTATGTTATAAATTTTCTATTAATTTTCCTTTCTCTCCGTTATCCTTTTATTTTATAACATTTCCGAACACAAAATAGGTTCTGCCTGATTTTATTTTATTTTCTTTTCATATTCCTCTCATTTTCCAAATACCAAACATAGCCTTAGCGCTTATCTTTACCTACTTATTTTACCTATAGGTTTTCAGCTCTATTAGCAGGTGATGTGGTAGCATTCTTTCAGTTTCATTCCAGATCTGATCATTGAATGAAATCTGGAATTAATTGATATATTGTTTTTATTTGGATTTTTATCCCCATTTCTTGTTTGAGCTCTTGAGCTCTAAATATAACATCACCCCTCTTTTGTTTTAACTTTTTTCTTGGGACCATATCTCCTGATAGAACTGGATTGATTGAAGTTGAATGACTCCTGAAACTTGAATAAGTGAGCCAATAAAATTGCCGTAATAAGTCCTAAAGGTCAAGGATATCATATGCAGTAGATTCTCAATGAATTGAGTGGAGCCACAGGACCCCACCATAGCTTTGCCCATTATCTAATCCAAGAGCAAAACTAATGGCAATCCTATACATACTAAACTCATTCAGCATTAAAGTATTTAGTGTAGTTGTTCTACTTGATAAAAGGAAGCTTTTGAGGAAATAACAGTGCAGTCTTTAAGTGACATACCTTATCAACAAATTCTGGAAGATCATCATGAGGATGTGTCAAAAAGTATCTCTTCAAAAGTGTTTTATCAATCTGCGGCAAGCATGGACAGAAGGCATTGTTATATGCGAAGGCCACATAAAAGCGCTTATAGTTTTAAAAAAGATATTTAAGTAAATTTGATGACTTCCCTTGCATGCTAAATTGTTAAAGATAATGAAATTTACTGAAGAAGATAGGATTAGGCTATAGTTAAGTCACCAACCTTTGATTCATCGACTTTGATGGGAAGATTAAGAAGAAACTGCCCAGAAAGGGCGACATCAATTTCTTCATTAGTTGTAATCTTGAAATTGCTCTTGTCCATTATCTATGAAGGAGCAGAAAAGTGCAAAAGGTGAAAATGCGTTTTAAGGATTTAGATTTCCAAAAAAACATAACTTATGGTCATGACATGCTCAAAAGACAAGCTACTATTACCAACCAAGAAACTCTAAGAAATGCCAAGTTGCAGGTTGTATCTCCATTTCTGCTGTATAACTCGATCCTACATATAGAAATACAAGCTTGCCGGCTAGCTAACTGCTCCTTTTGACTAGCCTTTTCTAATCTCTATGAATGTGATCATGGATCCTCAAACTTCCAAACTGATCTATTTGCTGATTTTCCTCACTCCACTAAACTTAGTTAATTGTGTCTTCAACCTATATTTTAGCAGTTCCAACCATTTATTTCATGAAGCTAGCTTCTAGCAAAGTGGATTTTTGCACTAATTAGATCATGAAAGTTGTGGAAAGCATATTACCTGAAATAAGTGTGTGAGGAAGTCCTGTTCAAGCACATCTACTTCCTCTGGCGTTAAGCTCTGCTGCTCAATTTTGTCAGCTCCGTGTACGGGGTCAAAAAGGGAGTAAAGATGCTACATGCACAAGAAAAAACTGATTTAGGTTTTCCATAATAAGCTTCACTCCTATGTTTTAGTCATATCCAAAAATGATGATGGCCACTGGTGGAAAGGTGAATGCAAATTACCATTAAATCTTCAAAGTGTAACAGATACCAAGCTCGAATAGTGTACTCAATTCTTTTGCAAAGTTTCAAAAACTCATCCCTGTCGGATTTATCTTCTGCAAGACAATTAGACAAATCAAACCATTGGCAAGATTGAGAAACAAGAAAAAAAAAATGATGGCCCACCACATGTCAGCTATTGAACCTTCAAATCAAAGTTTCAATCAGTATAGGAAAACCCCATGAAATTGTGCTTGTCCTTGGTGAATGTATTAAAAGATCATATGATATTGCCAGTTTGGTTGACATGGGAGTATGTGACACAAATATTTAAGAGATGGTTTATCTTCCTTTTTTCTATATTTACGGCTTGTTTAATTTAAGATCTTATTCTTTAGCAAGTTGTTGTTGCTTTTAACAACTTTGGGAAGGCACAAATACTTCATTTACAAACTCGTGTTCAAAAGCAGTAAGAATAATGAATGTAGACTTATCGAAACAGTTCACTACTATTGTGTTGTAGCATCGGTAATAATTCCAAATCACAATTCACACAGATGACAGATCATACAACAGATTGAATCGCACACACCCTCACTATGTTTTCGTTTCCTCTTCTCTCTAAATAAAATTAATATTGCAATATCCCACATCGAGATATTGTGGATTATATGTCTGGTATATAGTAAACCTTGTGGGTTACTACGAGGCTTGAGCATTTTTATCCTGTGGTACGGGTAAAGAAGTTGTTCTGACAGTAATCCACTCGGGTCGTTACAAATATGAATTAGGGTTTAGACTCTCTAATTTTCTTTGGAAACAACCCAGCAGAATAAACTACGGATACAAACAACCACCCTCGAGCTACTAGTATAAATTAACCAAAGAATGCATCCAACAAAGCTCCAATTCAAAGAAAAAACCCTAGCATAAAATTCAAACATTTATTTTCTCCATTTCAACCAAAAGCAAATGCAATGTGAGAACTATTTCATGAAGGCTCATACAACAGCTGAATCAATGAATTTTCACAAACCCTAGCCCCCAAAAAAAACACAAATCAACGCAGAGGGAGGGATTCAAATACCGATGGATTTTGATAAGACGGAGATGAGCCTGTGTTTAAGGATGGGTATGACAGATTCATTCTCCAATCTGATGATCTCTTTCTTCTTCCCCATCTTCCCAGAGATCGTCGCCGATGAAACACTACCTCGCACCTTTTCTCGAACAAAGAGAGATCAGAGAATTGACCGCCCATTTCCATCTTCTCTTTCTTCACTCCAACGATCGTCCGATAGTGGCGATAGGCCTTGTGTTTGAGATTCTACGCTCGATTTGCTCTGCGTATCAGGCGGCAAATTCTTCTCTTGAACTGAAACTTTTTTGTTTGAAGGGAATGGTTGTATTGTTTGTAAGAGACACTTTCACCCCCTCTTGTTTGGCACAAAGACACTTTCCACTCCATTTCTAGTTTGGGAAATGACACCTTCACCGCCTCGGGGTTCGACACGACACTTTCACCTCCCCTGTAGTGTGGGAAATGACACATTTTACTCCCTTAGTGTGCCAAACTTGACGGCTACATTTGGGTAGTGGTATAAGGAGACAACATAGCATAACTTATGTTCTCTCTTTTTGTCTGGTGTATGGGTGTCGGTATAAGGATAGCAAAAGTTATACCGCCTTATGTGATAGCCAAATTAAGGCACACGAGTTATACCAACCATAGCCCTGATAAGGAAGGGTGGGGGTAACTTTCTGTTTGGAACATGACGGAAATACCCATGTCTTTTCCAATTTAACTACCCCGTGTCCCTCAAACCCTAATACACATCTGTCTTCTGAACACCGAACTTCCTCCTGAACCTTCACCTCTTCTTGATTCTTCTGCAATTCTGCATGTTTTTTTGTTGGGGGGTCGCTATTTGGATGGAGGCCGATTGGTGGGTTGTTTTGGTCTGAAAAGATGGCGGTGGTGGTTCGAATTAGACACGGGTTTGTGGGTTTCACGAATTGTGTGTGAGTCACGAATTAGGTTCTGGGTTTGGGAATTTTAATGGTTAACGATGTGGTTTCGATGGTGGTATGTTTGTTGTAATCGCAGCATCAGCGGTGGTGGTGTGTGGTACTCGGTTCACTAATTGGATGGAATTTTGGTGGTTGGTCTCGGAATCCATGGAGGGTGGTTTTCGCAATGGTAAATTGGGTTGAAGTGCTTGTCGGCTGGTGTAAATTTGAGGATTGGTGGTGATTTTAGTAGTGGGTTGTTGTTTTTGGTGAACTGTAGTACTAGAGGTAATTGGAAAGGATGGTGATGATGGTGGTTTGCTTGTGGAGGGAGTGTGGGTGATTTTGGTAGTTGTAGAGATTAATAGAGATGGTTAGATTTGATTGTTGGTAAGAGGAAGTAGAGGTGTTTTGTACGGGTTGTGTTTGCTGAAAATTGGTGTTGTGGTTGGTGATTGAGGGAAATGGTGAATTGGTGGTTGTATTGAGGAGAAATAAGGCATAGTTATTGAGATATTGGAGAGAAAAAAAGGATATGGTAAGAAGGGAGCTATTTACCGAACTTCTACTCGGTTCTAAGTTCGTTTTCGTTCCAACGTCAAGCTCGAGCCTCCGGCACTTGAGATCCACAACACTAACATACCAAAAATCATATATGACGTATAAATAGCTCAAAATAGCGAAGACGCCCGAACAATGGTAGAGTGGAAGAGAAGAATTGAATTTCTCCTTCAAAGTGTTCTTGGAGCTGTTGAATATGTATGATATTTGAAGATAAACATGCCTTATATAGGCCAGGGGGATCGGTGATGAGTCGCCAAAAGGTTATACGAGGTGGTGACACATAAGTGGTTGAGGTGTCATGTGCTTGCGGTGCATGTGACACCTTGGGGAGGGGGGGGGGGGGAGGGGGGGGATGTTGTGTCATGTGCTTGTTGTGCCTGCGGCACATAGGAGGTGTAGGTACTTGTAGTTTAGGAAACTATTAGGTAGTTTAGAGTTTTTTAGTTTTCTAAGAACTATATAAAAACCCCCAACACTACCATTAATTATAATTCACTCTTGCGACCTCCTGTAGTTACCACTTTGCCCAGACGACACGTGGTACTGCAAGAGAAAGATATTCACACAATTGCCCAAGAATTTCTAGATATGCATTTAAGGTGATAGGAAATATTTAACGTAGTTGGATCAAATGGACAAATCTCCCAGAGCGGTACTAAACTTCGATGGCTCGGTACGTGAAAGTTCGGGTGCTGGTAATTCTAATGGCTGCTTACCCTGTTCACTTGGGTCATTTGAGGCAAATACATTGGCTTTTCACATTGGGCTAATTATTTCCTATACACAGTAAGTCACGATTGATTGCATATAGCAAGGATTTTTCGTTGGTGGTTCGAACGGTCACAGGTGTTGCGGTCATACATTGGCATATTTGGCCAATAGTTTCAGAGACAATGGATACGTTGTTTGGGGTGGTAATTTTCATATTAGTTGAGAAGGGAATTCAGTTGTAGGTGCTTTAGATGTACTTCGTTGTTGTCTTTTGAGAAACTCTTATTTCTCTTACTTTCTATAAGAATACTACTATAAATTTTGCAATGCACCGAGTCTGGTTTATGCCCCCTCCCCTCATGATGTGAAATGATAAATGATACATTGTTCCTCCAAACAATATATGAAGCCATATAGAACTTTTTTATATTTGTAAAAAAACACATGGTGATCAATGGTTGTCCAATGCATTAAGAAAGACTGATAAAATGATGTCATAATTTCTCCCATGAGCTTCTAAAGAGTTAAGAAATACTACAGACGACCTGAAGGATGGGTTGCGGACCAAGTTGATAGTCACCATAAAGTACACGGTAAAACTATAATAAAAAACAATTAATGAATTTAACAATCGAATTACTTGTCATGACAGTTCAATAATAGATATGAACCGCATTATTGTTGATTGTGGACATAGTATTACACGACTAGCATGTGTGGGGAACTGAAGAAAACAGCATAGAAATGTGAAGTTAAGTGAATATTATACTTTTCTTAAGGAAACTATTTGAGATCTCTCTACTTTTTTTAAAATGGGTTGAACATAGATCAAAATGTAGGATTTCTATGGGCATAGTAAATTCTCAAATTCAAGTGCTTGAATTTTCCAAAGGTTCTTTGGTGGCTTCTCAATGACTCCGTACCTGTCTGTGGCTAGAATTGTTCTTCAAAAGGCTCGAATCGATTGACTCCTTAAGAGACAGATAAGTAACCGAGTGGTCTTCAATTAATTTATCCCTGTCTTGTCTTTTCCATTGAGTCAAAGATTGTGCCTATTATTTCATAGTGCCCAAAAAATCATCGACGATGGCTCGAAACCGAGTAGCGTTCAGATTCTTCATAGAACCACACAAGCTTATCCTCTTCTAGAGCCTGTTGGATGGGGATTGTTCGGATTTCTCAAACATCAACTTCAAACGCGTAAGCTTTGAGAGAATTAATACTTGTTCTTCCCACGTGATTGACGAGTTTGACTACTATGAGATTATTGTCTTCTCTTTTGGTTATTGTTCTGAAATTGTTGTTTTTGGAATTCACATGTCTTTGAATTTTTTTTACCTTTGTGCCTTTTCCAATGCTCAAGATAACCCCTTTTCGGATTAGATCTCTGCTTTTAAGGATGCTCTTGAACGCATATGATATTTAATCCTTTCGATCAACCTGCAAAATATCAGAGTTTTGAAAGTACTTGGCTATAGAAACTATGTGAACTAAACTTCCAGGATTATTAATAAAATGTCAAGACTGTTTTGATAATAGTGCACTGTTAAAAGCTTGAACATTCGTAAAACCCATAAGCCATCCTCCTTGGTTTGTTTAAGCTTGTCCCACCCAACTAGATAAACAATTCTTTTGTTTGCCTGCTCTCTGTCAATATTGACGGATTAGCTGCTCAATCTTGTTATAGATTCCAACAGGAAGTAATAAACAACCCATAGGATAGTTATCCACAGCTTGAGCCAACAATTTTCATTAGAATTTATTTCACTAATGCGACAATAGACTTTGATTTGAAAATTGGGTCTAAAGGCTTATTATTTAAAATGAATTGGTTCTTTGTGAATTCCTCTATAAGTAGCTTCCTATTTATAAATGAATTGAGACTTTTTTTTTTTTTAAATAGGCTTGTATTTTATTTAAGTAGAATGACCAATGTCTAAGACCCAAGATTCATACAAGCTATCTGGGCATACAGAAGCCCAATTCAAAGAAACATTACTACCAAGGCCCATTTTAGCTACAATATGAGCCGGCCCATTTTTCTTTCTATTACACCAAAGAACCCTAGAGTATAAGTACTCCTGAAGCTCGTAGAAGATTGTAGAAACCAGACGGCTCTTCTCCGAGAAGCCTTCTCTCTTCGTTTTCTTATGGAGTTGAGATGCTAGAGTCTTGTTGTCAGTTTCAACAATTAAGCTTGTAAATCCTCTAGATCTTGCTGTTGTGAGTGCTTGAAGCATTGCAAAAGCTTCTGCAATGAGAGAATCTGTAGTGACGGGAATCTGAAAAGCCATGCCTAGCACAAATCTTCCTTCTGAGTTTCGAATAATCCCTCCTTCGACCGATATTTGCAGATCGGTTGAAATGGTGGCATCAGTGTTTAACTTCAGAAACCCTGGTGGAGGGGGTTGCCATCTTTCCGATCTATCTTCACTTCTGGTACGTGCATGTAAAACCCCCGATCAAGATAAGTATTATCTTGAAACTCTTTATTTTCAGCAATGATTTGAATAGCTAGATCTGAAATACTTTTTGATTCTGATCTAAAAATTCTTCTATTTCTTTCTAGCCACAGGTTCCAAAGAAGGAAGCAGAGAGTCTGTTGGTGATGTAAATCTATAGAAAGGAACAGATGTTTCAGTCTGTGGGAAAAAGGCATAGACAGATCTACCAATTTCAAATTAGTATTTGGAGATGAAAAAAGTTGACGACTCCATTTACAATCGAAGAACATATGCTCAACAGATTCATCTCTATCCCCACAAAAACAGCAAAGCAAAGGTAAGAAAACTCATTTTTTGAGAAGATTATCTTTTGTTGCAATACAAAGATTATAGATTCGCCAAATGAAGATTTTTATTTTACTTGGAATATTAAGATTCCACAACTTTTTCGAGAAAAGATTATAGTTGTTTGTGGAATTGGAAACGCAATTTGTAAGGCAATGGTTATTAAAATGTTCTGCAATCATATGATAAGCAGATTTGACAGTATAAACCCCATCAACAGTTTGCGACCAAATAAACTAATCTTGAGTAAGAGGCAAAATTAAAGGGATTTGAATAATGCCCTCAGCTTCATCTTCAAAAAACTGTTTATGATTAAGTCAAAATTCCAAATAAAATTTGAGTTTAAGAGATATGAAACTTTAGAGTCAAAATGTAGGATTGGGTAGCTAAGAGGTTTCCTACCAACACCAATAGGGATCCATCTATTATGATAAATGTAAGTGTATTGGCCGTTACCGATAAATGAATTGGGACTTGAGGGCGTAGTACATAATTTATTAAAATTTTATCGGCCCATTAGGGTTCAACTTTGGGCCATATACAATTACTTTCCATAACTAAGGGCTTGCATAAGCAAATTAGTGTGCGACCTTTTTGCATGTTCAATTGATGTACTGGATTACTAGTCCTCCCGAGTCTTTGAATAGGGTTTTTATTTCATCTACTATCATCCTCCGCCTGAGATACATCTTTTCTCTCACTTTCCCCAAAGCGTTTCATTTCTCTCAGTGATACACTTGCATCCGTTTCACATATCACTCTTTGATAGCTGAAACTTCTTGCTAACTTAATACTCTCCATCATAGCTGCAAGCTCGGCCTCGTTAGCGTTGTTCGCAACCAAGAAAGGGCCATATAAATTTGTGAGAAACTTTCCAAATCTATCGCAAAATTGTGATCCATCGACCGCCTTCCTTTCTACTGACATCCATGCCCGGTCTGTGTTCGTTTTGATCCAGAGAAGACGAGGGGCACTCTAATTCTCCAAGTTATAGGCATGCTTCATTGTTAGCGCCGGATCGTTCCACACGTCGTGTTCTATCTCAGATAAGTACTCGATGACTTACTTTGCGACTCGATTTTATGTTTTTTCTTTCTTTATCTAATGGATCCACTTATTTTTATTACCCAAATAGTTATGAAAAATATTTTCTTGTGCATGATCCAACTATTAATTTGTAACCGGTTACTTGAAACCTAACACATCTATTTTACATCTCATAATTGACTTGCAACTCATAAATAAGTTAATTGAGGAGTACTAAACTAAAATTTCAGGTGTTGAGGTAGTTTAAATATATGTTTTTCAGTTTTTAGCTTTTTGAAAATGAGCAGTTTACGGGAGAGAGATGATAAATTTTATACCTCTTCCCTAATCTCAACCACTCATTATAAAAATGTAAAAAAGAAAAATTAAAAGACAACAAACTACCCCATTATGTTTTCGGTAATTATGTTTAAGTATTTTCTATCGGTGTTGTTTTAGCTGATTGTTAGTTTGTTGTAATCCTTATGCTTTTCACAGTAATTAAATTTGGATTCCATATTTCCTTACTTCCCACTTGATCATGAGCTAGACAAAGAAGCCATTTCTAAAATTTGAGTAATTCATTTGCTTAAAAGGTTGTTTACTTTAAGTTTTAGATATTGCGGAAACTCGGTCATTGGTTTTTCTTTTGGTGGCATTTGCAGTGACTTCAATTAGTATTGGGTTCCCTACCCAACATCATGAGTTTCCTCATGGGACCTTGAGTAAATGATGTTTTGGTAGTTGAGAAAATAAATTACCCGATTTTAGAGGGTTGATGTTACAAACCTAAAACTCAAATTCGACAATTGGGCACTAGACGAGAGCAAGTTTAGAGAAACCCTAATCAAGCAAGGGCCTTTTTCGACTCGAACGTATCAAAGATAAGAAAATGATGAAATATGTTGTCCAAATTAAAGTAATTAATGCGGCAATGATAAGAATTGCAACCAATTCACAATCCGGTGAATGAAAATTAATGAAATTTATTTAACATAGTCCTTGCATGAGATTTCGGCTTCGAACCCGGCTGTGATGTAAAAAAATGATAGTTTACCCCACTTCAAAACTACGAATTGGCCGAGTTTTTAGATTGAAATGAGAGCCGCAATCTCAATCACACGAGTTCATTACAATGGGCATAACCCTGTTTTCTTTCTCGTAATATCCTGAATTATTATTATTATTATTATTATTATTATTATTATTATTATTATTATTATTATTATTATTATCATTATCATTATTATTATTATTATTATTATTATTATTACACATGTAAGGTTATTTCATTTAAATGTCACTTGTGCTAAGTGATAACATGACTTCATAAATTTACATGCCTAATAGTTATAGTATATTATTTTAGTGTTCTTATACTCTTGAGATCTAAGATGAAATATATTTAGTTTGTAAGAAAAAAAAGTGACATTTTATTAGTAACATGTGAGAGACTATTGCCCTCATAAGGTTCTTTGTAATATGAATATGTCAAATGTATAAGATTATTGGGTATATAATTATGATACCTAGATGATACTAACTTATTTTAGTATTAAAGCCATTAATAGTTTTCGTATTATATAAAATACATAATTATAGAATATAGAGTTTTTGCCAATAACCCCCCTTGCAGTTTCACTAAAATTACACTTAGCTACATGCAGTATGCGTTTTACCACTAATCGTCTATGCAATTTTAAAATATTCGCCACTTAGGTTCAATTAACTAACACCGTTAACTTTCCGTGAGATAACCTCAATTAAATGAGATTAAATAGTGAAGGTGTAAAAGATTGCTTACGATCAGGTTTCTAGCGGAAATTGTTCGATGTGGACTGGAAAGAAAAAATAAGGAGAGATATGGAGATTGGTTGCTACATAATCCTCTGCGCAAAATATGAAGTTCCCAAAGGTTACAAGGGAGAGGAAGAAGAAACAAATGTTCCGGGGAGTAAAAGAGAGAGAAGGCCAGGAAGTATATGATGAAACTCAAAACATGGAGGTGGAAATTTTAGGAGAGGCGGCGAAGATAGGGGCCAAACAAAATGACTCTGACGCGGCTGTTCAGGAGAAAGGGCCGTGTATATTGAATTGCAACCCTCTACGTGAAGTCATAGATGTTAGAGCTGAGTAGACAATATCAAATCAAGAAAAACAATTTATGGGGTGACAAAGGAAAATGAATAAAGAATTAAAATAATAAAAAATATGCTAAAGGATGAGGACGGAAAAAGCCCGTAGTGTAGAGGACAATATAGGTGCAGTAGATAAATGACTACAAAGGTGGCAAAAGACATCAATACCAAAAGATAAAAAACAACTTTAAGGATAAAGCTAGAAGAAATGCTTTCCCTGAAACAACCTCCGCATTTGTCCCATCAACACCCACGAAAAAAGATAGAGGGTCCAATTTTAGCCCACCTCAAGGAAAGCCAAAACAATTAGAGGGAGGAAATAAGAAGCAAAGACAACTGGAATTGGAGAAAAGACTGCTAGGAGGATTAGCAACAAAAGCCCAAAAGGCAGGAGCACCTCAAAAACTCCAAATGATAGAACGTCGACTACTCCAGGAAAATCGTTGGCATATTGACGAACTCTAATCGAATAATTGGCCGCCTCTAGAAAAACATGGCAAGGGATCCTTTGTAAGTACCAAGATTATAATGAGAAAAGACTTGACGGATTAGCATCTCATATCTTCTAATTTCCTACCATCACGGAGAGTTACATGCCAATGAAGGGATCCATTTACACTAATAGCGCGACAAATTCAATTATCTCCACATGCGTCACACCAACAAATGACAGCCTATATCCATAACCAATCGTGGAACAACCTAGAAAATTCTCTGTCGAGGAATTAGTAGCGATAGAGAACATGTTGTCTTGAGCCCTAGTCTCTCCTTCTTCTGTAACAGTAAATTTAGTTTGTGCAATCTTAAAAGCATTGGTGAACGGATCAAAGTAGAATCTTGATCTGAATCATTCCCCAACATGAAAGTGCCTCAAACATGGAAGCATCAACAATTAGCTTAATTGTCTAGTAGCAGGGTTCCAAAGGACATACTTCTGTTGTGGGCAGACTGAGGCTAATAAGCAGACGAATTCAACGAAACACCCTAGAACCCATATCATGTAAAAAACAAACTTGAGCTTCTCGCTGACATAGTCGAAGCTCAAATGGATCGTAATTTAAGTGACTGTTTAATCATGTAAGTTTCCAGTGTGCTTGTAGAAATCGAGCATTAGAGAGTGTAAATTCACATGATCAAATAGTCACTAAAATTACTGTCTATTTCAATTTCGGCTGTGTCATAGAGAAGGTCAAGTTTGCTGGCTACATGGGATGGGTTCACATACTGGGGTGTTTCAATGAAGTTGTTTGCTTATGTTGCATTACGCCTTCAACAGAAGTATGCCATTTGGAACCTTGGCACTAGACATGTTAGGCTAATAGTTCATGCTTCCATGTTTGTGCCAGCGGGATTAAATTTGTTTCATGTTGTGCGATGGTACGGATTCAATTATACTTTGATCCGATCACCAAGGCTTTTAAAGCTAGACAAATTACATTTATTGTTACAGAAGGAGAAACGACTAGGGCTAAGTACAACGTGTTCTCTACCGCACTAATTCATGGACACATAATATTCTAGTTGCCCAATTGGTTCTGACTTTGTGGTGTCATTGTTGCACATGTGGAGTCAATTTCAATTTTCGCGATGTTAGTGTGAATCCGTGCATTGGCATGTAACTTTCCATGATGGCACGGAATCCGTGCTTAAAAGGATTGATATGCCAATCCACCAAGTTTCTGCCCGTTATCATCTTGCTGCTTGCAAAGGATCACTTGTCATGTTTGTCCATGGGCTGCTTATAAAAATTGATTTCCTAAATAACTCATATCCAACTCACCCATATAGTTGGCTTTAACATCCATATATAGAGAATAAATAGTTTCTCAAATAATCTTAAGTCTACCTAGCGTGGCCAGAGCATCTACCATTTTGTTTTTCGCTCATGCTACATGTTCAAAGCCAATTCTTTCAAATTAAGATGCAATATGTTGTACCGAAGTTCTATATTCTGCCAAAGTTGGCTCCTTCATAGCACATTCACCAACTGCTTGTTTAATTCTCGATGGGAGTCACCATAGACTTTGAGTCTGGCGACCCCCTCATCTCTTGCTTCCTTTAGGCCCCTGACCAAGGCCTCATACTCAGCCTCATTCTTAGTATAAGAAAACTCCAGCAAATAAGTCAATCTACATGTTTGTCAAGGACCAGTAAGAAATACCTATGCGCCTCATTTTCTACCACCTGATGCACCATCAAAGTACAAGGTCCACTCATAACCGTTTATTTCTTCAACCATAAAAGCTTCAATGGTATTGCTAGGGTCTTCCTCCTATGCTGGCTCATAATCACTCACAAGGAATTGTGCCAATAGATCGTGTGGTTGTTGTTAGGAACAATCTCAGAGGTAGGCCAGCGAGTGGTGCTACCACGGTGTCACGAGATGTCAAAATTACTTCGATAGCATCATAAGCATGTTGGTGCTCTGTCGTCTATTCAAATTTAGCTCCGCCCTTCAATAGCAAGCTAAAGGAGTGAATTAGCTCAGATGAGACGAGAATAAACATTAGAATATAGAAAATTCTCTCAAGAAACCCCTGCAGCTGGTGGCATCTCTTGGATAGCCATAACCTTAGCTGAATCTACATCAATACCATGCATGTGTACCAGGGATTGCGAAATCGTTCTAGTGATTACGTTAAAAGCACATTTCATAGGATTCACATTCATTCTATTGTACATTCTACACCTTTGGAATGCAGCTTCCACGTTAGCTAGATGATCCACCTTCTTTTGAGTCTTTACCACCAAGTCATCAACATAATCGTCAACTTGTTTGTATACCATATCATGAAACATCTCAGTCATCGCATAGTGGTAACTGGCTGCGGTGTTCTTCAAGTTGAAGAGCATACCTGTATAAAAGGAATTTCCATGAGTGTACGAAATGTTGTTTTTTCTGCGTCTTTGGGA
Source organism: Linanthus parryae (assembly GCA_023055425.1). Lineage (NCBI taxonomy): Eukaryota > Viridiplantae > Streptophyta > Magnoliopsida > Ericales > Polemoniaceae > Linanthus > Linanthus parryae. The sequence continues at coordinate 11,988,179 of JALGPY010000014.1, forward strand.
TCCATTTTGATTTGTTTATAACCGATGAATTCATCCATATATTATAACAATTCGTGACTAGCGGTGGCATCCACCAACGAATCAACGTGAGGCAGGGAAAATCCATCTTTATGACAAGCCTTTTCTAAGTCTCGAAAGTCCACAAGTACATGGATTTTTTCGTTCTTCTTCTTTTACTTGAACAATGTTAGCAAGCCATGCAGGGTACTGAATAGGTCTGATGAAACATGTTCTTATAATTTATCCACCTCCTCCTTGATCTTGCTTCCTAGCTCAAATTTAAACCTCCGGTGGGCTAGTTTTTACAGGCTTCACCTCAGCTACCGTGTCCACTACGCATCACCAAATTTTCATCGCATCCTGGCATTTTATCATATTTCCAAGCAAAGACATCCACATACTGAACAGCATAATCAAGCATTCTCTCTCGGCCACATCTAAGACTTTCTGCACAAAAGCTGGGCAAGACATGCCTCTTTCAAGGTGATGTATGGTATACAAAAAATAGCAATTTGTTCCAAGGACTTTCTAAAGGTCATCTGCCTCAACTTCAACATATGACCCCGCCATTTCCTATTACCATACATCACCTTCTTTCCTTTGTCAAGGCTGATTTCATTCACAACTGTTATTTTTATTCATCTGCTACTGCCTTCACCAGTCTCTACAACTTCCTTATCTTTGAACATATTTGTGTTATGCTCTCCAACTATCATCATCTCCTCCTTGTTGTAGCCTTTGGCCATAGCCACAAATCGTTAATAACAATCATCTGCATAAGCAGTTTCCTTGGATATGACTTAGATCCTTTTTGACTTTTTGTCGACATGAAAGACTCATTCAGCTTGCCATCGCTGAAAGATCCAGCGAAATGGCCAGCATTCTCTTAGTGCATGTTTGGTCTTACTGCAATAGCAACAAAACCTGAGGTTCTTATTCAGCTCATTATTAGCATGGAGGCTTGGCAACTCAATGACTCCATTGTTGAATCCACCCGAGAGAGACGGAAGTTTATTCTTAGAGAAAAACTGGGGCTGCCTTTTAGGGCAACAATTCTCTCCTTCTTAAGAGGGGGTGAGTGTTATTACGCCTAATAAAAGGGGGTGAAAGTGTATTTTTCCCATAATCCAATGACAAAAGATTAACACCCTTGATTAAGGGTAAACGACACTTTCACCCCATCAAGTTTGATGCAAACACACTTTCACCCCTAGAGTGTGCCAACTTTTAGGACACCTGCACACTCCAATTGTGACGTTGTTAGTCTGGAGTGCGAGTGATACGAGTCTATCACTGATAGTAGTTTCTGGGACATATTCACTCTCTTAGAGCATGGAATGAAACAATCAAGGGGTGCAAGTGTCTAGAAGTTTGGCACACTGTGGGGGTTAAAGTGTCTTTTCCCAAACTGGAAGGGGTGAAGTTTTCTTTGTGACAAACCTGAGAGGGTGAAAGTGTCTTTTGCCCTTAAAGACCAATCCAGTAAAGTCTTGGTGGAAGTTTGAAACTAAGCAACCCCATTGGACTATTGGAGCAATAGACACATTTACATTCAGTAAATATTTTGGAAAATACAAGCCGAAAGAATGAACAAATAAGAGAGGATCCTTACATTCACTTACATAAGAGTCGAAAAAGAAAGCAAGCCGGTAGAGGTTTCAAGTGGTGCAGATTCTTCGCTTAGAGAGTTTCGGATCAGCCTCGAGGCAATCAAGAGGTGCCAAAGTTGTCTTTTGTAGCCTTGATGACAAGCTCCTCTGTGGTGGTGCCTATAACCTCGTTAGCATGCTTCAGACCTCCACAGTAGTAACTTCCAGTAGTATCCTGAATTATAAGAGATGTCTCATCATCGTAAGAGCAACAACCCATATAGCCTATCTGGGTAAAGGTGTACTATCAACATTTGAAACTCAATCAGATTGAGATACTGAAGTTTGTAACAATTGGTATTCAGAATGTGTAACTTAAGGTGAATTCAGGATGAATCAATAAGGCTGAAAACCAGAAGGTCTAGTCTTAATATACTTTCAGTTAGCACTGGCAAAGGCCCTCTGACCCGAAAAGCCCGCCCATCCCATCCCGAGAATATTAGGGCTTGGGCTTAAAGGGTTCTTAAAAGCCTCAGGCTCGGCTTTATGATTTTGGCCTGGAATTCTTTAGTGCCGGGCTCGGGTTTTTGAAGTTAGGCCTGCGGACTCTGGCCAATTTTGCAAAATAAATAACACTTTTTAATTTGAAGTTATCAACTACTTGCCATGATAATAATATAATTTGAGAGATCACTAAATTTTTTTCTGAATAAAGAAGAGTTTATTAATTGGATGTCCTGTAGTATATCTTCTTTATAACTTTCTATTAAAATATCGAGTTTGATGACTAAAATGAATACATTGTTTTTACTAGAGTTAAATGACATCTAAAATTTGAGGCCCGAATCTGGTTGGGGTGTTAGAAATTTTACATCTGATGGGCTCGGGCCTTCAAGTTTGGTCCCATGTATGGGCTGGCTTGGGCTTGGTAAAATTTACATTGGCTGGATGAGGCCCGGCCCGAACCTTGACCAAGACTGCCTCATAGCCACCCTTACTTTTAGTTAAATGTTTTTTTACAACAGAAAAAATACAAATGACTGAAAGACAGATGAAGGTGAATCTGCGAGTGACATTCAATAGTGGGAAAAAAGAGAATAATCATACTGGATGCACCTATATAGTGTTTATGTATCCAAGACTCAACCCCAGAAATATAAGAATGGTCTAGCCTAAACAATTTATAGGGAATATCTCTTTAAGTATCAGCTCCTTTTTAGTGGGTTCCCCACGTAACTACATTTTTTTTTCATTTAAGTTGACCAAAGAATAAACATCTTGTTCTGTGCAATTTTTGAATCACAGTTAAGAAGTTAATCTCACCCGGGTCACAATGCCCAACAACTCTAGCTTTCGAACAGCATCTCCCACATCAAAGTTGCAGCTCTCACCAAATTCTTCTCTGATTAGTTCTTCACACCTCATGTCAAGCTCCTGTTAAATTACCAACCAATCTTACAGTGAATAAATCACTTTAAGGAGCAAACGAAACAGTAAAAGGCAGCTATCTCAAAAAAAAAGGCAGCAACTATGTGTACCTGCTCAGTAGCTTTTCCCTTTTCCATCAATGCAAAAAATGAAAGGATGACTTCTTTAACCTGCATAATTGATGTATGCCATTCAATCAGCAACTAGCCCAGCAATCACTTCCATCAAGGTTGACAACAATTTTATTGGACTAAGAGAGTACTATTCAACTAATAATCAATCATCAAATGATCGTCACAATTATTAGCTCCATACCAAATTATGATCTCATTAATTTTGATCATCAATTTCACCCTTACGATAATATATGTTCTTGGGTTAATTACTTATTACCCACCTCTAGTATGACATAATTCAAACCTGGGTGAATTTTCCGTTAAAAATTTAACTCAGTTAGGGGCAAAATTGTCACTGAGAAAAAAATGATAAAACTAAATAAAATAAAAGAGAGAAAGAAAAAGAACTCAAGAGAAAGAAAGAGATGAAAACTTTAACACAGGAGAGGGAGACAAGTAGAGTTTCCTCCATCTCTTTTCCCTCTCTCTGTTCCGATCTCGATCTGCTTCTCCTCTCTCTCTCTCCCTTTCTGGATATGATGCCGTTAATGGCATTTCCGGGCGAATTGATTGACAATCCAGTCCGAGCAATCCAAGATTTCTCAAACCCAGTTCACCGAATCGAAAATCTCACAGACCCAGTTCACCAAATCAGAGAATTTCACGGACCCAGTTCGCGAAATCGAAAATCTCATGGACCCAATTCGTTGAAATTAGAAGCTCTTACAGGCCGAATTTGTCGGATCGAAGCTTTTACAGTCCAACCAATCCAAGGGGGTTTTCACACTCGTTTCGGAGAAAACTGTAACTTTATTCCTTCTGAGTTTAGAGAAGGATCGTCTTCTTCTTCTGAGTTTAGAGAACGCTCTGTTTTTTATTTTTTGGCTGGGAGATCGTCTTCTTCTGATGAGTTTGGGTTTGACGTCGTTAATGGCGTTTCCCGGCGAGGAGGCGGCTGTGATGGGGATCGATCTCCTTAATTCAGCCATTTGTATTTGTTTTTTTGGGTAAGAGAAGTGTTAAATTTTTCTTTAGATTTGGTAAGCAGGAAGACGAAGATTTAGAAAACCAAAACCCCCAAAATTGGTCGCCGGAAACTGGAATGCTTGTGCCGGATTATGAGTTTAAAAGGTGGCGGTGATGCAGTGGTGGAGGGGGTCATTCTTCATGTTCATATTTTTTGTTAATTGGATCATTTTAACCCTCACTGACCGTCAACTAACGGAAAACTTTGGATGAAAATTAGCTCAGTTGTTAATTGATTGCAATAAACAACTGGAGGTGGTAATAAGTGGATTTTCAAATTGGGGTGGTAATTGGATCATCACCAAAAACTGAAAGTGGGTAGTAAGTAATTGACCCTATGTTTTTTTACATGAAACAATTACTGTAGATCTGGGTTGGTACTGAGTACTAACAGCTTGGACTTGCACCATTTTAGTTCACTGGATCCAATCAACAAGTTGTTGGGCCAAAATTTACTAGGGTATTCACAGAAATGCTTCATAAAAACTCATACACGCAGTCAAAATTATTAAATATGTTCCTACTGCATCCTGGAACTTGCGGAAAAGCCTTATTGACAAGTATAAAAAGACTCAAACTGCAATTTAGTTTAACCAGTGGCATATGTAACTTTGTGATCACCGAACATAATCATGGGTTGAAAGTTGAAACCACGTTAACTGAAGAACTTAAAGGACAACGGAGGCAGTTTGTAAAGAAAACCAGCTTACCTCTTGTTGAATCACATCATCACATAAGTGAAGAAGAGTGCCCTTTCCACTATCTAGTTGTTTGTCATACATGGATTGAGTAATTACGTTCCGGTATGTAGCCATGTTTTGCTGAAACCTACAGACATTCGAACCAATAGTAAGAACATAATCACCACGAACGTACAGGTCCTTGTGATATGAACATGCATGTGGGAAATGCAACAGAAAAAAGGTAATGGATGACGCCATGGCTCCATGAGCAAAATAGGAATCCACATGTGGAAGTACATCCATTCGAGTGGCCAAAATTTAGTCATTTCTCAACATAGAAAAAAGCCCGACCAGCCACTTTTTAAACTAGTTATGTGTCAAAACAATATTGCTACGTACACCAATACCAGCTACCTCTACAAAACTTGATTTTCTAAATGTTCTTTACAAGATTAGTACAGTTACAGACTATAGTGGGACTTCATATCATGTTGGACCTTTAAACTATTGAGAGTTGATGGAGAGAATTATTTCAATGTCACCAAGTCAGTTAGTCTAGGCACAAAACATAGCTGTTCTAGTTAGTAATTTGGAATAACTCAGTATAAGAACTCAGTAATAAAATGTGTATATGTGTGTGCGTGTATTGGGGAATATTGAAGGCCACAGTGAAGAGCCTTCTTTGATGGACAAATGATCTAGAGCAATCCTAATGAAATTGCGGAAGGGGCTTAAAAGAGAGGATAGTTCAGATATTTGGTAGGTTCGAATTGTTAGAAAGGCGGTGAGCCGTTTGACCCTAACGCAGCCTGCTATACTTTAAACGGGGTGTGTGTGGCTTGCAGTTATTATCCCAGGTACAAGACACTTGTGTGGCTTGCAGTTACCATCCCTTGTGCGAGACACTTGTGTCAGACATTCTACTGTTAATTGCAAAAGTTAAGGTGGCCAAAAAAGTAACTCAGTCTACTTAGAGGGAGGTTTGAAAACAATTAACAAACGTTTTTGTTTTCAACCTTATCAAGAATGAATGAATAATAATGAGAATGATCCTTTATCTTAAGTACACGGATTAGTAATGTAACAAACAAGTGGAGGATTTATTTATTTGAATGAGAATACGGCACTGGAAGGAAGCCAAGTGACGAGACTGATTAATATAGCTGCCCCCCAATTACGTCGAAAACATGCTCGTCGAGTTGAGTTACATTTTCGAATAATATGGAGAAGCAAGAGTTTCTTCCCTATGTCAATGTGTGAATTTCAGTGAATTCACTCAGTGCACGAGTGAAATTCACATATAGCACTAGCTGGAAATCCCAACAAATTAGTATCACAGATTTGTAGTACCAACCGCTTCCACGCAAAAAATGGTATCATCGCAATAGGTACCCACCACGTTTCTGCCCAACAGAATCTAACAACTTCAGCACAAGTCAAAACACTTACGTGAAGTATGTCTTAGCACAGAAACCAATCACTGCTGAAACGATGGCAAACATGACCAAGAAATCAGCTTTGGGGCTGTCGAGGGATCCCCCAACGGTAACCTGTAACAACATAATTGAAAGGTGCATTTAGTGTTACTTAAGGGAACATCAGAGAAACCCTCAATGGGTGAAAAGTACATACCAGTCCAAAAATTGCAGAACCAATAAATATGAGCCAGTCCTTTGGATTTAAAGTTGGATTTCTCTTCTCTGGCTGTGGCAGGATAAAGACAACGTCACAGTTCAAAATGGATGCTGACGGCTTAAAAGACATAACCAAAATGTCTTCTAAAGAAAGAGACATACAAGTACTATTTCCATATCAGCCATTGGGATGTTTCTGAAATGCTTTACAACTATTCCTCGTTCTGACTTCTCACTGGTACTTGCTCGCCTTCAAATCCAACAGTCTTGTTAGAAATAAAAAACATGTGACTATGCGATTAACTATGTTTCATATTCCCGTTTACCTCAACTAACAAGGTAACAGTGGGTGATACTTGAAACCCTAAAATTGCTGCAATTTTCAAGCATAAGATGGAACCACCCAACACAAAATGATACGATATTTGAGCACCATTGGCCAGTATACAGTACATATGTGACAAATAGAGATAAAAGATTCTACCAAATTATAGGGAGAGCGAGAAACAAAAGTTTCAGAAAATTTGAAGTCAAACTCTAACTTGGACCATAGTAGCTAACATAATACAGAATTTAGGAGCCAGGTAACCGACCAACTATTCAAAGCTTTCAGATTAAGTAATTTTGTTTTTCTCCTTGAAGAAACTAGTAATCCACTCTACACCAGAAAATCCTTCTATGGAAGACAGTCATAGTCTTAGAGGTGATGCTGATAACATAATTAACAAGAAGGGGTATCAGATATTTCCAGGAAAGTTGATGTGTATATCTCTTATTTGAACCAGGCAGTGGCTTTGGTTATGTCTGGGAGTTTCTTAATCTTTTTAATTCATTTTTACTGTAAGTTCAGAATTCATGTAAGCCTCATTCTGTTAGCTTCTTATGCATCTTGAGGCATCTAACGCCATCTAAGCCTTCATACTTCCAATAACAAACACCAATAATGAACACCTGAAGTAAGGCCAGGAATTTTGATAGGCAGGTTCAACAAGCTTAGAATCCAAGGAGTTCCACCTCAAAACCAATTGGCTATGAGTGTGTCGCATACAAACTTTCTTTATCCAGTGACTACAAAATGTTCTGAGAAACCTGTGAATGTATCGAGGAAAAACCTCTACATAACATTACTATATAATCAGAATAAGGGACAGTTACAGCATTTTGTCAAAGAGAACTCAACCACACAGAAAGGAGTAGGCACTAAAGTTTCATTCGCTCTGATGAAGTTGGAGACAATATAGTGGCATGGAAGAACAAGCTGTACAATTCTCAGTTTTCGTTAACCGCTGAAGAAAATTACCCGTGAATGAAATATTATCATATTTTGATTGAACTGTCATTTCTTTTTGAGTCACAAATGGTTGTTCCACTAACATGAAATTGATTACCTGAAATACATACTTGAACCCTAACTAATCATTATATTGATAGGTATTGGAGCAAGTCCTTCATTATTGCGAGTCCATTGGTACTTTTATAATTCCTCGTAGAAAAGGTGGTCTGAAGGTTCCATTCTAATATTTACAAGTTGAAAGCAAGAGGTATGAGAGCATGAGTATGAACTATGAACTTGAGAAGTATGAAGCTCTGAATAAAGGCATGTTACACTATGTGTCCATATACAGGACGGAAATATAGGTATCCAGGTCTAAACCATGAGCTGCGTTTCTGCCAATTCCCTCTTCTCGACAAAGAAGCATTAAATCCTCATCCCTAAATAAGTTCCGAGTACCAAACAGCAGGAGAGCTAGTTCATAAAACTTCATACAAAAAGAAAATTACAAAAGTTTAAAGCAGAAGTACAATAATATGTTAGGACGGAAAAAAGATGATTAAATTGCAACATTAAGGCACACAAAAAATAATCATGTGAGTAATGTCTTATCGCACAAAAGGAAACAAGTAGTGCAGAAAAGATGCTGAACAACTTGATACTGGAAGAAAGATGACGATGCCTTCTATGCTTTTGGACAGATATTCAATTTTTGGGAAAAAAAGTAACTTCAAAATCATCAGAGAAAACCATTTAAACTTGAAAAGCGAAGTGAATACCTGTAGACGACAATTATCCTATCAAAAGTGGGTTCTTGGATGGTGATCTTGCCGAATAAATTGCGCAAACTAGGGAGAAAGCAGAAAAGTAATGTCATTGGCATCCAATAAATGTAGGAATTGACAGCTTAAGTAAAATTTCGCTAGAAATCCCAGTAATAAACTGAATTATTTTGCGGGTGACTTGGTTAAGTTCGTTCTGTTTTTAAACTCTAAACAATGTGATGCACATTAGTTTCATCACTAGTACCTGAATTCCATGTTTTCAAGTCGGATCCGCTCAACATACATGTCATCATGGTCCATCTCAGTACTAAATCCGTCATCTTTTTTCACATCGTTCTTGTGCTGGGAACTAGAATGTCTGGATCTTTTCAGTCTGCAAGTTCCATAAACTAAGATGTTAAATACAAAATGTAGAAAGAAGGTTTAACCAGCAAGATGAGATGATTGGAGTATTTGAGTATACTTCTGGGCCCTCTTAGACCTGATTGTACTTTAACATACTTGTCCAAGCTGCATCTAAGAGTTCAGGATTGAAAATTAAACAATGCTGATGTAGCTCAACGTTTACGGTACCTAGAGATCCTTAAAATCCATTTCCACAAACGCGCAACGAGTGTGTCAACTTTCTCCATGAAGAAGTAATCAGTTGTTTGATCAATACCAATGCCACGGCGGAATATTATATACTACAAAACCAAGACATGTATTCAGTACAAAACGTAGGCAAAAATAATTCTATATATTTTACGGGTAAACCAAAAATTACTTATCCAGTGTACCGGGTTAACACATACGTATATGCAACTGGGTGGAATGATGGATACATAATGCTCTGGATAGTTGTAAACTCAAAGCGGCCTTTACATTTTAAGCAGCAAATAAAAGCAAACGCAATTCACCCGATCCCTAAATATCCCCATTCTTTCTCCAAATCCAAGTCTTTAGAAAGCTAAATTTATATCATTACCTTATCAGAAAAGACTGGAAGATCATGGCGAGGATGCTCGGAGAAAAACCTCTTCAAAAGCTTGTGGTCGAGCTGAAGTCAATAAATTCAGGGATTATGCATGGATAGATTGTGTACCCAGAGTGAAAAACAGGTACAGTCAGGATATCAGACATACTTTTCTTCGTTAAAAATCACAAACCTTAGATTCGTCAACTTTTATAGGAAGATGTAGAAGATACTGCCCTGATAGTGCGACATCTATATCATCTGCAGTGGCAATCTTGAAATTGCTTTTCTCCATTATCTGCAGTGAAGTATGTGTGGGTGTCAATTTTGTAATGAATATTACTACATTGTACATTTATTTCTTACAACAGTGTTCCCCTCATAGTTGAACGATCATTATTTAGCTTGTCATTCTTGGGTTTTGAATAAGAAAGACTAATTGATCTTTGGATCTGTCTGGAGAAAAGAAGCATCCTTGCATTTTTTGGCCCAAGAAATATTTTCCGGGTTATTGGCTCTTGTTGCTTGGATATTACTATATTGTAAAGTTTTTTCCTACAACAGCCAATGAATTGCTTAAGCGACAACAAGAGGTCACTATGATAGGATCTTCGTAGCCACCAACCCCCCGCCCAAAAATCATTGCATTCAACTAAAAGAATGACCATCCGAATTTGCAGTTACCTTGATTAAAATCATTGAACTAAACAGGTTACATGTTATCTTCTCACAAACACAAAATTCTATGTAAACAATTTTTATAGGACAGTAAACCTGCCTGAAATAAATGTGACAGAAACTTCTGCTCGAGATTATCGGTTTCTTCCTGAGTTAGGTTCTGCTGATCCAATTTCTTCGTCCCGCTCACAGGGTCAAAGAGAGCATACATTTCCTGCAAACATGCAATGAACCAAATAGAAATCAAACAGAAGTTTTGGCTTCTTTCCTTATCAAAAGAAATCATGTTTCATCTCATTTAGTACACACCATGATATCATATTATCATCACTAACTTACCATAAGATTCTCGAACCGCAAATGGTACCAAGCACGAATTGTGCACTCCACTCTCTTGCTGAGTTTCAAAAATTCAGCTCGGTCATGACTATGTTCTGCAAAACAAGTTGTTGATGCATTCCCACAACTTCACCATAAGAAAAAACACAAAATGCTCCACAAAGCAACGAGCTTTCACACTCAAATGAGATAATAAATTAGGGCAAAAAATGAGATATTTTGGAGGAAATCACAAAATGCTTTCAGAATTGTGAGATTACCAACAAGATTGGCCAGAGTAGAGATGATTTTGGGCTTCAGAACTGGAATGACGGACTCGCGCTCGAGTCGAATCACATCTCTCCTTTTCCTATCCATTATCTCTCTTTCTCTCCAAAAATGGCGAGCACTGGTAGCAAATTGGTGTTGATTTTGCGAAGAAGAAGAAGAAATCCGATGAATTTTCCATTGGGGAAAGATACGAGAGACCAAAGCTAGGGTTTTGCATTGATTTGGCATTCGAAATGATAGCCAGTGAAACCAGCAACAGAGAAAGGGAGAAGAAAAAAAGCATCTCCGTAGTGGTATTTCAGTGTGAGGAGACACAATTGGCAAAAAGCACTTCTGACACAAATCACCCTTTTAGTGTTCATTGATGTAAAACTAATCTAATGGTTCATAGTCAGCCGTAAAACTAATCTAATGGTTCATAGTCAGCCAGTTAGATTAGTTTTACATCAATGATCAAAAATCAATCTAAGTTCTACACCTAAGCTCTAAATGCTGTGTCTCTCTAGGCTGTCTCTCTACTCTCTACACTCTACACATGAGCTCTCTCTCTAGGCTCCAAATCAATCTAACACTATGTTTGGGAATGAGGTGAGAAAAATAATAATGAAAAACTTTAATTTATGTGAGAAAAGAAATTATAAGAAATGATTTAGATTTCTCACATATTTGTTTGGATTACTTAAGAAAGTGAGAAATGATAAGAAAGTGTTATACTTTCTCACCTCCTTTGTTTGGTTAGCATATTAATTGAAAAGAAAAGAAACTATGTTAAAGATATTACCAAAATAACCTTCATTAATATTATGATTAGGCAATGTTTTATTTTTTTATGGCTAATTCTGTCACAACAAAAATATTGACACTCATATAGTTTTTTCTTTTCTCACCAAATCTCACCACTTTTGGTGAGAAACAAAAATTAGATTATGTGAGATTTCTTTTCTCATGCTTTCTCACGAATCTCACCTAAAAAGTAATCCAAACACAAATGAGAAAACCTTCTCTCACCAATTCTTTTCCTTTCTCACCAAATCATGTAATCCAAACACATTGTAAGAGTTTTTCATCAAAGTAGTGCTAAAGGCATGGGTTATGATCTAGTCTATATTGGTATACCTCAAATAAAAGAGGATAAGCCTAATTCTCTATTGCCCTTATAAGGTTTTGTCTGTTTCTTTATCGTTTTGCCATTTTAAATGTGTTTTTGCGGTTTGCCCTTCTCCCTACACCACTCTCTATCTCTCCCACCCTTCTCTGTTCTTCTAGACTTCTTCTACACGACGCTGCTCGGTCCTTGCTTTCTCTCTTCTTTTTCCTTGTCTACCGCTCCATCGTCGTCATCCTTCCCATTTCGTCCAACTACCTCGTCCATCCTCCTTCTTCCACTTAATTCAAACTGTATGAGAGCTTTTGTTGAATCAAACCGAATATGAGCTCTCCGGTCCACTCTATACAGCGAGAGATGGGATTTCCGTCGGTGAATGACAATACCGCTGTGATGCATTTGAAAGGTGCGCCCTTGTGATGTAAACCCTCTCGGTTGTCGCACTTTTCTCTTATTCTATCTTATATCCCCTTTTCTATTTTGATTTAGGTGGTTTGTAGGTCGTTATATTGCTTGCATGTCGATTTTGTTTTGATTCTGGGCTTGATTGGTTTATGAATCCTAAATTGTTTATTTGTGTTGGTTTCCAGTTCTGGGTTTAGTCAGTTTCAAGTTATTTTGTCAATTGGGGGCATCGATGTCACAGTTTCTTATATTCTCTCTTAATTCTCTGGTATTATGTACCCCCTTCTCTGATTTTGTTTTTTATACCATGAAATTTGGGTTTAGGCACTCTATTTCTAATAATCTTTTGGTGGCGAATCGCTCACTGGTTTAGTAATGATGGCTTAAGATTTGAATTTGCAGGCATGTGGAGTCATTGAAGGAGCTCTGAGAGTGTAGTAGGCCTCCAATTCATCTAGGTATTTTCTCTAATTCAATTGTCCCGTCATGTTTGGGTCTTTCATTGTTTCAGTAGTTTATCTTGCTGACTTACTCATCGTCGCATTATCACTTGATGCTTTAGTGCTCGCAAAGTATTTTCTGTTCGACTGTTCGGATTTACCCTGAATTTTGAATGTTTTTTTCCTTAGTTGTTGCAAAAAGTGCAATTTTTTTTTCTAAAGTGGTGTTATGCGAACACGGTTGGTGTTATGTGACTAGTCTCCTTATACACAATTAACTCTTTCAAGTCAACATTTTTAAGGTATTGATGCTCTAATTATGTGATCAGTCGTAACCTACTTCATTTACGTGGAATTAGATCCAAGTTATGTTAAATGAGTTTTATACTAGGATGTGGTCTCATATATTTCCTGAGCCCATTTGATTGCCTGAATCATACATCCGTCACTTCTACGAGTAGTGATACTCCCTCCAGTACTGCTAGAATATGGATTAGGATTGGAACGATAACTCTTGAATACTCTTTAAGAAATAGATGTCTTGCCTTTACAGGACAATTGGGTTCTATACTACACCTAGCTTGCAAACTAAAATGGTAATTTAGAAGTTTGTAACTAGAAGGACTAAAGAAGGTAATATTTCTTCTTCCGCTGAAATTGTGTGTAGTCTTCAAGAAAAAGAACTATACTGAATTTAACGACTCGCAGATTAGAAACTTCCATGCTTCTAGGGACCAATCAACATTTCCTGTAACACTGGTTCAAGTTTGAAGAACCATATTTGGTAAAACAATAAGCATGAATCTGCTTCAACGTTTATCAATGATTATGCAGGCCATCGTGAGTATGGTGTGAAATTATTTCATTGCATGATACTTATATGTGTAATTGTTTCAATGGTATGACTATTAGTATGTGGAATACTGCAAGATTATATTACAAAAGGTAATGAAGATGTACATGTTGGAAATCCACTTTAGAGTGATGGTTTCTTTCGTTCATGGAAAAGCACTTTTTGCAGCTACAACGGAAAGAAACATGCCCGATGTTGCGAGTCCACTTATGTGTATGAGCATGTGCAGCTGCGTCTTCACTTTTTGGCTTGCATTAATAGGTTGCCCGACTATCACCTCATATGGAAGAGGTCGGGACTTGGGATTGAAGTATGAGTTTACTTGTCCCTAGATTGTTTTTACGTCACTTATGTTCGTGTCTTCATTCAGTGATGTGAAATTATGTCATTGTAAGCTGCTTAAAGGTGTAATCGTTTCAATATCGTGGCAACTAGTATCGTGGTTATTTTTGCATTGGATTGCACAAGGCAATGAGGATGTACCATGTTAGATATCCATACTTTTTAGTAATGATCTCTTCCCTCTAGGCAAAGCAAATATTATTTTTGCAGCTATAACAGTAGGAAACACACGTGATAAATAAAACAAATATAATTAGATGGAGTTTCAAATTCAAAAAAAAAAAGATTACTTGGAGCTTTAAAATTGAGCACCAAAATGTGAAGTAAAGAAAAACATACACACCATTAACTAACTGAAAAATATGGACTATGGACTATATATGTCACTTTAGAAATCACATTATGATTTCACAATTTTAAGTCGTTCAAAAAATAAACCAGCCGCCAACCAAGCCATTACTGGTGCAATATAATTCTAGCACTTCCCGCACTTCTAACCAAGAGAAAGACTGATTCGGGAATACAATTACTGATTTAGAAGTTATGGGATCATGATGCGATTTCAAGTAGTGTGTTGGAGATACATTATCGACTGAATAGCAAAACGTGATATCATAGTACGAGATATAACTTAAAAATGCAGGAGCACAATATATTTTACACTATAAAAAATGTGAATCATTTGCTTGGGATCAAAGATGGTGGAAAATTTGCAAGATGATAATTATCATTCAGCAGTGTCTGACATTTTTTTGACACTTGTATCCATCAATCTATTATATATATGGAGATCATGTCTAGATCTTCAACATAAGAAGATTGCAGAGCTCTAGCTGGTACTTCTACAAATATGAAATGAGCATCCTATCTTACTTCATGACTTGGGCATTCACCTGCAACAGTCTCCTCTTCTTTTATGTGACAATATGTATAGTTATTTCACTTGCTAGCAATTCAATTTCTTACAGTAAGTCAAAGCATATTGCTATTGACTTCCATCTTTTGAGGGAATAAGATGAATTGTTCAGTGATTATGTTAGCTCAATTCACCACTTGCCGATATTTTTGCGAAGTCACTATCTCTTGGAGCTTTTGTACAACTCTCAACTTGGTTTGGGTGGGGGTGGGGGCATGTTAGAGTATGAGGTGTAGCTTGGCCAACATAGAGAATCTGGATGTAATTAGTATAGAAGGTAGATTAGAGGTACTTAGTTGTAAATATATTTTGTTGTGGTTGTATATAACTGAAATGTTTTTGATTATTTTGATTTCTCAAATATGGATGACTGGGACGGATTTGAATTCAGTGGCGGTTGGCAACAAGTTGTTGGTAGGCAGCGATGCAATATTGCGAGAAATACCATTAAATACATTGACACAGTGCATGCCACCTACAAAAATAAGGATGCTTTTGACTGACACTGGTATTTTTGGGTTCAATGTATTTGCCTAAGAAGTATTCCACGCATCTATACACCGCGTTGGTCGTTGTCGAAAAACTCGTAATAACAATACATAAATATGCAAATACCCCCCCCCAAATGTGTCGTATGACTGGATAGATTATTGTACGTACCACTCACTCATCCTTGCGATGGTCGAATTAAGATGATACGATAATAATTTTTTTGTGTTGCATTATAGTTTGATTGTTTATCTGAATTTTAAAATGATATTTTATGTCTTTTACGCAGAATTCTCCTCGACAGTTAACTGTATTTTAGCAAGAAAGTCTCCGATGCGGTGATAAACTTTGATGCAAGAACAATATATCTCACATCTACCGAAGATCCGCATATAATCAGATTTCAAGTTGGGATGGATAAGACATTTCCGATTTTAGAGTATCCGCTACCTGAAAGATGTGCATGGCTCCGTTGAACGTCACCGGGCAAAACACGCCGACTTCATGCAAGCTGTGCAAAATGTCTACAGTAATCTTATGTAAGTATTAAGATTACTTACATTTTGTGTGTTTAATTATTTATTTTTATACGAGAAAAAGAAATGCAATTAAGTGATGATGGGGTTGGTTTGGAGAAGATGCAATGGTGCTTTTTTTTCCTTTCTCACAACCCTTAAATTAACATGTTTCCTTTTTTTATTTCTACATGTTACTGTGAAAGTAGAGCCTTCTACCAAGTTTATTACCGGCCCTTGCTCTTGATAGTGGAGTTAACAGCATTCTATCATCTTGTAGATATTCCCAAGATCCTTTCCAAGAGTGTCTTTATCGACACGTGAATTTCTTTTCGGAAATATCGTCCTACTAATTTAACTCGCAAGTGAGACCAGTATAATGAAAATAATTTTATTTTAGCCAAAGATGAGGACACTGCATGTGGCTTATTCAAGTACAATGTAGATTTATTCAGTCACTTGTATTAAATTTTCTAGAATGATGATGAGGAAGTGGATGTGATGATTGACTTGAGCATCTTTCCGCCGAACTTTTTACATGATATCAGCTGAGTAGTTATTAATCACAGCAACCAGTATAATGCCAGCTACAAGAAAATGAGGAATGAGGATGGATGTCATGCGTGAAACGATGTAATTGAATTGCTACGTACAAAATTGTTTTTTATGCTAGCAGTTCCCCATTCTATTTATTTCTTTCATAGTTGACCAGGTTTTGGGAATAAGAGGATGATTGGAAGACAATGAGATGCTTGATGGAGTTGGGCAACTTTATCTCTCCCCTTTGTAACTTCCGAACGTCCACTTGACTTTTCTTGCCTGTTAACATTTGACCATAAGGTACATTAGTTGAAAAAAATGATACACAGTACATTACAATAAAAATTAGAGTCACGACATAAGTCAACACATTAGATATTCTCGTGTCACACTATGTTGGGAAAGTTTGTAATGGTATGCCCTTCTTGACCACAATAAGAACACTTGTACTTCTTCCCTCTCGACCATCGTCTTCCAACTTCTGAAAATATCATCGTTGTTTGTGGGGCTCCACGTTTCACTGATTTTGCGTGTAGATGAGTAACGAGGCTGCGTATCTTTGAAGGAATCGTAGATTTGTCCCATTGAAGACGATATGGCACTGTCTCAATTATCCCAACATAATCTTTCCTCTTGTAGTCCGCACTTTAGGTTTGGTGTGTGAATTTATACATGACAATCACCGTTTAAATCAGTCATCTCATCATCCTTCCCTAATTCAGGAAATTTTCTCTCAACATGGCACCACACGCACAAGCGTGCCATCTCTCTGGAACTTTTTACATTCACAAGACCATATATTCAACGTGACATACACTCTATAGGAGTCGAGCTTCCTTTTCGTTACATGGAATTCTAAGTCTGAATGGTGCTTGACACATACCATAATCTCATTGTCGTAGTTTGAAGCCATGATCTTCTCGCGCGATGGGGTTAACTTTGTTTTTCCACAACTTTGCCTTTTCTTGTCTGTTACCGAACCACCGACACATCATAATCATAACAAACGTAAAATATGAGAGTATGCATTGGCACCTAACACTCCATGACATCGAGTTCATGACTTCTGCGTAGTTAGATTGTAAATATTGTATCTAGTACTTCGTAGGAACGCCCGACTCTGTTTTTGTGGAGGACTAACATCCCAAAGGTATTCCGCAATCGTACGCATTTTTCCCTATATCTCACGTTTTGCTAACAACTTCACAACGATTATTTCAAGTACAATGCACATTCATAGTTTGATTTGTTTGAATATTTAAAACGATATTTTGTGTTCTCTTACGAAGAAATCTCCTCGTCACTCAACTATATTTGAGCAAGGAAGTCTCCGATGCGGTGATAAACTCTGATGCAAGAGCAATATATCTCACATTTGGCGACGATCTCCAGGTAATCAGATTTCGAGTAGGAGTGGATAAGGCATTTGCATTTAGGAGTTTATCTGCTTCCTTGAAGATGTGCATGGCTCCGTAGAACGTCACGGTGCAAACCACGCAAACATCATGCAAGCTGTGAAAAATGTCTACAATAATCCTATGTAAGTATTAGAATTACTGACATTATGTTTGTGTAGTTATTTATTTGTACACATGAAAAAAGAAATGCAAATGAATTATGATGGGGTTGGTTTGAATAAGATGCAGTGATGTTTTTTTCCTACAACTCTTATATTCACATTTTTTCTTCCTTTCTTCTTTCTACCTGCTACAATAAAATGAGAGTCTTCTATCGGCTTTATTTCCACCTCTTGCTTTGGGTTGTGGATGAATTGAGAACATTCTATCACCTTGGTAATATGCCTAAGGATCCTTTTCATGAGTGTCTTGATCGGCGCGTTGATTTATTTTGGAAATATAGTCTTAGTGATTCCACTCGCAAGTGGGACCATTATATGAAGATGATTTCATTTTGGCTAAATATGTGGACAATGCACGTGGCTTCTTCATGTACACTAGAGAATCATTTTATCAAAATTTCAAGAATGATGATGACGAGGTGAAGGTGATGGTTGACTTGAGCGTCTTTGCGCCGGACCCTCTGCATGATGTCAGCCGGGCAATTATTGATCAAGGTAATTAGTACAATGCAAACTGCAAGAAGTGCATGATGTATGTCGTTGTTGAATGGAGGTAATTGAATTGCTACTTACATTTTTTTATGCTAGCAGTTGCATATACTTCTTTTTTGTTCCCATACTTGGCCAAATTTTGGGAATAATATGATGACTCGAAGACAACGAGTGGCTTGATGAATAAGAAGTCGTAAAATATTTATTGCAAAATCCTACAAGCGTTCAAAGTTGATGTTGAAAGTGTTTCGTCTATTGTACCGTTCAAAGTGCCGAGAAGACTTTTGCCACTTAATATGACATGTAATTGTGAGGTTGGTTAAAAACACTAACTTAAATTAACGAGTTCTAACACATTAAAAAAATTACCATTAAAATTAAAAGGCAAAATTGCATCGGTGGTACCCATATGGAATGGTTTTGGTACCCATAGTTTGAATCACTCAACCCAAACTTTGATTCTTATGCATACGTGGTACCCGTCTTTGACGGACGTCAAATATTTGGACCGAACGAGTCACGTGCTTGGCACATGAGATTTATTGGAGGGCTCACTCGTAATTGTGCCTCCTCCATCACCGTAACTTATGTACTGCGCTTCATAAATGGAGTAGTATGACCATTAATTCCCTCCCCCCCCCATTTAAATTTTCAGAGACTAGGGTTCTTGTTTTGCATCGCTATTTGCGGTGGCTGTGAAGAGGGGCAACCGAACCAGCCATGGATCGGGTCTGCAACTGTGGAGGACTCTGCAAGCCGACTACATCCTGGTCAAATGCGAACCCAGGTCGGAGGTTTCTTGGATGTGCCAGATATGGGGTAAGTTCCGAAATTTGTTGATTTTAGTTGCTCAACCTGTAAATCCTTATGCTGGACTTGGTTTGTGACCTGATTTAGAGAATAATTTTGATTACAGAGTCGAGATTGTTGTGGATTTTTCTTGTGGTTTGATCCCCCAATGTGTGAAAGGTCTGTTGAAGTGATTCCTGGGCTGCTTAGAAGGATTAACAGGGTTGAGGATGAGATGAAGAAATGGAAGGTTGTTGCTGCAGCTATGACAATTATTTGCCTAATTCTCCTGGCAATTCTTGGTTCCAAATATGCTGGGAGATCTTGGAAAGACTACTAGGGGTGGGTTTGATTACCAGAAGCTATTTTAATAGCCTGATGAAAATTGGATTTAATTGTTAGTTGAGTGATATGCCAGTTAGTTATGAGGTGATGCTTATTAGGATTGTTTTGGTGTTATTAGTTTTGGTAGGCATTGCAATGAAATGTAACATCCTTGTGGTTATGAAATGAATGAATGTGTCTTTGTTGGAAGTTTTGCGCAAACAATACGTTTTACACTTTAATGCCTACGAACCATTAAAGTTGAAACGTTATCGTGTGACACATTGAATGTACACAACGGTAACAACATCGATTGACCGTACACAACGATAACGACATCGGTTGACCGTAATCGTCTGACACTTTCATTGTCTTGGAACAATTACGGAGAACTGTTATCGTGTCACTTTTAATATCTACTGCTTTTCATCATTTTATAAAACAAAATAGTATAATAAAGGAAAAAAATTACAAAATCATACACAAAACACAATTCACTGGAATAAATTAGCACCAAATTACTGTCCACCAAAAACTTCAAAAATTCTCTTAGCAACTACACATTGCAAACATCTAGTCATTACAAGACTCGAAAAGAGAACTACAAAAAAGAACCAGTAGAATTAGAAAGTTACAATCCAGTCATTACATGACTCCAAAAGAGAATTTGCTAATACAATCTGGTCCAAAAACAGATTCCAAAAGAGAACTTGCTAATAATAAATAGTACAAAAATCAGATTCAGACTTCATGTCACTCCACTACTGTGGCTGCGCTTGCATTTTTATTCCTTCAATATTTTGGGTTGCCTTAGTTGGTATTAGCTGTGATAGATTGAGCAATCCAGCTATTTGAGATCCCCTTAGAGATGCTGACATTGTGAAACTTGATAGTCGATCAGCTTGTGTTCTCTGTCACACATCAAACAAATGTATATTAGTAGTATCAAACTTGGTATTAAAATGTAGTGCAAAACATGATATTAAAACATGGAATTACCTTATCTCTGGGAGAAAGTTGAGGTCCCTGTTGAGTAGTTCCTAAATTGACATTTTCATTTCCAACCCAGTTTCCATCCTACATAAAATTGCCTATTTAAGATTAACATTGACATGATGATGCTTGAGAATAAATACAACCAAATATACACACAACTCCTTACCACATAAGACCAACCATTATTTGTTCTAATTGCTATTGCTCTCAACCTATTTTGCTCTGCCCTTTCTGCAACTATTTTGTTCCGACCTGGGTTCGCATTTGACCAGGATGTAGTCAGCTTGCAGAGTCCTCCACAGTTGCAGACCCGATCCATGGCTGATTCGGTTGCTTCTCTTCACAGCCACCGCAATAGGGATGCAAAACAAGAACCCTAGTCTCTGAAAATCGAAATGGAGGGGGGGGAGTAATGGTCCTACTACTCCATTTTGAAGTACAGTACATAAGTTAAGGTGATGGATGAGACACAATTACGAGTAAGCCCTCCAATAAATCTCATGTGCCAAGCACGTGACTCGTTGCGTCCAAATAATTGACATCCGTCAAAGACGGGTACCACGTATGCATCAAAATCAAAATTTGGGTACTGCAGATGCGTGATTTCAAACTATGGGTACCAAAACCACTTCAAAATCAAAATATGGGTACCACCAATGCAATTTTGCCAATTTAAAATTGAACCACCACTGTCTCTTACCCTTCCCTCGGGATCTAAAAGGAACAAAAAAAACTTGTTCACTTCCCTTCCTCTCTCCCTTTGTAAATTCCGGACACCCCACTCCCCCATTTTCTTCTTCGTCTCGACCACTTCTTCTCTCCCAATCGCTCTCTCTTGACACTGAAATGGTCGATTGTCGCTCGTACGTTGTCAAGGACGTCGTAGGCGTACTCGAATTGACCCAAGTCCAGTCACAGTCACCTTCGTGCCGATCTTCTTCTCCGACGTCGGTTGCGGCTGCGGCTGCGACGACATTGGCTACGTCATCGGCTCCTCCTCTTGTTCCAAACGAAGTCCACCAAGAATCCCAAGAGGTTAGTTTTTTGTAGTTTATTTTCTTCAAAATTATGTTTAGAAAAAATAAATTATGTTCTATTTCTGTAAAACTGATGTCAAATTTGAATTATATACGTGATTATTTGTGTAAAAATGGTAAAGTTGAAACGTATTAGCTTTCTCACGGAAAGGCACGCCATACGGGCGTGAAGACAGAAGTTGGGGCACCATGTTGGGGCACCATGTAACTACAACGTGCCACCATCGGCGAGCCAACTCTCTGTGAAAGGCTCACAAGGAAGGGCCAACCGTAGCAGTTGTTAGCCCATTCACTGTTGTTTAATTTGTGAACACTTGTTGCATTTTTTGAAGAACTTGTTGAATGTCTTTGATATTGAAAAGACACATCTAATTGTTTCATTTTCTGGTGTTAGCCCTTTTTAACACTTCTAATCATTGAATTTTTGAACACTTGTTGCATTTTTTGATCTTGAAGAGCCTTTGACACTTAATTATTGAGATCTAATTGTTTCATTTCTAGTGACCTAACAGAATTTAATGCCATTGGCTTAAAGCATGTGATCTAATTGTCTGGAAGTAGTTTCTAGGACATATTCAGTCTCTTACAGCATGGAATGAAACAATCAAGGGGTGCGGTGTCTTGAAGTTTGGCACACGGAAGGGGTGAAAGTGTCTTTTCCCAAACTAGAAGGGGTGAAGGCGTCAGTTGTGACAAAGTCTTAGTGGGAAGTTTGAAATAAAGCAACCCATTGGAGCAATAGACACTTTTTTTTTTTAGG
Organism: Linanthus parryae; assembly: GCA_023055425.1. Classification (NCBI taxonomy): domain Eukaryota; kingdom Viridiplantae; phylum Streptophyta; class Magnoliopsida; order Ericales; family Polemoniaceae; genus Linanthus; species Linanthus parryae. The sequence continues at coordinate 12,010,537 of JALGPY010000014.1, forward strand.
GAAAGACTTTTATTTAATTAGGAAATAGTTGGGCTTATGAGGCCCATTACATCATTTGATAATTGTTTTGATGCCCAATGGGGCTCACTACCGGTCCAGCTATCATAATCCACAATTTGGGCTCCGTATTTAGCGTGTTCATGGGCCAGCCCATTTGCACTTCGACCGACATAGCTAAACTCGATCCACTCGAAGCTTCGGGAAAGCAGGAAGGCGTCCATTAATACTATACCCGTTTCCGAGATGGCTTTCCCCTTTCCTCTTCTTATCTCTTCCAATTCTCTCACCATCATCTGAGCATCACTCTCCACCACCAATCTCCGGCAACCCTTCTCTGCTGCAAAACGAACTCCATCCCTGATCGCTTGAGCTTCAGCGGTCATGGATCTCGTCCCTAGAGGAATTCTTCTCGCAAAACCCGCTATGTAGCTTCCTTTGTGGTCTCGGATTACACCCCCGGCGCCGGCTGTTTGGGTTCTTTGATTCCACGCTCCATCTACATTAAGCTTGAGGTGTTCCACCTCCGGCGGTCGCCATTTTTGTGGCTGTGGGGCTTGTGACGGTTGTCTCTTTTCTTGTGCCGCTTCAAACGCTTCAATCTTCTCTGCTGCAGATCTGGCGATAGCTGGGCCATGCAACTGCTTTTGATTGAAGATCCATTGATTTCGATTACTCCACAGCTCCGCTATGCACATACAGATAAGTCTCCGATCTTTCTCTCTTTCCTTTGATTTCATCTGTTCTTCGAACCACCCTCTGAATTCGGTGTTTTTAAGTTGCAGATCCATCCCTGGGAAAGCTGAACGCCACGTGTCCTTTGCTGTTTTACAACGGAGAAAAATATGAGTTTCATCCTCCTTATCTGTTCCGCACAACTCACAATTTGTTTGGATTGGAATGTTTCTTCTGGCAAGATTCATTTTTGTTGGGAGGTCACCTCTCCAACCTCTCCAGACTGGATACATGCTTCGTTTTGGAATTTTAAATTTCCAAAATTTCGGTAGCCATTCTTCTTCTGTTGGTTCCGATCTATGTTCTTGATGTTGGACTTGTTGGAATTGCTTTCTGGCCACTTGGTAACCGGTCCGGACACTGTACTCACCTGTATCCGTGAGATTCCAGGCTAGGGAGTCCGAGATCGGTTGAGTTGTAATGGGAATTTTGACAATCTCTTCCACATCAACGGGCCAAAAGGACTCCCGAAGCTTCTGGATGTCCCACTGCCCATGACCTTGGATGATGAAGTCTTGAACAAGCGTTTCTTGATCTTCTGACACTGTGATAGGTTTGTACGGATAGTCCCTTTGGACCCAGGGGTCTTTGAAAGCTCTAACTCTGTTTCCACAGCCGATGCTCCATTTCATTCCCTCCATGATGATGCTCTTGCTTGCGAGGATGCTCCTCCAGGTATAAGAGCACTGAGAGGAGCCTTCCACTTCAAAAATGTTTTTGTTCGAGCAATATTTGCTTAATAAAACCTTACTAAGCAAGCTGTCTGGGTTGTTTAAGATCCTCCAAAATTGTTTGCCCAACATAGCTAAGTTAAAACTTTGGAGATCTGCAAAGCCTACTCCGCCTCTTGCTTTACTGTTCTTCATTGAGTCCCACGAAACCCATGAAATCCCCTTGCTCTCATCTTCATGGGCCCAGAAAAATTTCCTGCAGATGCCTTCAATTCTCTTGCAAACTGACTGTGGGAGTTTGAAACATCCCATTGTGTAAGTAGGAATCGCTTGGGCCACAGCTTTGATCAAGGTTTCACGACCGGCAAAGGAAAGTGAGTGTTTCTTCCAAGCTTTACATTTCATTTCCACTTTTTCTGGTACAAAATTGAAGTCTAATGTCTTGTTCTTCCCAAGCGTTGTAGGTAGACCCAGGTAGCGATCGTGAGACGCCACCAGCACCACTCCAATTCTGCTGCTCAGCTCTTCCTGTCTCTCCTGTGTAACATTAGCCGAGAAAAGAATAGCACTTTTATCCAAATTTACATTTTGTCCTGAAGCTAATTGATAGTCATGTAATAATTGTAAAATGTAATCTAATTCTTCCTCTCTAGCTTTAGAAAAAAGGATACTATCATCCGCGAAGAATAGATGTGAAATATTAGGGCCATTCCTCGAAGTAGAGAAGCCGGAGATTCTTCGCTCGCTTGTTGCTGCCTTTAGGCTTCTGGACAGAGCTTCGCCACACAGAAGAAACAAGTACGGTGAGAGAGGGCATCCTTGCCTCAAACCCCGTTCAGGTATAACTTCTCCACAAACTTTTCCTTCGTATGCAAACGAAAAAGAAACTGTTGTAATGCAATCCATGACTAGCTGGATCCACTGATCTCCGAAACCAAACCGGTTCATGCACACTTTTAGAAACGACCATTCAACTCGGTCATACGCCTTAGACATGTCGATTTTCAAAGCAAAACTCCCCCATCTATCTTTTTTCCGGTATTTCATCGAATGCATTAACTCAAAAGCGAGTAAAATATTATCCGTGATTAGGCGACCAGGAACAAAAGCACTTTGAGTGTCTGAGATAAGATTAGGAAGTACCTCTTTCAACCGGTTTGCCATAGTTTTAGTCACAAGTTTGTAAACCACCGAACAAAGGCTAATCGGTCTTAGGTCCGTAGGCTTCCGAACTTGTTTGACCTTTGGGATAAGTGCAATGATTGTTTTGTTGAAGTCCCTCATACTTGTCTGCCCGTTCAAAACACTTAAACACACTTGCTCCACATCCTTCCCCACAACATTCCAGTGGTTTTGGAAGAAAGTGGCTGGGAAGCCGTCAAAACCAGGGGATTTAAATGGTCCCATCTGGTTTAGGGCTTCCTTTAGCTCCGCTGCTGTAAACTGTCTTTCCAAGAAAGCACGATCCTCTTCTAGTAAGATTACTGGAAGATTTCGAAGCATCGGTTCCATATCCAAACTTGTAGGTTGTGTAGACGTAAAAACTTCACTGAAATATTTTGTTAGAATCTCAATAATACCTGCTTCCGAGGTAACCCAGCTCCCTTCCTGATCTTCGAGTCCCTTGAGGGCATTGCGAGCTTTCCGGATTGTCGCTTTCCGGTGGAAGAATGAGGTATTACGATCCCCCTTTTGTAGCCATTGGACCCGACTTCTCTGCAACCAAATTTCCTCCTCTTTGAGTAGCAAACTATTGATTTCGGACTTTAGGCTTGCTATTTCCTGGACGTTACCCCTCCGGTATTTTTCTAGGAATTCTAGCCTTTGTCGTAGTAATTTCACTTGCCTAGTGATATTGCCCACTTCTGATTTCTCCCACTCTTTGAGATTAGTGGCCAAATTGGCCAGCTTATCTTGAAGAGGGAGTTGGTTTGGCATGCATTGCCACGACTGCCTTATAACCTCACTGCACCGTGGATATTGGTGCCAAACCGCTTCATATTGGAACCGTTTGGCCCCTTTATTCCGGTTGTTTCTTGCTTCCCATTGTAATTGGATCGGACAGTGGTCCGAGACTGATGCTGTTAGGTGGTTTACCCTTCTTGACTGAAAAATTGACATCCATTCCACGTTAGCTACTGCACGATCTAGTCTCTCATAGATGATTTCCCCACCTCTTGGATTGCTTTGCCATGTGAAGTCGTTGCCAACATAACCCAGATCTAGAAGCTCTGGGTCTTGGAGTACTTGACGGAACAAACTAGCACTTTGTCCATCGAAACCCCGTCCGCCTAGCTTCTCATCTGCATTGGTCATAGCATTGAAATCCCCAATAACACACCAAGGGTAGTTATTATTACCTCTGATACGTTTCAAAAGCTCCCATGAATGGTGTCGTTCTCTAACGTCTGGATTGCCGTAGAAACAAGTGAGTTGCCACAACACTTGAGTTTGTTCATCCTTTATGATACAATCAACGTACCAAAAGGAACTTGAGATAACTTGAACATGGATGTTCTCTCGCCACAACAGGGCTAGACCTCCACTTCTTCCTCTGCTACCTACAAAACTTCCTTTGAACAATGGAAATCTTCGTGCTACTCGTCCCATCTCCTCTACTGACAGCCTGGTTTCGAGGAGAAAAACCAGACTGGGGCAATGACTCCTCACCAATTGGTGAAGAGCCGATACATTACGAGGGTTGCCCAGCCCTCGTATGTTCCAGCTCATTATGCTCATTGTGCTAAGGCGGACCGAGTACCGGTCTCCGCCTTATTAGGGTTTATATCAGGACTATGGGAGTGATCTTCCACATCTTCAGGGGCACTTCTCAAGTCTGGGAAGTCGAGTTGCCGTCCCCGTTTGTTTGTGAACACCTCAATCGCTGTTTTGTTTGGGGGAGGGCTAAAAGTTGTTGTTGAGCCTTTCCTTTTAGCAGCCTCTTGATTGACGCTGGTGATCCTCTCTTTCACTGTTTTTGCGACAGTGGCAGCATAAGTTTTGATTGGTGATCCAATCTCCTTCTCTTTTGTTATCTCTGGCCGAAACCCCTCCTGCTCCACTACCACCGTGTTTTGGGTTTGTACCTGCTGGTTCTCCTGCTGTCCCAAATCAGTAGCTAGGGGATTTTGATAAACTGTGATATCCATTGGGTTCTCAACATTGATTTCTTCAGCCGCCAGATGGAGACTTTCAATGTTCGATTGTTCTGGATTTTGACTCTGGGGCTTCTCCGAGTCCTGTGTGTTCTCACCTGTATCCCTAGGGCTTTGGTGTGAGGCTCTTCTTCTGTTCTTCCCCGCTGGGTGCTGAAGCAAGTAAACACCATAGCCTTCCTCCTCGGTTTCCTTCTCTGCCCGAGTATATTCCTCACAGTCTGGACCTTCATGGGTGATTGAACCACACCAGCAGCAGACTGATGGTATCCTTTCAAAGCGAAAGTCAACCCAAATCTTCTCCTTTCTGATCATAGTGTGTACTCCTCTAGGTATTGGATCGGAGATGGGGAGACGGATCCTGACCCTCATATAATTGCCTTCCTCACCTTCACTATGGACTTTGCTGTCCACAGTTAAGACTTCGCCGAAGCCAGATCCGATTTTAGTAGCCGTGTCTTCGTTGAGAAGATGGATTGGTAATCCCATTATTTGGACCCAAACATCGTAGCTGTCGAAAGAGACGTTCTTGATTGGATCACCCAGTTTCCACCTCTTCAAGAGTAGGATCTTTTTATTGAAGATCCATGGACCACCCGCAGTGATATGATCCATTGTGTCTTGATCCGGGAATCGGAACAAGAAGGTGTTGAAATCGACTTCCAGAATAGTAATCTTTTCCCCATCAGTCCATATTCTTCTGAACATCGCCCTCATCGCTTCAGCATTAACCCTTGCTTCAGCCGCAAACATACCGATCTGACAAAACGAGAAGTTACTCTCTGCTTTGTCACAATACTCATCATCAAAGACGATCGTTTGACTCTCCTTTGCTGTGTATTCCGACGGCGAACGTGCTGCCATTGTAGCCGACGGCGTACTAACGAAAACTTGTCGCCCTAGGGTTTCTCCGAGAGAGTCGGAGCACTAGCAAAACTCAGGTTTGTATAGAGATCAGCAATAGACACATTTACATTCAGTAAATATTTGGAAAATACAAGCTGAAAGAATGAACAAATAAGAGAGGATCTTTACATTCACAAGAGTCGAAAAAGAAAGCAAGGCGGTAGAGGTTTCAAGTGGTGCAGATTCTTGGCTTAGAGAGTTTCCGATCAACCTTGAGGCGATCAAGAAGCGCCAAAGGTGTCTTTTGTAGCCTTGAGGACGAGCTCCTCTGTGGTGGTGCCTATAACCTCGTTAGCATGCTTCAGACCTCCACAGTAGTAACTTCCAGTAGCATCCTGAATTATAAGAGACGTTTCATCATCGTAAGAGCAACAAACCACATAGATTATCTGAGCTGAAGGTGTACTATCAAAATTTGAAATTCAATCAGATTGAGATACTGAAATTTGCAACTACTGGTGCTCAGAATGTTTAAGGTAAATTGAATCGATAAGGCTGAAAACCAGAAGGTCTAGAAAATTAATCTCACCCGAGTCACAATCCCCAACAACTCTAGCTTTCGAACTGCATCTCCCACATCAAAGTTGCAGCTCTCACCAAATTCTTCTCTGATTAGTTCTTCACACCTCAGGTCAAGCTCCTGTTTCATTATCTCAAGTTACCAACCGATTTTACAGTGAATAAATTACTTTAAAGAGCAAACGAAACAGTAAAAGGCAGCATCTATACGTACCTCCTCGGTAGATTTTCCCTTTTCCATCAATGCGAAAAATGAAAGGATGACTTCTTTAACCTGCATAATTGATGCATGTCATTCAGTCAGCAACTAGCCCCACAATCACTACCATCAAGGTTGACAACAATTCCATTGGACTTAAGAGAGTACTATTCAACCAATAACCAAAAACCAATCATCAAATGATCGTCACAATTATTAGCTCCATACCGAATTGTGATCTCGTTTATTTTGATCCACAATTTCACCCTTATGATAATTTCTGTTCTTTTAGATGAAACAATCATGTGTGGAACTAGTTTTGTGAAATGCCACCTAACTTTGGAGATCTGTGAATTTTATGCCTAAACTGGTACTACTTCCGTTTCGTCTGTTTCATCTGCGTTTGACTTTTTAACCCGTAACTGAGTCTCTTTGACTTGGTGATTTGGGTACCAAAACGATGTAATTTTTTAACAATTTTTTCATGGTATTTTAGAATAAACTTTCCTCTATAACACCATGCAAAGATTACCAAACTCTTGTATCGTTTTGCTAATCAAATCACCGGATGAAAGTAACCCAGTGAATAGTGGCAAAAAGTGAAGTAGGCTGAAACAGGCGAAACAGAGGTAGTACTAGGTACTGATAGCTTGGACTTACACCATTTTAGTTCACTGGATCTATTAACAAGTTGTTGGGCTCAATTGACTCGGGTATTCACAGAAATGCTTCATAAAAACTCATAGATGCAGTACAAAATTATTAAATATGTTCCTACTGCATCCTGGAACTCGCGGAAAGGCCTTATTGACATGTACTTAGTCCGTTCTCTCTCTATCTTCCTTGTTTGACTTTTTTTTTCCCGTAATCGGGTCACTTTGACCCAGTTATTTGGATAGCAAGACGATGTAATTTTTTGATAATTTTTTCATGGTGTTGTAGAGTAAACTTTATTCAACAATACCTCGGAAAGTTTACCAAATTATTGCATCGTTTTACTAATCAAATCATCGGATCAGAGTGACCCGGTGAATAGTGACAAAATGCTAACTTGGAAGATAGAGAGAGAAGAGAGGACAAAAAGACATGTATAAAAAGACTCAAAATCTGCAATTCAGTTTAACAACCAGTGGCATATGTAATTTCATGATCTCTGAAATCATGGGTTGAAAGTTGAAACCACGTTAACTGAAGAACCCAAAGGACCAGGGAGGCAATTTGTAAAGAAAACCAGCTTACCTCTTGCTGAATCACATCATCGCATAAGTGAAGAAGAGTGCCCTTTCCACTATCTAGTTGTTTGTCATACATGGACTGAGTAATTACGTTCCGGTATGTAGCCATGTTTTGCTGAAACCTACAGACAATTGAAACAATAGTAAGAACATAGTCACCATGAACGTACAGGTCCTTGTGTTATTAACATGCATGAGGGAAATGCAATAGAAAAAAGCTAATGGGTGATGCCATGGCTCCAATAGCGAAAACGGGGAATCCACATATTGAAGTAAATCTATTTCGAGTGGCCAAAATTTAGTTATTTCTCAACATAGAATAAAGCTAGACCAACCAACTTTATAAACTAGTTTTGTGTCAAAACAATATCGCTACATACACCAACACCAGCTACCTCTACAAAACTTGGTTTTCAAAATGTTTTTTGCAAGATTAGCACATGTACAGAGTGCACACTATAGTAGAATTTCATATCAGGCTGGACCTTTAAACAATCCAGAAGGATATCGAGCGAGAATCATTTCAATGTCACCAAGTTAGTTTTCTCAGTCTAGGCACAAAACAAAGCTGTTCTTGTTAGTTATTTGGAATAACTCAGTATTAGAACTCAGTAATAAAATGTGTATATGTGTGCGTGTGTACATTGGGAATTTTGAAGGCCACAATGATGAGCCTTGATGAACGAATGATATAGAGCAATCCTAACAAAATTGCAGAAGGGGCTTAAATCAGAAGATAGTTCAAACATTTGGTAGGTGCGAATAGTTAGAACACCGGTGAACCGTTTGCCCTTTGGCCTTCACCCAATCAATGAAATCACACATCATTCATCAACAAGGTCTGACCCTAATGCAGCCTGTTATATTTTAAATAGGGGTGTATGGCTTGAAGGTATTATCCCTTGTGCTAGACACTTGGGTCAGAGATTCAAATTTGTAACTCCTCCTGTCCCGGCTTTACCCACGACATAAGCTTTCTCAAAGTCGTTTGCATATCCAGGTAAAGGAGAAGGGTTGTTCGGTTGAAAAACAGCATAAAGACGTGTCCACGCATTTATTTCCTGGAACAGGCAATAAGTGTAGCGGAAATGACAATGTCAGAACAGGCCTAAATAATGTGAAAACTCAAAAGTTGTTGACTTGAAGCAACTTCAAATCGTCGATGGAAAATAATGAGGGTAAATAGTTTGAGATGGTCTGGTCAGGTCCAACACCGGCCTTTGGTCGTGCCATGACACTTCCTGTGTGATATTCCACCCCTTGCCTGTTTCTGGTCCATATATGAGATTCTTGATGACAGTTGGCTTTATTCCTCTAATTTTGCAATAATAGCTTGGTTCATGGCAGGATTTACCGCATTTGATATGTTTCCGACTTTTTTTACTTACTTCTGAGGGACATTTTACTGTTAATTGCAAAAATTACGGTGGCCAAAAAGGTAATTCAGTCTACTTAGTTTCTCTGCAGGAGCAGGGAGGTTTGAAAACAACTAACAAAAGCTTATGTTTTCAACCTTATTAAGAATCCGTATCGCATTCTTAGTAATGTAACAAACAAGTGGAGGGTGGAGAAATCTGAAGGGAGACAGAGGGGAGCTTGGTTGAAGATTTACTTATTTGAATGAGAATACGGCACTGGAAGGAAGCCAAATGACGATATTGATCAATATAGCTTCCCCCAATTATGTCAAAAACATGCTCGTCGAGTTACGTTACATTTTTGAATAATATGGAGAAGCAAGCATGAATTTGATTAAATCTACATGCTAAGACTTCTTAGCATATGCATCAAATATTGTATTTACAGAGAGAATACTATGAATCTGTTAGAATTGTGGCTCACTAATTGAGCAAAGAACTGGACATTCCGTGTGGAATTGAATTAAGTTGCAGTCTACTAAATTGAGTAAAGTAGATGGTGGTTGAGAGGAAGATTTGGGGGGCTGGAAGAATCACAAAAGTCCACGGTCGGCAAGAAAATATCGGCAGCATATCTCATATCTCCCAAATGTCAGATTTGTAGACTATGAATACTCTATAAATGCAGAATCGCAATAGCAAGTATGACATTGCAGTATGGCACAAAACTAGCAAATAGTATATGGTACTCAATGAAGAGCTACTACGGGAGGCTCATTGGTTTCCGTTGCGATGATACCCTTTCTTGCGCTGAAGCGGTAGGTTCAACAAATTTGTGATACTAATTCTTTGGGATTTCCAGCTAGTCCATGCCCAACAGAATCTAACAACTTCAGAACAAGTCAAAACACTTACGTGAAGTATGTCTTAGCGCAGAAACCAATCACTGCTGAAACGATGGCAAAAATGACCAAGAAATCAGCTTTGGGGCTGTCAAGGGATCCCACAACGGTAACCTGTAATAACATAATTGAAAGGTGCATTTAGTGTTATTTAAGGGAAAGCAGAGAAACGCTCAATGGGTGAAAAATGTAACGCACCAGTCCAAAAATTGCAGAACCAATAAATATGAGCCAGTCCTTTGGATTTAAAGTTGGATTTCTCTTCTCTGGCTGTGGCAGGATAAAGACAACGTCACAGTTCAAAATGGATGCTGATGGCTTAAAAAACTTAAAAAATGTCTTCTAAAGAAAGAGACATACAAGTACTATTTCCATATCAGCCATTGGGATGTTTCTGAAATGCTTTACAACTATTCCTCGTTCTGACTTCTCACTGGTACTTGCGTGCCTTCATATCCAACAGTCTTGTTAGAAAAAAAAAATATGACCACGCGATTAATGATGTTTCTTGCTGTGCATCTAATATTCATATGTTTCATATCCCCATTTACCTCAAGTAACAATGTAAAGTGAGTGATACTTAAACCCTAAAATTGCTGCAAGCTTCAAGCATAATATGGAACCACCCAACACAAAATGATACAATATTAGAGCACCATTGGGTAGTATACAGTAGATATGTGACAAATAGAGATAAAAGATTCTACATAATATTACTATATAATCAGAATAAGGGACAGTTTCAGCATTTCGTCAAAGAGAACTCAACCACACAGAAGATAACGTCTCATTCGCTCTGATGAAGTCGGAGATAATATAGTGGCATGGCAGAACAAGCTGTTCAATTCGTAGTTATTTTTTAATCGCTGAAGAATATTACCCGTTTGGCACATTTTGATTGAATTGTCATTCCTTTCTGACTAGTCACAAATGCTTGTTCCACTATCATGAAATCAACTACCTGAAATACATACTTGAACCCTAACTAATCATTATATTGATAGGTATTGGAGCAAGTCCTTCATTAATCATTATTGCGAGTCCATTGGGCCTTTTTTTATAATTCCTTGTGGAAGAGGTGGCCTGAGCTTCCATTCTAATATTTACAAGTTGAATGCAAGAGGAATGAGAGCATGAGTATGAACTATGAACTTGAGAAGTATGAAGGTCTGAATGAAGGCATGTTACGCGTATGTGTCCATAGACAGGACGAAAATATAGGTATCCAGGTCTAAACTATTAGCTTCGTTTCCAATTCCCTCTTCACGGCGCCTAAATAAGTTCTGAATACTAAACAGCAGGAGAGCCTTAAATCTTGACCCCTAAATAAGTTTTGAATACTAAACAGCAGGAGAGCTAGTTCACAAACTTTACTGATTCCAAAGAATTACTACAAAACTTCATAGCAGAAGAACAATAATATGTTAGGACGTGAAAAGGGTGATTAAATTGCAACATTAAGGCACACACAAAACAATCATGTGAGTTATCGCACAAAAGGAAACAAGTAGCGCAGAAAAGATGCTAAACAACTTGATACTGGAAGAAAGATGGTGATGCCTTCTATGCTATTGTATAGATATTCAATTTTTGGGCAAAAAAGTAACTTCAAAATCATCAGAGAGAACAACTTAAACTTGAAAAGCAAAGTGTACCTGTAGACGACAATTATCCTATCAAAAGTGGGTTCTTGGATGGTGATCTTGCCGAATAAATTGCGGAAACTAGGGAGAAAGCAGAAAAGTAACGTCATTGGTATCCAATAAATGTAGGAATAGACAGCTTAAGTAAATTTTCAAAATTTTGATCAAAATTATGACTTATATATGCAGTAGATGCTTATCTCAGTAATAAACTGCATGATTTTGCAGGTAATTTGGTTAAGTTCATTCTGTTATTTACTCTAAACAGTGTGATGAACAGTAGTTTCACTAGTACCTGAGTTCCATGTTTTCAAGTCGGATCCGTTCAACATACATGTCATCATGGTCCGTCGCGGCACTAACTCCGTCATCTTTTTTTGTATCGTTCTTGTGCTGGGAACTGGAATGTCTGGATCTTTTCAGTCTGCAAGTTCCATAAACTAAGATGTTAAATATAAAATGTAGAAAGAAAGGGTAAACCAGAAAGATGAGATCGATGGAAGTATTTGATTATTCTTCTGAGCCCTCTTAGACCTGATTGTACTTTCACATACTTGTCCAAGCTGCATCTAGGAGTTCAGGATTGAAAACTAAACAGTGCTGATGTAGTTCAATGTTTACAGTACCTAGTGATCCTTAAGATCCATGCCCACAAACGTGCAACGAGTGTGTCCATTTTCTCCATGAAGAAGTAATTAGTTGTTTGATCAATACCAATGCCACGGCGGAATATTATATACTACAAAACGAAGACATGCATTCAGTACAAAACGTAGGCAAAAATAATTCTTAATATTTTGTGGGTAAAACCAAATTACATATCCGGTGTACCCGGTTAACACATATATGCAACTGGGTGGAATGATGGATACATATTGCTTTGGAGAGTTCTAAACTCGAAGTGGCCATTACATTTTAAGCAGCAAATAAAAGAAAACACAATTCACCCGATCCCTAAATATCCCCATTCTTTTCCCAATCCAAGTCTTTAGAAAGCTAAATTTATAGCATTACCTTATCAGCAAAGACTGGAAGACCATGGTGAGGATGCTCAGAAAAAAACCTCTTCAATAGCTTGTTGTCGAGCTGAAATCAGTGAAATCAGGGGTTAAGCATGGATAAATTGTACATGCAGAGTGAAAAAAACAAGTACAGTCAGGATATCAGACGTACTTTTCTTCATTGAAAATCACAAACCTTAGAGTCGTCAACTTTTATAGGAAGATGTAGAAGATACTGCCCTGATAGTGCGACGTCTACTTCATCTGCAGTGGCAATCTTGAAATTGCTTTTCTCCATTATCTGCAGTGAAGTATGTTTGGGTGTCAATTTTGTAATGAATATTACAATATTGTACATTTTTTATTTGACTGGTGTTCCCCTTATAGTTGAACGATTTTCTTGGGTTTTCAACAAAAAAGACTAATTGCTCTTTTCTGTGTGGAGAAAAGAAGCATTCTTTCATTTTCCGGCCCAAGAAATTTTTTCCAGGTTATTGGCTCTTGTTACTTGGATATTATTATATTGTAACGTTATTTCCTACAACGGCCAATGGATTGATCAAGCCACATCATGAGCTAAATATGATAGGAACTTTGTAGCTACCAGTCATGTACCGTGTTCCCCCCCCCCCCCCCCCCCCCAATCATTGCATTCCAAATTTGCAGTTGCCTTGATTAAAGTCACTACGCTAGACGGGTTATCTTCTCACAAACACAATATTATACAAAAATGCAAACAATTTTTATAGGACAGTAAACGTGCCTGAAATAAATGTGACAGAAACTTCTGCTCGAGAATATCGATTTCTTCCTGAGATAAGTTCTGCTGATCCAATTTTTTCGTCCCGCTCAGAGGGTCAAAGAGAGAATACAATTCCTGCAAGCATGCCATGAATCAAATAGAAATCAAACTGAAGTTTTGATTATTTTTTTCCTAATAAAAACAAATCAAGTTTCATCTCACACCATGATATATCATCATTAAATTACCATAAGATTCTCGAACTGGAGATGGTACCAAGCACGAATTGTGTACTCAACTCTCTTGCTGAGTTTCAAAAATTCAGCTCGGTCATGACTATGTTCTGCAAAACAAGTTTTCGATGCAATCCCACAACTCCATCATAAGAAAAAACACAACATACTCCACAAAGCAATGAACTTTCACGCTAAAATGAGATGACAAATTGTTGAAGATAGCTTGTAAAAGCTTGAAGAAATCTGTCCCACATTTTAAAAAATCGAATTATTGTGCACTTTATATATGGAAACCCATTAATGACATTTAATTGAGTTAGCAGTTAGAGTGGTTATCCTCTACAACTCGCACGCGCACGTAGGCGACGTGGCACGTGCGCGTGTGGCGTGAGTTAGTTTAACCGATAACTGCTTTTCGTTTTTTTATTTTCCTGGCAGTTATTTTCGGTTGGTGAAAGGATGTGTTGTTATAAACAGTCACAACTGTTATGAACAAACACATCCCTCCATTCATGTTCTTTCGTGAACCATAAATAAGCCGAACATCCAGCAGATTAATCATCAGTTTCAATCACAGTTTCACTAGAGAATTCTACAGAATTTCTGCAGATTGCTGGCTGTAGAACCAACGCGACTTGTTGTATCGTGGCGGGCAATCGCCTGAACCGGCAGCATAGTGGGGGGCTGGGGGCGATTTGTCCCTTAAATAAAACGTTCATCGTGACTCAAGTTGTGTGTTCTTTTTTCCATCATCCATTACTCGGCGTAACACAAATTAGGGCAAAAATGAGAAAATTGGGGAAATGAAATTGCATAAACCAGTCAAAATGCTTCAGAATTGTGAGATTACCAACAAGATTGGCCAGTGTAGAGATGAGTTTGGGCTTCATAATCGGAATGACGGACTCGCGCTCAAGTCGAATCACATCTTTCCTTTTCTTATCCATCATCTCTCTTTCTCTGCAAAATCGACGAGTACTGGTTTGCTGAGAAGAAGAAGAAATGGGATGAATCTTCAACTGGGGAAAGATTCGAGAGACGAAATCTAGGGTTTTCCTTTGCTTTAGCATCCGAAATGCTTGCCACCGAAGGCAGCATCAAGGAGAGGGAAAAGGAGAAGAAGAGCATCTCTCAGTAGTAATATTTCAGTGTGTGGTGTGTGGTGTGTGGTGTGTGTGACACTAGCAGAGCTTCAATAATGTCACACAATCATGCAAACCCTCTATTTAACTAAGGGTAAAAGACAAAAACCACCCCTCGAGTATGGGTTATATAAAAAAGGGTAAAAGACAATTTGCACCCTCGTTAGATGGAGTATATACAAAAACAACCTCATTGTTCGGGGATATACAAAAACCACCCCTGCTAACTAACAGAGCTAACGGATGAGATGGAAAGACAAAATTACCATTGAGATTCAAATAAATTACACTACTATAAAACCCACTTCTCCTCCTTCTCCTCCCATTTGTAACCCTAGATTTTTTTTTCTTCTCTCTCCTCCTCCTTCACCTCTCCACCGCTTCCTCTCAACTCCCCACCTGCACCCACGACCACCTGCTCCTCTCAACTCCTCTTCTCTTCTCGCTCTCTCTCGCTCTCTCCGATCGTGGTAGTTTATCTTTTGCAGGTTTCAGAATCCGATTTATTGAGCGATTGAGCCAATTCGATCGCTCATACAAAACGCGAAAAGAGAGAGAGAGATATAAACTTCGCCGATCTGAAGAAGACAGAGATGGCCGAGTAACAGATGGCAGGAGCCCGAAGGCCACAGGCTATGCTCCTTCTTCGACGCTGGATCTGTGTTCCAAGTGCTACAAGGACCACTGCATCAAGGAACAGCAAGCCTCCAAGGATAAACTCGCCGTCGAGAAGTCCTTGACGGAGACTTCCTCCGGATCTTTCGGTCCGATCTCCGTCGTTCCGGAGGCTGTTGTCGCTCCCGTTTCTGTTGCCGCTTCGCCGGAGGTTTCTGCTCCGCCGGCGGGAGAGGAGGTGGAGAGAGAGAGAGAAGAGCGGAGAGAGGAAAAGAGTCGTTGCTCAAATTTTGCACTGGAGTAGTAAAAGCTTTTCAAGTAATGGAAGCAGCAGCCATTGATGGAATCTTGAGCTAGGTTCTCTCTCCCTTTCCCCTCAAATCACTCAGCATTTGGCCTCTCTGTTCCTCTTTAAAGAAGCAAGTCTCTGTTTCTTAATACAGAGATTCAATTTCTATCACTTCATTAAAGATCCCATTTTTAGCTGAATTCTTTTGGGCATTGCATCACATAGATCTTGTCCTTCTTTGGGTGTATTTGGGTTTTCATGGGAGTGAGCTTTGAAGAATTGGGTTTGCCACAAATTGGAGCTTAGGGTTTTGGTTGAGTTGAATTTGGGGGAAATCTTGATTTGGGTAAAATTAGTGTTTGTGTTCTTGAGTCCCTCAAAAGATGAATTGGATTGTGGCTCTTCTCACTGTCTTGTGCACGATTGCCATCACATCTAATCAAACAACCATGAGCATCAGGTGCAGAAACACAAATGAATTCAAGATAAGAAATATTTCTGCCCAAAAACTATTTACTGGTGAACTGATTGATGGCTGTGAAAATCATTTGTGGTGGTGAATCGGTGGCGGTGGTGGAGGTGGTGGTCAACAACATCAATTACATCAACAAAATTAACCCAAAAACATCAAGAAGGGTAAAATGGTCATAAAAAAGTCATTGCACCCCCTATCGACTAACACTAACAGAAGGGTGGTATTTGTCCAACGTCCATCTACTGACAGGGGTGGTTTTTGTATATCCCCGAATAATGAGGTTGTTTTTGTATATAACCCATCTAACGAGGGTGCAAATTGTCTTTTACCCTATAAAAAAATAATCCTCGTGTTCGGGGATATACAAAAACCACCCCTGTCAGAGTTAGTGTCTAACGGCACACTAACGGAGGAGTTAAAAGACTAAAATGCCCCTAAAACTCAAGGAAATAACCCACTATAATTATACATTTCCTTCCCTTCTCCCCCATTACCTAACCCTAACCCTAGACATCTCTTCCACACACTAACTCGAGGAAGGATGGGTTCTGAAGGAATAGGAAAGGTTGAGGACAAATTGGGGCAGATTCGATGGATGATGACATGATGTATTCGGTGGATGATTTTCGTTAGTCCTTGTTTCTGCAGATGTGTTCGGTGGATGATGAGATGACGTATCTAATTTTGGATGCAAGTAATGTTTGCTATTACGGACTTGTCCAGATTCAAGTGGGTACTGGTGGTTGATCGGTGGTGCTTTTTGCAGGTTCTTGTGGGTTGCTTGTTTGTGTAGGAGGTTTGAGGTGTTGGTTTGATAGTCGATCAATTGTAGGTTTAGGAATTGGGTGGTAATGGTGATGGTTGAAGGTGAAGGATGACTTGCAGGTGCATTTTCATGGAGTGATGGCGGCAGTGGTTGATTTATGAAGGTGCAGGTTAGTTGTTGCTGTTGGTGGTGGTGGAGGTGGAGGAGATTTTGCAGCCACGACGATGATAAAAATTGTTGTTTGTTTGTTTGTTTGTTTCTTATTGTTGTGGCGGTGGCGTGGTGGTGGTGGTGGTGGTGTTGCTGGTGGTGGTCATGAACATCAAGATAGGTGGTCAAGAACACCAAGGACCTCAAGAACATAAACCAACAAAAAAAATACAAATAGGGGCAAAATGGTCATAAAAAATACATATTACACCCCATACTAATTGATTGTAATTGAAGGGTGTTTTTCGTCTAACGTCCATCCATTGACATGGGTGGTTTTTGTATGGACAGGGGTGATTTTTATATATCTGCAAACATGAGGGTTGTTTTTGTATATACCCATACTCGAAGGGTGGTTTTTGTCTTTTATCCTAAAAGAAAAAAACCACCCCTCGAGTATGAGTTATATACAAAACCGGAAGAATTGGCCAAAAGGCAGTGGAAATGTTTTCCACTGCCGAGAAGCACCAACAATTAAGGAGGTGGTATTTAAGGGTAATAAATGTAATTATACTAATTAATTCCCCGAAAATCCTGATTTACTTAACAAAAATTAAAAAAAAAAAAAAAACTTCTCTCTCTCTTCCCTTCTGTTCCACACAGTGACGAACCCAGACAATACCTTCGTCGTGTCTTCTTCTTCTTCACAGGCGCGTCTTCTTCGTCTCCGGCGAAGAACCCAGATTCTCTCTCACTGGGTCCGAGGAATTTGTTTGAAATTGATACTTTTTGCATGTTTTGAAACTATTTCTATGAAATTGGTATGAAATTGAAGAACAAACACCAAAATTGGTATGAAATCGAAGAACAAACACCAAAATTGGTATGAAATTGAAGAACTAACTTCAAAATTCTGGGTTTTTTACAAGGAATTGTCGACTGTCGACATCCGGAAGTCGACAAAAAATGCAAAAAATAATGCCCTCTGTCCATGTTCTCTGTATACCCTATCTTGGCTGTCGACAATCGACACGTGGAAGTCGACTAAATAGCCAGAAATTGATGCTTTCTGTCCCTGCTGTCTTTGAAATTAAAGCACCCAGACAATACCTTAGAAAACGGTAAATTCATTAAATTAAAGAATCCAAGACCAACAAATTCATGAACTTTAAGAATCCACCAACAAAACAAGGTAGATATATGTATATATTAATTTAATGAATTTATAAATATAGCACGTATGTACGTATCTGTGAGGGAAACATACCTTAGAAAACGGTAAATTCATATCGTACGCATTGGCCATCAGATCCACCATATAACGTGGGAACAAACCAATTATATGACTCTCAATGTACTCGCCGTCGAGCCAGTCATTATCATCCGGGAGATTAAGGTAGTTGTCGCAGGGCTTCTGAAGATGTTCATACGCGTTCCTAACGAACAATTAAAAGGACACGGTGGTGTCATCATAGCCCTTGGTCCACTTTGAAAATATCGGTTTCCGTTACTTCCGTAAACTCTTATAGCACAGTACGCGATAGAGGAGGTGGCCATGGGGTGCCTTACCTGGAGGGATTATGTCTCTCCAGTCCCTTGTTGCATGACCCGTAGTGCCTGCAAGGGGGTTAGTCATCTTCATGCAATCTTCACAGCTAGCCTGTCCATTACTAGGGGGCTTATACTTCTGTGCTTGGTATTCTCTGCACACTCGTAACAATTTTTCCATCCTCTCCTCCCCAGACCAGATAGACGAATGGTCAACGCCATTTGGCAGATATTTCATAACCCGGCCGGAATCGTGGTGGTTCAGAGTGTCGTGCAAATCTTGTACGTCAGCCGGATAGGTTTCACCCTTCAGAATATGCTTGAAGATGGTATGGATCAACCCTGTCATTCCTGGCGGACCCCGCATGGAAGAAGCATCGTCAGTCTTCAGGTTCACTGCCAATATTGTACATGCAAAGTCAATTTCTTTTTCTACGTGAGGATCATGACGGACGTCCCAGCTGCCCTTTTGGCGCTTGAAGATGAAGTTTTCAGGGTTCTTTAGTGCTCGTTGCAGTTGTTCGTCCCAACCTGCACTGCATTGTACGTATTCACTGAGAATTGCTCTAATCATTCCTCTAGTATGTGCAGACAACTTGTTTCCGTACGTCCGACTACCGTGATTTATTTATATGCGATCCACTCAGCCAAATCAAAATCGTAACCCCGATTATATGAAAATATCTTCTTGTCTCGGTCAACCAATTTAACTTCATCGGTCTCCTGCTGGGCTTCAACCAATTTAACTTCATCGGTCTCCTGTTGGGCTTCAACCAATTTAACTTCATCGGTCTCCTGTTGGGCTACTTCTGCAACCATGTTGTTCTTTCCCTTCTTCTTTTTCTTCTTGTTTATCTTCTTATCATTTATGTGGCTACGTACTTCATCGATCTAGTCTATATCTTTTTCATCGATCTCCGTATTCATCCAAGTTACGATAGGGCGCTTCTTTCTTTCGCGACGGGCTTTCATTTTATTGAATTTCACTATGCGACTACCTTCCGCATATGCCTCCTGTATTGCCACCCCCACCTACATGGAACAAAATATAGAGAAGGTTATATAATGTTCTCAACGTGTGAAGGAAAAACAACATGAAAAAACAACATGCAAACCCTAATTTTTCTCTACGGTTATTCTCCTACTCGTGGGTTTATTCTTGCATTCTTCTATGTAATAAACCTCCCTAATAAGCTAGGGTTTATTGTAGATGTGGAATTCGCTTTATTCATTGAACCCTAAATATGATTTGAACCCTAAATATGATTTGAACCCTCAAAAACTGAGTCACTAAGAAACCCTAGATATGGTTGAACCCTAAATATACTAACTGGGTCAAAAAGTTCAGAAATCACGGTAGAAACAGTGAGTTGTGAGGGAGGGTTGTTGAATAAAAAATTCAGAAATCACCGGCACCAAAGAAACTGCAGAGAGAGTCAACCGTGGAGCCTCATTCATGAGCTTGCATCATGTATCAACTCCAGCGAGTTGTGAGGGAGTAACAGAGGCTAACGTACATCCGTGGACAACCGTATGAGGGAGTTGTGCGAGAGGAGCCCTAATACTTAATCAACATACATCAACATTCATCGATCACAAAGCATGCATATTGTAATATTACATACCTGCCGTTGCAAGCCATAAGGATCGGCCATATCGAGTTTGTGTGCTTGGCGTTGGAGAAGAGACGAGTTTGTGTGCTTGGCGTTGGAGAAGAGTCGGAGGACAAGACCACGGTTTGCATGCAGTAGAGTTTATAGATCGGAATTGTTTAATGCATGCAATAAGGTTTTTATATATACATACATACATACATACATACATACATACATACATACATACATACATACATATACATACACACGTATGGGCCAAACCGTGGTGTTGGAGGCGGTTGGCCCAAACCGTGGTGTTGGAGGTGGTTGGCCCGGTTGGCCATAATTTTGCAGTTTTTGTCGACCTCTACATGTCGATGATCGACTTCTACACGTCAATGGTCGACTACGGACAAAACACGTCTATGGTCGACCCATACACGTCGACAGTCGTCCCGTATATGTCGACAGTCGATGTATACTAGTCGACAGTAGACAAGCTATGTCGACCGTCGATGTGATCTAGTCGACAGTAGACATGCTAAGTCGACAAAGTGACCAAAACGTGACGAAATCGTGAAACAAACAAATAAAACATCAATCCAACTTCACGAATAGTCTTACAAACATATTAAACATCCATACAACGTCACCATTAGTCTTACAAACAAATCAAACCATTAACTTCACTACGGTTTGAGATTCGGACAATATCTCAATGTCGTGTTCACTATACAACTCTCTGACGCTTTCCCCACCACTCCACTCCATGACTATATCAATGTAATGAGACAGTAGGGGAGTTGGAACACGTACCGAGCTCTTTTCATTGCAGCATCGAATGAAACCGCCCCATAATCTCCCGGATTAGCCTATCGTAACTTATACCGAGACGGATGGCAAAACCCTTTGGCACCATAGTGTTTTGTCCAACGTACGTATACATACCATCATCACATCTCCATTCCAAACGTACCGAGCTCTTTTCATTGCAGCATCGAATGAAACCGCCCCATAATCTCCCGGATTAGCCTGTCGTAACTTATACCGACACGGATGGCAAAACCCTTTTGGTACCATAGTGTTTTGTCCAACGTACGTATACATGCCATCATCACATCTCCATTCCCCATAGCATGATAGGACAGTCCTGGAGTCTTGTAGACAAGTCTGAAATTATATAAAATTAAATATAGTTAGGGTCCTAGGTCAACAAAATCAATTTTAAGGATGAATCAATTGTGTCGACCTATATACACATATCGACGGTTGACCTAGACAAGTAGACAATCGACCAAGAGAAGTCAACCGTCGATCTACCTAAGTCGACAGTCGACGTGAATAGGTCGACAGACAATTCTGGCATGTCGACCGTGCATGTCGACTATCGTCTGGTTCAGGTCTGCTGTCGACTTAGTGAAGTCGACTGCCGACTCCACTAGGTCGATTCTCGGACTCTTCAATTCTAACCGGAAGGGTAACTAACTGAGGGTATTTTGGTACTTCAAGTTAAAAGAGGGGTACCTACATAAGGGTATTTCTGTACTTTCATCAATAAGTGAGTTAGTTACATATGTTGGTGCTTTGTTGCAATGGGTTATACCCCCTGTGCTTTGTTACAATTCTTTTCCGATTTACTGCTTATGAGCAATATAACCCTATACAAAACCCCATATCAATCTGTCCCAAGCTCCCCGAAAGCATAGTTAAGCTAGAAAAGAGGCCTGAGCGGTGTGGTGGCTGGTGGCCCAACGACTTGAAATGTGAGAGTTAGAATCATTTTCTCAACAAAAGAGCCTGAGGAATTGAGTGTGAGCTCCTTCTAGACTGATCGGTTGACAAGCCCAGTCACATATCACTCTGTCCCAGCTCTTTCTTCGCAATTTGACTTTACCACTATTCACTGGGTCACTTTGACCCGGTGATTTGGATAATAAAACGATACAACTTGTTTAGAATCTTTTTTTTTATGTTGTAGAGTAAAAGTTGCTATATAACACGGTGTACAAATTATCAAAAAATCGCATCGTTTTACTATACAAATCATCCGGCAGAAGTGACCCAGATACGAGTCAAAACGTCAATTTGAAAAGAAAAAGCTGTGACGGAGTTATTTAGTAGATGAAGCACATCGGCGACTTACATCCCCAATGCTTTCGGGAGGGAGTGTGGGACCGTTAGGATTGAGCTCAACCTTTGTACCTCTCCGTCCCAGCTCTTTCTTCCCATCCTGACTTTTTGACTCGTATCTGAGTCACTTTGACTGGGATATTTGGATAGCAAAACGATGTGATTTTTTTATAATTTTTTCACCGTGTTATAGAGCAACCTTTACTCTACAACGCCATGAAAAAATTATCAAAAAATTGTATCATTTTGCTATCCAAATCATCGGGTCAAAGTAACCCAATGAATAGTGGTAAAAATTAAATTGGGAAGAAAGAGTTGGGACAGAGTGGTATGGTACTCCATGTGAGAGGTTGTCTATCTTTGCTGATGTCACTAAAAACTCGACAAGATATTCATTGAGATGTGCTAAACGAACATAAGAGAGAATTGACAAAAATGAGGGGCAATTATCACCTACTTTTACAACAAAATTGGTTTGGTGCTAGATTATCTTACATTGTAATTTGATGACTGACGTGGTTAACTTCAAAACTTTAAAATGCAAATATGTATTCGTAAAACGAAATCTTAAAATCAAAACCCTGAAATATGAGTAACTTTCTTTTTGCTAAGTTGAAATATGAGTAACTATGAACCCTTACTAAACCTAATATGACTTGTTGGTACTACAAAAACAGCCTAATGCAATCCAAGTAAAACGACTTCCATAAGAGATGCAGCTAGATTTCTGTCCCCATTTTTGGGCCCATCAAAAAGATATCATGGCAACTTGGAAGAAAAAAAGAACAAGGAAGAGCTAGAACACGTACACTTTTTGAGAACACAACACTTAAAAGGAAGGACCCCGCACTTTGGCGGAAGAGAAACCTATAAAGAAAACAATGCACAATACAAAAACTAAAACAATAACACACACCAATGGACTTAACAAGCAGCATTGTCATCAAAATTCTTCTATTAAGTTATAAAGAAAAAAAACCCAAACAGGTAATTTATTGAGTTCTGCTAATATATCCATCAAGGAGGTTTCTCCATAAAATAAAACAAAATAAACTGTAAAAACAAAAACTACTTTTACGCCTCAACTTTCCGAACAAAAAGTCTGATTCCCCCTATCGTCGCAAACCCCATTGCTCTCTCTCTGAAACCTAGATATATACATCAGGTGTTGGATTTGCTCTCCTATATTCTATGTACAAATAACGCCACCAGAAAAACCGAGTTCCTGACCTAGTAAACCGCCTTTCTGGGATGAAAGAAGAAAAAACATCCTGGTCAGCTGTTCCAAGGTTTCAAAAATGGTTTCCCCAGAGAGTCCTGCAAATTAGATGGCATCGTCATCCATGGCATGCTATTGTTTACCATGCCATTGTCTTTAGCAGAGACAGGAGGAGCTTCATGTCCACTCAAGTAGTTAAGCGGATTAACCGTTTGCTGAAACATGTTACTCGCCGCGGGGACCATTGAGCTTATTCCGCCATACATCGCGGGTTGAGTGGGACCCACCGAGCCATACATAGCCCCACGACGCGAGTCTGTATTACTTTGGGATAATACGCTAAATAAGCTCTGATCCAAGTTGCTTCGTGCTCCAACAGTCAGAGGAGCTGGGACAACATTGCTTCTGGTTCCAATCGTCTGGGCCGGCCCAACAAGACCGTCCAAACCAGGCCAGCCCCCGACCCCACCACGGCCCGCCGGTAACCAACCTTGACCTGATTCACCTCCTCCGTTGACATGATGAGACTGGAGAGAGGTGGGCAAATTCATCGGATTTACAGCCCAGTTTTGAGCATCAAAGAGTTCCTGCCTTGGAGTGGCATACCTGCCTCCTCCTGAGAATATCTTTGCCTGACCATTATGATGATTCATGAACACATCATCCAACCTCTTTGTCCTCGAATCTAACGGAAGAGATGGATGAACTTGTCCCCCAAAATACCCAGAAACAGTCGATGGTGGCAAGTGATATGGTAAACCCTCTTGGCCTGTGAAGATCTGTTGCAGTAGTTCATTTTGCCCTTGGTTACCGTATTGATTAACGAAAGACCCATCCATAGATTGTCTTCCCAATAGATTCTTCCTAATCTCTTCTTCGCGACTGACAGGTTCCAGATTAGTTAGCCTGGTTGGTTGCTCTATGAATCCCTGCAAATGCTGAAGTGGCAACTCGTTCGCCAAATTCTGATTATGGTTGAAAGAAGTGGTTTGATAATAAGAATCTCTCATGCTAACTGGCACCCAAACATCACCAGTAGAAGAGAGAAGACGTGCCCCTTGGCTAGCAGCTATTTCAGCACCACTCATGTTGCCGTTCGAGATTTCTGGGTACTCGATAAGAGTAGGATGAGTTTCTGGGTACTCGGTTACGGTAGGATGCATATCATCATTTCTCTTCAGAATTGCACAATCATCAGGACCCATATGCATTGAGCTCATCTCATGACTGCTGCCAAGTGACTGAATTTGCTGCAGATGATTTTGTGTTTCATCGTCAATGATGATAGGTTCATCTTCTGTTGCTTCCTCATCCAATATCTCTTGAACTTCGCTATCAGAATTCTCTTCCTCTACAACCTGAGTAACCAATGAAAGAAGATCAAAACATCATTCGCCAGTCAGACACAGGGGCGGAGCCAGGATTTATATATCACCAGGGCACTAATGCACTATGTCAAAAATATTTGGGGCACTTGTGCAATTTTTACAAGGGCACTGTTGAATTATTTATAACATATGGGTGATATTGTAGTATTGTAGTTTTCAAAAATTTGGGTGGGGCACGTGCCTTAACTTGCTAAAGTTAGGGAGTAGGTTCTGCCAGTGCACAAGGGATATGAGGAAGTTCATATTTAAAGTATGCAAATGGAAATTATTTCCTCGCATTCCCAACCCACTCTATGGTTATGTACTTATGTTACAATTAGTCCATCTTTTATTTTTGATGAAACAGAATGAAAGCATATTTGTATGTACCAAACATGAATTCGTCATTTACTTTCCTTCTCAAATAAAATCCTGTTCCAAAGAGGTAGGTGGAAGTTAACTTCTGCATAGATCGAGCCAGTTTCAGCAAAACACAATCGGAAAATAGCGCATACCTCTTGATCAATATCAGGATCTTCCATTCCATCATCCATCTGCTCCTGACATGAGCTCCCTGAATTTGCACCCTCCTCAACCTACCCCCGCATAACACACTAAAGTAAGCTACTAGAGTAATTTAACAAAGAATCGGTATAACATATGAGCAAGTTCGCTTCAAGTAACTGACCTCCCCTGCACTTCCAACTTCAACATATGCTGCTCCAATATCAAGATGATCAGCTGGCATATATTGAGCATTCTCTTCCTTCTTATCCTGATCACCCAAAGCGAAACATAACATGAACATCACGTCAAATGAATATTTTCTTAAAATAGTTATTTCAACAAAGGGTCTGTTAAGCAAGTCTGTTAAGCAAGTCCAAAAAAGTTCTGCAAAGCAAGGAGATATGCCAAAACAAACAGACGGCACCAGAGCAAACCTCTTCAATGATGTTGAGTTTTTCAGCCATTTCTCGCTCCAAAGCTTGTGCAGTTTTCTGTTTTTCAAGTTGCCACTTTCTCCAATTTGCAAATGCTAGAGGAATATCTCTACCAGCCAACTGCAACCTGTACAATCCAAAGTAAACTTCAGAAAGGACTTAAGGTATGGATATCTAGGAATTACTATCGAGGAACACTAACCAATGTCTTTGCAGCTTCTTGCGCTCTTCCTCCTCAAAATGTTCAAATGGTTTCACTTGAGAAGCATAATGGTCGCCGAGAACACGAGCAAGAGCCTTGGATTGAATACTGTTGCTTGAATGCTTCATACTACTCTTAAGACGCTGATGCTGCTCCCTGCTAACCTGCATTGCAAGTTCGAAACAAAATATAAGATTAACTGCACACAAAAAAATATTATCTCGAAAACAAGATAGATAAGTCACCAGAAGCTTTAATATCAGAGAGGCAATAAATAATTCAACTACAGGTTATTAGTTCTTTACCACCACCCCCGGGCAGCCCCTTGGCAAGCAGGTCCTGAGTCCCCTCCCTGTGCTTTCTAATGTTGCATTTTATTTAACTCCTTGTGGTCTTTAAATGCCCGGTGGGGGTGAATCTTCGACTCTCCGTACCCTCATCACTTGAGGAACAAATTTCCCCAAAATGAAGAACGCCACCAATAAAACCCTCGTTTCCAGTACAGACCTCCTGACACCCTAAGCACATAGACGACAAGAAGAACGAGGAGATCTAAACTAACACTTTTACCTTTCCAGATCTAATGTTTTTTTTTTTTTCAATTTAGATTGAACTAGTCCTACTATTACTTTGAAATTGAGAGCCATAAACGACGCACACAGTGTAATCTTTCCACTAAAACTGACAACTTCGGGGTGAAGTGCCTATTTGAGAAACCACGAGGTAAAATGTAACATCAGAGAGCAGGTAGGCTAAGTGGCACAAAAGCTAACCAGAAGAACGTACAGTGCGGATTATCCTTCACATAACTCGAATCAAAGATTTATATGAGAATCATTGAAGGCAGCAAATTCACATTGGCAACAACAAGACGCAAACCTCACTGATCACTGATGAGTGGTTGGCTGAGAAAAAGGGTTTTAGAGGTTATAGTTTCATTAACTATGCAGCTCAATTCGTAAGTCTTAGTTCAAGACTTTGTTTCAAGACTAAGGAAAGAAAACTGTCAATGAAAGAGTTCCCTGGATTTATTGTAGATTTTCTCACCTCTTGACCTGAACATTTAAGGATGCAAGATAACACATACCTTGATATACGACATATATTTGGATCCATCACCACAGTGGATATTTTGCTTGCGCGGAATTTCTCCTTTTCTAGGTCTAGCTGCACCCTTAAGCCCAGTTGGAGAAGTATCATCCTTATCCTCCTTGGCCATTTTTCTGCAACCCACATCACGTTTAGATAAGATAGCTTCAAATAGATGACCCTGGATACACTCAGAAAATAAAACATGCAAGCAAAAAAGAAACCACATATTATGTGGACACTGAAACAAGAATACGGGTAACTAGGTAACTAACTCAACATATCTGCCAGGTATTGGAGAGTTGGGTTGACTTAACATGAGTTAGTATTCTTGCCTGGCTCGTCTCTAAGCACAGACATTTTTGCTCAGGCCCTTCTGTGGCCAAACACAAACATTTTATAGCCCCAAACCAAATTATGCCCAAATACTAAAATGTACACATCCTGGGCATTTCTTTCAAGTCGCTAACAGGAACTTAAACACTTGGTTCCTTTGCATACCCATAGCACAAATGAATGGAAATATAACCAATGAAGCAGAATGGCCACACCACAACTGAAACCGAATTCCAAATTCGAAGTAAAAAATAATTACATGAACCAGCTAACTACATACTAAACCCCAAAATATGTCTTTGGGCCATCGATGTGTTAATTTTGTTAGACCATCTCCCCTTTCAACCAGTAAAACATTCAAATGCGTATAACTTATCTCCTCATTCTATCTCATCTTTATTACACACGCCACTGTCTTTGATCCTCACTTCTCTCTGTCATCACTCAAATTAATTTATTACACTAATACCTAATATACTCTTACACAGTATATCTTTTCAAATAGCGGCTTTAGCAATAGGCTAATCCACTAGTCAAATATAATGCACAAGTTTAGCACCTACTTTTTCCTATATAACTCCAAAAATTTAATACATTTACATGTACACTACCTCATCTCTTCTTTCACTAAACCCTCTACTACTGAACCTCCTCAACTCAAAATAGCCACATTACCCTCAATTCCAATTCCACTCTAGAATATAAACTTCAATAACAAGTTTTTACATTATATTTATCTATGGGAGTAGAGAGAGTGAGAAAGAGCTTTACAAAACGGTATAAACGAACTTGATTAACATAGACATGTAACTATACGTTGGGTCCACTTATATCCTACCTCTGTCCGAAACCTGTGCCCTAGGATTTTACATGTATCTAAAAGTTGTAGCATATAGGATTCCAACATAATCTTCATCAGTTTCCATGCCCTCGGTATTGGACAGTAGGAATACACACACACACAGAATGTAGAGCTAAGACATAAAAAGTTAAAAACTATGTTGCAAAAGTCGAGAAATATTAAATATTTCTAGTTTTGTAAAATGTGTGGTTGTATTTGTGTGTCAATAATAGGTGGACACAGGTCCAAACTGTGCTTCTCTTGAACAGTTGAACTGCAAGAAACTGACATTCAAGGTACCTAATATCTTCCTTTCTGTAAGCAAATACAACTTTTTCCAAGGAGCAAATTTATGTTTGGTGTCCCTGACCTTCATGCTTCTTGTCCTTCTTGCTTTTCTTGGGTATCTCCCTTTTGTTCACAGATTTGGTTCTTCTGGGTTAAAAAATATTGTTGATGTAGCAAGACTGTTAGACAGGTCTTACATAAATTTCAGCATTATTCTATGTCTGGTATACTAGTTATTTATCCTGCTGGTTACTACTAAGACCCGATTAGTTAAACTTTACTCGAGAGTCTGAATATTGTCCTTTATCCATTAGTTCTTGTCTTCGAGAATAATTTTTTTCAAACAAAGACGACAGATGACATCGACCACCAAGTCATGTACACTGCACACAACAATCTCCAAGGAGCATGAAGAAAGCGACCAGTACAGGTTGTCCTGAGAGCTAATTTTACTCTCGCTCTCACTCTCAAGGTCACATATCTACGAGTTTCAACACATGTTGATTCTGTGACAGCAATAATACTGTAGCATAATAAGTACTTTGCGGTTAACACTAGAAATCTCTAAAAATTTGGTAAAAAGAAATACATAGGAAGCAATATAACACAGTGCAATGGAATTGTTACCTTTTTTGCAGCTCACGGGCCTTCCTCATTTTATCTTGGTTATCACTACTACCCACTTTATCATCAACAGCCCAAGAACCAGAATCGGATGTCGGTTCCAGATCTTCAGCGGCATCATAGGGTCTAGATTCATTTGCATCAGCAATACTTCTTTTGCGCTTTTCTTTTGACCTGCTCACATAGTAACAAATTAAAATCAATGAGAAATGAATCGACGAAATATCTTATGTGGCAAACACACCATTGGAATCAACTCCATTGGAATCAACTCCAAAAGGTTGTATCTTGATTATTAGTACTAGGGTTGACTGCATAAAAGTTTATCATAAATTTATAGATCAAGCTGCTGATCAACTAAATAGTACCAAAATGAAAAAATCTGAAGCCCTAACCTCCATATTTTGTGCACAATTTCCGTCTCAGGGTCCTTGCAGGCAGCCCACCTTTCCTTCCACGCCAACAAATTGCCAACCATCCTGCCACAAGAAGCATATGTACTCACATTTACCTAATCTAGAGAGAAGCAAGATTTAGGACACAAAATAAATTACAGATTAAGAAAAAATTGCTCTAAAAATTACGTACTCGTTATGATACTTCCGCAGCTCCGGGTAGTATGCCTTCTTACCTTCCTTGATAAGTTTGTCCTTGTGAAGAACAGCATCAGGGTGAAGATTACCAGAACAAAGTGAAGCTCCCCTGCCAGAAAAAGGAAACATATCAGAAACCATCCAGAGGTAACAATCCTGAAATGTTGCAAACTTGTTAAGTAGTAGAACCCAGCAAACTGAAGAGTCCAAGAAAGCCCAGGCTTTGTTTCTCAGGATTGCAATAAACGTAACTGAGATACAAAACCAAAATACTCGAGATAAAACTTCTGTTTGATTAACATGCAAGCCTAAGCTTCTTTCGCATGCTAACGATTTTGGCTAATGTTTCCCAAGCTAAGCTTTGTGCATGACCATTTTCTTACCCCTATTTGTTCCAATAGTTTCAGGTTCTCAACTACTTTAGCATAAAACCAGTAATACCAAGCGAGGAGTTGAGCAATCACACCATGTATTCTTAATAGTTATTTATCACAGGCTTATAAGGAATAAATAATATGCGAGAAGGTTGAACATATCAACCAAAACAGACAAAAAAAAGGAGATAACATAAAAGGCAACATAAATCAAGAAATAAAAATTTCCACCAAACGGTAGAGGCCATTCTTGGCATTTATTCAAAATCAGCCCTTGTATATGGTTTGAAGACCATTCGATATCGCCAAGGCTCCCCCGTCCCCTTCCCTTAAAGTGAACCACATTAAATAATATTTCAACCTCAGTTTCAAAACTGCCTTAATACATGCCCCATTTGCAAAATGTATGTCACTTGGAAGCTGGGAAAAATTCCATCGAAATACTAATTGTGCCAGGAGGGTAAAATTGTGAATACATAAAATAATATCATATTAAGTATCTCTCACTCTCTTTATCTCTCTGCCTCTCTCGATCAGAACACTAGTCACTAGGTTTGTTTTGGGGTGGGTTAAGTTCAAGTTAGATGGTGATGTCGAGGGTTCTACGAGGGCGGTTTCGAGGGTTCTGCTGGGTTCTACAAGGGCAATTTTACTGGCCTGATTTTGAGCAATTGGCCGACCTCTCTCTGCCTCTCCCTCTCTCGATTGGGTGTTCTGGTGGACAATGGCGGCAATTGGGCTGTTCGGTGATTTGGATTGTTCAAGTGGGGGTGAAGAGAATTTGGGTTTCCCTTGGGTTTTGTTCGATGCTTTTAGATAGGCGATTTGGGAAGTTTTTGGTTCAAATTTGATGTTGTCCGGTGGTGACCGTGGAGGTTTGATTGGAGGTCGGAGACGGAGGCAGAGAGAGGTCGGAGACGGAGATGGTGGTGGTGGTTGTTGACACTAAAATGTCAATCTAATTCTCTGGACTTTGGAAATTCACAAGCGCCAGGAAAATTCAACCACAACGTAAATAGGCTTCAATTAGAGGTGCAAAAGTGCCGAGGTGAGGTGAATACTACCTGGTTAGGGCTCCTTGAAAAATATGCTAAGCTCGGGCTCGGTTCGAGCTTGACATGTCAGGCTCAAGCTCGGCTCTAACAAAAACTTGCAGGTTGAAGCTCGGACTCGTCAAATGAAGAGCTCGAGCTTTCAAGCTCATTAGACCCGAGATCTAACCCAAAAGCGTATGCAAGTACTAAGTAATAAATTGTACAACCATCAACTTAAAGTCTTAAACAAGAAAGGTTAAGATAACACACATAATCTTTATTAATAAACCAAAATACAAAGTCAAATACACAAACTAATCCTAAATGCGTTCAGTTATCCGAAATTCATAACTTAATGTTCATTTCAAAGAAAGAAGAACCCAAGCAAGCTTAAAACGTCTCAATCACGTAGCAAAATGTGGCTTAGCAATCCAACACAAAAAATACGCAAATTTTCAAAGAAAGGCAAAATGAGACAATAAACCTCGTGTTCATTTCTGTTAGCATATTCTTTGTTGCACTTCAACTAAATAGTATATGCCATTCAGACATCAACAAGCTTCAAGTCTCTACATATACGAACTATAATATATAATGATACAAATGTGTATATTTAGTTATCTAATTAGCCGGCTCTAGAGCTTACGAGCTGCAACCCCCCGCCCCTGGTTCAATATGGGCTCCTTGAACGTGACAAGCTTAAATCTAGTCTCAGGTATGCTCATTCAGTGAACGAACAAGGCTTTGACCTGGCCGACTCTCGAGCAGCTCGGCACATTTGCAGCCCTAAGCGCCAGAATCAGTGAGTAACCTCCAAGCAATTTCAATATAGACAGAAGATTAGGAGTCTATTTGGCGAGATTTTCAAATTCAGGAGAAAAATCTCTGAGATCTCTAGAATCTGGACATAAAAATCTGTGATATCTCTAAAATCTGGAGATAAAATCCAATTACAGCAGCTATCACATAGATCAACAGCTGCCTTGAGCCTATATACGAGGTCTCACAAATAAGCTGGGGACTTCTTTTTCGGCTGGAGAAAGAAAAATAAAGCAGAGAGAAAAATAGAACAGAGAAAATGCAGCAGAGAAAGAAAAATACAGCAAGAGAGAAAGTAGGGGTGACGACAGAAGTTGAGAGCTAAAGAAGGTTCTCTGCGACAAAAGGAATTTAGAGTTTCAAGTTCAAAGGAGCGGAAATACCAAGCAGGATACCACGGAAGGCTCCATCACCTCGGTGGCAACCAACTGGTAAAAGTTCCGAGCCCCTCAAAAATCCCCCCCCCCTCCTATTATTCTGCTCTCTGGTGCTTCATCTTCATATAAATCCTGATGTGTTTACACTCAATATCAGTTGCACCCACCTGGTAAAAAGTCGATGAATTCAATAAAAATGATTCATTTCATTATTTCAGGTTCCTGAATAATAAGGAGGGAGTCCCAGCAAGACCAGTTCTCAGTCAATGGAAAGAGAAGCTACTAGCACCAGCTGTGGTTACACACGGGGCACAAAATCACTTGGCCAATGGGTGTCCACCTGTGGCCAGCCAAGCATGTGCCGCACTGATCCAACCGAAGCTGCTCGAGAAGCAAAGGACAAGTATGCAGTGGAGTTTGTCTTGGCCATGCCAGTGACTACTCACACTAAAGACGAGAAGTTAAAACAAAATGCTATTGCTGCTGGTGCCTCTGGAACTGAAGAAGGAGAGGGTTTGCTACTGATGCCTCTGGAACTGAAGACGGAGAAGGTCAAACAAGCCAACGACAATAGTCTCCTTTCTTTTCCTTGACAGAGGGTCCAACCAAGGACAAAGGAAAAGGAGGCAGACCCGCTATTTCGGCACCGGTCCAGGGAATATCATGACACCACGGCCTGGTCCCATCACGAGATCAATGGCAATGAAACATGGAGGCATTGAATTTGATGGGAGTTATAAACCCTTGTACGATGATAGGGACACTAAAAATTGCAAAATTGCTATGCCAAATGTAAACAAGTTAAAACCAACACGTCAGCCAAAGAAAATCACGGTGGAAACTGCCATGCCAAATGAGGCTAAGACAGTCGCGATGAAACCCGCCATGCCAAATGTTGCCGGGCTAAAATATTGAGATCGCTAAGACGACACTCCAACAAAAAGACGCATACAAGAGTGCCAAGTTGTCCTGATTCGAGCAAGAAACAAAAATCTTGTCTTACACGAACCACGAGGAGTTTGTTGGCACAAAAAAACTCAACCTAATTCTCTTGACTTTTGGGAATTCACAAGCGCCCGGAATATTCAAACTCAAAGTAAACAGACAGTGAGTAACACCGAGCAATTTCGAAATAGACATCCAGGAGATAGGAGTCTACTTGACAGAATTTCAAATTCAGAAGAAGATAAAAATATTGGTGATATCTCCAAAATCTCGAGATAAAATCCGAATCCAGAATTACATATCCCAACTTCCAAATTTGAGCCTCTATAAATAAGAGGTCTCACAAATAAGCTAGGGACTTCTTTGTTGGGCTGGAGAAATAAACATGCAGCGGTGGGGAAAACGCAGAAGAGAAAGAAAAAATACTGCAAAATACAACACAGAGAAAAAGTCGAGGTGAAGAGAGAAGGTCGCTGAGTGCTCGAAAAATCTTTGCGATAGAGAAATCCCGCGTCCAAGGAAGCAGAAAGTACCGAGCAGGATACCGCTGAAAGCTCAAATACAGTAATGCATCCAAATGGTTAAGGGTTCCAAGCCCCTCAAAAATCCTTCTCCTTTCACTATTCTGCTCTCTGATCCATAGTTGTCAAATCGGGATTCAGATAGTGAATCGAAATTCACTTTCACTGAATCGTAAATCGAATCGTGAATCGTAAAGATTCAGCTTGTAATATTTTTATGTAGATATAAAATATGTCATAAGGCTATAACGGTATTGAACAAAATATTCACAATTTAATAAAGAAATCTCAAATATTGGAAATTCGCATCCATAACTAGTGTTTAGGAGTTTCACACATCTAAAAGAATAATAATCTAGTATAGATAGGTATGCGGAGGAAGGAAATAGATGCCAAGGAGATTGAAAACAATAGAAAACTACTAGCCAAGGACTTGAGAAAAATGCAGTAGTAATTTAAAACAAATACATGTTGTAAATCAGACATACATGTAGGAAGTAATGTAGGAAGCATTATTTCTTAGACTAATGCTGCGACTCAATTAGACCTTCAGATGAATCGAAGGTGAATCGTAGAATCGGTCTGAATCGCAACTGAATCGAAAGATTTGGACTCTTGAATCAGACTTCAAATATTTTTTGTACATTAAAGATTCACTAAGGGATTCACATCGTTTCATGGGTGAATCGAATTGAATCATAGGATACGAATCGTGAATCGTAAGATTTTGACAGCTATGCTCTGATCCTTCATTTTCATATAGATCCTGATGTATTTACAGTTTTACACTTAATACCAGTTGTACCCACCAGGGCAAAAAAATCAAAGAGTTCAATAAAAATGATTCATTTCATTATCTATTTTGTTATAGGCATTGCTTAATTATTTTATCTTTATTTATTTACTTTGTCTTATTAATCAGGGTACAAAACCAGGTAAACAGAGTCCACATCAAGCAAAAATAATTTATTATGCGGATTTCTAAATCTAAGGCTATAACAATTTTGCCAGATCGATATTCTGCATTAACAGCGGTGTTCATATTTTGTGGAGTTGATCATTTTACCTTCAACAAAATGGACTTATTGGTCAAATAACCAAGTACCTTCCTTTTAATTAATGAACGGAATTTCTTCTGGCTTCAAGTGACATACATTTTGCAAATGGAGCATGCATTAAGGTAGTTCTGGTAAACTCAGGGGTATGCAATGCACAATTAAGCATATACAAATATATACATATATGTGTGCGTGAATTATTTACTTTTATTCAGACCAACTTCTACCCCCTAGCAAGCATACAAAATTGATTATATCAAACCAAGATCAAAAAAAATGCACCAAGTAAGGAATCAAGCTCCATAGGTCGTCACGACTTTAAAAAAAAAAAAAAAAAAAAAAAAAAAAAAAAAAAAAAAAAAAGCAGGGGAGCAAGCATACAAAATTGATTATATCAAACCAAGATCAAAAAAATGCACCAAGTAAGGAATCAAGCTCCATAGGTTGTCACGACGTTAAAATTAAAAAAAAAAATAAAAAAAAAAAGCAGGGGTTGCACCAAAGAAGAAAAAGGCAAAATGGTAAAAGGAACCTTATGGCATCCTTTTTCTATGCTCTCACGTTATTTCCATCCTTTAACCCTAACGCATGTAGAGAATGGAACTAGATAACTGTGCAAAGTAAAAGGGACTTATAAAATAACTGTGCAAAGTAAAAGGTAATACTTAAGATTTAACTAGTTCCTATGATTCAAGAACAATCAGGTACTCACGAAATGGATGTCAACAAAAGAGGCAAAAGAGATCATCACTTGCCATTTCATGAAAGGACTTCCAAAGTGAAAGTTATTCCCTGCAAGCAATTCTTGTACAACTTGGCAACTATCAGCACCTTCAGGAAGAAACTGCTGGAGATGGTTCTTCTCATTCTCAGATAAATGACTCTGCCAAACCTGAAACTCCAGAAAGCGAAATATAGTATAGAGAACTAAAGGCAAGAAAACAAATAGAGAAATAGGTAATAACTGCATCACGACAATTGGTTACCTCATATGATAGCACCTCCCTCAAATTTTCCAACTCGAAGATTTCGTCAGGGACATCAAGGATGTCCGCCAAAATATTGTGGCCAACGGGAGCATAATCATGGAATGGACGCAAATCCCTCCATGTTATGCCAATCTGATTACTCTTCGAAACAACACTCCTCTTCTTGTCATCCCACTCAAGAGAAATATTGGATCTCACATTTATATCACTTTGAACCAATCTCGTTTTCTTCTTCTTTGTTTTGAAAGAACTAGTTACGCTGGCATTGCTAGGCCGTTTCTTAATCTGATCAGCCGCCATCGCACTAATACTGAAAAATTACGTCAGCAGAACATGATATTGATCTCTAAGAATCGCATTCCTGATCACAGTGAATGGACGAACAGCTGCACTTGAAACCAAACACAAAACAAAGTTAGATTGCATAAAACATGAATAAAACAAGGCCCACTTTCAACGATTCAACGTAGAAGTTCTAAGCGCAGATGTTTACAAGCCCATCATAGTGTTCTAACAGCTACGCTCTAGTCTAGGAAGCATTGACACTCCAAACCATGGGCCGTATCCGTGTCGGACAGTTGGGATACTCGGCACTCGTACGATTCTCCAAAATACGTGTCAGACACTCCAGCTGGCGTGTCCGGATATTTTAGAGAATTTTATTAGACTGGACACTTGGGGGACACTTAATGAGAGACGACAATTGCCCCTTAGTGTTTATTAAAAAAAAAAATGGGTTAAAATATAACTAAGCTAAAGTGGATACGATATATATGATTAATTGATGGCTCAATATATGAAAAGGTTACCATTTTGAACGAAAAGTTCAAGTGAGGTCTCAGAACCCACCTAATTCTTATACTTAATATTTGATTTCCGTGATATTTAAGCTATAAATATAAAGAAGTTGGAACCGATATTTTATCAGATCTAGTAGTATAAAAATTCAAATATATATAAAAATATAATAATAATGTTGACGTATCCGTGACGTGTCGTCTCCTTTGTTTTAGAAAATGACGTATTCCGTATCGTATCCAATACCCATATCCGTACCGTGCTTCTTAGGCTCTAGTATAGGTCCTTGTACTTCACCTACAAAGCCTAGAAGATAGGCAGTTGAGCTCTAGAAGTATAAAAGGCGACGTGAACAAAAAACCATGCATTTTATCCTCAATTGATGCTAGTTGTGAAATAATAAATAAAAAAAAAAATAGACTCTATCTCCTACACACTTTCAACTCGTTCATTTTATCCTCCCTACATTGACCATTCTTTCCTACCCCAGACAGACCAATGCTTACATAATCCGAGGACCCTGCCCTGAATGGAGGAGCAGGCCATAGCTAATCGGATATTCATTAAAGGTTTAAGTAATAGAATACACATGATTGATTCAGCTTGTTTTCTATTTGATTGTTTTTAAAGGCAATAACAATTTATCCAGCACTTATGAACATTGCTTATTGACTAAATAATAATTTTACTCTTAACTAAAAAGGATATAGCAGAAAAATGTAAACTATACACACTTTTGCACCAGACATTTTCAAAGTCCATAAATAGGCAGATAGAGGCAATGAGTTTATTGCTGTGAAGACGAAAAAATCATTACTCCAAATCAACAAGAAAAACAATGTCTATTTTGAAAGATATAGAGAAAGTAGTCATTTTCACTGCCAAGAGGACCTGTGGTGAAGGAAAGGGAACATGGGGAACATATGAAAACATTCAAATACCCCTATTTTAGTAAACAACATAACTAACTATAACTAAAGCTACTACTAAAGGAACACTTGAGAATCCAAGTATCCTTTCATTTTAAGGAAAAAACACTAATGAACAGAATGGTAAACCTGAATTCAATGTATGTATTAGCTATCTCTATCTCTCAATCTGTCTTTTTTTTTTTTCATGGGTTTAGCTCTGATTGGTACTCTCTCCAAAACCCACATAACATCAATCAAACTAAAAAACACCCATGAACACATAAATCAAACCCACAAAGAAAACAATAAGAAATCAACCCTTCAATCAAAACCCACAAAGAAACTGAAACGAATTTGGGCCTAATTGAAAGAGAAACGAAGCCCTGCCCTAGAATCATAAGAAACAATCAATACCTGCAAAGAAACCCAAATGCTCCAATTGAC
Source organism: Linanthus parryae (assembly GCA_023055425.1). Classification (NCBI taxonomy): domain Eukaryota; kingdom Viridiplantae; phylum Streptophyta; class Magnoliopsida; order Ericales; family Polemoniaceae; genus Linanthus; species Linanthus parryae. Next base: position 12,048,316 of record JALGPY010000014.1, read on the forward strand.
TCCAATCCTCAGATATCAATAAGTCGCTCAACTCTAGATTGGGAAGCAAAAAATCAAGAAGAGTTAGGGATTGAGACGAAGCACCATGCGTTTCACGAGGAGAGAGGGTGGGGGGACTTTGGCGTTATCCCTAGTATTCGGTTTCTTTGAAGGCACAGAGAGAGAGAGAGAGAGAGAGAGAGAGAAACGTAAGAAAGAGAGAGAGAGAGAGAGAGAGAGAGAGAGAGATTCAGAGAGACGGCGAGAGAGAGTGGGGGGGTTTTGTTGGAACCGTTATCTGGAAAACCTATTGGGTTTCGTCCTCAGCATTCGCGCGCAGCACTCGGTGCTCGCTCGGCTTGGCTTGGACCCTAATTGGATCGTCGTCATTCGGCGGTTCGGCTCACTCTCTCTCTCTCTCATGTAGTACTAGGCGCTGACTTACTGTTGACCTAGTAGTAATTTCTTTAGAATTTTGCCAAATTTTAACTTTAGGACACACCCTCCATTGTACTAGCAATATTGCCCCACTTTTTTTTTTTCTTGTAGGAAATATTGCCCCACTTGAATCCCCCATGTTGTTATTTACAATTTTATTGTTTCACTTGAGATGATGTATTCCATCGAGCACTCTAAAGGAAGGGAAAAAAATGATATTTTTCTTTCAAGATGGACAGACATGTACAAAGCTTGTGGTGGGGTGGAATGGCATGTAGAAGGGTGTTAAGGCATGTAGAAGGTGTCCGACTGTATCTTCTTTTTTTTGTCAAGAGGAATATATTCAGAAAACAGAGAAATTACACCAAGTCTGCAGATACCCATTCAAGGACATATTTGTCTAATCTACTACACACATTCTTATCACTACTTACTGATTTAACTATCATGTCTGCTACAAAGTTTTCCTTTCTTTGAACCCAAGCATGAGACCAACATTGATAATTTCCTGAGTTAAGTATATCTTGCATAGTCATGAAGCACTCTGTAATTGCCTTCTTTCTATGGATAGCATCCACCAATTCCTTGTAGTCACCCTCAAAGACCACAGCTTTGCCTTTAAACTCCATGTGGACTCTCCACATTGCCAATCTAAGAGCTCATGCTTCTGCTACTAGAGCTGAGCTGGCTACATCTGAGTTCCAGCCCCATTTTAAAACTTTACCTTCTGAGTTCCTCATAATAAATCCAAAGTGGGTCTTCCCTGTTGCCTTACACCATCCTGCATCATAGTTAGATTTTAGAACTCCTTGTTTTGGGGGACTCCATTTCTTGGTTGCATTTTCCTTACTTTCTTGCTTATCAAGAACCTTCATATTCTCATCTTCCTTCTTGCACCATGCATTTGTGATGGAACTTTGGAGATACTGATAGCTAATAATCATAGCAGCAGGGTTTACTACTTTCTGTCTAAAGACTAGCTCATTTCTCCCTTTCCAGATTTGCCAAAGACCTAAAATTACTCTTTGAATCATGGTCTCATCCTGCTTTTTGGAAATAGTCTTCTCCACCAAGTCAGCAACCCATATTTTTATACTGCTAAACTCTTTTGTGTACTCCTCCATCATCACTCCAATCCCAAAGCAGAAAGATTTGCTCCAGGGACAACCCCAGAAAAGATGTTCCTGGGTCTTAGGAGAATTTTCACATATAAAGACAGTCCTCTGTAAAGCCACATTTCCTTCGATATAGATTGTTATTTGTTGGAATGGTTTTTGTACTTAACCTCCACCAAAATTGCAGAATTTTTGGAGGAAGTTTTGAGTTCAAGGATGATGAAATATGCTGAGGAGAAGGGTGATGACAGTAGTGCCTTTTGGGCACGCAACAGTCAACGAAGCTACAGAGTTCAATAAAGATACTTAATCTTTATGAAAAAAAATCTTTGGTTAGTTCATTAACTTTGACAAGTCCCATGTGCTTCAATCCAAAGGTTTCAGATCACATAAGGGGAGAGATAGTGGCCATTCTTCAGATCCATGTTGTCTCGTGTCACTATAAGTACTTCGGTCTGCGTACTTATTTGGGAATGGATAAGAAGTCTTTTTTGCCTAGGTAAATAAATTAATTATAAGGATGATTCATGGTTGGCTTAACTAGAGTTTGCTAATGTAGATGATGACGGTGTGTTCTTGTGGGAAAGCTAATAAGATATTAGTGATCCAAAAGTTGAAACACATAGAGATAAGTGATTGTGGGAATTGGAAATAAACAATGTATGTCACCTATGATAGATACTACTCGTTGCGTGTAGGTTTGTGATGAATACGAAGAAGACCCATGTGAAGAAAATGGCTTCCTATATACAGAAACAGTAATAACAGTCATGGGGGTTTGCCGCGTTAATCAACCCCCCCCCCCATTAGTGGTTCAGGTGGAGATCTAAGGATATCGTTACTTAATACCGGAATTGCATGTACGGTGGTTGAACAAGTCATCTCTATGAAACACATGGGTCGCAGATGGAACAACAACCACCTGCGACGAGCCTTATTCTAGCAACCAAACCACTTGATCCCCTGGTTCTCGTGTGAGATGAAATATGCGAAGGGATCCTGTCTCGTGGTACCCGTATGCTAACATGGTGCTCTGGTATGCACGGAGCATAGAAGGGTGGCCAACTACGTGGTGTTAATTTTCCCACATGGTTGCGGACTTGTAATATGATGGGACTATCTACATTAGCCCCCTTCCGCATCAGCAGAACTTGCAAATCTTTATGCGCACTTGAAGCCCTCTAGCCATAAGGAGTCAGCAGATGACTCACTCTACTAGTAGCTCACGATGGCCTAGCATTTATGGCAGAGTACCACGAAGACCCATTAGTTTACGCAACCCTTGGTTGTATGATATGATGGTTGAGAAGATGCGTCAATTTGCATGAGTCATTGATGTGAGTAGAGGCGTGTACGCACGCGTTGCGTGCATTTTGGCAGTTCAATCAAAGAGGTATTTCATAAAAAGATTCATACGCTCGCAATTGAGGAAATATTCTACCCCTGTAGAAAATAGAATTTCAAGAGTACTACAAAGATCCAGATTTGATGGATGAATGGACTTTGTGGATGTTGGCTCATCATGAATAGACAATGGACGATGGATGAATGGACCTAGTAGCAATTTCATTAGAATTTTTGCCAATTTCCAACTTTAGGACACACACTCCTCCATTTACTAGCAATATTGCCCACTTCCTTTTAAGGAAAAAAAAAAAGACAATATTACCCACTTTGTACCCCGTTTTCTTATTTTGGTTGTCTCAAAGTTTTTGTCTATTTTTTTAATCCATCAGTCTGTAGTTTTAAATTTGGTTTGAAGAAAATGTGGATGGTATTGAAGTTACCAAGTTTTGGTATTTAAGTAGGAGTAAGTGATATGGCAAAATGTTAGTGAGAGTGTAATGATTCTCTTACAAAATTACAATTTTCAAATATGACGAGAAAATTGCGATAGAGATAGCTTTTTTAGAGAGATGTCACTATGTTTCTTCTCATTCTTTTCAATTTCCTTTTTGGGACGTTTCTTGACTTTCACCCTCCTTTCTTCTTTTAGACGGATGTAGATAGTGCGTTGTGTGTACATCGATCGTCGTCCACGTGTCCGTCAATGATGAAGTTTCATGGTACTCCACTATCATTCTATACTTGTTCTTATACTTATCCATATGGGGGGATGTGAGACAGGGTCACCCTCGCGTATGATCCGAACGAGAGTCAAAGGGTCTAAGTGGCTTGGAGGCTAGAGTAAGGTCCTTCGCACGTGAGTAACGGTTACACTCACGTGCGATCCTTATCAGTTATCTGAGAGACTCGCTAATCACATGCCTATATATGCGGTCGACTGTACACGTGCGAGGCAGTTATATAGCCGTCACATGCGGTTATATAACTCCTTGTAATTGTTGTCCTAAGACCCCTATTTCTAGAAGTGTTGTCTTCTTTTGCCGCCGTCTCCGCCACAGATCCCCCTCCGGTTGCTCTCCTGGTTGGTCCACGTCGCAGTGGCTGGGGTGTCGCAGCCTCCGCCACCGATCCTCCTCCGATAGCTCTTGTTGTCGTCGCCGCCGCCTCCGCCTCGGCTACATATCCACCTCCGGTTGCTCCATGTGGCAGTGGCTGGGGTGCCGCCGCCTCCGCCGCCGATCCTCCTCCAGTAGCTCTTGCTGCCATCGCCGTCGTCGTCGCCGCCACAGATCCTCCTCCGGTTGGTGATAACTCTCTTTTAGGAGTTATTATTATACTTCCATATTACTTGTAATAGGCTTATTTCACATGATTTATATGTTATATTTGACAAATATGTGAATTTGACGATTTATAAGCCTAAGAGTGAAAAGTTGTGCTTTTAGCCTATTTGTGCATGTTTTCTCTCATATTTGCTATGATAATTGCACGGGTTTTTTAGTGTTGTGTATCTCAGGTAAAATAGGTGCAATGGAGCTTATGAGATGCTTGGATATACTTGGAATGGAGCTAGATGAAGAGTAGAAAAGGAGACGCACAAACGAAGCAAAGTTGGAAAAGTCACACATGACCAGCCTGCACTCTTTTCGATGCCCAGGAAAATCTACAAAGAATTTTGAAGCAAGGCTTGCGGCATTGGAAAGTAGACATCCGTAGCTTTCCAACGGTATATGGTAGGCCCGAAGACGAGTCCGTATGAGGGAGATACAGCCCGCGCAAAATCAGCAAATAATTCTGTCCGGGAATTACAAAGTAGAGGGGCTGAAGTGCAATTTCGACAAAATAACATAAAAAATCGTGCCCAGCTGGTAAAAAACGGGCAGAGAAGACCTAATAGGGGAGTATTCACGTACGAGAGCCATTGGAGAGCACCTAGGAGCTTGGGGATTGCACGGATTCGCCAAAGCTTTGGCGATTTCATCGTTTGATTCTTCTCTTACCCTCTCTTTATCATTCTATGGAGAATACTTGTGATTTTGGCATAACAATGAGTAGCTAATTTCTTTGTTAGGCTCTATGGAGAGCCTAGGGTTATGACTTAGACTTATTTTCCGGATTTTGTTGATTGATTCATGCGTTTGATCCAATTAATGTCTATTATTCTTCATCTTGTATTGTGAATCCGTAAGCTAAGGCTATTGACACGTGTTAGTGATGAATGGAATGACCATGTTAGATGAAGATGATGAACTAGTTGAATTCATAGCTTAAAGTTACAAACTAATTGATTAGAAATCATGATCTAGGCTTAATTCTTAGCAACAAGGGAGTCGCGAACCGGAGTTGTTAGTGAACTAGGTGGGTGCTCGACAGAGACTTAACCCGGTTACGAATAAGATCATGTTTTTATTCCCGAATCATTGAGACCGATAGGTGAGATGAATAGGAGTAGTCATGTGTGGGTAGATTCGGTTGAACTAGTTAGGTGAGTGAATCGGTGGACCGACAGGACCCGGTGAACGAAGTTGACTAGCCAGCTAGAACGTAACGGTAGATGGAGGTGGACCGACAGGACCCAAAGTAAACTGTTACGTAAAATTACATGAGATCGACAGAAGATTGTAAGTGCTATTACCCGGCATAATCAGTTAGTGCGTAACGTGATTCAATACAAATTCCGGAACTGTCTAAAGACCCTAGGTGATTCATAGATCGCCTAGTTTTCTCCATACTTTGAGTAAATTCTCTTAATTGAAAAAAATACAAAAATATTGTCTCTACATTCATTTTATTTAGTCGCTTGTTTGTGGGCGACGAACATTCAAAATCAAACCACTTCTTACCGGTTACTTAGGTATCTTCTAATTAATTCTTAATTAGCTAATAATCGTCTATTTCCCTTGGGTTCGATACTCGGAGTCGTAAAATACTCCACTTACTACTTGATCGTGCACTTGCGTATACACGTAAGAAATCGTGTCAAGTTTTTGGCGCCGTTGCCGGGGAATTAAACGGTTTATTAGTTTAGTTAAAAATTAATTTAGGATACTTCTTTTATTTTCTTTTTGTTACTATCTGTTTACCTCACGGGTGTGCTAGTGCTGTTTTCTCAGGTAGCGATGGCGGAAGGACAAGGGCAGATTAGCCTCACCACAGAGCAGCTACAAGCTTTGGTGGCTGAAGCTGTAGAGAAAGCACTGGCAGCAACATCTATACCGCGCCCGACCTCAATGCCATATAATCGATCAGGGAAAGCAATAATCCAGGCATTTGAGGCGGATCTTAAAGGAAGGGAGCCAGCAATTGTGGTGCCACCAATTCAGGCAGAAACCTTCTGTCTCAAGCTGGGAACAATTCAATTTGCTCAGGATCAGTGCACTTTTGCTGGGACAGCCGAGGAAGACCCACATGCATTCATTGGGAGATTTCAGAGCCACTGTGGGCTAATCCGTTATAGTGGGGTCACTTCCGAATCAATAAAACTGATGCTCTTCCCTCATTGCCTCAAGGGAGCTGCTATGGATTGGCTGGATTCATTGCCATCATGTTCAATCAAAACGTGGGAAGAGTGTGTCGCACAGTTCATGAGTAAGTTCTATCCTATTTCACGTGTGATTCAGCTTCAGAATGAGATCTGGATGTTCAGGCAAAAGCAGGATGAATCACTTGTCAAAGCATGGGAGCGCTTCAATCATTTGCTACGTAAATGTCCCAACCATGGTATTGACAAGCGACAGTTAATCCAGGTCTTCTATGATTCACTTGGACAGCCCAATAGAGACAAGATGGATATAGAAGCTGGGGGAAACTTCTTATTTAACTGTGATCATGAAGGGGCATATGCATTGATGAGATGCTTGGTTCAGCAAGAGGAGAGCTGGGATTATGAGCACCAACAAAAAGAACCGATGAAGCATAGCTCAGTGGCATATAGCACGGTTCAGGTGAATGCGGTAGAGGTAGTGCATGATATAAATGGTCTAGAGATGCATCAGCAGCCGCCAGTACCACCTTCAGAGTCCACCGAGATGACAGGGATAATAAAGACAATGGCTCAGCACATGTCGGACATGTCCACACAGGTCAGCTCTGTAGCAATTGCACTTCAAGTGGCTCAAGCAGAAATAAAATATCTAAAGGAACAACTTGAACAAAGAGCACTGGGTAGCATTGTTGACACATCAGAGGGACAGGCTCAAGCCATCACCACTCGAAGTGGTATTGCACTTACAGATCCTCCATATCCGAGTCATGCCAGAGCGGAAGCCTCAAAGGCGAAGGAACATGAAGTCTTCGATTCTGAGAAGACACCTGTCATGATCCCCCAATCAAAGGGCATGACTCCACCAGACGAGGAGGAGCATACTCAGATACCACTTTCATCTTCTCCTTCTTCTTCAGAACTTCCATACCCATTACGTACTAGGAAGAAGAAGGATGATTATGAGGAATACATGCGCTTTTTGAATGTCTTCTCTAAACTGCATATCAATATCCCATTGATTGAGGCACTTCAAAAGATGCCTAAGTATGCTCGATTTATTAAAGATGCAGTTCTTGGAAAGAAAGGGGTGGATGAATTTCAGAGAGTAAGCTTAAATGAACAGGTTAGTTCATGTGTTTTGCATGGGTTACCTAAGAAAAAGAAGGATCCAGGTAGCTTTGTCATTGAGGCTACATTGGGTGATTCCTACACTGGAAGAGCTCTCTGTGATCTGGGAGCGAGCGTGAATTTGATGCCGTTGTCGATATTCAAAAAGTTAGGTGTGGGGGAGCCCCCGAAAACATGGATAACACTCCAATTTGCAGACAAGTCATCCAAGAAAGCATGTGGGATGGTTAAAGATGTGCTAGTGAGGGTCGGGAGTCTGATCATTCCGGCTGATTTTGTTATATTGGATATGCCAGTAGGTGATGTTCCGCTAATTCTGGGTAGGCCATTCTTGGCAACTGGTCGTACTCTCATTGACGTAGAGAATGGAGAACTAATTATGAGGGTACATGATGACATAGAGACTTTTCGGGTCTTTAAGCCGTCACCCCAGTGTTCATGGGAGTATCAGCCAGGGGTGCCATTTGCTGTACAAGTGAAGCGCCAAATTCCAGAGTTGTCGCAAGGGGATCCACCTGACTACTGGGAAAGAAATAAGTCATCAGCGGTGCACGCACATGAAGCAGTGCTTCAAATCCAACACAGGAAAGCTAAGCTGGAAGCGGCACAAAGTGCCAGACCACCCTCGTGAGGTGGCAGAGGTAACTGGGTCGGGCCGTCGACCGTAAATTACAGGCGCTTGTTGGGAGGCAACCCAACGTACTTTTATGCTTTAGTATAGATAGTGTGTGCTTAAATAATGTCCTGTGTGTTCTTCATATTATATAGTTTATCTGAGAGGCGAGAGAGTGAGGATCTTATATTTGAATTGAGTCGTGCAGGCATACAGGTTGGAGACGCGGTCCGGACTCCCCTTCTTGATGCACGTGAAATAAACGCAGAAAACCGAGAAAGCGATGTAATGATCGCGTAATTTGAGGCCATAATTCTGAAGATTACTCCGGTAACACAAGCAAAAGCTGAAAGAACGCGAAACGAGCTTTCCGACGATATAAAATATGCGTGCATCGGAGTCCGGAGGCGAAAACTAAAAAAAAAAAAAAAAAAAAAAAAAAAAAAAAAAAAAAAAAAAAAAGTGAAGTTGGAGTCAGGGGTGTTCCCACGAACAACCCCTGTGTTCGCAGGAACAAAAGCAAAGCAAAAAGATTCTGCTCGAAATTACGAACAAAAAAATTTGCTCACACGAACAATCATCTCTCGTTCATCCTCAAATAACCCCCCTTTTTTTTTCTTCTCCTTCCCCGTCATCTCTCTATCACCCCTCGCAGCGAACCCAGAAGCACCACCCTCTCTCCCACCCGACGGCTATCTCCGTCCAAACCCACCATCGCAACCTCAAAACCCAGAAACCGAATCACCCAGCCGCTTCCTCTACCGCTATCCACCATTGTTCCCGACCAAGAAACACCAGGACTTTCCCCTGCTTCAACCACCGACCTCCTGAAATCACAGCCTTCACCATAGCCACAACCGGACTCCAAATCGATACCCACCTTCACCTCGGTCCGAACCCAGATCGAACCCATCTTCTCCGACCACCAAACCGCCGGATAGCCATGAAAGCCGGCGAAGAACCCTCTCTCCGTCCTCTCCTCTCTCCGACCAACGAACCGCCTCTGCCCAACCTCTGTTCACCGCGGAATCAAAACCCAGGCCACCTCTCTCTGATTTCGTCGATTGGAGGTGTGACCCGAACCCAGACGCCGCCCTCTTGTACCCACGAAACCCAGACCCGACGAACATCCCCCTCAGAACCGAACCAAAACCGCCTTGAACTGCGCTTCTCTTCTTCTCCTTGATTTATGCTATCTATTTTGCGCTTTTCTGGGTTTCTTCCAGTTCTGCGATTGCAGCTTCTGTGGCGCTGATTTTCTGGGTTTGTGGCGTAGACTTTGGTGATGGTGAAAGGCTGTGAATTGGATTATTGGGTTTATGGTGTAGAAGGCATGGGCAGTGGTGTTGAGGGGGCTGTAACAGTTTAGGAATTGAAGGCAGTGATTGTAGGTACTTAATGGAGGAATTGGAGGTATGATTTTCAGGTGGTTATGGTGGTTTTGATGGCTGCCACTGGTGTTTGGCCAATGGTGTGAGTTGTGTACTGGTTTAAGGTGGAGGTTGGGCTACTGGTTATGGAGGTTACTGGTGGAGATAGGCAGGGGCTAGGTTGGTTGCTGGGTTGAAAGGAGAAGGCAGTGAAGTAGGGAAGTGAATTGGGTTTACTGGTGATTGTTGGCAGAATTGGCTGTGAAGGTGGATGGCTCTGAGTTATTGGCAGGGAATTGGGTTGTCAATGGAGGTGGTGATGGTGGTTGTGATGAAGTCAGAGGGTTGTGATCTGTTTTGGTTCAGTAGCGTGCAGGTCATTCAGGTGGTGATTGATGAATTGCAGGGAGTTGTTAGGAATGGTGAATTCAGGATATGAGGAGCAGAGGTTGGTGAATTAGGTGGCATTCAAGGTTAGATGGTTGTGGCCTGAATCGGTTGAATGGTTTTGGTGCAGGTTGTGTAATTAGAGGGCCGTGAAGGAGTTTGGGGGTTTGTGGTCTATGCTATTTGTGGGTGCACTTGGTATGATTAACAATGAAAACTTTAGAAGCGGCATGATGGATTAAAGATTGGAGGAATTTGACGAAGCAATCGACCCCGGTGTGCTACTTGCGCACTCGACCGCAAGGGAACTCACATAACGAGTTCGGGGATTCTTCGTTCTCTTTTCGTCAGCAGCAACAGGATCAATCGACCCCGGTGTGTTCCACACACTCGACCGCAAAGGGAGCTTGCATTGTTCCGCACAATGTTAGCTTGGGGATTGTTCTCACTATCTCAGTCAGCACCTATCGGATTTCGTCCCCGACCTTGTGTCGGTTGTGAGTATTCTTCTCTCTCTTTACTTACCGTTTAGGCACATCGTACTTGCTCTAGGATTTTATTTTTAGAATTCCAGGGAATTACTTGAGTACTTGCTTAATTTCGGTACACACAACTCGTTCACGTGCACGTAGCTTGAATTATCTCTAAATTTGTTGTAGCTACCTTCTTGTGCCGTGACTTTGACTCCGAGTAGAACCACCGCCCCTCGCATTTGAATGCTGAGTCTTCTTGGTTAATCTCTAAATTCGTTGAGGACAACGAAGCGCTCAAGTGTGGGGGGGGTTTTAGTCTTGACTAGCCAGTCAGTGTTTGCATCGCCATGTCTGCATATAGTTGTTCGTGTCGTTTTGTGTCTGTTTATGTGGTCCGTGTCGTGATATTGTGATAGTATATCGTATTGTGATTTGTTGGTCGTGTTTATACTTGTTTGTGTTTGTGTTTAATTTTGCACGTTTTCTTATTTGAGTCTACCTACCCTATCGACTGTTTTGTGTAGTTTCGTTCGTGTCGGCTTGCATGTAGTGTAAGAATTATATGGAAAAAAAAAATCAAAAATTGAAAAAAACAAAAATTTAAAAAAAAAAGAGAAAATTTTGAGAAAAGGGCAATCGAAAGAGGCTAAAATTTGATAAATCGCGAAGTGTGAGGATTTTAGGCGTAGAGCATGATTTGCGACCGAGAGTGACGACATGAGTCCCCTCTAGTAGGTATAGAGAGACTTTCTTTACGGGAGTGCCTACCTATTTTTAACACTTACGTGATTTTCAAAGCCAAAGTGTGTGCATGTTTTCTTACAAGAGCTGAGCTAGGTGTGAGCTAAACAAGCCGAACATCCATGTGTACGTCTTAGGTAGTCGCCAACCCGCCTCGTAGTGGCACACGAAACAGCTGTGCGAGGTCGTGTATTAGAGCACTCACTGCTTTTAGAACTCACCTAGTAGGACCATTAGACGCCCCAATTTGAACCTTGGATTCTTTGCTAGCCTTCGGACCTAGGGTGACGATTCTTGGCCTTCATCACAAATTGATTAGAATCACCACTTTAGTGCGTCACGAGGGGGTTGTGTAGTTGAGGGGGTTCGATGAGGGAGTGATTATACAATTCGTTGAGTTCTACATCTCGCTTGCACTTCATTGATTATCTACGAGGGGATGCGAGGGTGAGTGAGTAGGCTTGCGCACTTCGGTGTGGCGGTGTTCCATGCCATTACATCATGGACACAGTTGTGGAGAGCCGTGAGTGCGTGAATCTAATACGCACGGAATTGGGTTGGGAGAACTTAATTGGTGGGTCGTGCTAAGTACCGGTTTTGATTACTTTGGTGTAGGAGGATCGGTTGGATTAGGCACGAGATACATTCATCTTCGGGACTACTTGAGAGGGGTTATGGTTACATTCGAGTGTGGGGGTGTCGAATTTTGACTTCGGACATTGAGAGTGAGCTTGCGACGACTCCACTCCCACACATTTATTTCATTGATTTTGCAGCTTGGACTTGACATGGACTTTGATTGAGTTAGGAGGAGATGATATTTTTATATGATATTCATTCATCGATTTACGTGTTTCCTTCTCCTAGCATATTTGATTAGTATTTGAAGACCACTCGGATATTATTGTTGGAATTTGATGGTATTTTGAGAGAATTGTGAAAAAAGAAAAAAAAAAAACAAAAAAAAAATAAAAAAAAAATGAGAGAAAAAAGAAAAAGGAGAGATTAAATAAAGTTTGAGTTGGAATTGAATTGGAACGAGTGGTGGAGCTACTTTGACGACGACGGTTCATGTTTCATGCACGACGAACGACGATGGCCACGGAGATCACTAGTGTACCGGGGTTTGAGGGAATTGAGGGCCGGAGGTGGTGAGCTTTGGGTTTCGGTTTCTATCATCGTGGTGAGGGTGTGTGAGATGTGGGATTTGATGTGAGAATGTGACGCTTAGGACTTGATTTCGACGAGATTATCTATATGTCCCTAAGCCTCATCATGTGAAAACCGTTAGCGGATTAGGAGCTCGGACCTTGGATGTGGCTTTGCCTAGCGTAGTCTCTTATTTCGTGGCACACGCGAAGAGGTAGCGTACTCTTGTACTTAGTAAAGTTAGACTTTCTATACTTACTAGGGGAGAGTCTCGTTGTCGAATTTCGTTTCAACTCATGCTTTGTTCCTAGGATTCTCATCACTTCATGATACTCGATTTAAGCCAATGGAGATTGCCCGATCTCAACCAAAAAGATAAAAATTGTGTTTTGTGTATATATGTTTTTGTGTAGGATCGAGTCGTAGTTTGCATGTGCATCATATTGTTGCATTGTCGAGTCTTGTGTCGTTTGAGTCTTGAGTCGGCTAGTAAATAGTGGTTTTACTCGGGACGAGCAAAAGGTAAGTGTGGGGGTATTTGATAACTCTCTTTTAGGAGTTATTATTATACTTCCATATTACTTGTAATAGGCTTATTTCACATGATTTATATGTTATATTTGACAAATATGTGAATTTGACGATTTATAAGCCTAAGAGTGAAAAGTTGTGCTTTTAGCCTATTTGTGCATGTTTTCTCTCATATTTGCTATGATAATTGCACGGGTTTTTTAGTGTTGTGTATCTCAGGTAAAATAGGTGCAATGGAGCTTATGAGATGCTTGGATATACTTGGAATGGAGCTAGATGAAGAGTAGAAAAGGAGACGCACAAACGAAGCAAAGTTGGAAAAGTCACACATGACCAGCCTGCACTCTTTTCGATGCCCAGGAAAATCTACAAAGAATTTTGAAGCAAGGCTTGCGGCATTGGAAAGTAGACATCCGTAGCTTTCCAACGGTATATGGTAGGCCCGAAGACGAGTCCGTATGAGGGAGATACAGCCCGCGCAAAATCAGCAAATAATTCTGTCCGGGAATTACAAAGTAGAGGGGCTGAAGTGCAATTTCGACAAAATAACATAAAAAATCGTGCCCAGCTGGTAAAAAACGGGCAGAGAAGACCTAATAGGGGAGTATTCACGTACGAGAGCCATTGGAGAGCACCTAGGAGCTTGGGGATTGCACGGATTCGCCAAAGCTTTGGCGATTTCATCGTTTGATTCTTCTCTTACCCTCTCTTTATCATTCTATGGAGAATACTTGTGATTTTGGCATAACAATGAGTAGCTAATTTCTTTGTTAGGCTCTATGGAGAGCCTAGGGTTATGACTTAGACTTATTTTCCGGATTTTGTTGATTGATTCATGCGTTTGATCCAATTAATGTCTATTATTCTTCATCTTGTATTGTGAATCCGTAAGCTAAGGCTATTGACACGTGTTAGTGATGAATGGAATGACCATGTTAGATGAAGATGATGAACTAGTTGAATTCATAGCTTAAAGTTACAAACTAATTGATTAGAAATCATGATCTAGGCTTAATTCTTAGCAACAAGGGAGTCGCGAACCGGAGTTGTTAGTGAACTAGGTGGGTGCTCGACAGAGACTTAACCCGGTTACGAATAAGATCATGTTTTTATTCCCGAATCATTGAGACCGATAGGTGAGATGAATAGGAGTAGTCATGTGTGGGTAGATTCGGTTGAACTAGTTAGGTGAGTGAATCGGTGGACCGACAGGACCCGGTGAACGAAGTTGACTAGCCAGCTAGAACGTAACGGTAGATGGAGGTGGACCGACAGGACCCAAAGTAAACTGTTACGTAAAATTACATGAGATCGACAGAAGATTGTAAGTGCTATTACCCGGCATAATCAGTTAGTGCGTAACGTGATTCAATACAAATTCCGGAACTGTCTAAAGACCCTAGGTGATTCATAGATCGCCTAGTTTTCTCCATACTTTGAGTAAATTCTCTTAATTGAAAAAAATACAAAAATATTGTCTCTACATTCATTTTATTTAGTCGCTTGTTTGTGGGCGACGAACATTCAAAATCAAACCACTTCTTACCGGTTACTTAGGTATCTTCTAATTAATTCTTAATTAGCTAATAATCGTCTATTTCCCTTGGGTTCGATACTCGGAGTCGTAAAATACTCCACTTACTACTTGATCGTGCACTTGCGTATACACGTAAGAAATCGTGTCAGTTGGTCCACGTGGCAGTGGCTGGGGTGCCGCCGCCTCCGCCACCGATCCTCCTCCGATAGCTCTTGCCACCGGCGATCCTTCTCCGGTATCTCTTGCTTCCGTCGTCGCCGCCGCCACAGATCCTCCTCCAGTTGGTCCACGTGGCAGTGGCTGGGGTGTCCCCGCCTCCGCCACCGATCCTCCTCCGGTAGCTCTTGCCGGTACCTTGTTATTCTCTTCTGTTTTTTCTTTTTCCTCTGTAGATATGCTCTTAATGTTATGGATGAAAGTTAGGGCATCTCGTATTTTGTAGTTTATTTAAATATGTTTACTCGGCTGCATGAGTATATGAATTGTTCTCGTTTTTTTCTTACTTATAAGTAAATTTGATTTCATGTGTTATGCAATTCTTGCATGGATCTAAATTAGTGTTGATGGTGGTGATCTTGTTGTGAAAGAGTGGTATAGACTGTGAGAGAGAGATGGAGTGAGGGACGGAGTTTCGGGATTACAAAAAAGGTCAGTGGAAAAATAGTCAATAGCACGAGTTTCTTAATTCGCGTGTCACTCTCCCATGGGGACAAAGATAGGAAACATTGTGGTAGTATTTTGTTGAAATCGGGTTCGGTTGGAAAGCCCATTTACACCCGATTGGATAATATGTCTAACGCACATGGGCTCTTCATTGGACCAAATTCTACCTACACATGTCTGTTTTGGCCCGTTTTGTAAATCATAAGCCACCACATTAGCGGTGCGCCTGCAGTATTTAAGCTATTCTACCTCAAGACTGTTAAAAGCATCCCTAAAATCTATATCACCAAATCCCAAAGCATCATCCCAAGGGTTGTGTCTTGAACGGAGCATTTACTTTACCAAATTCAAATCTTATATTTTGAATACAATGTTCTTGAATCCTCTCTCTCTCTCTAAATTAGTATGCTCCTTCTCGCAAAGAAAACGATTTTGCTCCAGTGGTAGAATTTGCATGATCTATATGTTTGTTAAAACTCGGCAGTAGTTCTCTTTTCTCATTTATGAGAAACACACAAATGCCTCATTTTCATGTGGCTTGATCCCATGTCGCATATTTATTTATCTTGAGCATATTACCATATAGGGCTTTCATCTCTTTGGTTCCACCTCATTTCTTGGATCTGCTTACATGTGAGTCTTTGGTGCCATCGCCGCCTCATACTCAAATAAGAGCTTCAAACTCCCTTCTAATATTTAACTTATTGTCTTCCCTTTTTCTATTAAAAATAATTTTATTTCGATTCCACCACATGCTCCACAAAATTATATATAGTTGTTTCTAACTACTTTATTTAAGTTGTTGAAGACCTCTAGGAGCCACAATCTAAATTGCCTACTCTATTTTGCTGCTACCAAATGATTTCCTCCATATTGCTTATGCAAAATTGCACGACATAAATAGAATTGTATCTCTTTCTGAGGAACATATTGGGCACCAAGGGAAAAGAATTAGACATCTTTGCTGTAAATTTATACGTACTGAAAGATCGGATTTTCATCCTCTCAAAATTGAAAATATCATTTCTTCGGAACTTTTGGCTCCAAAAAATCGGCAAGCCAGTTTTTGATCTTGTTGTTGAAGACGAAGATGATCCTTGCAATGATAACTGATTTTCTCTAAGCACTTGGTACCTAGATTTGACTGTGTAATCTTCTTATGGCGAATAGGAGTATGTCTGGCATGTGCCTTCTAGGAAACTGTAACTTCGGGATTTCTTCGATGTCCACTTGAAGAAAAGACTATTCCAATTCTTGCCTATCCCATTGCTGTCTTTCTTGGTCGTCGAGATGTGCGCAACGGGATGATGATTCCCAACATTGCTTGTGATGACTTTGATGTGTGGCCTAGCAAGCCACGGCAGTTTGAAGCAACCTATATTTTGCACAATCCTCCATTCTCCAACTAAGCCTGAAACGATGAATCTGCGCCCTAATAAAATGCTACATATATTGAGTATTTTTAGAATGTGATCTTACATATTATTGTTTTTTCTTCATAAACAATGATTGTAGTCTAACAATATATTGTGTAAAGATTGAAAAACAATGAACTAGCAGTTAAGCCTAATAGTAAGCCCTATGAGGCAGTTCATTGCGGGCTTGAATTCGAGCCTCCCCTTGAGAAGTAGTGTATGTTAAAATGTGATTTTTTTAGAGATCAACAGATTCTCGTGTCAAATTTACAAGTAAAATCACTAGCTCATATTGTTTAAGGAAATAATATTAGCTATAAAAGCAAACATATGGAGAAGATTGATATATATATATATATGTAGACATTAAAAACGTCTAACAATTTTTCATGAATTAATTGATTAATTATAATTAATTAAGATTAATCGGGCCGCAACAAGGCTTATTAAAGCAACGGGCCTCTCATTACGGTCTCGTGCCAAGCCCAATGGTGACAACAAACCCACTTATTGTGGGATAAAAACAAAATTGCATATAAAGTCTTTAAGTGTCCTTAAACAGGATCCCTCACAAAGTCGAGGGGGCTTTACGCAATAAATCAAAAGAAATCAAGGGATTATTACAAACTAGTCCCTACATGTCAGTCTATAAATAGAGACTCTCATTCACACGCAAAGGAGATCGTGCTAGCAGACGCCTGAGCTCTCCAACACTTTGAAGACTCTCTTGAAGATCCGCAAGCATCTCGCCGGAGATTCAAGGACGCGAACGCACACGAAGACTTTCTTGAAGATCCACAAGCATCTCGCCGGAGATTCAAGGACGCGAACGCACACGAAGACTTTCTTGAAGATCCACAAGCATCTCGCCGGAGATTCAAGAACGCGAACGCACACGAAGACTTTCTTGAAGATCCACAAGCATCTCGCCGGAGATTCAAGGACGCGAACGCACACGAAGACTTTCTTGAAGATCCACAAGCCTTCCGCCAGAGATTCAAGAACGCAAACGTACACGAAGAGTGATCGAGATCAAGCTTTCAAGCCCTCTTTCAAGCTTCACCCCAAAACAACCATTGTGCGGAAGCCCGAAGACACAAGTCCTTCCACCTCTAGTTCCTCAAGATGGAGTTTGGAGCCACGGACAGCTCTTCATCAAATCTTGTCGTTCAAAGGTCAAAAGTCAACTACATCGCCGACCTCGTCTCTTTGAGGAAAGCTCGTCATCATCACACTACAAGTCAACAAATTCAAGAAGTAGGAGATTTAATCAGAGGTTTCCGATCCGGTGTAAAATCAAGAGGATTGTACCCGCTTTAAATCATATTAAATACAAAATAAATTTGTGCACTTACGTTTTGCGTCTTTTTCGCTGAGTTTGCAAAGTTTGTGTGTACAAATTTTGGCACACCCGGTGGGACTTCTCTTCCTCTCATCTTTTTCTCCTACATCTGGAACGTCGTATTCCAATGGCATCAAGGAAAGCGCAAAGCAGTAGCAGTACGTCTTCAGGGCACTTTACCAGAAGCAAAGCGAAAGTAGAGGCGACTCTCACGAAGCAACTAGTTGCATCAAAGGCGACCAAAGGCCTTAGTGGAATCAAGACTTCTTCCGTCTCTACAAGTGACATGGAAAGGAAGATGAAAGAGATTGAGGAGATTCAAGAGAATCACGATAACGCTCTTGCGGCAAAAGAAGCGGATGCTAAGAGGGGACGTTCATCGTTTCCTTCCAGTCTCTCCCTTGAAGCTTCGTTGCAGTGTCGAAACTTACCAAAGGTAAATGCGAATTTAAGTGCAGGGTCAGAATCGGGTTCGTCTTTGCCTAGCCCCAAACATTGGGATCCATTGAATCAAGAGGAGTCATCTTGTACGTTAGCTGTGCAAGCAATGACGGCAGGGGCGTCTAGCGTCGAGGAGAAATTGGGGGCCATGATGGAGGCAATCGAAAAACTCCAAAGGACCGTCGCGGAGAAGGACCTCCAAATTGCCTCGCTCATGAACAAGATAGAGAGTTTGAACGTGGTTGAGATGAGCCAAGACGATTCGCATCCACCAAACCCAACTGCAAAAGATAATGTCGCAGCTTTTGGAAATTCTAGCGGCGTTATAAAACCTCCGAATGCCAATGAGTTGCAACAATCAAATGCATTACAGCGTGAGGCGGCTCCACAAAGAAGCTCGACGCTTATCCCTCCGTTTTCCATGCAACAGTTGGACGATTTGATCCAAAATGCTGTGAGGGCGCAATATGGCGGCACTTCGCACACGTCAATTAGATACACCAAGCCTTACACTCAAAGGATTGATAGGTTGCCGATGCCTAAAGGCTACATCCCTCCCTCATTCCAACTGTTTGACGGAAAGGGTAACCCGAAGCAGCACGTTGCACATTTCATTGAGACTTGCAACAATGCAGGGACCGAAGGAGATTGGCTGGTAAAGCAATTTGTTCGTACTCTCAAGGATAATGCTTTTGAATGGTACATCGGTTTAACCCCTGAATCCATTGACAGTTGGGATCAAATGGAGCGTGAATTCCTTAGTCGGTTCTATAGCACTCGTCGTACCGTGAGCATGATTGAGCTAACGAACACGAAGCAGTGGAAAGACGAGCCGGTGATAGATTACATTAACAGGTGGCGTGCTTTGAGCCTCGATTGCCGAGATCGATTGTCTGAAGTATCCGCAGTGGAAATGTGCATGCAAGGTATGAACTAGGGGCTACTTTACATCCTCCAAGGAATTAGGCCGCGCACATTTGAGGAACTAGCCACTCGTGCCCACGACATGGAAATAAGCATAGCACACCATGGAGGAAGAAACCCCCATATCACGGAACCTCGTCATGAAAAGAAGGAAAAAAACAAGGACGATAAGTCATTCAAACCTAAGGCCAAAGAATCCATGGTAGCGACTGTGAGGATATCAGCCAAGGAAAAGAAGGGTGAAAACAAGGAGGGTTATCGTCCACAAAAGGAAGCACGTCTAACCTTGAAAGAGCTACAAGAAAAGAAGTATCCTTTTCCCGATGCCGATGTGCCGGGGATGTTGGAAGACCTACTCGAGAAGAAGGTTATCGAGTTGCCCGAGTGCAAGCGCCCAGAAGAAATGGGGAGAACCGGTGACCCAAAGTACTTTAATTATCATCGTATCGTGGGCCACCCCACCGGGAAATGCTTCGTACTAAAGGAGTTGTTGATTGATCTTGCGAGGAAGAACAAAATAATACTTGACATCGATGAGATGGAAGAGTCAAATCATGTTGTGGCTGCCTACGTAGTCTCCGCGGATGAGGGGGATGAGAACAAGGGAGAAAATGAGCTCCCTGCTGGAGAATCTGAAGAGGAATCCCAACACCTACTTTGCACAAGAGAAGAGAATAATGCACAAGCGGCCTCAGCAATATGGTCGTCATTCTTCGCCGCGATTACCTTCTCTGATGAAGATCTGCAATTAGGATCAAAACCGCACAACCGCCCTTTGTTCGTAGCTGGATACATCCGAGAGCAACGAATGAATCGTATCTTCATCGATGGAGGATCGGCCGTAAACATCATGCCTAAATCCGTAATGAAAAAGCTGGGCATATTGGTGGACGAGCTATCGCGTAGCCGAGTAATCATTCAAGGATTCAATCAAGGCGGGCAAAGAGCAATCGGCATAATCCGCATACAATTAACAATTGGAGAACTCGAGGCGAGTACCCTGTTCCATGTTATTGATGCGAAAACTTCTTACAATTTGCTATTAGGACGACCATGGGTTCATGAAAATGGTGTTGTCCCCTCCACCTTACACCAATGTTTTAAGTTTTACAAAAATGGTGTCAAGACGGTGTTCGCGGACGAGAAACCATTCCTGGAAGCTGAGGCACATTTTGCGGACGCAAAGTTTTATGAGGGACATGAAGTTGTGCCTGAAGTCATGCCAACGGAAGTCCCTGCCTTAGGAGTGGACGAACCGAAGAGAGAAGATATTGTCGTCAACGAATCAATGTTGGCTAAAAATCAGGAGGTGGCTACTGCAGAATTGCCGAGTCATGTGACTGAGCCTTAAAATACTACGAAGATCCTTAAGTACATTCCGCAATCTCGGAGAAAAGCAGGTCAGTCCCCTTTTGAAGAAGTCATCATCGCTGTCAACCATGAGAAGAACTCCCCACGATCCACAGAGCGCGAGAACTCCATTGCGCTGGAAGAAGGATTGGTGATGCCTTTGACTAAACTACAAGATGTTGAGCTAACTAAACCGCCGCTCAAAGGCTTTGTTAAACCAATTTACGGCTCCATCGAGCATGGAGAATTACCGAATACGCGCTCCGAAGGGTTTGACCCAAATGCTTACAAGTTGCTTTCTCTATCGGGTTACGACTTCTCGAAATCCCCAACCAGGGAAGATGTAAGTCTTCATGCCGTTGGAGAGAAAATTCATGGTCTCACTGAAGCACAAATGAAGCTAAGGAAACAAGGGCATAAAGTCGCACCCCCAAAAGTGGGTTTGGGTTATACGCAGCCGGACCCAGTACGAATTTTCGCGAAGAGAAGGGTAGCAAAAGAAGATGTTCAATATATAACGGTGGAGGATCCGAAAGAAGAAACTCCTCAAGAAGAGGCTAATCGTACGTCCGTCTTTGACCGGATAGATTCCACGCCTCAAAGAGTTTCTGCATTTTCTCGGTTGGGAAGCCATGTAAAAGCATAAAGGCGATGCGTGCTTATACCGAGAAAATCTGTATTTTCTCGAATGGAAGATAAGAGGGTGACCCATTCTCAAGATTCGTCTCAAAATCGAGGAAATGAAATGGCCAACTTACAGGAAGACAAAGAAATTCGAAGCATCATCCCCTCGAGAATGAAACGCTTGACGTCTTGGGCCATAAGTACGGAAGGGGGGCTCAAACTGAAGAAGAGAACGTTGGTCATGACGAAGGGGGTGACACGCTCCAACTGCAAGTGCACAGTTGTCGGTGTAGTAATAATCGGAAAAGTCCGGTTTGTCGAACCCAAGGGACTTCGTGTAAACTAACTATTAAGTTTATTCTTTATGTGGGCAAAGCGCAGTTGTTTTATGGTTCCTAATTCTACTAAAAATTAAACTAACAATTATCCCCAAATAATTGAAAGAATTATTTCAAGATTAAATAGCACGAGGCGATTTTGATGTTTATCAAGTTTGATTAAATTCAAGATATCTCTACGGATCACTAGGAATGTCACACTACGTTGGATTTATGTTTTACTAACACGATGATTTCTTATTCTAGTTAAACGAGCAATTTTATATTGAAGATGTCTCAACCAATAACTATGCCTAAACTATCGTAACTGATTCCTCTAGCTTACTCAAGTTCAAACACGCATTACGATACTAATTTCTACTCTTGTTCTTAGCTAACTAGCAAGATTCCTCAACCCTAGATACGGCTAGTGTGTATTTCAATTTTCCGGGCAACGAACGTAGATTCCTCTATCGTTCATAACCTAGCACAATCCTATTAATACGTCTATCAATAGAAAAGATAAATTAAAAACATAAAATACACATAACTAAAGAAGAAATCATCAATTAAGCTCAAAAGCATGCAAGCAAATCCATAAACCACAAGTCGTAGTGATCAAACCCTAGTTTCCTACGAGATATCCCGAAATAAGGGTTTAGCTACTCATAATCATGTTCATAATACAAAGTTTCATGATCAAGTATCAAAAACTAGAGAAAAAAAGAAGAAAAGAAGCCAAACGGATGATCCAAGCTCTCGACCTAGCTCCCAAGCACTCCAAGCACGACTCCCAAGGTGTGTTCTGATGCCCAATCACGTTTCCCAATGTTTCCTAAGTCTTTCCTTGCTCGAAACTCTCAAAACTATGCCAAAATAGCGAAAATAGCCCAAAAATCCGATCCTGGCCGCAGAGGTAATCGTACGATTACCTTGATGTAATCGTACGATTACTTGCACTGAAGGTAATCGTACGATTACCTTGTAGTGAACGTACGATCACTTCTGAGTGAAGGTAATCGTACGATTACCTTAAAGTAAACGTACGATTACTTCTGGTCTTCCACCATTCAAACTTCATCTTCTTGCTCTTTTTTTCTTTCGTCTTCACTTCCCGAACATCCCTTTGAGCCTCCAACTTTTCCGAAGTTCACTTTTGCTCCAATGTCACGTCCCGAGCTCCCGGTTCCTGAAAAACACAACACGAGAAACATACCGGAAGATCAAACGTGATAAAATATAGATAAAATTAACGCAAAAAGTGCCCGGACTCATCATTAACGTGCAAAGACTCAACATGCTCCAATTTAGCAAGAAATGATCCAAAATCCATCAAAATGCATCGGAACACACGCAAAACGGTAAGGAAACATATAAGAATATAACTCCAAATATGGAGTTATCAACTATCCCCACACTTACCCGTTGCGCGTCCCGAGCAACAACTCAAATCTCAAACTATCAAAATCATCCGAACCTCCCTCCTCTCATCTCACCTCTCGAGTCAACCATTCCAACCAAGACCATTGCATACTTTTCAACTTACCAATTGCATACTAACCTCAATTAGCCGACTCAATACACACGACGACTAAATACAAGACATAACGATGCAACAATATGATGCAATTCAATTATAGGACTCGATCCTACTAAACACATATATACACAAAATATCTTTTTAGGCGAGATCGGGCAATCTCAATTAGCTTAAAACGGTTCTCATGGAGTGATGAAGAATCTAGGAACGAGGTATGAATTGCAACTAAAATTGACAACAAGAATTTCCCTTAGTTGGTATAGAAAGCCTAGCTTTACTACGTGTAAGAATAACCTACCTCTTCGCGTGTGCCGATAAATAAGAGGCTACGCTAGGCTAAGCCACATTCAAGGTCCGAGCTCCTATTCCGCTAACGGATTAAAATGTAGAGGCTTAGGGACAAAAGGATAATCATGTAGTAGCAAGTCCTAAGCGTCACATTCTCACGTTAAAACCCACATCTCACACACCCTCACCACGATGATAGGAACCGCAACCCGAAACTCACCATCTCCGGCCCTCGATCCCCTCAAACCCCGGTACCATATGATTTCCGTGGCCACCGTCGTGAAACATGCATAAAATGAACATCGCCGTCAATGAAATAGTTGCTTCTACCACTCGGTCTTCATTAAGCTCCAACTTTATTCCTTTATTTCATCTCTCCTTTTTTTTTCTCTCTCTCTCTCTTTTTTTTTTTTTTGTTTCTTTTTTTTTTCTTTTTTTTTTCTGTTTTTTTTTTCAAATCTCTCAATATCCAAAAACACAACTTCTACAACGTATATCTCGAGTGGTCTTCCAAGTGTCAAGCCATACAAAAACGTTAAGGGGAGGAAGTAAACAATCCAATGAATATATATCACAAGTAAAATACATCTCCCCCTAACTCAATGAAATACACGGTGCCACCAAACAAAGCCGCAAACAAATCCAAGTACATGTATGGGGATGGAGTCGTCAAAAGCTCAATCTCAATGTCCGTAGTCAAAAGTCGACATCCCCACACTAGAATATACCCATGTCCCCTCTCAAGTAATCAAAACAATGTAAGTCTCGTGCTTAATCCAACCGATCCTCCTACACCAAGATTATGAAAAGAAACGATCCCTAGCACGATCCACCAATTAAATCACCCAACCCAATTTGTGCGTATTAGATGCCACGCACTCACGGCTCTCCACAACTGTGTCCATGGTGTAATGACATGGAACACCGCCACACCGAAGTGCGCAAGCCTACTCTCACTCACCCTCGCATTCCCCTCGATAATCAGAAATGAAGTACATGCGATACGTAAGACTCACTCAAATATATCATGAAGTACTCCCTCATCGAACCCCCTCAACTACAAACACCCTCGTGACGCACTAAAGCGGTGATTCTAACCAATCGATGATGAAGGCCAAGAATTGTCACCCTAAGTCCAGAGGTTATCAAAGAATCCAAGGTTCAAAACAGGGTTTACTAGTGGTCCTACAAGGTAAGTTCTATAAGCAGTGAGTGCTCTAATACACACCTCGCACAGCTGTTCTGTGTGCCACTACGAGGCGGGTTGGCGACTACCTAAGACGTACACATGAATGTTCGGCTTGTTTAGCTCACACCTAGCTCAACTCTTGTAAGAAAACAAGGCACACACTTTAGATTTTGAGAATCATTTAAGTGTTTTAAAAAATAGGCAGGTATTCCCGTAAAGAAAGTCTCTCTATACATACTAAGGGGAACTCAAATTGTCATTCTCGGTCACATCTCATACCCTATGCCTAAAGTTCTCACACTCCTCGATTTTCCAATTTCAAGCTTCTTTTGATTGCCCTTTCTCAATTTTCAATTTGTTTTATTTTTTTTTTTTTTTTTTTTAATATAATATTTCCTACTCTATATGCATGGGCCGACACGAAAAGAAGACTCGAAATTGACTCGATTTGGGTAGGTGGACTCAATTAAATAAAACGTGCTCTAAACATAAACTACTCACAATACGACACACACAATATGTATAAACACGACACGGACTACAAAAACTGACTCACGACACGACACAAACAACCTATATGTAACTGGTGAATGCAGACACGGACTTGGATAATAAAGGCTGAGGAACCCCCCCACACTTGAACGCGTCGTTGTCCTCAACGAATGCATAGGCAAGCAAAAAGACTCAGCATTCAAATGCAGGGAGTGGTAAGTCTACTCGGACGAATCCTCGTCGTCCTGGTCCTGGTCTCCGGAATAGGCATCCGAATGGTACTCGTAGGCACCAGGGTAGGTCTCTTGGCCACTAGGCCACTGATCTCTCGGGAATCCCACATGAGTGGCCAATGCCTCTAACCACTGGTCCTGACGGTGCTGATGCAGACTCACCTGACGTAGTCCCTGACCGAGGTTACGCATGCTACTGCGATGATGCTCAAACTGCCTAGCACTCATGTCAGCCACATAGTCACGGGACCGACCCTGGGATGTGAGGGTCATAGTCCTAGTCAATCTCAACTCGGCCATCAAGTCCGCTAAGCTCACACTCGGCTGGCCAGGGTCAAGGACAGGGGGTGGTACAGGCTGAGGTGGAACGGGAGTAGGGGCTGGAGGAATAGGAGCTGGAGGAGTAGGAGCCGCTCGCGAGGAAGAGGCTCTTTTCTTAGCCTTTCCTGTAGGAGGTCTAGAACTAGCTCCTGCCTCCATCACCACTACATCCTTGAACGGGTCCGGGATTTTGTCAAACATTCTCGGAGCCTTGGGTTTGAGGTCTAGCTCTCCATCAGGCACGTCAGCCCCGCAATCCTTAGCTAAGTGCAAAAGTAAGAAACTATGGCCCACAGACTTCCTATTTTTCTCTTCAAATCTCTCATGCAAATACAAGAAGATCCGCCTAGGGATGTCTATCCGATGCCCCCTCGATAGACACAGAGCCATGAGACACACCTCAAAATCAACGTAATTGGGAGCCGAAACTCCCAACACCCATGACTCCAACAACTCAATGAGCCACCGTGGCTTAGGCAGCAAGTATCCGACTGGGAGCTTCCAATGTCTGATATTGGTTTTAGACCTATCCCAGTCGGCCCCTGGCACTCCCGCAAAACAAAACGCTGACACCTCATTAATGAGCGTCTGCTGGTCTTTCTTCAGATAAACCTTAAATTGACAGGGTGCTGTCAACGGGGGCCACTTAAGCGCTGCGACGATGTTCTCAGAGGACAAAACTAGCCAGTGCCGACGACAATAAATGACACGAGGGTCATTGAGCCTAGACGTCTCACCCTCATCAGTGTGTCTCGCATTTGCATAAATTTCACGAGTCAGCACAGAACTGGCTTTCTCTTTCACTAATTCCATCCACCCCGCAAAATTTTCGGCCTTCGCGACCTTTTGCAGGTCATCGGGCAACCCCTCTAGTGGAAACAGTTTCTCAACCTGGACACCTCTATTAATCCTAGGGTTTGACGTGTAAAAACCTTGGGCATTTGCCAAAAATAAACCTAAAGTCGCAAAAAACCCCGCCCCTATCAATTGCCAACTTGTTGTCGTCCGGCGCATGACCACGACCCTTTCGAATTGGGGGCAAGGAGGATGGAACGGGTGTACTAAAAACCCTAAGCTCGGGGGATAACGGGATGACCAATTGGGCACCCGAGTCACCCCCCTCAGCAGCAGACTCATTCTCAGACACGTTCACCCCACTTCCCCCAGGTAATGTATAATCAGGGTCGTTGTCACGACTCGTTCTCGCACGTTTGCTCATTTTAACCAAGTAGAACAAGATAAAGCAAGTAACGTAACAAAAGCAAGCACGTGCACAGTGACAAGTTGTGTACAAATATACGGCAATTAAACACGTAAGCACACAATCCTAGGACTTTAATCAATCGCCCCCAAGCACGCTTCTAAGCGCAACAAAAAGTAAATTGGGCTTTTACTCAATTGTGCCTAGACTCGAGTATTGAAATTGTGCGAGAGATTAGGACGTACCTACGTGCCCGGAGCAAGTCTTACGGGCACGAATTTGCAGAATTTCGACAACCCGGGCTGTTTTAGGGTCGCCGAAATTTTTGTTCCGAATTGTTCAATTGACGTGTGCCTTTTGCTCCTTGCGGTGTCCCCGTCGAAACCCTAGAATAGCTCCTTCGAATTCGACCTCAATCGCCCCCAATTTCAGATTCTCCCTCAAACCCTAGCCTTGCCTCCTTCTGCGATTCACCACCAATTTGAGTTGTGGTAGTGGTGGTGATGGCCCTGTGATGGTGATGGTTGTGGTTGAGATGGTGGTCGTGGCTGAGAGAGGGAGTTGGCGGAGGCGATGGTGAGAGGGAGAAGAAACTGGCGGGTCTGTGCTGTGTGCTTGGTCGGCGGGTGAGAGAGAGAGGTAGCAGCAGGGGCAGCGGCGTAGTGACGACGGTGGTGGCGTTGATGAAGCGGTGGACGTGGTGGTAGCTGAAGATGGTGGTGGTGGTTGCAGAGGGTTGAAGAGGAAGGAGAGCCGACGGGATGAAGATGGAGGTAATAGTAGAAAAAAAATTTGTTTTAACCCCATTGACTGCCCGTAAGGAAGTAATCGTACGATTACTTTCAGGTAATCGTACGATTACTTGAAAGTAATCGTGCGATTACTTGTGCTACGAATGGGCAGTGAGTTTTCATGAGAATTCAACATCAAAATTTTTCCAAGTAAGAAGTAATCGTACGATTACTTCTAAGTGATCGTACGATTACTTTTAAAGTAACCGTACGATTACTTTTAAGTAATCGTGCGATTACTTTTAAGGTAACCGTGCGATTACTTTAAGGTAATCGTACGATTACTTTCGTACGAATGGGCAGTTAGTTTTCTCCAAAATTCCACCCAAAAATTTTTCTAAAGCAAAAGTAAACGTACGATTACCCTAAGGTAATCGTACGATTACTTTTGTGCAGGAGAAAATTTTAATAGCCAAAATATAACCTTTACCTCGTATTTTGATCCCGAACTCCGATGAGTGTGATTTTTGCACCTTTGGATCCCTTTTCCGACGTATGTCTTGCTCATAAAAATAACGTCCCGTTTCCGGATCGTTTTCCCGTCTTTCCTCAATTATCGCTTAATTACGCGAAAAATATCCAAATTGTGCCCAATTTGTCGCTTTCTTCAAAATTTTGCAATCACCTTCATCAAGATGGGGAGTGCGGGACCTCTTCTCATGTAGAAAAATTCCCAAAGTCCGGGGAACCTTTCATTCTTCAATTTCGCGCTTCCAACGGCTCGTTTTGCATTTCCGGATGCTTTTGGATGCCTTTTAGCATCCTTTTTCGTCTTTGTTGCTCGTTTCTTTGGTTTGTCATGGATCTCCTCGACCTCGAGACTCCATTTATGGTATAAAAGATTCCCAAAGTCCGGGGAATCTTTTATCCTTCAATTTGCTCATTCCGAAGACCCGTTTGGCAATTCCGGATGCTTTTTGGCTCCCTTTTCCTCTTCGCAACATCCTTTTTGGCATAACTTCTTCGTCCGGACTCCGATATACGCGATCCACCTATCCACAGAAAGCTCTCGAACACCCCCACACTATGGCACTGTTCAAATCAGCTCACAGTCCTGTCTTCAAAAATTTACCTCGTAATCCGTGCCATTGTGCCAACTTTCTCATTCTCTTTACGTCTTCTTTGCGTATATCAAGAAGGGGAGTCCGGAAAATTGATCTCCCCCAGGTGCGTGTGTTGAGTACGTGTAGGAATGGCGTCAATCATCCATTTCTTCATTCCGGGTCCCTATACGCGTTTTGGCTTGCTCTTTCTCGTTTTTCGTGCAATTCTTCACTCGCGTATCAAGAAGGGGGATCCGGAATAGGCCTTCCACCTAGAATTCCTGCACATACTCATTGAAAATATTAAATCCACTCTCTCGCACCTCTCAATTAGTTAGAACAAGATAAAATAACAAAACAGTATTGAAATCTACACTATGCAGTAAATAGGTTGGGTTGCCTCCCAACAAGCGCTTTGTAATTTAAGGTCGACGGCCCGACCAAGTTACCTCACATGAGCTCAAATATCGGGAATTGGTTTGAGGCTCTCGATAACCCCAATAAAATTCCCGTCCACGTACGGCTTTGCTCGCTGTCCATTTACCTTGAACCTGTTCCCATTCTCAGCTTCTACCTCGAGCGATCCCCATGGGTAAACCTCTGTAATTGTAAATGGACCACTCCACCTTGATTTCAGCTTGCCCGGAAACAATTTCAGTCGGGCGTTGAATATCAGTACCTTCTGGCCCACTCTGAAATCTCGTGGAATGATATGCTTGTCATGCCATTGCTTGGTCCTCTCTTTGTATATCTTGGCACTCTGATATGCCATCAACCTGTGTTCTTCTAACTCAAGCAATGCCTGCTTCCTTTGCTCACCAGAGAGCTTAGCATCCAAGTTCAATTTCTTGAGCGCCCAAAACGCTTTGTGCTCAAGTTCTACCGGCAGATGACATGATTTCCCGAAAACTAGTTGGTAGGGAGACATGCCAAGGGGAGTCTTGTATGCAGTCCGGTATGCCCATAAACTATCATCCAAGTGTAGAGCCCTGTCTTTGCGCCCTGGATTGACAGTTTTCTCTAGAATCCCCTTTATCTCACGGTTAAACACTTCAGCTTGTCCATTGGATTGCGGATGGTAGGCCAATGAGATTTTGTGTGTCTTTACCCCATACTTGCTCAAGGTATTGGCAAAAACCTTGTTCACAAAGTGTGATCCCTCATCGCTAATAATGGCTCTGGGCGTTCCAAATCTTGTGAAGATATTTTTGCGTAAGAATCTCTCGACTGTAGCACTATCATTCTTTGGACAAGCCAGAGCCTCCACCCATTTGGTGGCATAATCAACAGCCAACAAAATATACAGATTACCAAGCGACGATGGGAATGGCCCCATAAAATCAATCCCCCACACATCAAACGGTTCTACTTCTAACACGAAATTTTGAGGCATTTCATTTCGGTTAGAGATATTACCTGTTCTTTGGCATCGGTCACACTGCTGCACAAATAGATGGGCGTCTTTATGCAAGGTTGGCCAATAGAAACCACTCTGAAGTACTTTCGCAAATGTGCGTGATTTGCCGAAATGTCCCCCACAGTTCAACTCGTGGCAGTGTCTAAGGATCTCTAACGTGTCCGGTTCCGCAACACATCTCCACAATACATTGTCCGCCCCCAACTTGAACAGATAAGGATCATCCCAAAAATACTGTCGCGCGTCTGCAAAGAACTTCTTCCTCTGGTGGTAATTCAGGTCCTTGGGCACAATGTTGAGTGCCTTGAAATTTGCCAAGTCAGCAAACCAAGGCACAGCTGCAACCACAACCATGAGCTGCTCGTCTGGAAAATCCTCTCGAATCGGCAAATCTTCCTGCTTATCGTTCTCCAGTCTTGACAAATGGTCTGCAACCACATTTTCTAATCCCTTTTTGTCTTTGATCACCACATCGAACTCTTGCATCAATAACACCCACCGGATCAATCTTGGCTTGGCGTCCTTCTTGGTGAGAAGGTACTTGAGGGCTGAATGGTCCGTGAAGATCGTCACCTGAGAACCCACAAGATATGGACGAAACTTGTCCAACGCAAATATGATAGCCAACATCTCTTTCTCCGTGGTAGCATAATTAACTCGTGCATCATTAAGAGTACGACTGGCATAATAAATGACGTGAGCTACCTTATCTTTCCGCTGGCCCAGAACTGCTCCCACCGCATAGTCACTAGCATCACACATGAGCTCAAATGGTAGGGTCCAGTCTGGTGTGGTGATGATAGGCGCGCTAATCAGCTTTTCCTTGAGCAAATCAAAAGCTGACTTGCACTCCGCATTAAAATCAAAAACTGTATCCTTTTCAAGCAATCCACACAAAGGCTTCGTGATTTTCGAGAAGTCTTTAATGAAGCGCCGATAGAACCCTGCATGTCCCAAGAAACTCCTTACCCCTTTAACAGAGGTAGGGTAAGGAAGCTTCTCAATAACCTCAATCTTGGCTCTATCCACCTCTAATCCTTTGCTGGAGATCTTGTGGCCCAAAACAATACCCTCGGTAACCATGAAGTGACACTTCTCCCAGTTGAGCACTAGGTTGGTGTCAATGCATCTATCAAGAACCCGGGCCAGCTGCTGCAGGCAGTCTTCGAATCCATCACCATAAAGCGAGAAGTCGTCCATGAACACTTCAAAGTTCTGCTCCATCATATCAGAGAAGATCGACATCATACACCTCTGAAATGTAGCAGGTGCGTTGCATAACCCAAAAGGCATGCGTCTAAAAACGAAAGTCCCATAAGGACAAGTGAATGTCGTCTTCTCCTGGTCAGCTGGCTCAATTGCTATTTGGTTGTACCCGGAGTACCCATCCAAAAAACAATAATGAGAGTGATGCGCCAGCCTATCAAGCATCTGATCAACGAATGGAAGGGGAAAATGATCCTTCAAAGTGGCATCATTGAGCTTGCGGTAATCCATGCAAACTCTCCACCCAGTAACAGTACGCGTAGCAATTTGATCACCTTTTTCCCCTTCCACCACAGTTATACCCCCCTTCTTAGGGACACATTGCACGGGGCTAGTCCATGTGCTGTCGGAAATCGGATAAATGATGCCCGCCTCCAACCATTTAAGCACCTCTTTCTTCACCACCTCCTGCATGTGAGGATTGAGGCGGCGCTGAAACTGAACTACCGGCTTCTTATCTTCCATGAGCCGAATCTTGTGCTGGCAAACTGTGGGGCTGATCCCCTTGATATCTGCTATGGTCCATCCCATAGCTGCCTTTCTCTCCTGTAGTACCTTGAGAAGCTGCTCCTCCTGTTCCCTGTCCAAACATGCAGACACAATCACAGGTAAAGACTCATTAGATCCCAAGTACAGATATTTCAAATGAACAGGTAAAGGCTTTAATTCTAAAACAGGAGCAGTAATGAGAGAAGGAGTAAGAATCTTCCTGCTTCCCTCATTAAAGAGGGGTAGGGGCTGACGCCAATGAACATCGAATGCTTGCTCTTTCTCGCTGGAATCAAGTAGAACAAGCTCCTCATATAGCTGCTCCAATAAAATGTCATCCTCTTCGTCCGGCGTGTATGCCTCCACCCCGAAGCACTGCTCACTTACCGCATATGCGGGAAACTTCATAGCCTCAAATACATTGAAGGCCACCTTCTCATCGTTGATCTGCATAGTCAACTCTCCATTGGCCACATCAATGATAGTCCTCCCAGTAGCTAGGAATGGGCGACCCAAAATAAGAGGAACATCATCGTCAGCCTCCATGTCTAAGATCACAAAATCCGCTGGGAAGATGAGTCCTTCAACTCTCACTAATACATCCTCCAAAACACCCCTGGGGCGTTTTATAGTGCGATCAGCCATCTGCAAACACATCCTGGTAGGCTTAGGATCTCCCACACCAAGTTGCTCAAAAACCGATGTGGGCATCAAATTAATACTTGCACCCGGATCACATAATGCCCTCCCATGAAATGCATCACCCAATGTAACAGGAATGATGAAACCGCCCGGATCTTTCATCTTCTTTGGTAGCGCCTTTTGCACAACCGCGCTACACTCCTCATTCAGGGTCACGGTTTCAAAGTCATCCATGCGCCTCCTATTAGAAAGGAGGTCCTTGAGAAATTTGGCATATTTAGGCATTTGTGAAATGGCCTCCGCAAAAGGTATATTAATGTGCAGTTTCTTGAAGATATCCACAAACTTCTTGAAATGCTTGGCATCCTCTTGACTCTTCAATCTCTGCGGGTATGGCACTCGCACACTGTATTCCTCCCTTGGCTTCTGTTTCTCATCCGACTTCCTCACCGTGTCCTTTGATTGGGGAATCACGGTAGGCACGGGAATCTCTTCATCCAAGGCTTTTTCAGTGGCCTTAGTCGCCTCAGCTCGCGCATGGGTAGGATATGGGGGATCTTGGGTAGTGGTCCCACTGCGAGTAGTAATAGCCTTCAATTGCTCAGTTGGAGTGATAGTGTTAGACGGGAGTATACCTGGTGGAAGTCGAGGATTCTGATTAGCTATTTGGCCAATTTGTGTCTCATGATTCTTTAACGAGGCTTCCATTGCAACAATTTTACTCTCAATCTTGTCGTTGCTAGCTAACAGTTTCCTCAACATCGCATTTGTATCCTGTTCTTCTGAGGATGGGACTGGAGCCTGTTGTTGTGGAGCCTGTCTCTGAGCTTGGTAAGGAACATTTGGCCTATGACCTGGCGCATACAGACCACTATTAGGATTGGCATAGCTGAAGTTGGGGTGATTGCGATTGTTGGGGTGATATGTGTTTGGCCATTGCTTCTGTCTTTGTTGACCCATGTAGTTCACGTCTTCAATGCCATCCCCATATCCCTGATTTGCATCTGCTACCATCTCTCCCACTGACTTCACCTGTGCCGATGGATTCAAATGACTGAAAGCCGATGTCATAACTGCCATCTGATGTTCAAATTTCTGTTCCACCATAGACTCAATCTGACTAACCAATGCTCCATCTGATTTCGTGCTTCTACGAGTTTCAGACCTCGTGGATTCACGTTTTGCTACATTATCTAGCAAATCACGACATCTCTGTAGTCCCATCCCCATAAAATTGCCTTGAGCCATCATGTCTAGTTCACTAGCAGTCTCCCTGTCCAAAGCATTGTAAAAGTAGTGAAGAAGTTTATACCATGGCTCTCCGTGAGTAGGGCATCTGTGAAGGAGCTGGTTGAACTTTCTCCACGTGTCACCCAGAGAATCATCTTCCTGCTGTTTAAATGTGGTTATGTCAGCCATCCGTTGAGCAACCTTAGATGGTGGAAGATACTTCCTGAGAAACTCTCTGCTACAATCTGCCCATGTAACTATGCTGCCTGCTGGAAGTTCCATAAGCCATGTCTTTGCCTTTCCCGATAAAGAGAAGGGGAAAAGCATGAGTTTTGTAGTCTCGATTGGCACTCTCTGGTCATACATGGTAGAAGTAATCTGCTCGAAGTGAGCAAATGCTGATGTGGATCATCACTCGGGGCTCCCGTGAATAAGCACTCATCCCTAACCATATTGATCAACGGTTGGCGAATCTCGAAATGCGCGGCATTAATCTGCGGCCTGACAATGGTAGGCTGATATCCATCCGGTGTAGTTCTGAAGTAGTCCACCAAAGGACGGTCATCCTCCTCAGCATTGTTGACTTGCTCTACTACGTTCCGGCCGTTATTGTTTCGATTATTACCCCCATTATTCCCATTGCCACCGTTGTTTCTACCATTAACTCCCCCATTGTTCCCATTAACGATTTCTGCACCAGGGAGTTGTTGTGGATTCTGGGGATTCATGCGATCAATCATGGCTTGCATCTCAGCCATTTGAGCCCTAAGCTCCTCAGTTTCCCTTGCTCGATTTGCTGCATCCTCCACAGCTGCAGCTCTAGCTGCTTCCGCATCTTCGAGGCCCTTGCGGAACCTCTCAAACTCAGCTCTAGTTTGCTCGTCCATTTGAACTGAATTTGCTTTCCTCTTGTCTCTATTCTGTGCTCGCAATAAGGATTCCGGGTCTTCAAGTGTTGGATGCAAAGGCTCGTCTCTAGAACGTGACATGCACCAAATGAATCAGACCTGAAACACGAATCACACACACAAAACAGGTGAGTAACAAATATAAACTGAAAAGTAAATCCCTAAAGAGAAAACTAATAGCTAATTCAACCGAAGTCCCCGGCAACGGCGCCAAAAACTTGACACGCTCCAACTGCAAGTGCACAGTTGTCGGTGTAGTAATAATCGGAAAAGTCCGGTTTGTCGAACCCAAGGGACTTCGTGTAAACTAACTATTAAGTTTATTCTTTATGTGGGCAAAGCGCAGTTGTTTTATGGTTCCTAATTCTACTAAAAATTAAACTAACAATTATCCCCAAATAATTCAAAGAATTATTTCAAGATTAAATAGCACGAGTCGATTTTGATGTTTATCAAGTTTGATTAAATTCAAGATATCTCTACGGATCACTAGGAATGTCACACTACGTTGGATTTATGTTTTACTAACACGATGATTTCTTATTCTAGTTAAACGAGCAATTTTATATTGAAGATGTCTCAACCAATAACTATGCCTAAACTATCGTAACTGATTCCTCTAGCTTACTCAAGTTCAAACACGCATTACGATACTAATTTCTACTCTTGTTCTTAGCTAACTAGCAAGATTCCTCAACCCTAGATACGGCTAGTGTGTATTTCAATTTTCCGGGCAACGAACGTAGATTCCTCTATCGTTCATAACCTAGCACAATCCTATTAATACGTCTATCAATAGAAAAGATAAATTAAAAACATAAAATACACATAACTAAAGAAGAAATCATCAATTAAGCTCAAAAGCATGCAAGCAAATCCATAAACCACAAGTCGTAGTGATCAAACCCTAGTTTCCTACGAGATATCCCGAAATAAGGGTTTAGCTACTCATAATCATGTTCATAATACAAAGTTTCATGATCAAGTATCAAAAACTAGAGAAAAAAAGAAGAAGAGAAGCCAAACGGATGATCCAAGCTCTCGACCTAGCTCCCAAGCACTCCAAGCACGACTCCCAAGGTGTGTTCTGATGCCCAATCACGTTCCCCAATGTTTCCTAAGTCTTTCCTTGCTCGAAACTCTCAAAACTATGCCAAAATAGCGAAAATAGCCCAAAAATCCGATCCTGGCCGCATAGGTAATCGTACGATTACCTTGATGTAATCGTACGATTACTTGCACTGAAGGTAATCGTACGATTACCTTGTAGTGAACGTACGATCACTTCTGAGTGAAGGTAATCGTACGATTACCTTAAAGTAAACGTACGATTACTTCTGGTCTTCCACCATTCAAACTTCATCTTCTTGCTCTTTTTTTCTTTCGTCTTCACTTCCCGAACATCCCTTTGAGCCTCCAACTTTTCCGAAGTTCACTTTTGCTCCAATGTCACGTCCCGAGCTCCCGATTCCTGAAAAACACAACACGAGAAACATACCGGAAGATCAAACGTGATAAAATATAGCTAAAATTAACGCAAAAAGTGCCCGGACTCATCATTAACGTGCAAAGACTCAACATGCTCCAATTTAGCAAGAAATGATCCAAAATCCATCAAAATGCATCGGAACACACGCAAAACGGTAAGGAAACATATAAGAATATAACTCCAAATATGGAGTTATCAGGGGGACGCGAATTACGCCAAAGAGCAAGGAGAGTATGCTAACTCCTTCCATATCACGGTTGTGGAAGAAGAAGATCACAATCAAGAAGATGATGAATTGAAGGAGGCTCCACCGCAACTTGAAGATGGAGGACAAGCAACTGTCGACGACCTTCGCGAAATAAACTTGGGTACTAGCGAGGAACCGAGGCCCATATTTGTAAGTGCATCTTTATCCGCCGAAGAAGAGAAAGGTTATTTTGAGTTATTGACTGAATACAAGGATGTCTTCGCTTGGACGTATAAAGAGATGCCAGGGTTGAGTCCGAAGATTGCGGTGCATCACCTTGGTGTCAAACACGACGCTAGACCGGTAAAGCAAGCATATCGGAGAATCCGTCCCGACCGCATCCCCCAAATTGAGGCGGAGGTGAACAAGCTTATCGAGGCTGGCTTTATTCGAGAAGTCAAATACCCCACGTGGATCTCTAGCATGGTGCCGGTGATGAAGAAAAACGGGCAAATCCGTGTGTGTGTAGACTTTCGGGACCTTAACAACGCATGCCCGAAAGATGACTTCCCACTCCCCATCACAGAACTCATGATAGATGCAACTACAGGGCCCGGAGCACTTTCATTCATGGATGGATGCTCGGGATACAATCAAATAAGAATGGCTTCTGAAGACGAAGAGCTTACTGCCTTTCGCACAACAAAAGGGATTTATTGTTATAAAGTTATGCCTTTCGGCTTGAAAAATGCCGGGGCGACTTATCAGCGGGCAATGCAAAAGATTTTTGATGATATGTTGCACAAAATTGTCGAGTGCTATGTTGACGACCTCGTTGTCAAAACTAAAAGAAGGGAAGATCATCTTCTAGACCTCCGAGCAACATTTGATCGGTTGAGAAAATACGACCTGAAGATGAATCCCAACAAGTGTGCCTTCGGGGTTACGTCCGGAAAATTTCTTGGATTTGTTGTTAGGCACCGAGGTACTGAAATTGACCAATCCAAGGTAGACGCCATACAAAAGATGCCACCTCCAAGGAGCTTGAGGGAGCTGAGAAGTTTACAAGGACACCTTGCATACATTAGGAGGTTTATCTCAAACCTTGCGGGGCGATGTCAGCCTTTTAGCCGTTTGATGAAGAAGGATGCACCGTTCACTTGGGATGAAGCTTGTCAAAAGGCTTTTGACTGCATCAAAGCGTATCTTCTCAACCCACCTGTACTAGATGCTCCAATACCAGGAAAGCCATTGGTTCTTTACCTTGCGGCGCAAGAGGAATCCGTGGGAGCAATGCTTGCACAAAATAACAAGGAGGGGAAGGAGCAAGCTCTCTATTATCTGAGTCGTAGGCTGACCGAAAATGAACTCAAATACTCGCCTATTGAAAAGATGTGCCTTGCTCTTGCGTTTTCTTCGCAAAAATTAAGGCACTACTTTCAAGCCTACACTATCCATCTCATTTCGAAGGCCGACCCGCTCAAATACATCATGTCTAGGCCAGTTCTTTCCGGGTGCTTAGCTAAATGGTCTGTTCTTTTCAATGAATTTGAAATTGTATACGTTCCTCAAAAGGCGGTGAAAGGACAAGCACTAGCCAACTTCTTAGCGG
Source organism: Linanthus parryae (assembly GCA_023055425.1). Classification (NCBI taxonomy): domain Eukaryota; kingdom Viridiplantae; phylum Streptophyta; class Magnoliopsida; order Ericales; family Polemoniaceae; genus Linanthus; species Linanthus parryae. The sequence goes on from JALGPY010000014.1 coordinate 12,086,022, forward strand.
ATCATCCAATCCCAGCCGATTGGGAGCTCTCGGAAGACTTACCCGACGAAGACGTGATGTTTGTTGAGATCCTACCTCCATGGACCATGTTTTTCGATGGAGCGGCAAGGAAAGAAGGAGCAGGGGCTGGAGTTGTCCTCGTTTCACCGGAAAGACTCGTCTTGCCATACTCCTTCGCGCTCACGGAAAATTGCTCGAATAATGTTGCTGAATATCAAGCTTTGATAATCGGTCTTCAAATGGCAACCGAACTTAAGATTGACAACCTTGAAATTTATGGGGACTCCCTACTAGTGATAAGTCAGCTCTCGGGTTCTTACGAGGTTAAGAAGGATAGTTTGGTTCCCTACTTCCGCCTGGCGACGCAATTGCTGGAGAACTTTGACAGGTTCGTGTTGGAATACGTACCAAGAAATGATAACCGAATAGCTGACGCGTTAGCAAACCTAGCTGCTACTTTAGCTGCCTCAGATGAAAATGTTTTGAAAGTACCTGTATGTCGAAGGTGGGTGGTTCCGCCGGCCTCAGAAAATAACGAAGAAGTTAATCAGATTTCGGTATATGTCGTTGATGCCAGTGATTGGCGGCAGCCTATCATTGACTACCTACAACACGGGAAGTTACCGGACGATCCACGTCACAAGACGGAGATAAGAAGGAGGTCTCCTCGATTCGTCTATCATAAGGATACTCTCTTCCGACGATCGTTTGAAGGAGTCCTCTTCCGTTGCCTAGACGTGGAAGAAGCACGACACGCCATGGAGGAAGCACATTCTGGTATATGCGGAGCTCATCAGTCAGGACCTAAGCTTCATTTTCGCATAAAGCGAATGGGTTATTATTGGCCTACTATGGTTAAGGATTGTATGGAATACGCGAAAAGGTGCCAAGCATGCCAATTCCATGCAAACTTTATCCACCAGCCACCCGAGCCGCTTCATCCTACTGTTGCTTCATGGCCTTTTGATGCTTGGGGGTTTGATGCAATCGGGCCGCTCCCTAAGTCGTCGGCTGGTCACTTGTATATTCTTGCGGCAACGGACTATTTTTCGAAGTGGGCTGAAGTCGTTCCCCTGAAAGCAGTGAAAAAGGAAACTGTTGTGAACTTCATCAAATCCAACATAATATTTCGGTATGGTGTGCCTCGATACGTGATAACTGACAATGGGACGCCGTTTGACAACTCCTTGATGACAAAGCTTTGCGAGAAATTTCAGTTCAAGCAAAGGAAGTCTTCGATGTACAACGCGCCAGCAAACGGACTCGCCGAAGCATTCAACAAGACATTGGGGAGCCTCTTGAAGAAAGTGGTAGCAAAATCCAAACGTGATTGGCATGAACGGATTGAGGAAGCTCTTTGGGCATATCGCACCACCTATCGGACTCCAACTCAAGCAACTCCGTATTCACTCGTGTATGGTGTTGAAGCGGTACTTCCCCTCGAGCGACAAATCCCATCCTTGAGGATCGCATTGCAAGAGGGTCTTACAGATGAGGAGAACGCAAAACTACGCCTTGCTGAGTTAGAGGCGTTGGATGAGAAAAGGTTGCAGGCTCAAGAGCAACTCGAGTGTTACCAAGCAAGGCTAGCCAAGGCATTCAATAAGAGGGTTAGGCCTCGTTCTTTCCAAGTTGGGGATCTTGTTCTCGCTGTCCGAAGACCCATCATTACCACCTATAGAACCGGAAATAAGTTTTCCTCTAAGTGGGACGGTCCATACACCGTGCTGGAAGCTTACACAAACGGGGCCTACAAGATCGTAGATGGAGACGGCGTTAGGGTTGGTCCGATCAACGGGAAGTTCTTGAAGCGTTACTACCCTTGAGCAGGGTACACACTCCTCATCGCACGAGTATAAACTGCAAAAAAAAAAAAAAAAAAAAAAAAAAATGAACTACGTTTGGCTTGATCCTGCAAAGGTACGTAGGCAGCCTGAAATCTTGATTCGGGTTCAGCCATAACAAAAAAAAAAAAAATCATATTTCCCCTCCAGGATATAATTCGGGATAACATCCCTTTGAAGGTGCAGAAAGGTTAGCAACTAGCAAATGCTTTAGCGGGTAACGAGTATGACGATCCCGTTCCAAACTCAGATGATACGTCTATGCGATTCCAAGATTAATCCTTGCAGATAAAACGTCCCGGTTTTATTCGGAATAATAACCAGATATTCCGGATATTATCCAGGTTACGATACCCCAGGGTGTTTATCCAGGATATTATCCAATATTTCTGGATAATATCCCTTTTAAGATGCAAAAATATGCTAGCATCGACCAAATTCCACCCAGGGAAACCTTTTCCAAACTCAAGACATACGCATATGTATTTTCGAGTTTAAATCATGGTAAATGGAACATCATGATTTCATTCCGGATAAACAACATAAATTCAGGATGTTACCATCCAGGATATTATCCTGAATAATTCAGGACAATATCTCCTCATATTGTGCGGAATATAGAAGCAGCCAACACGCAATATATCAGCAAGCAGCACCTCAGTTTCAGATGCAACGCAAAACAAAATCCACAGTCCGTGAAAAAAAAAAAAAAAAAAAAAAAAGCAGGAACCTGCATACAGCTACTGCGACCAATATCCAGAAAAGAAAATTCAGCCAAAAACGAAAAAAATCACGATGCGAAAGTACACCACCAGATTGAGACACAATTCATGAGGACATCAATGGAAGAGTAACATGAAAGAAGGAAGGCTTCGCCTAGAGATGAAAGTTGAAGTCGACGATCTCTTGTCGCGCACGCTCCAGAAGCTGCTCCATCTCCAACAAGTTCTGGGAATTCTCTTTTGCTTCATCAATCCTCTTCTGGGCCTTGTTAACTTCCTCTTGGAGGGAGCTTATAGAAGCTTGCAACTTCTCCAATTCTACCTTTCTCTGGGTCAGTGAAGCAATCGCGAAGCAACTCCAACTCCTTCTGCATGTCCCCAATCTTGTGAGTAATTTCAACTTCTTGGGCCACCAGATCGTCCACTGCTGACTGGGCAGAAACAATTTCCTTTCCTTGATTGATTTCTTGCTGAGTAGCATCCGTGAGACGCCCCAAGACACCCTGCAGGTTAGCCTCAAGTTCTGCCCGATGATCGACGTTCAGTGAGCCTTCTCGAGCTGCACTAAAAACTTCAAGGCCGGAAAATAATGCATCCATTCGCCCCTTGAATGGGATAGAATCCTCCATTGAATAGCGCTGCATCTCCTCATATATCTCTTCAACTGGACCTTTAGCGGAAAGCAAACGATGTAGCGGCTTATCCTTCACCTTCTCTACGATCTCTTCCCACATGGCATGAAGAATACGACGGCGAACCTTCGCCGTTTCGGATCCGGGCACATAAACAGTCGCGATAGAGGTAGTCGGCTTGAGTGCTTGGATTGTGGTCGCCTTGGAGATGTGACCTGGATCTTCAGCCACCTTAACGACTTTACTGAAAACTTCAGAAGGATGATTGATGGCTAATTCCTGATTCGGAACATTAATAGCTTCTTGGCAAGAAGACTTAGCCCTCCTCGCCACCAAAGCAAACTCATCCGGTCCTTCGGTAGAGTCCTCGCTCCCACCAAGAAAGTCACCGTGCTCCCCAAATGTCTCAACAAAGTCGTCGACCTCATCCAGGGGGATACCATCAAGAATGGAGAATCCCTCCATGTCGTCTAGAAGGTTGTCGTCCTGACCGAATAGAGAGTCGTGTGCCTCAGACGGGTGTCCCTCAACTCCATAGGTAAGATCCTGGGCCTCGGTTCCTTGAGAATGCTGGCCTTTCTTCACCCCCGAGGCAGCCCCTTGCTCCACCGACTTGAGCTTCGTTCTTCTCCAACACCGATCCCCACTCGAGCTGCTCCCACCATCAAGAGCGTCAGCAGGTCGTTTGGATGAGGTATGGCCGGCTTCGCTTCTGGCTTCAACACCACCTTGACCTGTGGAGGCCATCTTTAGCTTTGAACCGCCACGCGCTTCTCGGGACGAAGGCTCAGCTGGACTCACGGCGATCTCCTTAAGGACTGCGTCTCCTGAAATCATCTTTGTAGCATGAGCGTTGTGACTCACAGGCTCGGCATCATGCTGCACCGTGACTTCCTTTAATGGCGGGGCTGGCTTTGGTATCCTGATCTTCAGGCCGCCCGAGCTTCTCTTGACATTACCCGCCACGTTCTCCTCCTGTGGATCACCGCGACGCCGTGCGACCAACTGAGGACTAACTGGAAGGGACGGATCGTCGTTCAAGTTGACATCCCGCTGCCATTGAATGCTTCCTGGATCTTTCGCTTTGGCCTGATGGTGGACTACGCCCGTGCTAGCCTCCCCATTCACCCGTCTGGCAACACTTCTCAAATTAATAGTGCGGTGGGAACTCCTTGCCTCTCCGACGCTTGTCTTACCGGTAGTGTCGCCATTACGGGCCCCGTTAGAACGAGAATTCTTGCCTCTGGACCTTGACTTGTCGCCACGCCCATTGCTAGCGTTCAAATGAGATGTTGCTGCAGCACCCTTTGGCCTCCTCGACTTGCCGGAACCTCCTTCTCGGCGTCCGTGGGCCGCCTGTTGGGACCCATAGTGCTTGGGTCGGACACTCGTATCATCTTGTCCGTCATCCCCATCATGACGTTGATAATCCCCATAGCTCAGGCGATGCCTCATCGACGACATCACAGAGAAGCTATTCGTCTGCGAGTCAAAAAAAGAAAAAAAAAAAAAACAAAAAAAAACAAAAAAACAACATCAGTTTACACAAAGTAGCAACGGCTGGCTTAAAATGTCGCTACATTCCCTCATCCAATACATTTGACGCAATTGATCTTATTAGTAAAACGAAGAAGGCATGACGGAAATGGACAGTGGAGAAGAAGACGATACCTGCGAGAACCCCTGTTCTGTACTTGAACGACTCCAAGTTGCGCCTTCGCTGGTGCATAAGAGCGTATTTCCGCTTGAATTTATAGGGCAGTAGCCATCGTCAATTCGGGAATTCAGAGAAAACCTAAGCCATTCATTCCATAAATCAAAGGGAAAAATCAATCATTCATCACACCAGCATCGATCTTCTGATTTGATTGATCTTATGGAGCTGATTTGTTCGCGCCAATTTTTGTGTGAATCACGTTCAAGTAGGATCACTGTAAATGAAGAAGATTTGCATAAGGTCTGTGTGGGTAAATTCCCTTACGGGTTTTGTGTTTGACATAGACTCTCACTCACCAGAGTGTTAAATGTTAATTAAGCCCCAACAAATCTGGTAATTGCAAATTCAACCCGAGAAAGGAGTATGCTCTCAAGCTTTCCTACTAGGGGCCCCAACGCAGCCAGTGGCTAAAAGGAGGATTTAAAACTTCGCCGCGGTAACATTGCCGTAAATGATGGCTTGCTATGAGAAGCTCCATCAAGTTACTTCAAGTCGAGACATCGTCACATCGAGTTTCTCGTCTACACCTTGAAGTGGGGGCTAATTTGTAGACATTAAAAACGTCTAACAATTTTTCATGAATTAATTGATTAATTATAATTAATTAAGATTAATCGGGCCGCAACAAGGCTTATTAAAGCAACGGGCCTCTCATTACGGTCTCGTGCCAAGCCCAATGGTGACAACAAACCCACTTATTGTGGGATAAAAACAAAATTGCATATAAAGTCTTTAAGTGTCCTTAAACAGGATCCCTCACAAAGTCGAGGGGGCTTTACGCAATAAATCAAAAGAGATCAAGGGATTATTACAAACTAGTCCCTACATGTCAGTCTATAAATAGAGACTCTCATTCACACGCAAAGGAGATCGTGCTAGCAGACGCCTGAGCTCTCCAACACTTTGAAGACTCTCTTGAAGATCCGCAAGCATCTCGCCGGAGATTCAAGGACGCGAACGCACACGAAGACTTTCTCGAAGATCCACAAGCATCTCGCCGGAGATTCAAGGACGCGAACGCACACGAAGACTTTCTTGAAGATCCACAAGCATCTCGCCGGAGATTCAAGAACGCGAACGGACACTAAGACTTTCTTGAAGATCCACAAGCATCTCGCCGGAGATTCAAGGACGCGAACGCACACGAAGACTTTCTTGAAGATCCACAAGCCTTCCGCCAGAGATTCAAGAACGCAAACGTACACGAAGAGTGATCGAGATCAAGCTTTCAAGCCCTCTTTCAAGCTTCACCCCAAAACAACCATTGTGCGGAAGCCCGAAGACACAAGTCCTTCCACCTCTAGTTCCTCAAGATTGGAGTTTGGAGCCACGGACCGCTCTTCATCAAATCTTGTCGTTCAAAGGTCAAAAGTCAACTACATCGCCGACCTCGTCTCTTTGAGGAAAGCTCGTCATCATCACACTACAAGTCAACAAATTCAAGAAGTAGGAGATTTAATCAGAGGTTTCCGATCCGGTGTAAAATCAAGAGGATTGTACCCGCTTTAAATCATATTAAATACAAAATAAATTTGTGCACTTACGTTTTGCGTCTTTTTCGCTGAGTTTGCAAAGTTTGTGTGTACAATATATTATAACTGAGACAAACATGTATGTATTAGTTTTGATATTAGTTATTCATTATAGAAAATCACCTGATCAATATTACACAGTGGTTGTAGACCGAAATTACATGCAAGTGCATGCGGTAAGAAGTAGTAGAGTTGTAGTAAGCTACATGCATTTATCCAATCCAATAAAATTGTGGTGTTGGAAATATTAACTGAATTTGGTTTGAGATACAGATTGTTGGGTTTAGGGCAATCAAACGCAACGAATATTACAAAAAGCTTTCGCTTAAAACCCGCTAAGGACCCATGTGAATGAGCATAATCTGATGAGTAGATGTTTACATCAGTCGCACTAACTAGTGACGATCACGAACACTAAAAAGATGTAGCACATCTACGGTATCTACACGAACGATCTACTCGAAATCCTCTTCGTCGGTGCTAGCCCGCTAGAGGAATATGGATGATCTCGTCTCATGAAATAAGATGAACACGGACGGCTCGAATTTCTCTCTCTAAAAATTACAGGTATTATGTATTATATATGAATTTTGTTGAAAGCATGCGATCATAGAGTATCTAATAATAGAGTCACACTTGGTACTGAATTGAGAAGAAATGCACAAGGATGACATAGTATTACAAGGATCACATCGCACAACAATGGCCTAGTTTGGCAAATATAGATTATTGGATAGATTATTGAATGTGTGGTTGAGATGGTGTGTATTTGTCTCTCTCTCCTCATCTCAACCACACATTGAATAATCTATCCAATAATCTATCTTTGCCAAACTAGGCCATAATGTACGACAACCATAACACAATGCAACAAATAGAAGTAGGCATACGCATTAAGTTTAAACCAATTGGACCTCCTACTCATTGAGTATTAATCATACAATCACAATTGTTATTACATTGAGAAGAGAGACACATGAGATGTGCAAGGATCACAAGATGGCATAAGGATCCACCATACAACAATGCACATCAACCCTAACACAATGTAGCAAATAAAAGCACGTCCAAACATTAGGTATAAACCATTTAACCCCATACTCATTGAGTATCTAATCACAGAGTCACAATTGGTACTGCATTGAAAAGATAGGCACATAAATTGTGCAAGGATCACATAGTTAAGATACAACCAACATAATGCATCAAAGAGAAGTAGGCATACACATTATTTACTGCAATAGAAAGTCAATATAAGAAGAAGCTCGTGAAAGAGAGGTTTCACCTCATCATACAATCACATAAAGAATACAATCACAACAGTACTATATTTCTTAATCATCAGATAACAATAAAAGATCATGATTCAACAACCTAGAAACAAGTACTACATTACGGATATCACAAGCCCCAGAAAAGCAGTGCATGCTTAAACAAAATATCACAAGCCCATAAAATCAACAACTACAATACACATATCACAAATCATCACAACTAATTCATGCAATACAAAATTAGCGAGTTTAGGGGGTTTAACAAATGGACCTCACTTCAGGTATCAACCACAACACAAAGGGGACAAAGATCCCCATCAACCGGTACATCTCAAATTGTTCTTCCTCCGATTTTTACAACCTATCAACATGTTCAAGTTTGAAAACTTCATCATCACCCAAAAGAATCGTAAAATCGCAAGATTCAGAAACTGTCACCGTCTGGAGCTTTCTCAACGGCCAGCATGCGATGCTAATTTAGGGTTTTGTGGGAACCATAAGAGCTGGTAAGTGCCAAAGCAGTCAGATCGTCCTCCATCGGCGTCGTCTGAGGCCGATTTAGGGTTCGTGACCTGAGACAAACAAATCTCCTAACAACGATACGATTAATGATCTTTATTTACAAGATCCCAGAGGGCTCAAATTTTGAATGGACGTGGGCAGAGCATGGTGATTTAGCTGAGACGGACCCTCTCTCAATTTGGGGAAGAACAAGAGAGAAAGAGACATTATATGAGAGAATGAGTGATCACACTATATGTTGCTTTTGTTTGGGTAAGGATTGTTTTGGTTTTCGGCTGAATTAATTTGGGTTAAAATAGGTTAATTTGGGCAAGATATATTTTGGGCTTACAAATATTGAATAATATGGGCTAAGAGATCTTAATTAGTTGTATGAATTCAAATGTATAGTTTCTAATAAGCGAAAAATTGTCATTTACCATGACAAAATTTCTTGAAAAGAAAGAAGTAGGAAAAAGCTTCCCAAATGGGAAGTAGGAAGAAGCTGGCAAGAGGGAGATAGTGTTTTGGATTTATTCAAACTAAAATTTTGAATATTAAGGATTTTCAAAAATTTGTGCAGATGTTTGGTTGTGGTTGACAAAGCACTTCGTGTGGCTATTTGGGTCAGTTCAAAATATATTTTCTCAAAAAAGTGCACAATAATTCTGCACCATTTTAAAACTTGCATGTGGCACATTTATTCACTATTATTTTGAACATTCGCCCAAAAGTAATGTCATTACGTGATTTTTAAACCAAATATATGTTTTTTAACTATTTTATATGTGTTTCTAATCCATCTCATCTTCAAATTTTCTTTATATAAGCATCTCATCTTTCTACACTTTACCAAAACATCTCAACTGCTTTCGACACTCTATCACCGACACTCCATCATCAACACTTCTATAAAAAAAATCTCTCACTCATCAAAACTTTTTCTCTGAAAAACCCTCATTTCCTCCTCTCAGAAACACTTCACTCTACTATCCAAACAAATTACCTCTACCACTATAAGATTGTCGCAATTATGCCAATACGCAAAATTATAATTTACGAAGACTTTGAACCTAACGACAACAGGCGGCGATCACACAACTTACTTGCAAGTTTCTATACATACTATGATCCATTTCCAAAATTAGAAACTCATTTGAAATTTGATAATTTGTCATGTTGCACAATTTCTACAACTCGAGCTTTTAATTTGTCGGAACAATTCAACCAATATTTGGTGTTTCATCTGCGTTAGGCTGACAGGATGTCCTTCTCGACGCTCGAACCTTTTGTTCACCCTATAGGTGAATGATTTTCACACCAATCTTGCTAACGCCACGAGTGAGGGTGGGGATATTTTGCCCCTATCTTATTTACGTAACATTGTAATTGATTTGTCTAATACGCTAATTGCTCAATCAATGTGTATAAATTATGATGGGACGAAAACTTATTTCACAAAGGCAAAGGGAGATCGAGGTGCACATTGGCAAAAAATCATAATGTTTATTACCAGATATTTTTAAAGATGTTGAGAAAATTAAATCAACCCAAATCAAGCCCGAGTATCGTTTGCGGAAACACTGGCTGGCGGCAACAATTCTACCATGTGTTGGACATAATGGCGAGGTAGATCCAACTGCAAGTGTACGGTTGTCGGTGTAGTAATAATCCGATAATCCGGGTTGTCGAACCCAAGAGGCTTCTTGGCAAACTAGTTACTAATTATAAACCTTATGTGGGCTAGCAATTGGATTTTGTTTACTAATTCTAATAAAATAAGAACGACAATTATCTCAATTAATCAAGTGAATGGCTTCGCGATTAACAAAGACTGATTATAAGAGTTACTCAATAAAGGAACAAGTACCGGGAACTTTCTCTAGGTTCACTAGGAATGATATGAACCTATGCATTGATTTGTAGAACACCAACATGTTTTCTAATATTAATCGAGCAATGTAAAATTCACCGAGTTACCAAATGAACTATCTATGCCTAGAACCAAAATAGACCGAGTTACCAAGCTTATTTCACTTTTAGGCATGCATTGAAGTTCACGTTTCTACTCAAACGATCGTAGTTAATACTAACGAGTTACCAAGTAATGATTCGACTAGGTGGAATGCTCACTTTACCGACTAACTCTCACGGAGTTACCACGTGAGTGTCAATTAAAATTACTCATACGTTAGCTAGGCGCAAGAATAATGGAATTAAGCTCATAAACAATTCATAATAACAAAAGAACACGATTGATTAAGTCTAGAACGTGAATCACAATCTCAAAACATTGAGTTCATACCATAACCCTAGCTACCAAACGAGAATTCCCAATAAAACGAGTTTAGCTACGACTACACATGATCAAATCAACAAGTTCAATGATCATAAACAAAACTAGAGAGAAAGAGGAGAGAAAATATCCAAACGATGCAATCCTAATCTCTAAGCTTGCTCCCCCAACGTCTTCTTGCTCTCCAACGTGTGTAGAACCTTTTCAACCTCTGGAAAAGACGACCTAGATTGCTTAAATACGTTTCCAAAATAACATGACAAAGTTTGGAGAAAAATTGCATAAAAACCCCGCTAAAATCTACTCCTGTCAGCGATGTCTTCGTACGAACACTTTCTGTTCGTGCGAGAAGGTCTTCTTGCGAACACTTTCTGTTCGTGCCAAGAGGTCTTCGTACGAATACTGTAAACTCTTCGTGCGAAGACCTTCCCAATGAAGTACTAATAGTTGTTATGGGAAGACATTTCCAACCTCTTAAAAAATTTCTAAGTATAAATCTCTTCGTACAAACAAAATCTCTTCCTGCGAAGACAATCCTGAGCAGCTCCAAAAACGTCAGTTTTCGTCGTTTTTGGCGTCTTTGATCGTTCCTTTACTTTCCGAAGGATCTCCTCGACCTCGAGACTCCTTTTATGCTACAAAAAATTACCAAATTCCGAGGAACCCTTCATTCATCAATTTAGCTCCTCGAAAGGCATGTTTGGCATTTCCGGATGCTTTTGGCTGCGTTTTCTCTCTTTGAGCATCCTTTTTGACATAACATTTTCGTCCGGACTTCAATAAATGTGATCTTTGCACATTTTAATTCCTTTTTCCATGTAGACTTCATCCATGTAGAGAAATTACCGTTTGCGGATCATTTTCTCGTTTTTCTCAATTATTGCCCAATTCTGGCGAAAACATCCAAAACGCGCCAAATCGCCTCTTTCTTCTATTCCGAAGCTCGTTTCTTCTCTCTACTTGATTCCCGCATGCGTAATTCCTGTCAAACAACAACACGAAAACTTACCCGAATATCAAACAAATTTAACTCAAAACTAATAAGAAACACAAGAATTGTACGTTTAAGCTCAAAAACATCCAAAAGTGCATTTTCTTCATATTTTGGCTCAAATCTTGTCGCTTTGCACCGAAACGCACACAAATAACAATGTAAAGTGTACGTAGGATAACCATTATTAAGGATTTATCATAACGGCACGTTCGACTGTATATATAGGGCACGTTACGCACTTGTCCGCATAAGTAGGGGACTGTTATGAGATCAACCGCAGTTATGGGGCACGGAGGCATTTAAATCTCTCAGACAGTTACCAAGGGTCGCGCGCGTGGTTGTTGCTCTCGCGCTACGGGCCTTAGTCTAGCCTCCAAGCCACTAAGTTCCTACAACTCCCGTGCGGTTACTATCGCAGGTAGCCCTGCCTCACAGCCCCCAAGTGGGTAAGCTCAGGAGATGTGATAGAGTGTATACGGTGTAGATTAGATGTGCTTAATGGCTTCCACGTGGACGATGATGGATCTGCTCAGAATGCACTATCTAGTGAAGTTTCAGATAAATGGATGTGGAAGATTGAAGAGAAAGGTGTTGTCAGTACTAAATGTATGTATAATTGGAAATCTACAGTCATTAATGTCAGCCCTGGTAGCCCTTTCCATTGGTCTGACATGCAGAAAGCCAAATTTCACAATAAACGCAAAAATATGATTTGGAGAGCTGTCTCCAAAAGCTTACCAACCATGGGCAACTATGCCAGTAATTGCACAAGTAGTTTCTGTTCTGTAAGGAAGGGCTATATGATGTGTCAAAATATTGAGGTTGATGACACTCACATCCTACTTACATGCTGAGCTTCTAAATCTATTTGGTTCAGCATTTTGGGGGATAAAGATGGATTTAATCCGTGACATCAATCTCCCAAAAGCCATGCAATTCATTTTAGAAGGAAATCACAGTTGGAGTAAGGATGACTTGTGGCTGATGTGTTGACTTATATTGGAAAGAATCTGGATCACTAGGAATGGGGTACTTCACAAAGGAGGAAAATTTAATTGTCAAAAGCTAGTTGAAGATATTTGGTCCCTTTGGTGGGAACACAAAGCCAACAGAGAAATGGAGGAAAACAAGGAAGAAAAGTCTCATAACAATAGGTTGAAATTTCCACAAAATGGCGGTATTAAACTCAATTGTGATGCTAGCTTCATTAGAGATAAATGTGCTGCATCATTTATTGACAGAAATGATAAAGGAGAAATTCTGAAATTGGAATCTGTATGTGAAGACTGTGAAAATGCAGAAGATGCTGAATTCAGAGTAGAGCAGTGGAAGAAGCTTGCAAATCTCTACAATGACATGGATAAAACTAAGTGGAGCTAGAGAACTAGAATTGAAGCTCTAAAGAAGCTGTTAGTTGCATAAGTATCTCATTCAGGCACTGCATAAGGACTTCTAATTTTGCTGCTCACCATCTAGCAAAATGGTGTTTTGCTAATTCTATTTAAGATTTGTTAGATTGCAACTGTCTTCCTAGTAGTGTTCTGAATGTTGTAAGGAAAAGGGTCCCTGTTAACCTCTGCTTTTATAAAAAGTTGAATTCATCCAAACGAAAAAGAAAAAAAACAAAGTTCGTACACACAGAGAGAGAATTGGTAACAAATGAAGAGAAAAAAGTTTCCGAGGGGGTGTTGGTGTGAACTAACAGACCACTCCTCTCTATTTACAGAGAAACTTTACCAAAATAATTCGTTTTTTTAAAGATAAATCCGAATTTTTAACAAGGAATTCGGCTTCGATTTGCTTCTTACTTTTAAAGAATAAAACCGCATTTTTAATTAAAGATGTTTTCTTTTGAGAAATTATTTTTGTCGTCATCCAGGTTTGAACTCGGAACATCATCCAGAGTCTTCTAACGCTCTACCACTTGAGCTACCACCTTAGCTGCTTTAATTAAAAATAAAATAAAAAACTAATTAAAAATTCATTTTGTATATTAAAAAAACTTAATCTTATACTACCTCTGTTTCTTCTCTTTCAATGGCGGTTGATTTTTATTACCCGTAACGGGGTCACTTTGACTCAGTGATTTGGATAGCAAAACGATGTAATTTTTTTGATTTTTTTTCCATAGTATTGTAGAGTAAAGTTTACTCTACAAGATCATGCAAAGATAACCAATTCGTGTATCGTTATGCTGACCAAATCACCGGGTCAAAGTGACCCAGTAAATAGTGTCAAAAAGTGGAGTAATTATTGCTTGCTCCAAGAGCAAATATGACATGGTGCTCTAGTCAATACATCACAGGACACATAAGGAACATGTCCGTGCACGGATAGGACGGAGTTACATACACAACTGAACGGTTCGCTGCAAATTGGCTCCAGATCTTATGCGTTTCTGCTGGACGGTACAGCAGAATCTGGTCCGTTTCAGTCAGATGGTTTAGCCGCGGTTCGCTGGAGTATTTGGCAGCGTAGTTTGACAGGTTTTGGGGATAGTTATCGGCAGTTGAGTCGGTTATTTCTGTAGAAAAACTGAATGTAACTACCTTGTAAAATCTGGCTATAAAAGCCAAGTTATTTCTATAATGTGGTAGAACATTTTTAGGCAGATTTGTTGGGCAGGTTTGGTAGTGTTGTACTTCGTTTTAGTCGGAATAAACTTAGTACATTTCAGTCCACAAATCGTTGCCTACGTCCCTTACTCTCTTGGCTACTAACGACCCTTAACGATGAACGAAAGGCTGAACCAAGTTAGTGCTGAAAATTACTAACCTTGGTGCCGGTCTGCGTCGATTTTCGGACCACGAAATCTGACCGGTCACAAATCCACTTTCTTTTGTCTGCCACTCATTCACTTTCCTCTTGACGTGTGCTGTGTTGTATGGTTAGAGCAAATCCACATCATTTACTCTTACAACAAACAAAAATTTCTCCAAAAAATGAAGTAACCTGAGAGAGAACAGAGGTAGTACAATCTATCGTATCCAAACGTTACAAGTTGTAGGAGTTTTTAAACTCAAAAGCTCACTTATTTAAACTAATCCAAACATCCTCAGCATTTCATTGTATAGAAGAAGCTTAAAGATATGGCTTTAAATTTGCTTGAAATTTCTATCAGAACGCTGTGTCTCTACAGAGCCCACACAAAAATGGCAGCAGCAAAGCTACTCGCATCACACACCCATCTCCTATCTCCTCCTCTCTCCTCCTCATCTTCTTCTCACTCCAGAGAATTCTCCATCCAACGGCCATGGCTATTACGCCCCAAGAAATCAACGTTAGCACCCAGAAGGCAGGTGGGTCGTCGACGGGTGGTATCCTCTCACATGGAGCCTCTCTCGTCTTCCATCGCTTCTTCTTCTTCGCCGTCCTCGCTCTTTCTACTGGCAGCAGACGCCGCCAACGGAGGCTATTCGGAGGCGAGCTACTACACTTCTCTGGGTCTGTTTGTTATTTCAGTTCCAGGGCTTTGGTCTCTCATTAAGCGCTCTGTTAAATCCAAGGTGAGATTCTGAGCTTCTCCGAGCAATACCCATCAATACCCATGAATTTGATTTGGGTATTTTTGTGCTAGTTCTTGTGTGTGTTCTCATCTTGTGATTTAATCTGATTTTTTTTGTGGGTGATGGGGATTCAATGGTGATGATATATGTTAGAAATGGTTTTGATAAAAGAGGACTAATTATGAGCCGTGTACACCTTATAATTATCTACTCAACAAAAAGATAGCATCAACTCATGTGATGGAGAAGAATGAATTTGGAGGGTTTTGTTAAGCTTATGTTTGGGAAAGGGAAATGTTGAGAATATAATAGGAAAATGAGGCTCTCATTTGGTTCATTAATGATTAAACCCCGAACAAAATGGGATGTGGGAGAAATCGAGAAACCCCCCTCCAATATCCACCATAATTTGGGTAACGTGTGTTATCTTTTCTTCTCCGTCTATGTCGAGACCAAAACATTAAGCATGGCATTTTTTTTGATGACGTGGGAATCCGCAGCCACTATCGTTCAAGTGCGCACTAGGTAAACCCCCGCTTTAGTGCAATAGCATGCAAACCACAATAGAGAGGTAAACCAGCTTGAGAAAACCGGGCTGACAGGCTCGCAGTTGAAGAGGCCAATAGGCGGTTGGGTTGCCCCCAAGTCTGAAGGCAAATGCCCAAAGTCTTATGAATGCTAACCCGACCAACTCAACAACACCCAAAAAGGTACATAAGCATGATTTGTACGACAGACGGAACCGAAGGACAACCTTTTTTTTTCCTTATTTCAGTTGATATATGGTGAAAGAATGAAGCATTGTCATTCTAGTTTGATGGTATAGCCATTCCGCCCTAACATGTTTGTAGCATAAACTATACTCCCTCTCTGCGTCTGTGTGTCATGCTTTTTTAGCCAAGCTTACGAAGTGTTTTGAGAAGGTTATTTGACTAGCCAAACGATACAAGAATGATTTGGAACTTTTCGTACTGTTGTAGAGCTACAATCACTCCACAAAATTATCACAAAATTTTATAAATTCTTGTATCGTTTGCTAGTCAATTAACATCCTCGAAATGCTTCGTAAGCTTGTTTAAAAAAGCATGACACCTAAAAGCACATGGAGGGAGTGATAAATTGCAAGCGTATTGAACATTCTTGTAGACATTGCTGATAATAATCTCATAGATCCTTCAACTATTTATTTCCCTCACGGCCCTTTTGGTTCTAACTTCGACCTTAATATTTCGCATTCCCTGGTTTGGCTTACTTGTTGATGGAGAAGGCGTAAAATGAGGGGCAACCGGGCAACAGAAAATTTTAAAGCATACTATGCTACCGCAAACGCTCAACTGGCCACGTTCCTCGTCCCATGGTCGCTCTATCGGTAATGGGTACGTTTGGGATCTGGCAAGCAAATACTGGCAACCCCCAAATCTTTAATAAAATAAGGATTTGAACTAATGACAGCTCAAACTAATGATGCATTTGAACCCTGTTTGTTGATATTTTTCTTGCTAGTGTTTCCTAGCTACTTTTTTGCATTTTTCACAAGATGTATCATTCTTTAGTCCCTCCAACGACATTTGTGATAACTAGACGTGTTCGTTCGTGTTTGATTTCAGATAGTGAAGAAGACATACATAGGGGAAGGAGAAGTGAAGAAGGGGCCTAATCAGGTTGCTGGAGAAATTCTTTCGTTCTTCACTCGGAACAATTTTGTGGTTCAAGATAGAGGAGAGACCATCACGTGAGTAAGCCCCCAACCCTTCTCTTCTAACGCGTAATTGAATGATTGATTCTAACTGTGGCAATGGAACAAGCCGAGCTTGATAAACTAACAAGTTCAAATGCTGTTGGAATACAGTAAAACCCCTCTAAAGTGATACTCTTGGGACCCAGGAAAATATTACTTTAGAGAGGTTATCACATAAGAGATGTTTACATTTTTTTTTTCCGGTCCGAATTGATTAAAATTTTGTTTTTAGCAACTAAATAATATGCATGTTTCTTTCTCTATATTCAACTCACCAAAATTGAACAGTCATTTCTTTTTCTAAATTCAACTCACCAAAATTTCAACAGTTTCTTGGATTTCCAAAAGATTAAAAAGTTTGTCAACAACTGCCATAGATATGGCACCAAAACAATCTCCTTGCGATTCACAGAGAACTATGTCAATCCAAAAAAGAGAACCCGGGTGTTACTCAAATCCGTGAAGTATATTAGAAAAAAGATGTCTTTCATCTAAAATATCACTTTATGCGAATGTTGGGAGCGACCAGTTAGCACTACAGTTGTCTGAAAAAATATCAACACTGGTCCTGACTCGGGACCGGGAATTTTCATCAATTTAGAGAGGTTAATCACTTTAGGGGGGATCAGTTTAGGGGGGGGGGGGGGGGGTTACTGTATTTCATTTGCCGATTTTAACAGATCTAATCTAGCAAGCATAAGTACTTACTTAGAGATAGTTTGCACTGGCTCAGGATTCAAACATGCATATTTGAAGGTTTACAGACCAAGAACTAGGATTCCAACCATGCCACAGTTAACTGACCTTTTATGCTGACTGCCTAACTTAGGCAGCAAACTAATTGTTGGTATCTTCTTACTACATGAGCCCTGTAGAGTGAAAGTTAAGCAGGGTTTGAGGACTAAGAAGCTCAAAATTATGTTATAGGTTTACAATGATTTAGTACTGAAATGAGTATAACTTCATTTGTTTGGCATGTTTTATTTCTGTAAATGGACAAGTTGCATACCGGTGTACTTAAGCGATCACTTCATTCGAGTATTGTTTAGCGGGTCAAAGATACTTCCCTTCCAGTCTTGGAAAAGACACTTTCACCCCTTATTTGTGCCAAATTTCAGGACACCTACACTCCTTAATTGTGAATGGCTCCGTTGCTGATAGTAGTCTTTGGGACAAATTCGCTCTCTTGGAGTATGGAATGACACAATCAGGGGGGTGTAAGTGTCCTGAAGTTTGGCACAGCGAAAGGGTGAAAGTGTCTTTCCCAAACTAGAAGGGGTGAAAGTGTCCGTGTCAAACCTGAGGGGGTGAAAGTGTCTTTCAATTTGATACTGTATTGCTTGGATGCGATTGCCCTTGATACGCACTCAATTCAATTTGACTAACCTTGTACTAGTGGTTCAATCACGCTCACCTGTAAACTGATGTACCTTTCTCGCGCATTACAGGTTTGAAGGCACGATGGTTCCAAGCCGAGGTCAAGCAGCGTTGCTAACTTTCTGCACCTGTATAAGCCTTGCCAGTGTCGGCCTTGTTCTTACAATCACTTTTCCAGATGTAGGCAACAACTGGTTCTTGATCACCCTCTTAAGTCCATTGGCGTAAGTGTTCTCTCTTTCTACTTCCTTGCAAAATCCAAAACTCAATGCTGCGAATAAATTGACTTGTTGAAATGTTAACAGAGGGCTGTACTACTGGAAACGGGCGTCGAGAAAGGAGCAAATACAGGTGAAGATGATTGTGGCGGAGGACGGAACCCTATCGGAGGTCATTGTCCAGGGAGACGACGTCCAGGTGGAACAGATGCGCAAGGAACTGCAGTTGAATGAGAAAGGAATGGTGTATGTAAAAGGCTTATTTGAGAGATCATAGGGCATTGTTGGTAATTTCACAGGCTTGATCAACTGTTTTACTCCCTGAACTTGGCTAATAGCTTCCTGATCTATCATAGTTTACTCTTGTATCATTATCAAAGGATAGTATAGAGAAGGCTCGCCTCCTTTGAACTTGTTTAAATAGTTTTGATATGTATTCGTCGAAGTATTGTTTACGAAAATGCCAGATTTCATCCAAGTGAATATTTTTATCGAAAAGTTGACACCTATAATGTATACGAGTGAATGTATTAGTCCCCCCTGTTGTGTTGTTCTGGACTGATTTTAATACCAATACTAAATAGGAGTGAGATGGTTTTTAATACCACAAAAATTAGTCCCCTCTTGTGAGAGGGTATTACTTCAATTGAACTATATGTACTTTGATGCTGACTTAATACTGCACAAAACCAAACCAAGCCAAACACATTATTAATTATAATTTAACTAATTCAATCTTAAGTAGTCCAATCTAACTAGTCGAGAAAACCAAACGTGTCATAAGTGAATCTAATATCATATCGTATATAATACCATACCTAACTATTCGTACTCTTACCTAAGTCACTTTTAGTATCAAATATCATTGCATTGTTCACGCTTTGTGAAGCCCACGCACAAGACACGAATACTCGAATAAGATAAGGAGGTAACATCCAATAAACCTTTGTAGCTTCCACTAGAAAATAGTGATCAACGTTGGCCCTTGTTGTACAACTACCTATGGTGGAGTATCCTGAACGTGTATCAAAGAGAAGTTTAAGCAAAATGCTTAACACATACAACAGACAGGCATAAGTTCAGAAAATGAGTCTGTCTAAACATTTTGACACTATCAAACTAATCGTCTTCAAACATGATAATTCGTATTGATGCATACATATCCAGCATCAATCAGACAACTTATTGAGTTTACATAGAAACATCAGCACCAAAAATCCAACATCAGGTGCAACATCCGAGAATACAAAAGGATGGCTGAAGACTCAGATCGAAGAGAGTAAAACAGACAAAGGTATCCTCAACTAGTACCTGGCATACCCATTCAGAATAGTTACATGTGAGATCCGAAACCCCAATTGTGGAAATGGTATGCACACTCTCATCATCCTAGAAGCAACTTGTTCTCATCCATGAAATTGTAAGTTGGCACTTCAAGATTGTAAGGTGCTGGTCCCTTGCGAATCCTCCCAGAGATATCGTAGTGAGAACCATGGCAAGGGCAAAACCACCCACCATAGTCACCAGCATTTGGTAATGGAATACAACCCAGATGTGTACATACCCCAATGACAACAAGCCATTCCGGGTTTTTAACTCTTGCAGCGTCTTCCTGTGGATCTCGGAGAGATTCCAGAGAAATACTATTAGCCAACTTTATATCATCATCAGTTCGGCGCCTGATGAAGACTGGTTTTCCACGCCACTTGACAGTCACAGTGGTGCCGGGCTCAATGCTTGAGAGGTCAACCTCTAATGATCCCATTGCAAGGACATCCTTACTAGCTGACATGCTGAGAACAAACTTGAGGACAAGGAGCCGAATCAGCGAGGCATACACAAATCTTCCTCCTGTTAGGACAAGATAGGCAAAAGCCCTCTTGCTAGGGTCACCTGGTGGGTAGCGTTCATGGTTGTGGTCATCGTACATTATCTTTGGGGACGGATTCTTCAGAGCAGCCACAGTTGATGGGATCACATCTGTTTCCTCTTTTGGGATGAGCGATCCGGAAACAAAGCCTGCAAACACAATGGTTGGCCAGTAAAAAAATCACATTCCAGCGGAGGAGAGTAAAACTGAGAAAACCAATATTATATCAGCTTATAAGAACCTGCAGAAGTTGCATTAATGGGGGGAATGATCAATTCAATGTTTAATAATTTGTTTTGCCAACAAGGAATCTGTTTTGTCAAGGATCCGCATGATTCTACATTTACTGCTAGTGCAATCAATGGTAGTAGGTTCTGTTCCAGTAACAATTTTTAGTAAAGAAGGGCAAAGGTTGAACAGGCAAGTTAGGGAAATGGCCAGCTCGAGTCAAAAGAGAGGTGAAGGTTTTAAGAATCTACCGTCTTGTTGAGTATGTCTTTTTTTTCTGCGTACTTGACTTTTTGAGCAAGTCTGTCGACCGCTTTGAGGAGGAATCTTACACTTTAAGAGATGGAGCTTCTTGGAAGGGAACAATGAAAGTGGCATCAAGTTAGGGTTAAAGTGAGAACCTCACCAGCTTGGTGAATTCTGAGAAAAAATGAAAAGAGGGGGGCCACTGAGGTAAGTGCAACAAAGTCGCAAGATTTTAGAGTTAAGAGATCATACACAAGTTCTCTGTGACACTAGTCTGAAAGACTTTTTAGATTTTACAAGGGATGCCAATCTACTTTGTAACAATTTGTTGCAAGATTTATCGTCAGCGATGATGCTCAAGTCCTCTGTGAGACTGGTCTGAATTACTTCCCTATTTTACAGGATATGTCAATGTACTTAGGCACATGTTAGATGCTTAAAATGAACAAGGACCCGGTCATATTCTTAGCTGGAATTGATCCTTATATTCAATGGTATTACCATGATTCGAACCAAGATGAGATCCAAGGTCTCCAACTTACAAGTAACTCGTTCAGGTCTTCTTTCGGGTGCTTCCTGCAAAATCTGTTATTGTGGAATTGAGCAGTGCAGTGATTTGGGAATATATGTGGAGGGTCAGTTTGGTAGAATGGTTTATTTTGGTTTTTGGTTATAAAACCAAATGATTACTGAAAAGTGTTTGTTTGCAGTAGTTTAAAGCTAGTTGTTAAACTTCTTTCAAAAAAAAAAAAGCTAGTTGTTAAACTAGTTTTTTTTTTTTTTATATCGCTTGGCCTTGGTTCAATTTTCTTCTTGTATTATTTCTGTAACACGCAAGCACAAACTTATCCCCATACTTTCTTGTTATTAGATTAGGTATGGGTCTTGACTTTCAATAGTTGTTTAGTCCTTCAGTTCATTGACAAATCATAAAATAACTTCTTCGTGTATTGCCATAAAACATTTAATAAAACTCAATTCTCACATATTTGGGTCTATCCATTATGTGTCATGATACAATCAAGCATTATTTGCGGTGCTTTTTCTTGATTTTACTCTCTCCGTCCCAATTTTATTTTTTTTGGGGTGGACTTTTCACAAAGTGTAAGGAGATGCTTTTCACTTGATAAGTTCACTGAATTGTACTTTGTCCCATATGCTTTTTTTTCTTGAAAAGTAAAGTAGGTAACTTTTTAAAAGTATGAAAATTATTTTGCGATTTCCATTTTTTTTAGGGATTTCCATTTTTGGAAAGTATGACAAAAACAATTGGGGGGGAGAGTATTTTTTTGCTATCCGTTTCTCAATGTTGCATCAAATGAATTATACTTGGAGAAAGGTTGGTAGTTTGTTGGTCTATTATGATTTTTATATGCAGCAACTCCACCTAAGGTAACACAGGGAAATAAATGTCATTTCATCAATTGCATCAAGTTTAAACACTACCGCCAAATCCATTTCTTCAATTTTTTATCTACATTGGCCTAGTTTGGCAAAGATAGATTATTAGATAGATTATTGAATGAGTGGTTGAGATGAAGTGGTGGAGTCTCTCTCACCTCATCTCAACCACTCATCCAGTAATCTATCTAATAATCTATCTTTGCCAAACTAAGCCATTAAAAGGACCACTAAACACATTGGTTTAAACACAATCTATAAAAGAAACCAAAATCTTTAAACCATGATCTAAATAACTTTTTCCACCAAAAACCATTCTACCAAACTCACCCACCCACACACACATATAAGTTGCAAGATAATTATGTCAACTATCACAATTTCATATCTTAATCTTTCTACCAGTATATATTGAGAAGAGTCTGGATAAGATTTAATAGATGGTTGGTACGCTGGCCAAGTTGATAGTGGCCTGATGAACCACAGAAACATTAGATACTGCGGTTATAAACTTGTGATGAAGCAGCAGAAAGCG
Source organism: Linanthus parryae (assembly GCA_023055425.1). Classification (NCBI taxonomy): domain Eukaryota; kingdom Viridiplantae; phylum Streptophyta; class Magnoliopsida; order Ericales; family Polemoniaceae; genus Linanthus; species Linanthus parryae. The sequence goes on from JALGPY010000014.1 coordinate 12,108,653, forward strand.
AGATACAGTGAACTGGAAGACAGCGTATACTCCGGTCGAACAAGAGGAAAAAGAAATCAGTAGTTGAAGGTATTCATCCAATCTTTGAGGGGATATGGAGTTGGCTGCATGGGGAGGAAGGAGAGGCAGGAGCAGGAGAGGCGTTGACTGTATGTTCGGGAATCAGGTCAGGAAGGAGGCTAGGGAAGTGGAAGAACAAGGCAAGTCCCCTAGATAGGTTTCGGAAAGGATTAGGAGTTCACGGAGTGAGGTGAGAAGTCATCAGTCTTTAAAAGTCGTGGACGGAGTTAGTTTTAGGTTCTGGTATAATCTACATTGTGAGTACTGAAAGGTTCCTTTGAATCAATTGTGATCCGATTATCGTAAGGAGGTCTGAAGATAAGGATTAACAGATGGTATATAGTTCTTCCAAGTTATAAAAATAAGCACAATAAACTATTAAGTGCTGCGGACCTCCTAGGCTTATCCTCTTATATAGACCGAAGGGGAAGAAGGGTATCCGTTACTTAGTTTCCGACCATTTAGAGTACCTTCAATTAGGTAACCTTGTGAAGCAATCTGAAAGACATAACTGGCATGGGAAGTACGGCAACTGCTAATGCTCGGGCTCATTGGGCTTCTTAGCTTTTGAATGTTGAAATTTTACTTGAAATAGATAAGTATATGTGGGCAATGTCTTGAGGGAAGACAGAAATTGTTCTATCGTCCAAGGTGATAGGCCACGATGATAAAGAGGAGCAAAGGAAATAGTACAAATTCAACCCCTGCTAACAATACCTCCTTACATGATAATATTTGTAAGTATCCAAATAGATAAATATTAGTGGAGCAAAGGGGGGTCTTTTAAGAGGGTGCCCAAAGATGTAGGGTATGGGAATTGAACTTTTAAAGTAGTTGAACATGGAAGGTTTCTTATATGGTTCTCCATCAACACAAATGACTAATCATATTGTTTCTTCTATTTGCAGCCTTAAAAGAGACAACTTGGGAAAGAAAAGGCATAGACGCATAGTTTAATACTAATAAATAAAACTTACAAGAAACATATGATGAAAGCATAGGATGGTCTTGGGATTAATGCTTAAGGATCTTCTTTTTAAAGAGATATTTTGGAGCATTTCATCATCCTGACCCTCATAATGGTTCAACTAAAGTACATTTGGAAAGTATATCCCACCTAAGCATGCTTGGTGGACAACCAACACTCAAAGTTGGCATAGAAAGGGTTGCTCCAAAGCACATGAGCCTAAACGAATGCATAGTATTTCACAATTGTGTTGTCTTGGCAAGTTACATGGAAGCTTCCTAGTTTTACCCCGAGCAGCACAGTCTTTTACCGCCAAGTGACAAGGATAAGAGAAACATCTGAAGAACACTAAGGGGTTCAGGCAGGTGGGGGTCGGCTCACAAACCCAACTATTTCTTATACCACCATAGAAGTCACATGAATGATAAAACCATGTGGGAATTTTTTCCAAAATTTACTAACAAATACAAGAACCTCGCCAAGCAAGCAGAAGTAGTGAAACCAGAAACTGAAACTACCCTTATAAATTTAAATAAACATAAGATACTCAACAAATACCCCCCCCCCCCCCTCCCCCGGGAACGAGATGGCTCTCCTCCCTCTAGTCTACTCCAAAACTGTACACGGAAGTGAAAATCCACATTGCAATCCACCCTGCCCCTCAAAACTCTTCTTAAAATACCATATAAGAGAATCGCACGAACCTTTTCTGAAAACAAACTCCATCAAATACCTAGAAAACTGAAAGATGCTCTGAAAATTCTATTGCATGGAATTACCAAATACTAAACATGCCCGAAACTTGCTCTTTCTGAACACATACTAAGGGAAGATATCGAATGCTATCAGCAAGAGAAAGAGTAACAGAGACTCTCAACAAGGACAGGGAAACCACCAAAGTGGTTGGTAGTTCCAGCGTTTATAGGCTTACTCCCAAGTGGTAAAAGGGATGGAGGTCATGGGTTGGATTCCGGATATGGAGTCACTCTTTGATCATTCTTACCCTTCGCTTGGAGTCCACTTGTACCATAGTGGGGCTAGGGTGACATGCTCTCATTCTAGGCAGTAGCTTTGGTTCAATGCCGACATCCTAGCGAGTGGGAACTCTCGTCATGCCCAGAGAAGATTTGTTACATTGGTCGCCCCTTCCTACCCCATTTTTTGGAACGAAAAAAAGCACGGAAATAAAAAGAATCTCTAGAAAGAATCTCTCAAATGTAATATTCATAAACTCACAGTAAAGAACCACCCTGTTATCCATCCTTCTCATGATGACAAAACGAAATCAAGTATTTACTGTACTGTTATTGTTTAGCTCCCAGCAATACCAAATTTCGACCAGCAAAACCCCTCGCTTGTGAAAACATGAGTCATAACAGCCTCATTGACTTTACTACACTTTTAACAGCACGAAGTATGCTCCCGCCAACATGCAAAACTACAATCTTGAACTAGGTATGCATAGAGTGTAAACTGTAAACATCAAGGAAATGATAAGTCCTGTCAAAGGAGACCCTGACAATTTCATTCCAGCAAACATTATTCCAAAGACTATCTGATAAAAGTACTAGATTATTCGAGAAAAAATAAAAAAAATCCGACAACTAAATAATCCACATGAAACATCAATTAACCCAATTGCCATACCCTCTGAAGCATCTTATCCACCTGAACACCAGCCAAGTTATCAAAAACTGACTTTAACTTAAAGAAACTTGAAAACACCAACATCGATAGGAAACACCCTTCTCGAAAATGAAACACAGCCTCTACAACTTCACCCAGTCACAATTCTCCACCTGCGACAAACTAGTAACGAAAACCATAGCACAGCCCACACAAACCTCGATCACCCATCATGTCAGCTTCAAACCACTTCTCCACACGATTCACATATAATGCAAGAGGCCCTCCAAAATATAGCATGCCACACCCTTCCATTTCATATCAACTTTCGACCAATGACACATTATAACACATACTTCCTTTACATAAGGCCAAAAAACGTCATCTCCCTCAATCAAATGATACTTCAACTCTTCTATCACGGGCACCCCCACAAAAAATCAGTCTTCAAAGAAGAAAATATATCCCGACTATACATAACTCTATTGACACACTATATCCACATGGACACACTACATCCACATTCATGTAAGGCCGATTCCATGAACAGATGTGTGATTTCGATCTAATCAATTTGCATCTCTGAGTTTGTGAATGTATGTTTCTGCTTGTTTAATTAGTTCTGACTCATAAAACTAAACTCAAGAACAAATTGGAATGAATGAAAACATACCTAGACAAAGTCATGTTTTTTAATTAAAATGACATCATGAGAATATTTTCTGAACTCAGCCTTAAATAAATTGTTCTTTAAATAATTTGAATTTACCCTTCAATATAAGCACTAGGACTGAGGAGGGTACACATGAGTTAGTATTAAGAGCTGGGGCTTTCTCTCTTTCTAGAGGAACATAACGGTGACGTTGTGGTTGAGATAAAGGACGGTTGGTAGGTTTTATGTTCCAAAGTTCCACATTACACTGATCCTTTTTTCACCTTATCCTATAGGGTGCCACAGAATGGCCTCTAAAAGGAAGTCAGCACTGCGTAAAGAGGGAAACCGGATCTAGCAAGCATGAGAGACGCATTGAAGCACAGATGTCACCGTCAAACTATGTTGCACAAGTGTGGGTGCGGAAACTGGGTGCGGCGACTTTTTTTTTATATATATTTCTATTTTATGTTACCTTATACTAACATTAAAAACAATATTAGTAATCCAAATTATAATCATAAAATTCATAAACTGATTCAAGGAAACAGAATTACTATATCAACAATATAATCTCTTCTTGCCGTTGTTGTTCTTAACTTTGGATAGACAAGTAATTTAATGGTAAGTGTTCACATAGATGCACGTTTTTTTGGTTAAATAGTAGTTTGTATTTTAAAGGACCTCTCAAGCATCAACTTGAACTTTCAAAGTGACCGTACATTATCCACGAAGCACCCGCAAAGCACCCACGAAGCACCCAGAAGCACCCAGTGTGGGTGCGTGACCTTTTATAAGAAATTGTGCAACATAGTCGTCAAATATTAACTTTTACTCAAGTGGCATCAAACTGAGGGCAGAGTGCCAACAAGGTTGGCAATACCTAGAGAAATCTATAACATGGTAGGGATCATTCAGCGTTCATAAATTCTTTTTGTAAAAGGAGGCCCATTTGCAGATGGTATAACAAAATCAAAAGTGAAATAACCGAACTCCGCAAGTTAAACACAACCACAGAAATGATATGAACACTGGGAGATGCTATGATAGTAGGAGAGGTTACTCGTACTATTTCTAGTAATAGTAGTAAAATTATGTTAGATATTGATTCAGACCACTGAATTTCAATAAATGATGAATTCTCCATCCATGCACACAGTCATTAACACTTGAACAAATTTTATATGAAAATACAGTTATTATATATTCATCTACACCAACATAATATGCCCTCCGGTACAAAATGAGAGTCGTGGTGGACTTGTACCAGAGTTTAAGGATGTGTTTTGATTTGATAGATTTACTAGAATGTCTTTTGTTTTATGCGGTACTTTCTCTTGGAAGTGAAAAAGTAGGAATTTGAAAAAGGTATGGAGGGACGTGAAGTGAAAAGTAAGTAACTTTTTTTTGTAGTAAACCTATTTCGGGATTTACATTTTAGGAAGTGAAGACACTTAAAGTGGGACAGAGGGAGTATGTGAAGACCCTATTTTGTTGCAACAAAAAAAAATTAGAGTCATGTCAAAACTTCCCTTTTAAGAACATGCCCACGCTCATTCATACTCTTCCTTCTAGTAATGAAGAAGGGTAGATATATGTAATAAAGCACCCACACAACCACATTTATTGCTCCAATATTATTCCACGTTCGAAATTTAACAACTAGCCTATATCCATGAATATCCACTACTTCCTTTTGTTTATCCAGCAAATCATATCCACTTTCCTCCATTTGGATCCAATATACCCACGTTCAAATATTTTAAAGAAGCTCATAGCCATGCTCATTCACTACTAAAAGATAAGTATCCACTTGCTACACCCATTTTCAGACATACGCGCGTGTGTGTGTGCGTGCGCGCGCGCACGCGTGTGTGTGTGTGTGCATATATACCCATCTTTACATAGCTTTATCAAGCTTTGTCTGTACGAACCGCAGTGTCAGCTGATTTATATGCTTCTGACAGTTGCAAAATTTTCATATAAGTTCTACTGTAATGTGTCTCATCTTCTACATGGACATGCTATCTATTTTATTTTCTTCTTACATTCTACAGTTCCCTGAGGGAATGTTTGAGTTCTTTAAATTGGCAGTTTATGCACAAAGAGAAGGGGAGATGCTCTTACCTCTTTCAGGTACTTTCTCGGAGATTTTTAGTTACATACTGTAACTTTACACACGCATGGCATGGGTACAACTCCTAGTGCAGATATATACATACATGTTTTCTTTCCCCTTATCGTGTAGTCTCACATTCTTCGAAAATCGTATGTATTGTGTCTCCAATGTCACTACACTATAACAACAAAATAGAAGTCCTTAATCTCTCTATACCAGCCACCACCTAGATCTGACATGGTCATACTATACTAAATTTTCACGAAATCAGATAGTAAAAACTAACAAGACCGTGTACCTTAAAATCTTAGCTGATGGAAACAAATATAATTGCAAACTTTTTTCATAATTTAACCCTTTTTTCATATTTTCTCGTAAACTGCAATGACCAGTTAAGACTAAGAAGAGTCTTTGAAGACCCATTTACCAACAGAGGACAACAGTTGTGCAATCCCATTTGTCTACCTAACTTGAGGCCCACCAAGTAAATAAGAATTCTATTGTGAAGATTGTAAGACTTTTCATCATCTTACAAAGAGCTAATCTTCATTATTAGCTTGCATTAAAAAGCCCCCAATGCCCATAAATACTGTATCGTATAGATCCTTCTACAGCTAATAAATCTAGGTATTAGAAATTGCTCCTTCCAAAGGCCCCCAAGGACACTCAGCCAAATCTCAATCTCTTCACAAGCTATTCTAAGGCAAACCAAAGCTCTCGCCTACGAAATTATCAATTAGTCATACAAGTATACAACCCATCTTTACTCAAGAACCTATACATTATCTATATCCAATTCTCTTTTTGATATTTAGCGGATGTAGTGAGTAGTGACTATTAACCTTTCAGGAACTGTTACTCAGAAAAATTTACATGCTCCCCATCAATCATATCAAAGTTCAACCTGAACATTTCTGGAGGCCAATTATCCTTTCCTTGAAAGCCCCATACTCAACTCAACAAACTTTCTCATAATTTAAACCGGTGTAGGCTACATGGATCAAATTCCTCCAATTCCGTCTCTCCTCAATTAGGTTAAATTTTATTATGTATTTCCTTATTGTATCTACCAGGGTTCCCCTTGTTATCTCTCTTTTAACAACATCAATTTGGACCAAATCACTTCTCTGAATAGGTGTATAAATCACTTCTCTGAATAGGTGCATACAGCGGTCTACCATACACGTAATGAAACCACCTCAAACGTTTGCCTCTCATTACGTCTTCTATTGGTATGACGTCTACATTTTTCCTTATTATGTCATCCTGTATCCTTTCCTTCCTGGTCATGCCAGTCATCAACCTATGATTCTCATTTATGCCACCAACATTTTCTTATATTTTATTTCTTCCGCCGAAACAACCAGTCCCATACATCAAATGTGATCCTAAGGCAGCTCTATAAATTAGGCCTTCAACCTAGTGGGGACACTGCCGTCACACAACACAAACACTCCTGATACATGTACTCCATTTCATCCACCATGATCATATCTTATGGGTAACATCTTCTATCTCTCCATCACGCATAATTGATCCAAGATATCTAAAATGATACTTCTTCAACTCCTCTTCACCACCAGTTGTTCGTGTCTCCTCTCCTACGCTCCTACTGCAATTCAATTTACATTCCGGCTCCCTTTGGTTGGTGGTAAAACATTTTCCCTTGTTTTGGTGTTTTGGTGCTGTTTGGTTGGAAGTACAATGTTTTCCTGTAAAGTGTTTTCCCTCAAATGATGTAAAATGATTTACACATTTCAAATCCGTAAGCCATTTTCCGGAGATTGAAGGAGCACAACAACAACAACTCATACTAACACCTCCACCACCATGCCACCACTAGCACCTACCTTCACCACGACCCATCACCGCCACCCACCTTCACCGCCCCCCATCACTGCCATTTCCATCACGGCCCACTGTTTCGGCAAGTGTCAACCAAACACGAGATAATAATAGCAGAGAAAACTTTTTCACACAAAATATTTTACGCCTAGAATACTTTCCCTTGTAAAACATTTTACTGGCAAAAGTTGTTTATCTTTTTCCTCGGAGGTTAGATTTCCAGTTTCGAATTCGGTGAGGTTGATTTCCAATTTCGAATTCGGTGAGGTTAGATGACCAATTGTCCCCATTCAGAGCCTCCATGTATTCAGTTTGTGTCCTAGTAATCCTAGACCCTTTAGATACTAATTCTCCTCCCTTAACGCTACCCTATCTTTTTACCCCCCCCCCTTTTTTTAAATCAATCAGAAGTCAAAAGTATATCCTATTGGTATTTCCAATTACTTCAAAGGACTATCACCGCACCGAATATCAAACTAAGACACCTCATTTCCCATTGCCACATATATAATAAAAATCCAAATCAGCCCAATTTACCTTTCTTTTCCTTCCCTAGATCCTCAAACCTTACAACATACATGAGAAAACACAAAACCCTAGAAATGGACTTATCTGTAATTATAACAACAACGGAGGGCAAGAATTGCTAACCTCGGGTTGGGACCAGAAATTGGGCCGCAAATGGAGACGAGAACGAGAAGGAGCTCACCCTAGACTCCTTCTCCGACGAAACATCGCCGCCGGTGACTGGACTTTTGGTGACGGTGGCCGACAAGGCGGCGGAGTGGCTCGGCCTCCACGGCGAGGAGGAGAGAGAAGCTAAACGCTTGCTCGCGAGTCTCAACATCGTCTTCTAGGGTTATCAATCTCTCCTCAGAAAACGATCGCTTCGTCTGCAATATGGAATTTGACGGGAGAGAGATGATCGCAAACTGGTGTTTCTCTGAGGTCGGGATCGAGAATGCGACAGTGAAAGGTGGGTTTTGGATATACGAGTACAGTTGTGGGTTTGTTTAATTGGGCTATCGTATGATCCAAATAACACTATGTAGGCCTCTAACAGCCCAAGTGACCTAATGCTAATACCAATAGTGTATGTAGGCCTCTTAAGTGATTGATAGTACTGCGATTAACAATGATGAAACTAATAGTGATGAGAATGGGATTGATAGTGTTGAGTGGTGTATAAGATGTTGTTTGTTTGACAAGAGGATTGGAACACGACTAGCAAAGTGAATGACAAATATGTCTGTCAATAGTCCAAATAAATTCTTGGAAATTGTATGAAAAAAAAAATACATTCACCTTTCACCCAAAAAATCTACAGACCACCACCCACCCACACCATTTCCATGTTGAGAAAAAAAGATTATGTGGTCATGCTTGTAGAGAATGAAATAATAAATTGATTGTGTGTTAACATCTCAATCGAAGTAGAAATCATCTAGGCAAGAAAAAAAAATTCTAATACATCCAGAGGCAACGGACAATTAATGAAGAAGGAAGGAGAGAGAGAGGGAAGTAGTTGATGCATTATTGAGGGGGTCAATGTATTTCCATCCCAAAACCATTGCAATACCCGGGGCATTAGGTATTGATTAATCCCTCCAACGAGTGCTTCTAGTGGACCCAGAATTCACAATCCCTCAAGTGTTTTTCCTCACCAAACACTAGCTTAGCACACTATCACTCACTATCTGTCCAATCCTCCATGTAAGAATAAAAACAAACACAGCCTGGGTGTTTTGTTATTAAGGGCTAGCTTGATAATGTTGCAGTGTAACACCACTAAATTTTAAACAGTACTATAAGTATAATATTTAAAAAGTTGTCGAAAAAGTGAAATTCCGATTTCTCAGGCTAAGTTCTGATCAGAAAAGTGATTTCAAGTCATTATGAGTGACTCTATGGTTTCTAAGAAGTGTGTGGGTGTGTGTGTGTCGGGGGGGGGGGGGGGGGGGGGGGGGCAGAAATGGAGATTCATGAACGCGGTGGTTGATTAAGATATTTCTTCATGATTTTCTTAAGTAATGTTGAAAAATGGTTCTCAAATTGTCGTTTTGTACCCGACTTTGAGCTCGGTTTTAACCCGACTCATTTGACAGTTAACAACTCCAATTGCACCATCGTATAGTGAACAACCTGGTGATCGTTCCAACAAGTCATTCGTGAAAACTATTAAGAGATGAATGCTCAAGAAGCCGTTGAAGTTAGGGAGTTTATGTTTGGGTTTATGTTCCCAACATAAATCATCCCACATCATGAGGAAGAAAAGGATTGATTGAGTTGGTACGATTGGGAGTGTATCTTGATTGAGAAATCATCCCACATCATGTTTGGGTTTATGTTCCCAAAGTAACGAGACCTTCGGACAATCATACTTAAGATGCACTTCGAAGCCTACCATCTATTTATTGGGAGTTGGTGTTTGTACGACTGAACTGGTCAATTTTAAGTTGTATCTTGATAAGTGGTGTCGTGCGATTCGTCATTCGACAGTGTCTAATACTGATTTATCTTGCTGTCTTGCTCCATTTGATTTTTTTTTTGTTAGGACATAATTTAGCCCATAACCATTTTATTGAAGAATTTCAGGTGTCTGCACCATGATTAAGACATGACTTCTCATTAGTTCGCCTAATATAACAAAGAAAAATACTATGCAACCCATAAATATCTCCCACTCATCTCATAACTTCCATCAACACAAATGCAATCATGCCAAATGAGTATTTTAGTTGCAAATTTTATATTTGGGTGCATATTGAGTGAGAGATATTGGTGAATTCCGTTACCATTTCTCTAGAAATAATATGCAAAGAGAAATGCTAACTAGGGATCCCACCAATATCTCCCACCCAAATGCAAAATTGACAACGTGAATATTCATTTGGCATAGTTGCTACAGTAATGTGGAAGGAAGTGGAAGACAAGTGGGAGATATTAGTGAGATCCCTAACACTCCTCACATGCAAATGATAGGGCAATGAGAAAATCTAACAAAATTCTTAGGTGCTCATAGAGCAAATCACACGTGTTGCTCTATTCCACTCACAATACTGTTTATGTGAGTGCGAGAGGACATTTATTGTAGTTAATACTACTATGATTTACTGGATAAACAATACGGTGGAGTAGATATATTAGGATATATGCTGATTTTTTAACTTTTAGACGTGGAATAATATTGGAGCAAACAAAGGGGGTTGTGTGGGTGCTTATTACATATCCACTCACGATATTGTTTGGATTATAAGTTGAAGCCAACTTATAAGTAGTGTTTGGTATGGACTTATAAGCTGAAAAGATGGAGTCCAACTTATAAGTCCATAGTGTTAAATTTGAGTCTAGAAAAAGTTGGTATTTTTTTTTTTGAACTTTTGGACTTAAACAAAATTTTCACCAAACACGCCCGACTTTTTTGTTCATTTTTTTTGTTATGGACTTTTTTGACATCAACTTATAAGTTAACTTAAGTTGCAGATAAGACATACCAAACTCACCCATATTATTATATCCAAAGAGGCATTACTATAAATCAAAGACTTGTAGGGGCTTCCATAAAAAAAAAAAGACTTGTAGGGGCTATAATGCAATAAACCAAAACCTCATAGATTGTGTCATCACAGTCATGTGTGCTCGGGTCGGATCATAAAACGGTGAGAGCAAACATGGAGACGCCGGCGGCGGAAGCGGCGGCGACGGAGAACGAAGCGGCGGAGTTCGATAGCTCGGAGATAGAGTACATAACCTACGGCGGCGAACACCATCTTCCACTCATCATGAGACTCGTCGATGAAGAGCTCAGCGAACCCTATTCCATCTTCACCTACCGATACTTCGTCTACCTTTGGCCTCAGCTCTCCTTCCTGGTAAGTGTTATCTCTTCTGGGTTTCGATCTTTTTATTGTTTTCTGTCATGTGAATGAAGAAAGTTCAAATTTTGTTTCTGGGTTTGTGATTTTTCAGGCTTTTCATAGAGGCAAGTGCATTGGGACTGTTGTGAGTAAAATGGGGGATCATCGGAGTACTTTCAGAGGTTACATTGCTATGCTTGTTGTTGTCAAGGGTTATAGAGGCCGTGGCATTGGTATTTGCTCTATCTTTCTCTGATTATATTAGCCTCCTTCATCAATTCATATTGATATGCTATGATATACTGTGTTTGTTAGTAGCAGAATGTCTAGAATTGTTTGAATTCTGACAATGCATGTTTAATTTGAACAGTGCTAATTAGTCCGGCATTTGAAGTTTCTATGGTTTTGTCCTGGTTTAGTCTGAAGATCCATGCTTCATAATTGTATGGCTTATGCTCAGTTTAGCATGTGTGTTAAGATGTTATGGCGATGAATATAGCTAATCACCAAAGGTTTATTCAAAGTCGACCTATCTTCAGATATCCTCCAAATATTATGTAGCAACAAAATTGATATGTACCAATAGTTATACCAGTCTCGTTGGTTCAAACCTCACATAGAGGCCCTTCTTATTCTTGGTTCATGTAGGATATCGGTTCAACATCTACCTGCCAAAATGGTCCCTTTCCTTCAAGATATATGGAGTTTTGGCCTTACCTGTACAGATTACATGCAGCTAACCTCTTCGGTTTACTTTTCCTTCGTTTGTAGCTGATGTGTAAGTGGTTTTTCTTATGTTGCAGCGACTGAACTTGTGACCAGATCTATTCGGGTGATGATGGAATCAGGCTGCGACGAGGTATGCTATCTGTAAAGGTTGCCAGTCTCATAATGCAAACTGATTCTCATGTCTCTTTATTCCATGCCGATCTTTCTTTACTTCCCTTTCTTCTTTGACCAAATTATTTACTTTTTCTTGGTTCTTGACGCTTTATGTTTGATTTTTTGCTATATGCCTGACTTTGCAATCGCTTTCCCGATTTATCGATTGTTGCTGAACTATGAAGAAAGAGAAGAGTTCTATACTAAAAAGTAGGACTCGCTAATTGAAAAAAATTATACCCAAAATTACAAATTGGCTTGCAAAGTTTACTATGATGAGTTGTCCTCTGTGGGAATGTAAACTAACTATTCTTTGCAACAACAACAGCCAGAAGCCTTTTCCATGTTTAACCATGGTCAACTACATGGATCAAGCTTCCTCAGTTGCGTCTGCCAAATTTCATTTCCCCCCTTAATGTTTAATCTGACCAAAAATCGTATCTTATTGGCTCTACCCAGACTCGTTTTGGTCTCCTATCCCTTGTCTAATACTTCTGATCTCAGCTCTAACTAGTACATCCAACGGCCTACGACACACATGACCAACCACTTCAATCGATTGTTTCTCATTTTGTCTTCTACAGGAGCAACGTCTAAATTCTTTCTACTGTATCATTGCATACCCTATTTTTCCTAGTTACACTACTCATCCACCTTAGCATTCTCGAGAAAGTATTCATTGGAGCTAGACCTACCACGAGGCATGCTTGCGTGGCGGGGCACGCCAAATTCTGAAAATTTTGCAAAAAACAGGTAGGATCCACCCCACCAATGCATATTTGTCAGATTCTTATTGGTGTGCCCCACCATGCAGTCACGCCACATGGTAGGGCTATCCCCAATGGATACTTTCTCTAGTATTCTCACATGTGCTACACTAACTTTTTGATCCTATTTTTTCTTAATCGTCCAACATTCTGTCCCATACATCAAAGTGGGTCTAACTACGTGTCTTTGAAAAAACTTACCCTTCAACCTAACAAGGATCCTATGGTCTCACAGCACTCACATGTGCATTCCTCTAATTCGGCTACCATGCTTTTGTTCAATGGGTTACCTCATCGTGTATCTCTCCAGCACTTCTTAAAACTGATCCAAGATATCTAAAACGATCCTTTATTGGCACCTCTTGCCCATCAATATTATTGCCTCCTCTCAGGCTCTCCTAACGCGATGACCATTCCGCATACTCTGTCTTGGTCCGAATGATCCTAAAAACCTATTCCTCTTATCTTTTTTGTATGTAATACAAAAACTTATTGAAAAGATAACCTCAACACAAGGAACAATTAAAAGAACAATGATGGACCAAACTAAAAACAAAACAAACTACTACTCCGGAATCAAACTAACTACTTCAACTATTTATTGTTAACACCATAGTTCACAAAGGATTCTAATCTCTTTTATTATCTGTCCAACTTTAACCGTATAGCCTTTACCAATTTTCACAATAATGGCGCTTCGCTCATCTTCAATAGCCTGAAAAATCCTTCTAGCGTCATGCTTCCGGCCATGAAAAGACAGCCCCGAAAGTTCCCCAAACTCTAATGTATGTTCAATACTTAAAGGAGGCAAAACAGCTATAGGACTACTCTTAACAATATCCAATCAGTCATTAGTTTCATGCAGCCCTGCATGGCAATCAGAAATGAGACTTTCCCCTGCCTCCTCTTGCTCCCCCATTGCCCACCACCTATTACAGTCAATGACCTCATCAGTTACTACATCCTCACAAGGACTAGACACATCAACAGCTTTGCAAATTTTCTCGCCTGGAAGGGTTACATCCAAAGTTGTCAAATCGGGATTCAGATAGTGAATCGAAACTCACCTTCATTGAATCGTGAATCGAATCGAATCGTGAATTGTAAAGATTCGCTTGCACTTATGTTAGGTCCATATAATAACATATTTTACTAAACTATAACATGTGTGGGCTAATATATTCATAATTTTACAAAAAGAAAGCTCAAAGTTTCAGAAACTCGCATCCCTAGCTAGTGATAAGAAACTTCACACAATTTTTATAATGAAGATATAGAAAGAAAGGCGAGCAAGGAATTATTGAGATGTCAGAGAGATATAATATAATAGAAAACTACTAGCCTTTGACTAAAAGAAATGTACAAGACATTTTAAAACTAACACATGTTGCAAAACATTCAGAAAAAATGGAAGTTTTATTTCCTACACTTGAGCTCTAATTCAATAAGCCTTCAGCTGAATTGATGGTGAATCGTATGAATCGGATTGATCGCAACTGAATCGTAAGATTCGGAATCTTGAATCGGGATTCAGTGAAATTTTTGACCATTTAAGATTCACCAAGGGATTCGCATCGTTTCTTGGGTGAATCGAATCGAATCGTAGGATACGAATCGTGAATCGTAAGATTTTGATAACTATGGTTACATCGGCGATAAACCTGTGATACTAAAGGTCTCGCTGACCCACGGCGAGGAAATTATTTTCATAATTCTAACTTACTGTTACTCATTGTTTCAACAATCAAAACTGGATCGTCTGCTAATAACATGCACCATGGGACATCATCTTGGATGCTTCTTGTAAGTTCATCCACCGCCAATGCAAAACAGCTATAGGACTACTTTTAACGCAGACCCTTGGTGTAAATATATTGTGATGTGGAATTCTCTTATTTCTCCTCCAATTGTCCTCACACTAATATAAACTCCTTTGTACATGTCCTTAACTACCTCAATACAGTATATTGATTATGTACCCCCTTTTTCTCCAAGAATTTACATATTAGCTCTCTAGGTACTCTATCACATGCCTTTTCCAAGTAGAACACTAAGTGGAGGCATTTCTTATTTTGTATATACTTCTCCTCAAGTGTCTAAGTATGAATATGGCCTCTATAGTCGAATTCCTTGACATAAAACCAGAGTTACCAGAAATCACTCAACGGGGTGCGATCAGCGATCCAGATCGCGCGATCCCGATTCGAGATCGTTCGCAATCCAGTCGCTGATTTTGGCGATCCCTAAAGTTTTCACACATATACCCAAGTATTTTGATATCATTAGTCTCTGAATCATAATTTCATTGACTAATGCACATCTTCACCCTAACATTTTCTTATGTTTGATGGAAGTTTCTACGAAATTGTACCTGATGATTCCATAGTACTAGGCAACGCTAACATGAGTATATATCGTTCCAACTAATCGCTCTGGAGAAGCCTACCCCTGGCGAACCGAATTCTTAGCAGACCGCGAATCGCGATCCCGATCTCGTTCCGCGAATCACAGCGTTTCGCAATCCTGGTGACCTTGCATAAAACCAAATTGATTTTTGTTGACTATTGTCTCACTCTTTAATCTCCTCTCAATAACGCACTCTCAGACCTTCATTGTGTGACTCTTCAGTTCAATACCTCAACAATTAAAGCAACTTTGGATATCTCCCTCTTTCTTGAGTAAAGCCCCAGTCTACTCTTCCCCCACTCTTCCCGCATTTTTTTTATTCTTCAACGTTTTATTGAAAAGAATCAGTCAGTCAACCACCCTTTGCACGAGTTGATAAAGGCACTTAGCCACTTCAGTTATTTTTTTGTAAAACTCTGGTAGGTTGGTTTAGGCTGATTTATGCATATGCTAATCACGAGCACTGATTGCTTGTGTGAAGTCTCTCAACCATTATAATGTCTCTCCACATTAAGTAAATCGTTGTCCAGATCATACCAGACCCTTTACATTAAAACAAAGCATTCACCTATTTCGTACAAATGTCATGGAAGTTTGAGAACATGTTTCTCTAAATTATTCTCCCTTTTAACACAACCACATCGGATACTGCAATTCACTCTCCTGATGCGTGTTCATCTATGAGATTACGGTTTTGTTTTTTCCCTTTTCCCTTTTTTCTTCAAGGATGTATAAAACAATTAAGAAAAGGTAATGTCGTGTTATTTTGAGCTGGGTCTTAGACTGTTAGTAACTTTGTAAAGCAACGGCATGCTATGGCAGTAAGGGTGCACAGCCAGTTCATTAGATAGAAAAATCGACAAATAGTAAATCAGGATAAAGATCGGTCTTCTAAGAGTCTTGTTTATATATGGCAATATAGCATTCATTCTTTTTCTTAAAAAACTTCAGTTGCAGTAGCGACACTTTCAGAGAGCTAGTTTGAACAACTGCTTTGATAGATTAAATTAACCAAGCAATTGCCAATAAATTGAATAACAATAGGCTAACATTGATTTGAATGGATATTCCAGTTAGAATGGAGTTGAGGATAATTATAAAGCAATGAGAAATAATTTTAGTTAGCCTCCTGAATCTTCGCAATTGAATCTAATGTTAATTGGTAACTTATTAGTATACACAAAAAGATGAACTAAAACTAAGAATTTTGAAGAAGGAAGTATATACTAAATCTATAAATGAGTTTGGAGGCAAGATACTAATCAATAAATCTCATTCCAAGTTTTCAACATCTTAAACACTCCACAAGGCAAGTTGTAAAGTTTCATACTGTCCCAGTAGAAGGTCAGATAAAGATAGCCACATCTAGTAAGTTGCTCACTCTTCATTTTCTCGGGTATTTGTTGTGCAACTCCTAAATAGTAGTCCTATAGTGTGCCATTGCCATGAGTGTTTCTGGAAATTCATTACTAGAACTAGTGGTCTTCATCTTTATTTTCATTGTTTCCTTTTATAGACCTGACCCCCTTTTTTTCTGATTGTTGGAGAAAAAGTCCTGACTAAGATTATATGAGGCTGCGTTGAAAGGTTGGAGGTGGTCTCCTCTTGTTCTTGTATAGGTAATGTCGAGGGAGAGGAATAATGCGACTTTGTGTGGACTGGAACCCCTGTGTGCTTTGAGGTGTTCTTCACTAGATCTAGATGTTGTTTGGTGGAGTCAGAATGTTCCCTTGAGTTATGTTGACCAACTATTAGTTTTTTATGGACTCTTCATTTCTAGGAGATGTTTTATCTTGAATAGTAGTAGGATATATTCTTCTCAATTTTTAATGGTCAGATCTTTTGTATTACTTTCCTTTTTATTTCATGAAATGACTTAGCATCGAGAAAAGAAAGATCAAACAACTTTGAAGCTAGTTCGACTTTGCTGTGTTAGCAACATGCCATCCCAAATTTAGAAATGTTGCCCAAAGTGTCAAAAAAATCTGCGCCATCGTGTTTACATTTGTCACTATAAAGACATTCGTCCACTTGTCTGCTAAGCAAGGATTCAAATACCGGCCGGTATCGTACCGTACCGGGCGGTACGGAACGGTATCGGTGGCCACCGAAACCGATACGCCCGGTACGGTACATGAGATTCGGATTCACAGCCAAACCGGGCGATATGGACCGGTACGGCATGTATAACGGGCGAAACGACCCGGTCCGAGAAAAAAATGGGTCTGAAAAGGGCAAACCGACGCCATAATCCTACCTTCCATCATAGAGGCGAAGAGTGACTGAGGAGAGGGTGAGACGGAGAGACAATCGCAGTCGGAGATCGATACCACCTGAAAAATCGTCATGGCACTTCGCGTTCTTCTTCGCGAAGAACATCCACCAACGAGTCAGCGACCAACGAAGAAGAAGAAAGTACTTCTGTCTCTCTCTCAGCCTCTTGTTTGATTTAGGTCAGTAATACCAAACCTTATCTCTTAGAGTCAAACCTTATCTCTAAGAGTCAAAGTAGTGAATGGAGAGAGAGATTGTTTTTATTTAGTTATTACTTAGTAATTGTTTTGGCAAGGGGACTCTATAGCCTTTATTCTATCAAAGAGATAGAGTATATCCAGTAATATATTAATTCCTAATGTTTCCTTTATTAAATTTTAATTCCAATTGTTGGACTAATGGCAAAATAAAGAAAACAACTAGTAAAGACTGCAATTATATTTGATAGACAAAATAATGTCTTACAAATACTTTTTTTTTTTGACAATTTCTTCACATTCACGTGTTCGGTTCCCGATTCCCGTTACAATTTGTCCGTTACAGGTCAAAACCGGTTTCCGCGACCGTTACCGATACGTCGGCCGATACCGTTATTTAAATCCTTGCTGCTAAGAGGCCATATGCTCTGCACGTGGCCATGTGAATGATCAACACGTGGCCTGACCCGAGACACATTCTTTATTAATGCTTTTGTACAAAAAGAATATCCACTTCACTTTGGAACAATGATAAGTTACAAAAAGATCCTGTTTAATTCATAAAGTATTTACTTCCAATATCCTCCATCCTTGAGCCCAGAGGCTAACATTGCCAAACTTTTGACTTACCACTGTAACGACAATCACACGTACCCCCTAATCACGTTGTTGATCCATTAATCTCCGTCTTCTGATCTATTTTTTCCCTTACAAACCCTAGTCACGTCAACACAACACCATCTGGACACTATATGCACATTCATCAACATGTCCAATCACCACAACAGCCCCATTAGAACAAAATAGCAAAGTTGTAAATAACATTGAGGATCGACGCGTGGTTCTAAGGTTGCGGTTGCGGTGTGGTGGTGTTGGGCTGTATCGGAGAGACACTGTCACAGGAACCGACTACCAAAGGCATGAATGTTTGAGAATCGTAAAAAGATGCATCAGCGGAGAATTGGCCGAAATGATTGAGACAATGGTAAAGAATCAAGTGTAACGGTAGAAAATTGGGTGTAACGTTAGAGGATTGGCCAATTCTTGTGTGAATTTGATTCGTGTCGTAGGTGCTGGCCGTAACGGTGTTGGAGGCATTAGATATTGTTACATAACACTGCTACAGAACAGTATTGCCCGTGATTTAGAACTATGCATCAGAGTCGCCAGACATTGAAGTTGAAGAGTATGAGAGTAGAAGAAATCGAAATTGAAGAACCGTCAATCTGAAATTGGAGATTGGCAAACCTCAAAATGAAGAACTAGCTTACAAGCTTCTATTCAACTTGTTGGAGTTTTAGGTGTTCAATTCTCGTTGGGATTGTCTTTGGTGTTGCTGGCACTGTTATACCGGATATGGTAGATTTGCTGGCTGTTGTGGGTTGCTGCTGTCTGTTAGAATCGGTGGGTGGATTTTTTATGTTGATCATGGTGAATGGTAGTTGGACTTGGTGGCAATGGTGAGAAGCTGGTGGTGGTAAGAGCTGAGAGATAGAGAAATGAAGGTAAATGGGTAAATTAGAAAAATCACTGAGAAATATATGTGGTTATTACATTTAGACAAATAAACCTGGAAATTACCTGATTGCTCACAGATGTAAATTTCACAATGCAAATTGACCGTTTTGAAGTTTGGGGTAGTATAATACTACTGTGATTACAGACCCAAACTTGAGGGTGCAATCTGTACTTTCATCTATTTAAGATGTTGAAGCTGTACTTCATATACTTCAATAAGAGTGAAAGCTGGCGTGGATTCAGGGCTGGTCCTAGCTTTCTGAGGGCCCTAGGTAAAAATTTTGTAGTGGAAGCCTTGTGTTTTAAAGTAAACCGTGTAGCACTGTTAAATGTCCATTTTTTCCACCAAAATGAACTGGTTAGAAGAAATATAAGACACGACTTACTCAAATCAAACCTAAGTGAGTAAATATTATGCGGATTTTTTGATTCATTAATAAATTGTGTTGTATTCTAGTTTGGGTTGAGGAGGGTTGCGGGTTCTTCGGATGTGCTAGTTACTGAGGAGGCAGTGCTGTGGTTGGATCTTGCGGGATGTGGGTTTGATCTGGGAATCTCGAGTTGGCTCTGCTCAAGGAGTTTGAGGACGACGACGATGGCGCGGAAGGGCTGGAGAAAGGACAATCGCAATCGAAGGTCTTGACTGATGAAGGGTTGTTTGTTGGAGACGGTTGAATTATTGGTTGGAGTCGATGGTTGTTGTAAATCTACATATTGAGAGATAGGTGGTGGATTTGATTCCGTTGGTGGTGGTTCTTGGTGCTCAAAGGTTCATCAGGGGAACTTAAGAGGTTGGGGGCTAATAGAGACAGTAATGTTGGAACATTGGCGACATAATTGCCTTTGAAAAGCCATTATTAGTGTCTATAACTTACAAGGGGGAAAGTGTATTTGTCTTTATGTCAAAACTCGAGGGGCGAAAGTTCTTTTGCCCAAAAGTGAAGGTGCCATTTTGTGCTCAACACGCTTGAACATTGATATTGTTGTGTTGAATGTCAAATTGTTGAAAACAATACTGAAAGTGGCATTTATAATTTTTTTTTTGAAATTTTGGTGATAAACCATGGTACACCGGATCTCCATTCTCTATAAATGGAGTCATTCATTTTGTAATAATTTGGTCTAGAATTTTGTTAAGCCGGTTGGAGGCTAAAATTTCCTTACTCCCCTCCCAATTTTTTTTGAGGCCCCTCCCAAGATTGAGATATGGAGGTCGATTGGTTGGAGACTACCCCATTTTCTACTCGGACAACATAAAATGGAGGATGGGTGAGAAAAAGGAGACTTAGGTTGGGGATGCGCTAACAAATTGTACTAACAAGGACACACTCTGTGGTGTCCATTATAACATTTAGAGTACACTTGTAGATTGCTCGCTTGTTTTGATTGTAAGATCTTGTGAAATATCAAGATGATCAAGAATGCGTAACCATGTTTTCCACTAATGCACGCAACAAGGAGAACCTTATACATGTTTACATCTTGAGGTTGATTAGAACGCCACATCTACATGCTAGAGTGATTCTCTAACCTACTAAATGTCCTCCGGTTTTGGTGGAAAGATATCATTCTCTTCGTGATTTGTCCTACATAACCGCACATTTAACCATTTCAAATGTGAAATAATCGTAACGATTTGTGATAGTCTTTTACCACTTAGTCAGGTGCAAATAGTTTGAGATAGCACACGGTATTACTGAATCTGGAGGTTCTATGAGATTTGGGCTTCTTCTGATAAAGCTAACTAGCCCAGTTTGATTATAGAAATGTTGACATATAACCCCCTATGCACTATATGCTTGTTGACAGTATGTGAGTTGACAGATAACCCCTACTTAGTTGTGATTTTTACTAACATCGTGACCTGAAAAGCAGACATCCGTTAGCATATTGTTAGTGCGCGATGTCAGCGCGAAGTCAGTAAAACTAATACTGCGTGGGGGTTATCTGTCAATTCTCATACTGAATGTATCACACTGTCAGCGAACATAGCGAACATATACTGCATGGAGGTTATGTGTCAAAAGTTTCTGAATATAAACACATAACGTGAGAATACCATGTTCTCTTTGCTTCTAAAGTTGCAGTTGTGGGTGACAGTAACATGTTGGATCGTTCTTTGCAGGTAACGTTGGAAGCGGAAGTTACAAATAAAGGCGCGCTGGCGTTATACGGTGGTCTTGGATTCATTAGGGCAAAGAGGCTGTTCCGATACTACTTGAATGGAGTTGATGCTTTTCGACTCAAGTTATTATTCCCACGCCCCGAGTTCCATCCCTCCATGCACATGAATCCAACCGCGAGCAAGGATCATGGCCAGGCCAGTAACATTTCACATGAAGAGATGCCGTCGCTTCAAGAAAGTCGATAATCATGCGTTTTCTCTCCTTTCATATTGGTAGAATCATGAGAGTTGTGAGCATTCTTTGTAAAATAGAAAATATGGTTATTTCAGTTAATTGATATATCATTTATGTAATTTTAAGGTACTTCTGGTTTGTGTAAGACTGTTAGTAATACGAATATAACAGAACAGTCTAGGAGGCAGTTGTCTTGAAGTGTTTTGGTTCCTGTTTCTTGCTGAACCTTTTCTCCTACTTAAATTCCCGGATCGTGTTTAAAACTTGGGAGCATGAGGGCTGCTTCTTGCCATTCTCAGCTGCGAGCATGTCGGGTTTTCTCAGCCTGACGCTTTACCTCTCTGGTGTGGTTTGCATGCTATTGCACTAGACTGAGGCGATAGAGAACATTTGAGCACAAATATGTTGGACCACATAAGTCTCCATTTGACATATTCAGCAATCAAAGGTGTAGAATAGTATATCTCCGAAATTTATGAGGATGTCGTCGCATTAAAGAGACCATTGGCCATGGGTTTGCTTTTTTGTGAGAAGCTTGCAATTTCACGTATGGTTCATCTACAATGCACTTCTAAGGACAACGTTAGCATGTCACAAGAGCCGTTTGAGGACGAAGAATTATCTCATAGTATAAAAGATGATATTCGGGAGGACGAAGTTGAAGATGAAAGTGACAGATCTTTCTGGAGACGATATTGAAGCAACACAAAATGATGGTATTTTTCTTGAAAGCTGAATTATCATCAGAGTGATGAAGAGGTTACCTCAGACAAAGTTGAAGTATGAAGATGAAGCTGAAGAGTCGCAGAGTCTAGGATTGTGTAATCCGTTGATTCAGCTCAAAGTTTGTACAACTACAGGGATGTGGAAATAGAGCCTTCTTGTTTGGTGACACTCGTTTGATGTAAAACTTCTTCGGTTTACATCTATCAGGACACGAACCCTAAACCTCATGCACACTCTGAGCGCTCTACCAATGACCTAGCCACCCATTTGTAATAATTCCACATCTCAAATCGGACAAATGACACTCGCTATTTGAAAAAGAATTAAACAGGATTATGGGCTAACCAAGAGAAAGACACAGGTAATCCACTACAAGCTCTAAAGTTGATAATGAGAAATTTTCATTTACCTATGAATTCATTTGAAGGACAATCTCAAAGTACTATCACCATCTACAGCATATAACAAGTACGAGTACAAACAGTTTCATCAATACCTTCCAACGATGCATCAAAGGTTTTACAATGTCAAGAAGAAGAGACTCCATCTTCGTCCATTCAAACAGTAGGAAGCTCATCAAGATCTACGTCGTCTTTTGTACGATACCGGCGACCTCGTTTCTGCGAGCCACTGCTTTTTGTTGCTGCTTCAGCTACAGGTTCATCTTCCTCCATATCACAGATTTCGCTTCCCTGAAACTCTTCAGCTGCAATGCTAATGGTAACACCCTTCTTGGAGATAGAGCTTTCAACGCCGTTCTTCATTGGAGTGTCGTCGGGTTTTTTCCTAGGAGTGAATGTTACTGGCTTCTGAAGGTCGGCAGGAGAATCATCAGATTTCATCAGCTGGTTGAAGAAGTTCATACACGCATTCCTATTGGATTCCTCGTCAAGATCACCCAACGAATCAAAAGTGTAGTGTTTATATTTCGAAGGGTTTCGGATATAATCCGGAACAGCAGCCTGAAAAGACGCTACTGATGGCAAAGAGTTCTGTTTCGCGACGTTTTCAGACCCTTCCTCTTCATCATCATCACCACATTCTGGGTCGAATCTGACACGTTTCTCTAACTTGGGATCTACCTGCTTCTCCTTTCTCTTCAGGATGGATTTCAGCTCCTCGGTTATATTCTGAGTGTCGGAAACACGTAATGAGTCGAACTTACCAGTTGTTTCTGCATCTTCTATGAGCCTGAGTTTGACAGCCATGTGATTTGCAGGAGGGTCCATTGATTCGTCCTCAAACGTTTCTGGGAGTTCATCATAGAAACTTATGTCGTCAGCCATTTTACCCATAATATTCTTCATATATATGCGGTCACCAGCATCTTCACTCCCAACAGCTGTTTTGTCAAACTCATCTTCCTCTTCCTGCATAAGGAAGCAATGATAATGAGTATTCCGTGCAAACCAATTGCAGAACGGAAAGAAATGTTGGATACGTTGATCCTTAGATTCTAGTGATGGAATAGAGAAGTATATGTACAATTACAGATATATGCATGTATAGTTATAGCGCAGATTTTAACATGGAGTCAATCCTACAACTTCGTAATCATTCCTGGTTAAGGAAGACCTAACAAATCAATGAGGTAAAGTGCCACTAGTATCTAAGCTATATAAATTACAAGCAAGCAAAACAAGCAACCAATGTCTTAAATTGGGTTACGGACACCCATGATAGAAATAGTATATCAAGTGGTGCCAGAGTGTCAGGCAATAAGGCCGGGGCCAGGAAACCAAAGCTGCACTTGTATCTCAGACATTGGCAGCTTTAGGATACTCGATTTTAACCAGGTCTTCTAGTAATCAAGAATTTGCTACAAAGTGCACTTTTACTCTATAGATACACATATGTCTAAATCCCCAAAAGAAAATATAACATAAACGGACTGCAACGATGAAAAGAACTCGCAAATCATTCACTTCGCAACATAGGGGAGTCATAGTATCAGTCACCCGAAAACAAGTTGCATCAACATCCGAAACATCATACTACCTATGCGTCCTCTCCAGCGAAGAATGTCTAGAGAAGACTATCTATCCTTCAAACAGAGGAATCTCAAACACTAAAATGTATGCTTGATAAAGTAATCCTAGCTTAACTCCAGTACTCGCGCCTACCAAAAAGACATCTCATTTACCCAATCCGTCACATCTCCATCACCACAAACCGGAAACGCAGTCCAGTTCCTACATCTTCTTCTACTGAATGCACTATTTCTCTTAGCATAATATAAATAAAATTGTAGTCCGCCATTCCTGTATTTTGCTAACATGTAATTTTGACAAAAGGTTAGATTGATCTACCATGCTTACTCTTTCATTCTGGACCAAACCAAACCATCCAATACTAAACGATATCTCCATTTACCAGCAGTGTTCATAATTATCATGCCTTAAACTAATGCTCCAAAGTACAAATTGCCTCGAGTAGAGAACTAATGGGTTCTAAGGTGAGCATAAACTATCTCATTCCTCCTATTTTCTCCAGATAAGATTTGAATTAACAGCAACAGCTAAGTAGCTAACTGTATACATACATACAAGTTCAAATTAACAGATCTTTTCTTCTTAAAATGCCCAATCGAAACTTACTCAAACCACATAATTTATAAACTTAATGAAGCAAATTCAGCAGAATATGAACAAATTACTAATAAACAACAATAAACACATTGCCGAATCATGAGAGAGTGATGATAATTGATACCTCATCGTCTAGAGTGCAATCCAGCCCAACCGAACTCCGAATATCCCACTCTTCGTCATCATGATCCTCCGGCTTAACCAATTGAACCGATCTCTTCCCCTTCTCGTCCTCATCAACCTCTTCTTCATCGTCGTCGCCGTCGCTGAGGTCATTAAGGTCGGCGACGACCTCTTCAGGGACTTCTCCGGGAGGGGAGAGACTCTGTAGCTTCCCGACGAAGCCGTCGAACTTGGAAGGGTAGGGTTTGGGTTCAGCGTCGTCGGAGTTGTCTCTCCGGCGATCCCATTCGATTCGTTCGACCTCTTCGTCGGTGAGAGACCAGAGAGAGCTGAGAGAGGAAGGTGTAGTGGTTGATTCTAAGGAGCCGAAAGCCTTGTCGACGCGAACTCTGAAGGTGTCTTCCATGGATGGTGGTGATGGTGGTGATGGTGGTGATGGTGGTGATTTTAGGGTTTGAAGGTTTGGTTTTTGTTCTCCAGAGTGATTTGAATTTAGCTTCTCTCTATCTCTCTTATTTTGTTTTTAAATACTGAAGTAGTAGTACAATCTGTTTGGGAGGCGGTAGAACAATGGGTAGAAGTTAGAACCGTAGAATGACACTTTTAAGTTTTAGGGTGGGTTTGGTATGACTTTTTGAACTTTTAAGTCGACTTTTAAGTTGTTGTAAAAAAAGTCTGTGACAAAAAAGCTGATGAAAAAAGTTGTATGGATTTGGTAAAAAAAGTTGTGCTGTAAAAAATTAGTGATGTGACATTTTTGTTGTTTAGTAAAGATTACTAATTTACCCTTATCGTATGCACTTCTAAACTTTTATTTCAAACATGTAATTTAATTAGACATAAATATTAGAAGTAGTTTAATTGTTGTCAAAGGCTTATTTTTCAGCTGATGTGAATAGAAGTAAATTTTATTTTTATATATGGAAAATCTGATGATTTTTAGTTGAAGTAATTTAATTTTTGTAGTATGTAAAAGTATGGACATAGTAGTCTTTTTTGTTGTTTAGCAAGAAAAAAGTCCAAGAAAAGTTGGTGAAACCCAACTTTTTTTTCAACCAAGTTTTACTCTTCAAAGCTAAAAGCCAAAAGCCAAAAGTTGTCTGAAAAAAGTCATACCAAACCCTCTGAAAAAGTTCGGAACAGCTTAAAAGTCCAAAGTGGATTATAAGCTGAAAAAAAGTCATACCAAACCCCCCCCCCCCCCCCTTACTCCATCAAGTTTGATGCAAAGACCCAAGGTGTTTTTGACAAAAAAAAGACCCAAGGTGTGGAAGGGGTCCACGATTTTAACCGGCCCGGTCCGCATAAATGAGCCAAACCAACCTCGGACCGCTCCTCCAACACCCGAACCGGCCCAGTACCCTAACCCCAAACCCCCAATCGGGCCCAATCCGTTGCAGTTCGACTTGTACACAAACTGATCTGGCCCGACCCAGCCCGACCCTTTCCGGCCGATTCCCCCAATACGGTATCGTTTATTAATATTATTAATTTATATACATATATATTAATAATGATTCATATATATTATTGAATATATTGATAATATGTAGTATTAGCCACCCCGGCCCTCTCAACCCCTAATCCCACGAGTTTAGGGCCAGGACCGACGAGCTTCAAATTTCCCAGCACTCAACCCGACCCCAACTGCTCTTTCTCTCAACTTGACCCTAGCCCACCCCTCTCTCACATGGCTCGTCCTACCTGGTTCGAGCAAAACACTTCGCCCTTTTCAAGGAGTACAATGCTTTGTAGTCACGCAACAATAACCCCTACGGGAACTCTAATAGTTCATTTTGCTTCTAAGCAAAGTATGTAAACAGTTGGACCTCTACTTTGAGGCCCCAAATAAGTTGGTCCCCTATGTAGTACACTATGATAGTTAGGTCGTGGACGATGCATAATGTGGGATTTGTGTATTCAAAAACTAAACATCAATTTATCTGATCATTTAAAATTTCATCAAATGATCTAATTTTATTGATTCTTTTTGTTGCAAGTTAAGGTATATCAATGATCAGTTGCCACTGACAAAAATCTCGTAATGTGTTATTTTATTGTGAAAATTCAAAATGTGTTACTTATCAACTGAAATAGGATAAAAAAATAGAGAGAATTATGTTGTGTGTATATAAAACCCTATCTAGAAGAGTGCACACAAAATTCACTATTTGATACTCAATCTATTCAAATAGAAGGAGAGAGAAAAGCTCTGAAAAACAGAGCCGATTTCCGGCCAAACTCCGGCCAAGTACTGACAACTCCAAATCACATAAATCCTTTTGAAATGGAGAACTCTCTGGCCGATCTACAACTTCGACGAAGAAGAGAAGAAATTAGGACTGGGAAGCGACCAATCAACGTTCCCGGCAAAACTCCGACGAAAATCCGACGAAGGGAAAAGCGAGGAAGACGGCCACCAATAGCTTCACCGTGAGCCAGTCTACAACCCAAGTTCCGAAGCTGAAACGTTTTGAGTCAAGGAGGGACAAGAACCCACTTCCGGCGAACTCCGATGAAATTCCGGCGTCGTCAAACTCAACAACTAACACAACCAGGAGAACGTTTGTTGGCCGATCTACGCCTTTCCCTAAAGGATTGGTGCGACCCTGTGAGAGGGAAGCACCTAAAGACAATTTTGTTTGGAACAAAGGCTTCCAAAACATACAGAAAGAAGAGTTTCCTCCTCCCACCTGTCAAAACACATCAGGAAGGGCGGATATCCTCGAGAAGTCCAGGCAAAAAGCTCTCCTTATTGCAGCTCGCTTCTGCAACAACGCCGTCCACGGAGGACGGTCTTCGACGGAAATTCTGACCGTTGACAAGCAACCTGGTGATGCGGAACCTGTTAAGCCAAATAATACCTCAATCCAAAGCTCACCCTTATGTTTGGGAACAGTCCACCTACAGAAAGTCGTGGCTGAAAAATTGACAATTTCAGCAGAAGTTCCCCCCCAACCGGTCGGTAACGAGCTGAAGGACATCCTCCATCAGCCAAGTATCTCACATTTGAGCACCCCACTGCCACCGGCCAAAACCCAATCAGGAGGTATGGCTTTGAATTCCTTGTCAAATAATGCCTGTGGATCTGAAAAAGTGACTTCTCGATTAGTCTATAATCGATGTGAGCTGTTAGCTATGCAATTCAACTCACCTCCTTCAAAAGACTTGCAATTGGTTTGTGCCCAAATAAACCTAAAATTGGGTCTCACTTACCATAAATCCGCTACTGGCTTTTCTCTCCAACATTCCCCTGACATGGTTCCTTACATTAATCGTCGGACAAATCAAGTGAGGTTCGCAAGGCGCTCGGCAGTCCTATTAGTCATGAACAAGGAGAATTTGGATAAAAATGGCAGGCCACCCTCTACACTTAAGCTTTGTAGCTCCAGCGGACGACAATATAAGTGTTTTATCTCTGCAAGTGAGGACAAGAAGGATCCACCTTTTTCTTTCAAAGCCAGTACAAATCAAGTAGTTGGATCACAAATGGGAACATCTTTCTCTGAACAGCAGGGTGTCAAACGGCGAAAACCTGACCCTCATTTGCACTCGCCAGGAAAGAAGAAGGATATCAAAGCATTTACCTCTACAAAAGTCTCCTCCTTGTCTAGCCCTCTCATCCCCTCGCCGTCACCATCCCCACTCTGCCCCCTTATCAAGATCAAGCCAACTCATCCCACTGATCCCCATGTCCCTCACCCCTCACAGTTCAATAAATGGCCTTCCAATTTAACTTTGAAATTGCACCATAAGAAGCGATCTCGGGCGGGGTTTAATCGACAGCATTTGCGCAGCTACAAGCGTCAATGTTTACATCATTTGGGAAACGGTTTTAGGAACTTAACTGGTTTCTTGGGTCACTTTTCCGTGACATTGGAACAGAAAAACTCTTTGGGAAAGCGGAAGTTTCACTTGGATGGATTTTGTTCTGCCTTAAAGTTACTGAAATCGAATGCTGACCGAAGTGGTGATGAGTTCAGTTATGCCCGTCTCGATCTTACTTTTCAGCAGGTGTAACAACCCGGATCCTACGGTTCCTGCTAGTACAACTTAACGATAATCCAAAGACTATTTATTGAAATAAAATGAGGAAAACCTTCCTTACATTTTAAAAGGAAAAGATAAACAACGTTTGAATCCAAAAGATACAACTACTAAAGGATGTTTGCTACTCATGATTCTAATCCTTAGCTCGTGTGCGTTTCCACCCCAGCTAGCTTGACCTGCGGGTTTTGAAATAGCGATAGCCGACCGCAGAAAATTTTAATTAGTAAAAACTAAGTAAGCACATACTACAATGAGTAAAACAAGAGTTTTTGGCTAGAACAAACATGAATATAAAAAGAATCTTTAAGATAACGCGAGTATAAAAACATGATTGAGAGGACTTTGGAAATAAGCCGGATATAAAAGATTACCACATTCACTTATTTAGTTTGGCTGAGGCATGAAAACCCAGCGGGTAACGTATGTCCACAGAGAGGTCACGATGCAATATAAAAAGGTACCTCTTGGGACATCGCCCGTCCCAATTCACCAAGAGCGTTAGAAGGTAGCCCTACGCATACCCCGCTCGAACCATACTATAGGACCTTAAGTGTCGACACCCCTATACCGCAGTGACCTACGTCAGTATAGGTAGTACTCTATAGTTTCCACGCCTTATAAAACCCATATAGGGTAGGGTATGAAACCCAATGAGGGATCGCTTGTAAGCATCCTTGGCCGTATTAGCCTTCACGCACATCCTCTGTACATCGCCCCATATCCATTATCGCTCATTAAATCCAAGTTTTCAATTCGTTTTCAAGATAACAATCTTTCCGAAATTTTCTTGACAGAAATATAAACTTAGAAGTAAACTTTTGAAGAGTAACGCACGATATGACAGAATTCATTATAACTCACACCAAAGCACATTTTGATAGTTGAAGACATTGTACATATGTACTTACTTGGAAAGTGGAGAGAGAGATTTCAACACAAGCAGCACGACAATTTAGAAGTAGGGGTCCTCGACGAACTCTCCTCCTACGAACTCGGAATCTACAATATCACATCGTTCTATATCAACACATATTCATCCACACAACAATTAACGATTAAATGTCCTATATGAAATGCAAGTGAAATTCCCACATAATCCCCCATACAAGTTATATTTCACTAGCTACTAGTTGCACGATTACGGTACATATTTATTAAAAATATTGGTGTATAAATATAAAATAATCATTGTGGTGAGGAAATTTTATGTAGTATTATAAAATATTTATAGTGGCTAATAAGAGATAGCTATTTTAATTCAAACTATTGATTAACAAAAAGGGTATTTTTAATGAGGCGAAAACTTAATTTATCTTTATTATAAAAGTTATATTAGTAAAACAACGTTATTAAACGGAAAGAGTTTATTTTTCGATATATATACAAACGAGACTAGTTTGTTGTTTAGAAAAATAAAATATAACACTATACTCGTTTATTAATAAAATACTATCTTATTTTGATTAAAAGTTGCATGTACATTTCTAGAGAAAGGTGATAAACATATTTATTAATATAAAAGTGAGAATACTAGTTCCAATATGCTAAAACAATTGAAATTACATATAGTAAATATACAAAGTAAAGACAGTTTGTTAACATACAATAACAACCCCATCGGTTTTAGAACATAAAAGAATGACCCCGAAGTTTACAAAAAGACATTTTTACACCCCCTGGTTCACAATTAACAAAACAACCACATCTCTTCCCAAATTAGTTCACTGTAACATTGTTTCCCCCAGAAATTCATTTCATCTTCTTCTCAAATGGAGTCCCAGCGACTTCATCACGCTCATTCCCCAACAGGTATTGAAAATCAAACATCGAAGCGAAGATTTAGGGGTTTACCGATCGGGAACGGTGATGAACAAGGTGGCGACAATGGAAGCGGAGGCGGGGCTATGGTGGCTTCTGCCGCCGCTGGTTTCGCCGGAGCAGAGGGAAGGACGGAGGAGAGTGAGACGGACGGACGACGTGACAGGGCAGAGCCGGACGGCGTCGGCGTCGGCGTCTTCGGCGGCGGTCCTGGGTTCGGCCTGGTTCCGTCGCCTGGGTTCGCCGGCGGCTTTCGACGAGAGCAGAGAGCGAGCGGGAGAGAGGGGCGGAGAGTGCGAGAGGGGGAGACAGAGGGGAGTGAGAGCTGGTGGGTGCGAGAGAGAGAGAGAGGCAGAGAGAGTGATTGGGTTTGAAAACCCGACTGAAATTGTCGTCAACGAGCATGATTTTTGGGTTTGATTCGGGAATCACTTCGGCGAAATTGATTTCCTTGAGAGGGAAATCTCGATCCCTGGCGTGATTTGGGGTGAATCGGGACGTGAATCGGACAAGGGGAGGTCAAAACCTCCATTGTTGGTTGCCGGAATTTCAGCAGAGAAGAGCTCTGCTAGAAAAGGGAAGGAGGAAGAAGGTGAGTTGGAAATTTTTCGGTGTGGCGGGTACGCGATGCCACGCGGTGGCTCGCTACGCGTTAATAATTAAAACCACACTTTAGACACGTTTAAAGCGTCACACGACCCGCTACACTTCACCCACTAATTTACACACATTAACTATAAAAGTTGTCATCTTAAAAAAAAAAAATACTTTTTGATAAAAATGTTGATAACAAAAACAATAATAATAATACAATAGTAATAATAATAATAATATAATAGTAATAATAATAATAATAATAATAATAATAATAGTAGTAGTAGTAATAATATTAATAATAATAATAATAATAATAATAATAATAGTAAACTACTAGATAAAAGGAAGAGAAATACTTTTATAAGTTCACATAACGACCCCGAAAATTAGCCAAACTCCCAAAAATGCCCCATTGGAATTCAAGGTTGGCGACAAAGTGTTCCTAAGGGTTTCACCTACAAAAGGGGTCATGCGTTTTAATCAGAAAGGAAAGTTAAGTCCCAAGTTCATTGGACCCTACGAAGTACTGGATCGTATAGGAGAGGTTGCCTATCGCCTGAATCTTCCTAACAGCCTAGGTAGAGTCCATAACGTTTTCCATGTGTCCCAACTCAAAGCCTATATACCCGACCCTAGTCATATCATTGACCCCGAGCCTGTCGAG
This sequence comes from Linanthus parryae, assembly GCA_023055425.1. Lineage (NCBI taxonomy): Eukaryota > Viridiplantae > Streptophyta > Magnoliopsida > Ericales > Polemoniaceae > Linanthus > Linanthus parryae. Next base: position 12,140,749 of record JALGPY010000014.1, read on the forward strand.
CTTGATCCCTCTCTTACCTATGAACAACAACCGATCAAAATCCTTGATACAAAAACCAGAAACACCCGTACCAAGTCCACCACGCTGGTCAAGGTTCTCTGGTCAAACCACCAAACGGAAGAAGAAACTTGGGAAGCCGAGGAGGACATGAGGAAACGTTACCCACACCTTTTCGACCAGGTACGAGTCGAGTGACGGGGACGTCACTCCTTTTAAGGGAGATGTGATTTAACAACCACGCATTTTAATTACCGTCTTGTCTTGTTATCACGTGCACATTAGAACTGCATACCGCATACTTGGGAGTTTGGCTAATTTTCGGGGTCGTTATGTGAACTTATAAAAGTATTTCTCTTCCTTTTATCTAGTAGTTTACTATTATTATTATTATTATTATTAATATTATTACTACTACTACTATTATTATTATTATTATTATTATTACTATTATATTATTATTATTATTACTATTGTATTATTATTATTGTTTTTGTTATCAACATTTTTATCAAAAAGTATTTTTTTTTTTTAAGATGACAACTTTTATAGTTAATGTGTGTAAATTAGTGGGTGAAGTGTAGCGGGTCGTGTGACGCTTTAAACGTGTCTAAAGTGTGGTTTTAATTATTAACGCGTAGCGAGCCACCGCGTGGCATCGCGTACCCGCCACACCGAAAAATTTCCAACTCACCTTCTTCCTCCTTCCCTTTTCTAGCAGAGCTCTTCTCTGCTGAAATTCCGGCAACCAACAATGGAGGTTTTGACCTCCCCTTGTCCGATTCACGTCCCGATTCACCCCAAATCACGCCAGGGATCGAGATTTCCCTCTCAAGGAAATCAATTTCGCCGAAGTGATTCCCGAATCAAACCCAAAAATCATGCTCGTTGACGACAATTTCAGTCGGGTTTTCAAACCCAATCACTCTCTCTGCCTCTCTCTCTCTCTCGCACCCACCAGCTCTCACTCCCCTCTGTCTCCCCCTCTCGCACTCTCCGCCCCTCTCTCCCGCTCGCTCTCTGCTCTCGTCGAAAGCCGCCGGCGAACCCAGGCGACGGAACCAGGCCGAACCCAGGACCGCCGCCGAAGACGCCGACGCCGACGCCGTCCGGCTCTGCCCTGTCACGTCGTCCGTCCGTCTCACTCTCCTCCGTCCTTCCCTCTGCTCCGGCGAAACCAGCGGCGGCAGAAGCCACCATAGCCCCGCCTCCGCTTCCATTGTCGCCACCTTGTTCATCACCGTTCCCGATCGGTAAACCCCTAAATCTTCGCTTCGATGTTTGATTTTCAATACCTGTTGGGGAATGAGCGTGATGAAGTCGCTGGGACTCCATTTGAGAAGAAGATGAAATGAATTTCTGGGGGAAACAATGTTACAGTGAACTAAGTTGGGAAGAGATGTGGTTGTTTTGTTAATTGTGAACCAGGGGGTGTAAAAATGTCTTTTTGTAAACTTCGGGGTCATTCTTTTATGTTCTAAAACCGATGGGGTTGTTATTGTATGTTAACAAACTGTCTTTACTTTGTATATTTACTATATGTAATTTCAATTGTTTTAGCATATTGGAACTAGTATTCTCACTTTTATATTAATAAATATGTTTATCACCTTTCTCTAGAAATGTACATGCAACTTTTAATCAAAATAAGATAGTATTTTATTAATAAACGAGTATAGTGTTATATTTTATTTTTCTAAACAACAAACTAGTCTCGTTTGTATATATATCGAAAAATAAACTCTTTCCGTTTAATAACGTTGTTTTACTAATATAACTTTTATAATAAAGATAAATTAAGTTTTCGCCTCATTAAAAATACCCTTTTTGTTAATCAATAGTTTGAATTAAAATAGCTATCTCTTATTAGCCACTATAAATATTTTATAATACTACATAAAATTTCCTCACCACAATGATTATTTTATATTTATACACCAATATTTTTAATAAATATGTACCGTAATCGTGCAACTAGTAGCTAGTGAAATATAACTTGTATGGGGGATTATGTGGGAATTTCACTTGCATTTCATATAGGACATTTAATCGTTAATTGTTGTGTGGATGAATATGTGTTGATATAGAACGATGTGATATTGTAGATTCCGAGTTCGTAGGAGGAGAGTTCGTCGAGGACCCCTACTTCTAAATTGTCGTGCTGCTTGTGTTGAAATCTCTCTCTCCACTTTCCAAGTAAGTACATATGTACAATGTCTTCAACTATCAAAATGTGCTTTGGTGTGAGTTATAATGAATTCTGTCATATCGTGCGTTACTCTTCAAAAGTTTACTTCTAAGTTTATATTTCTGTCAAGAAAATTTCGGAAAGATTGTTATCTTGAAAACGAATTGAAAACTTGGATTTAATGAGCGATAATGGATATGGGGCGATGTACAGAGGATGTGCGTGAAGGCTAATACGGCCAAGGATGCTTACAAGCGATCCCTCATTGGGTTTCATACCCTACCCTATATGGGTTTTATAAGGCGTGGAAACTATAGAGTACTACCTATACTGACGTAGGTCACTGCGGTATAGGGGTGTCGACACTTAAGGTCCTATAGTATGGTTCGAGCGGGGTATGCGTAGGGCTACCTTCTAACGCTCTTGGTGAATTGGGACGGGCGATGTCCCAAGAGGTACCTTTTTATATTGCATCGTGACCTCTCTGTGGACATACGTTACCCGCTGGGTTTTCATGCCTCAGCCAAACTAAATAAGTGAATGTGGTAATCTTTTATATCCGGCTTATTTCCAAAGTCCTCTCAATCATGTTTTTATACTCGCGTTATCTTAAAGATTCTTTTTATATTCATGTTTGTTCTAGCCAAAAACTCTTGTTTTACTCATTGTAGTATGTGCTTACTTAGTTTTTACTAATTAAAATTTTCTGCGGTCGGCTATCGCTATTTCAAAACCCGCAGGTCAAGCTAGCTGGGGTGGAAACGCACACGAGCTAAGGATTAGAATCATGAGTAGCAAACATCCTTTAGTAGTTGTATCTTTTGGATTCAAACGTTGTTTATCTTTTCCTTTTAAAATGTAAGGAAGGTTTTCCTCATTTTATTTCAATAAATAGTCTTTGGATTATCGTTAAGTTGTACTAGCAGGAACCGTAGGATCCGGGTTGTTACAGCAGGGGTCTTTGGAGGTTGTTCCACAACAATCTCCAAAACAACCATGATATCCTTGAGCTGGAACCGTAGAAATTTGGGACAGTCTACGGTTCGAACAGCCTGCTTTCCGCTCCCTCTTTTGGGTAATCTCAGTATACCAGTTGTTAATTGTTTTGAAGAGTTGTTTACCTGCCTGCAGTTCTTTCCTGATCAGCTCTCATCCGCTTCTCCTTGTGTTCGATCCCCTAATGGTGTCAAGGTGGTTCTCCGGGTTAAGGATTATTTCTTTTGTTTTTGTTTGTCGTGTCTACTTGATAGTAGATGTCTTACGACACACTCCTCAAACGAAGCTGTTCAATGCTTCCACTTTGCCTTACGGCAACTTTGGCTTAGTTCGAACTCAACACTACCGGATGTCTTGTCCATCCAACTAGTTGGATCACAAAAAGTCATTCCTCGGCTCATTTGTTGTCCGAGTTTCTTCACCCTCAATCCTTTCTCTGCTGACGAACCCAACACATTGAGCTACTCCAGCATCGGCTGCAAATATTGCAGCTCGACTATCAAAAATGGCGACATATCAGGAATTTATATCCTTTTGGCATGTTACTTCCTCTACAATCATCAACTGGTCCCTTATCTTATTATTGTTATAGTCCTTAAGCTTTTGTGGACATGTTTAGTAGCTTGTCGCATCCTTGTCTTCTTTAAGACTGTAATGTACTGCTTGTTGTTTATTTAATGATATGATATGATGCTTTTTCTCAAAAAAAAAACCCTATCTAAAAATATTGTAATTTTGTAGTTAGATAATTCAACCATTTAGGCGGGGAGACATAATTGCTTAACCGGTGGCTGTCTTTGGATCACCATTCTTAAAGTTGTCTTTCAAGAGGAGTCGTTATGAACCCTGTAGACCATCCCCCATAGGGGTGGTGAAGGGGGAGCCCCAATTGGTAGAAAAAGCCCCACAATCCCTTGGTGTTATCCTGCACTTGGAAGAAAAAGTAGAAAAATGAATAGTCACTTGAAATAAAAATCTCCCTTAATATATGAGATCTATAATTTTTATACGATACTTTTACAATAAAGTTGCATGACATTTTGTAGCTATATTTATGTGTAGATAAGCACGAAGGCAAGTTCTCGTTTGTAAGAAATGTTTTCAGCATATTATCCTCAAATTTGTGAGATAAAGCACGAGTTCAGATTGAACGTCCTACATTCAACATATTTTCTTCCTCATGAACAGATGTAAGCTTTTAACAACCCTGCATTCAATTACCCGCTTTTGTCTTGTTATATGTTTAACGGCCCTGCATTTAACTACCCGCGTTGTATTGTTATGTGTGCACATTGGAACTGCATGCTTGCACGGGCAGAGTTGATTTACGTTTGCATTTTGTTGTCTAATTTATACATGCATGGGAAGATTCATTTTACTTTAAGCTTCGGGGACGAAGCTTTGTTTTAAGGGAGATGTGATGTAATACCCCGATATTTTCGGGGGTATTTTTGGGAATTTAACGAATTTTCTGGGCCACTATTTGAGATTTATAAAAGTATTTCTCCTGTATTAAATAGTTTGTTTTATTATTATTATTATTATTATTATTATTGATGTTTATTTTACTATTATTGTTACCAAAAAGTACTTTCTTAAAGATGATTATTATTGTTTATTTACTTATCTTTTTATTTTACTTTTGTTGTTATAAAAATATATATATATATATATATATATATTTATATTTTCTTAAAGATGTTTTTTTTTTATTAGTTGTGTAAGTTAGTGGGTGAATCGTAGCGGGTCGTGTAACATTTTTTTAACGTGTCCCAAAGTGTAACTTTTAATTAGTAATTGCGTAGCAAACCACCGCGTAATGTGATACACCCGCCACACCTTACAACCTCTCCCCTCATCCCCTTCATCCCTTCCATTCTAGCAGAGAAAAATCTCTGCGTCTTTTCCGGCAAAGCAACCCACGGCAACATCTCAATTTGACCTCCAATCTTTCCAATTTTCGTCCTAATTCAACGCCAATCCAACCAAAGACCCAATCTATGCATTAATTCGCCATTTTGACATACCAATTTGGACCCAAAAATTCACCCGTCGGATTTGATTTCTCGACTGGGTTTTCACCCAAAACACACCCAGCAACTCTCACCCTCTCTCTCGTCTCTCCCTCACTCTCTGTCCATCCCTCCGCCTCTCTCTCGCTCTCTCCCTGTTCTCTGTCGACCGCCGAAGCAAGCCGACGCCGACGGCACCAGGCCGAAGCCCAGAACCGCCGGCGGACCCAGCCCCGGCGTCGTCGTCCCTCTGCGTCGCCGAAGCCGCCAACGCCACCGCCCCTCTGCCCGCCGTTCGCCGCCTCCCTCTGTCCACTCGCCGTCGCCACCACTGCCAGCCCTCTCCCGGCTCTCTTCCTTGCCCGGCGAACCCAGCAATCAGAAGCCCACCATCGCCGCCATCTTCTCGGCTTGACTCTTCTTCAATCGGTATACACTATGACCTCAATTTGGGTTTTGTTATTCCCCTTTTCTTCCAATTTCTCATCCTCATTGTTAGTTTTGGTGGGTTTGTGTGAGAAGGGTTATTACAGTAGTGTTTGGGGAAGAAAGTGAGATGAAAATGATTGTGAATAGATGGGGGTTATGTTGTACATTATGAAACTGTAGAGGGAGCTATTTGTATGTAAATAGAGCATTGGGTATTGTGTTGTCTTTTAACAAACTGTTTTATTTATAATATCAAAGTATAATCTTAATTGTTTTAGCATATTGTAAACTAGTATTTTTATTATATATACATATATTATAAAATGTAATCAACAATCCTTTCTTTTAGAATTGAATATTTATTTTTTATAAATTGTTAAAATGACATTTTACAAAGACTAGTAAATATAACATTGTTTTGTACTTTCTCAAACACGCAACAACATAGTTTTGTTAATAATAAAAGAAATTGAGTTTGTTTAATGACACTTTCTTTACATAACACAAATAGACTTTTAACTTAATGAAAGCATACTTTTATTCATATAAAATAAATCCTTCGTAAATCAAACCAGCTTTAAATATTAGTTAAATTTTATTTATTTCAATTCTTTTATAATTGCAAACCATCACTTTCTAATTAATTATAATTTTCTAACTTGTTATTTATAGCCAGTAAAATATAATTTGTTTGGGGGATTTCTTGGGGGTTGCACTTGCATTCATATAGAGTCTTTAATTGTAAATTGTCGTGTGGCGAATTCGTGTTAATGTAGGACTATTTGATTATTGTAGATTCAGAATTCGTAGGAGACGAATTCGTTGAGGACCCCTACTACTAGTTGCGTGCTTTCTTGTGTGTGAATCTCCCTGCATTATCAGGTAAGTTATATGCACAACATCTTTAACTATCAAAATGTGTTGTTTCGTGTGCGTTATCTCAAACTTCAAATTCAATTTCTGCTTTACAATACTTTGGATTCTTTTAACGCTTTCTTACGAACGATTTGAGAAGCATGTGGTCACTATTTAAAATTGTGGTTTATTACTCCCGTGGAATCTTGAACAATAAATGTACGATAATAGAATTGGGAACGGTGTACAGAGGATGCGCGTGAAGGCCAACGGCCGGGAACACCTATGTGTGATTTCCCTAGGGCATTGTACCCTCTTATTAATTGTGAAAGCTAGGAGTACTACCTATACATGTTTAGGTCACGACTGTATAGGGGTGTCGACACTTAAGGTCTCACTAGTTCTTTTAGGGAGAATCGGGATGGACTGTGATATCCCGTAGAAGTACCCTACTTTATTATTATTCCATCGTGACCTCTCTGTCCACATCGTACCTGTTGGGGCTCGTGGATATGCCTCAACCAAATAAAAGAATAAAAATGTGGTTACTGCTTATTTTACTGTGTATATTCTCGTGTTAGCCAAAAACTCTGTCTTTACGTGTTGTGGTATATTCTTACTCAGTTTTTACTGATAAAATGTTTTGCTGCGTCGGCTTTTGCTATTTTAAAACCGCAGGTTTGAATAAGCTAGCTGGGGTGGAACGCGCACACGAGTTAAAGAGTAGAATTTCCTAGTAAACATCCTTTAGTAATTGTTTCTTTCGGATTCAAACATTGTTTTATCATTTATGTACAAAAATTGTTGGAGGTTTCCTCCTTTTATTTTAATAAATTATTCTTTGGATTATCGTTAAGTCGCGCTAGCAGGAACCGTAGGATCCGGGTTGTTATAGATGGTATCAGAGCCGACGGTTCCAACGCTAGTGCGACTTTTCGATTTCCATTTAATAAAGATTAATTATAATTAACGTTTTCAAAAATTTAAAATGGACATAGGATAACTAAAACCGGAAATTAAAACTAAACAAGCCGGGGATGTGGGTTAGCATAGTTGTGGTTTAAATTTCCTCTGTATGTTGTATGATTATCTGAGAATCCTTGTTAGTTAAGATTGCATGAATTGCTATGTGACATGCTACTTGTTAATTTTCTATATTATGTTATTGGTGTTAAATAATTGTTTTAATTTCTTTAAGTTTATTTCTGTCGAGTAATGAGTGTATACGTGGTTTAGAACATTTCTGAGACTTCTCTTTTCTTCTTTCAGATGGCCAAACCACGCGCCCCTGCTCATCCTTCATACATCCAGCCTGTATTTCAGCCGGAGGACTCACCCTTACTCATGACCTACCGGGAAGGCCAAGAGACCCTTACCGAGTACTATATCCGAGTGACGACCCGGTGTAATGACTGGAGCTTCTCGAGCCTTGGGGATGACCGCTTCCAGCACCCTCTCATGATAGGTCACTGCCTCCTAAACGGACTCCCCAATACCCAACCATGGTTGTGGGTGAAGGAGGATTATGAGGATTTGGTACATGAGGACGAAGATGGAAAATTAGTTCCCAATGAGGACGGATGGAAGGTAGAGGGCCATTACATATTTAGCACAAAAGTCCTACGCCAAGATTTGGAAGAAGCAGCGAAACGTCTAGACAAAGGGAAGGAGCCCGAAGAAGAAGAGTCTGACGATGAACCCGATTCCGATCCTGAAGAGGAAGAGCCCGTCGAGGAGCCCGATTCTGATCCGGAAGAGGAGGAGCCGGAGGAAGAGGAACAAGCACAAGAAGAAGAGATTCCCGAAGAAGAGGAAGTACCCGAACAGATTCCCGAGATATATGGAGCAAATAGACAGCCTATCCCCGCCCCTATGGACCTCGCTGCTATACACCGACCGGAGCTAGTGACATACCAACCCGAGCATGAGACCATAGCTCAGTATTGCGCATATGTGAGAGCTATTTGCATTGCATGGAGCCATCTTGATGCCAGACATAGTCACCCGCTAACCATTTGCCACTTCATACTCCGAGGATTGCCAGATGTACACCCTTGGATAAACCTGAGGCACGAGTACCGTGATGTGCTAGTTTGGAATGCGTGGGGGGAAGCTGTACCTAATGAGTCTAGGTACAAGCACCGTGAGTATGACATCTTTGAGATTAACCCACTCGAGCTTCGGGGACGTATGGAGGCATTAGCAGCTCAAGCCATACAACACGAGGCAGCGCAGCAGGCGCAGGACGCCGAGAACCAGGAAGGAGAAGGTGAAGATGGCGAGGGAATGGAAGATGACGAGGGAATGGAAGATGACGAGGGAATGGAAGATGACGAGGGAATGGAAGATGACCAAGCAAATATGGACTTGGATGAAGACCTAGGGGAGGAACAAGATCAGGGTGGAAACCAAAATGAGGATGGAGAGGAAGAATTTGTAGACTGGGATGCCGACATGGACGAGATTGACGAGATCGACGATATTGAGCATGAAGAAGTCAACGAAGCGGAAGAGATTGAGATTGACGCCGCTGAAATCGAGTTTATGTTCAACACTGATGATGAGGAGTAGATCCACGCCCATCCCACCCTTAGGGTCATCGCTTATTGCATTGTTTTTATCACGAGAGTGAACGCTTAGTTTACTTTGTGTTTTGATATTTACTTTTGGGATTAAATTGTTTCTATCATTTAAATTTTCATGTGGATTATTTGATGGGTGGATCAATAAATGTTTAAGTGTTTAAACTTATTTGGTGCATGTATGTGTACTGAATTAGATTCCTTCCTTCATATCACCTACCTTGCTATGAAGACAGACTTACCACTCCTACCCCAAATATCTATCTTCATCTATGCGCTTAGTGGACAAGTCATATCTTGTAATACCATATACCTTCAAGTCAACCTAGAAGTCTTAAGAGCCAAGCTACCTTCTGATCTGATTCTTTTCGATTTTGGTAACCTAGATATCATCTTAAGTATAGGTTGGCTTAGCAAAAACGAAAACAACCATAGAGTGTTCCAACCAAAAGTTAGATTCCATAGACCCGAAATGTGATCGGTTATCCTATAGAGGTATAACCAGTGAACCCAAAATCCAAATCGTGCCAGCCTTGACCATCCTCTCATATGTGAAGATTTATGCAATCTCTCCTATACGATCCAGTACTTCGCGTGGTCCGATAAATCTGGAACTCAGTTTTCCTTTCCGTTTAAAACAAATAACCCTTTTGTAGGTGAAACCACCATGAACACTTTGTCGCCATTCTTGAACTCCAATGGCCCTTTTCTTGAAAATTCCTGTAAACCTCTTGTCGATCATGGACTTCCTTCATCCTTTGCTGAATCATCAAAATCTGTTTTGTCGAGTCCTCGATCATTTGTGGTCCAAGAATAATTGTCTCGCTAATGTCGCTCCAATTCAGTGGTGTACTGCATTCCTCCTATGCAATGCTTTGTAGGATGTCATCCCTATGCTAGCTGATTCAATAAGTGGCAACTTGTCCACCCATGAACCTTCAAAGTCCCAAAAATTCCAGCTCTTAGCATGTCTTCCAACGTCTGAATCGTCCTTTTAGCCTTTCAATTCGTATCTGGGTGAAATGTTCTGCTCAACCTTAGCTCGATGCCCATGTTCCTTTACAACTCCTTCCTGAAATGTGATATGAAGTTTGAATCTCTATCTGAAATATTCGAGCCAAGTACTCTGTATAGTCTTGCCACATCCTTGATGTATGCGTCCACTTTCTTTTCATGTTCCACTTGTCCTTCACGAGAATGCATCCTGCCGTCTTTTCCACTCAATCGACTACCATCCAATCTGGTTCATCCCATCCGTCGAAACAGGTAAAGTTGTAACAAAATCCATTGAGATAGAATATCATTTCCATACCGGTATCTCCACTGGTTACAACATCCCACCTAGTCTCTTATGCACGATTTTTACCTTTTGACAAGACAAACACCGAAAGTTCCTCTTGACAAACTCGGCTGCTTCCTTCTCCATACCTTTTCACTAAAAGTTCTCTTTCAAATCCTTTTGGCAGAGCTATGAGCTCTCTTCATAAGCTTCTTCTTTTACATCCGCACATTTCATTGGTCCACACTATTTTCCCTCGAATTTCACTCTACCATTTGCCTCCACTTTGAAATCTAGTTCTTCGACTTTGTTGATTCTCTCCACATTTCTTTCTGTCTTCCTTTTTATCTACGTACATTTCCAATACTATCGTCAAATTTCACAGCATGTTACTCGTGGTTTTCTTCATACAAACCCAAATCTCTATTCTTCCAAACTCTTCGCAAGGCTTAACTGGCAAAACCCATATTGATTTTACCGTATAATGCGTATTTCAACTCAATGCATCCACTACTACAGTTGATTTTTGTTCGTGGTATTGGATATTAATGTCGTAGCCCTTCAACAATTCTAACCACATTCTTTGTCGCATATTCAACTACTTTTGGGTTAAAATGTACTTCGAGCTCTTATGATATGTATATTTTTGCAATTCGTACCTTTGATATAATGCCTCGTGATCTTCAGTGCAAACACTTTGGCTGCCAACTTCATATCATGAGCATGGTAATTCTTCTCATAAGACTGTTGTTGCCTAGAAGCATAAGCGATCACCTTGTCAGTTTTTCTTGTCATTAAAACACATCCTAGCCCATGCTTGAATGCATCGCTATGGACTTCGAATTCTCATCCTTCATTAGGTAACGTTAACACATGTGCTGACGTCATCATATCCTCCAGCGTTTGTATTGGGTAGACTCCATGACGTTTTCATGATCCAAACTCAAAGCCTATGTTCCTGACCCGAGTCATATCCTTGTTTGCGAGCCTGTCGAACTTGATCTCTCCCTTACCCACACCGCTTCAACCGGATTCGATTCGAGTGACGGGGACGTCACTCCTTTTAAGGGAGATGTGATTTAACAACCCTGCATTCAATTACCCGCTTTTGTCTTGTTATATGTTTAACGGCCCTGCATTTAACTACCCGCGTTGTATTGTTATGTGTGCACATTGGAACTGCATGCTTGCACGGGCAGAGTTGATTTACGTTTGCATTTTGTTGTCTAATTTATACATGCATGGGAAGATTCATTTTACTTTAAGCTTCGGGGACGAAGCTTTGTTTTAAGGGAGATGTGATGTAATACCCCGATATTTTCGGGGGTATTTTTGGGAATTTAACGAATTTTCTGGGCCACTATTTGAGATTTATAAAAGTATTTCTCCTGTATTAAATAGTTTGTTTTATTATTATTATTATTATTATTATTATTGATGTTTATTTTACTATTATTGTCACCAAAAAGTACTTTCTTAAAGATGATTATTATTGTTTATTTACTTATCTTTTTATTTTACTTTTGTTGTTATAAAAATATATATATATATATATATATATATTTATATTTTCTTAAAGATGTTTTTTTTTTATTAGTTGTGTAAGTTAGTGGGTGAATCGTAGCGGGTCGTGTAACATTTTTTTAACGTGTCCCAAAGTGTAACTTTTAATTAGTAATTGCGTAGCAAACCACCGCGTAATGTGATACACCCGCCACACCTTACAACCTCTCCCCTCATCCCCTTCATCCCTTCCATTCTAGCAGAGAAAAATCTCTGCGTCTTTTCCGGCAAAGCAACCCACGGCAACATCTCAATTTGACCTCCAATCTTTCCAATTTTCGTCCTAATTCAACGCCAATCCAACCAAAGACCCAATCTATGCATTAATTCGCCATTTTGACATACCAATTTGGACCCAAAAATTCACCCGTCGGATTTGATTTCTCGACTGGGTTTTCACCCAAAACACACCCAGCAACTCTCACCCTCTCTCTCGTCTCTCCCTCACTCTCTGTCCATCCCTCCGCCTCTCTCTCGCTCTCTCCCTGTTCTCTGTCGACCGCCGAAGCAAGCCGACGCCGACGGCACCAGGCCGAAGCCCAGAACCGCCGGCGGACCCAGCCCCGGCGTCGTCGTCCCTCTGCGTCGCCGAAGCCGCCAACGCCACCGCCCCTCTGCCCGCCGTTCGCCGCCTCCCTCTGTCCACTCGCCGTCGCCACCACTGCCAGCCCTCTCCCGGCTCTCTTCCTTGCCCGGCGAACCCAGCAATCAGAAGCCCACCATCGCCGCCATCTTCTCGGCTTGACTCTTCTTCAATCGGTATACACTATGACCTCAATTTGGGTTTTGTTATTCCCCTTTTCTTCCAATTTCTCATCCTCATTGTTAGTTTTGGTGGGTTTGTGTGAGAAGGGTTATTACAGTAGTGTTTGGGGAAGAAAGTGAGATGAAAATGATTGTGAATAGATGGGGGTTATGTTGTACATTATGAAACTGTAGAGGGAGCTATTTGTATGTAAATAGAGCATTGGGTATTGTGTTGTCTTTTAACAAACTGTTTTATTTATAATATCAAAGTATAATCTTAATTGTTTTAGCATATTGTAAACTAGTATTTTTATTATATATACATATATTATAAAATGTAATCAACAATCCTTTCTTTTAGAATTGAATATTTATTTTTTTATAAATTGTTAAAATGACATTTTACAAAGACTAGTAAATATAACATTGTTTTGTACTTTCTCAAACACGCAACAACATAGTTTTGTTAATAATAAAAGAAATTGAGTTTGTTTAATGACACTTTCTTTACATAACACAAATAGACTTTTAACTTAATGAAAGCATACTTTTATTCATATAAAATAAATCCTTCGTAAATCAAACCAGCTTTAAATATTAGTTAAATTTTATTTATTTCAATTCTTTTATAATTGCAAACCATCACTTTCTAATTAATTATAATTTTCTAACTTGTTATTTATAGCCAGTAAAATATAATTTGTTTGGGGGATTTCTTGGGGGTTGCACTTGCATTCATATAGAGTCTTTAATTGTAAATTGTCGTGTGGCGAATTCGTGTTAATGTAGGACTATTTGATTATTGTAGATTCAGAATTCGTAGGAGACGAATTCGTTGAGGACCCCTACTACTAGTTGCGTGCTTTCTTGTGTGTGAATCTCCCTGCATTATCAGGTAAGTTATATGCACAACATCTTTAACTATCAAAATGTGTTGTTTCGTGTGCGTTATCTCAAACTTCAAATTCAATTTCTGCTTTACAATACTTTGGATTCTTTTAACGCTTTCTTACGAACGATTTGAGAAGCATGTGGTCACTATTTAAAATTGTGGTTTATTACTCCCGTGGAATCTTGAACAATAAATGTACGATAATAGAATTGGGAACGGTGTACAGAGGATGCGCGTGAAGGCCAACGGCCGGGAACACCTATGTGTGATTTCCCTAGGGCATTGTACCCTCTTATTAATTGTGAAAGCTAGGAGTACTACCTATACATGTTTAGGTCACGACTGTATAGGGGTGTCGACACTTAAGGTCTCACTAGTTCTTTTAGGGAGAATCGGGATGGACTGTGATATCCCGTAGAAGTACCCTACTTTATTATTATTCCATCGTGACCTCTCTGTCCACATCGTACCTGTTGGGGCTCGTGGATATGCCTCAACCAAATAAAAGAATAAAAATGTGGTTACTGCTTATTTTACTGTGTATATTCTCGTGTTAGCCAAAAACTCTGTCTTTACGTGTTGTGGTATATTCTTACTCAGTTTTTACTGATAAAATGTTTTGCTGCGTCGGCTTTTGCTATTTTAAAACCGCAGGTTTGAATAAGCTAGCTGGGGTGGAACGCGCACACGAGTTAAAGAGTAGAATTTCCTAGTAAACATCCTTTAGTAATTGTTTCTTTCGGATTCAAACATTGTTTTATCATTTATGTACAAAAATTGTTGGAGGTTTCCTCCTTTTATTTTAATAAATTATTCTTTGGATTATCGTTAAGTCGCGCTAGCAGGAACCGTAGGATCCGGGTTGTTTCAAAGCTTGTATTTAAGAAACTCGAAAAGTTAGTAAAAACCCTACAAAAAGATAAATATTACCTAAAATGTTTCAATAAAAGAAGATAAATAGAACTTTGGTAACTTAAGAAAGACAAGTACTAATCACCAAAATTTAGACAAAGGAAACAAATCTTAAAGTACTTAAACTTACAAACTCAATTGTCACATTTGATTAGGGGTGCAAGTTCGAACCGGAAAACCGAATCGAACCGAAGTAAACCGAATCGAACATGAACCGTAAAAAACACAAACCGAAACGGACCAAACCGGTTAAATCGCACTAAACCGTTTAAATCGTATTACATATATGTCTTGTACCATACACAATTCTTTCATGTAGAATATGAAATTACGTTCATATTCCTTTAGTTCATACTCAAATTTCACGTAAAAGATTCATAGAAAACCAGGCAAATAGTTGTAGATCGATCGAGTTTTCTTTAGTCTCTATATTAGGATTCTAAAAAAAAAAGTTTCTATATTAGAACTATTTTTGTACATAATTTTTACCTTTCTTCGGTTAAAAAATTTATTTTTAAGTAATAACGAGTTATTTCAAAAAACAAAAAAAAAAGTAATAACGAGTGTTAATATGTGAACCGCCCCGTTTAAACCAAACCTCTAATCGAAACTGCAGTCGAAATCGAACCGAAATTAAACATAAACGTCGATGTTCGATTTTTTTTAGCCAAATTCGGACCGAACGCACCCTTCATTGGGAGGCAAAGTCCTAGTGGTATTTATTTATTTTATTTATTTATTCATTTATTTATTTTAAATGTCAGAAAAAAGAATATTGCGTTCATGCTCATCACTGATCAGTTGTCACTGCCAAAACCCCGAAACGTGTTGCTTCTCAACAAAGTGAGCCACCATCAGTGATCATCACACAGAGAATTGTGCTATCTATATGTAAAACCCTAACCAGAAACACATTCAGTAGCAGAGAAATCAACTCCCAAATTGCTCCGTTCCATGCCTCTCAATTGATCTCCATCCTCAATCCCTCGACCTCGGCGAAGCCGATTACATCATCAATGGCGAATTTGGCGACTCTACTGGCCATCATTTTCGCCGGATTTCTTCTATCGGAGTCCAAATACATCAAGTACAACACATCGAGCTCAATCGTCTCCGGCAAGCTCAACGTCCACCTGGTCCCTCACTCGCACGACGACGTCGGATGGTTGAAGACCGTCGATCAGTACTACGTCGGCGCCAATAACTCCATTCGAGTACCTCCTCTCTCTCTGTATCAGTTTCCGGATCATCTTTATCCTTTATGTGTATCCTTGCCGTATCCTTACTATGATTTGTCTACGTCATATTTTTTAATTTAATTTGATATAATTTTGAAACAACTAAGGGCTAGTTTAGGAATGCTGTGGCGGTGCTAGAAAGCTACTGTGTGAAAACACGGTGGAAAAGTTGTTGTGAAGTCTTGATAAAATGTTGTTTGGTAAATATTACATAAAAGTTCCTGTGAACTATTGTTATAGTAATTTTGTGTCTGGTATAATCAACTGTAAAGTTGCTGTGAGAGGGTAAAATGACAAAAATATATGACACGTGTTATTTCCGTAAAGATAACTATTGATATTTAAAAAAATTGTAAGGTTAAAATCGGTTGTAGATGAATGAATCAAAAGCACTTTCTGGAAAAGCATCTCCCCCTTGCTGCCTGAAAACTGTTGTGGGACAGCAGAAACTTTCTGGAAAAGCAGAAGTTTTATTTTTACCAAACACATTAAAACTGCTTCTGCCGTCGGAAAGCAGTTATGCTGGCAGCAGAAGCATTTCCAAACTCACCCTAAATTGAATTAAAAGTTATCACTTGCCAATACAAATAAGGATACACAGAAAGGATACAACGGATCCTTTGTGCAATTTCTGTGCTGTGTGGACTAATTTTGGTCATTTTTGAATAGGGAGCGTGCGTTCAGAACGTTCTGGATTCGGTGATTTCGTCGTTGTTTGATGATGAGAATCGCAAGTTCATCTATGTTGAAATTGTGAGTATCATTTCCTGTTTTTTCTTTTTTTTGTGTGTGTGTGATTTTTTGTCACTATTTTATTAATTGTTGGTGTTGAATATGGATTGTTGTTGCGAAATTAGGCGTTTTTTCAGAGATGGTGGAGACAGCAGAGTGATGCTCTTAAGATCAGAGTCAAAGAGCTGGTCAAAACTGGTCAGCTGGAGTTCATGTATAGTTACTTAAATCATGCTCTGTTAATTTTTTTTGGGATTAAGGCTCTGTTTGGTTCCCAGTAAAATGTTTTACAAGGGAAAATATTCTACGCGTAAAATATTTTGTGTGAAAAAGTTTTCTCTGCAATTATTTTCTCGTGCTTGGTTGACACTTGCCAAACCAGTGAGCCGTGACGGCAGTGACAGTGATGGGTAGCAGTGATGGGTCGTGGTGTAGGTACGTGGTAGTGGTAGTGGTGGTTATTGGTGGTGGAGGTGTTTGTATGAGTTATTGTTGTGCTCCTTTCACTATCCGGAAAACGGCTCACGGATTTGAAATGTGTAAATCTTTTTAACATCATTTGATTAAAAACAATTTACAGGGAAATATTTTACCTCCAACCAAACAGCACTAAAACACCAAAACAAGGGAATACATTTTACAGTAAAATGTTTTACTGCCAACCAAACGGAGCCAGTACTGTGTGGTTACTCCATTGTAGCTAGCTACACGAACTTTCCTGATTAGAATTTGTTTGGAGTTAGAAATGGAGGGATGTGCATGCACGATGAGGCGACGCCGCATTACATTGATCTAATTGATCAGACAACTTTAGGGCACCGGTTTATCAAAGAGGAGTTTGACCAGAAACCAAGAGTTGGTTGGCAAATCGATCCTTTTGGACACTCGGCTGTTCAAGCTTACTTGCTTGGTGCAGAGGTATACAGCTTTATGTTGAGTCTTATATATAGTCACTTTTATTAAGAAATCAATTATGGAATATGCGCACTAACTCCTGTTATGGAAAGATGCGATGGAACTTCAAATGATGAAGAAACTATTTAAACTTGTATACTTCTGTTTTGTGGAGTAAGCTTTCGTTTCTTTGCAGCTTGGGTTTGACTCTCTATTTTTCGCGAGGATTGACTATCAAGACAGAGCTAAACGTAAGGATACAAAGACACTAGAGGTTGTATGGCAAGGTTCAAAGTCACTGGGTTCCTCTTCACAGGTATGTGCTCTGAAATTGGTTCAAGACATAATTCCTTGTAAATTATCTGTCTTGATTTGGGCGCTGTTCTGCTTACCATGTAGCTATGACTATATCCTTGCAAAAGTTGCATTTTTATGCTTGTGGTAAGATTTGACTCATTGCGATCATACAGTTTGGGGCCTTTTCTCTGATCATCATTTTCACATGCAGATATTCACTGGCATATTTCCTAGGCATTATGATCCTCCTGATGGTTTCACATTTGAAGTAAATGACGTGTCCCCTCCTATTCAGGTAGTAAATGAAAGATATTAGAGGTGCTCTGGGCATAGTTTCCCTTCATTATCTTACCTTACTCACATAAGTTATTTTGAAGGATGATGTTCTCCTCTTTGATTATAACGTTCAAGAACGTGTCGATGATTTTGTAGCTGCTGCTATAGCACAGGTAAGAGTGGAAATGCTATTATTCTTACTTTTCGTGCATCCCGTCATTTCAAACAAAATTCTGTTTACCGCATCATTGTGTAAACCCAAAATTATCCTTTTGATGACTCTTATCTAATCGTTCATGTTCTGTTTAATTTAAGGCAAAAATTAGAGCTAGCAGGGTATTATTATTATTATTTTTTTTTATTATTATTATTATTATTTTTGAGTCTTACCTGTTTGTCATCTACTGGGTTATGGAAGATAAATACGATCAAGAATTAATTTGCCATTCTGTGTAAATGCATTCTTTAGTGAGCACTGCATTTAATACCCTTATCGCATTTTTGTTTTCTAGGCTAATGTAACCAGGACAAATCATATAATGTGGCTCATGGGGACAGATTTTCGGTACCAGTATGCGAATTCATGGTTCAGGCAGATAGACAAGTTCATCCATTATGTTAACTTGGTAATAATATTCTTAATCTTTACCCAGTTTAATGAAATTAGAGTATTTATTTATCGTCTCTTATTCAAATTCTACTTTTAGATTTTAGTATATTGTTGACCCCAGCATTTGAGTAATTTCGAAGCTCTTTTAGGATGGACGAGTCAATGCTTTCTATTCAACCCCATCCATTTACACTGATGCAAAATATTCTGCAAAAGAAGTGTGGCCTCTAAAGACTGGCGACTTTTTCCCGTAAGTGTAGTCAATTTTGCACTTTGGATTCAATAAATTAAATTATTTGTATAATATCCCATTACCTAGCAGAATTGATTTTTTTTCCTTTCTTTTTTTTAGGTATGCAGATCGTGATAATGCATACTGGACAGGTTATTTTACAAGTAGACCAACCTTCAAAGGTTATGTCAGATCAATGAGTAGCTATTATTTGGTACACCCTTCAGCTTTATTTTAATCAAGTGATGGGTTTGGTGTTTGAATGCCACAGTCCTCTTCCTTATATAGTAGTATTACTCATATTCAGGCAGCAAGACAGCTGGAATCTTTTAGAGGTAGGAACAGCATTGGGCCGAATACGGATGCATTAGGTGATGCTTTGGCGATTGCTCAGCATCATGATGCTGTTAGTGGGACGCAAAGACAGCATGTAGCTGCTGACTATGCCCAACGGATCTCAATTGGATATGCAGAGGTGAAGATGGATTTGCCAGAGCTATTTCTGTCATATCAGCCTAATATATTCATTGACCTATTAAAATAGGAGTAGACTTGGCTGTTGCAGTTTCTTACACTCGTGTAATACTCTTTCAGGCTGAGAAGGTGGTGGCATCATCACTTGCTCTGCTAGCGGAGTCAAAATCTGGTACAAGAGATGAAGATTTGACCAAGTTTCATCAGGCAATATATTGTCACAAGTCTTGTTATTTGCTCTGTGTTACTAGACCAGAAAGTGGCATGCATTTTCATTTCGTCTCCAATTATAGTTTTCTTTCACTTGTAGAACTCTACCGAGGGTGATCATAAATGTTTCTAACCCTGTTCTGTTGATTATGATTTATTTATGCTCCCTAGAAGGTGTATAGGTGAACATATGTAACAAATCACAGCCGCTCCTTCCAAAATCCAGATAATAAACTAAACCAATAAACCAATGCCCAAACAAGGCCAACGTAATTTGTTTGACATCTTTAGGCTGCTCTTTTTATTTAATTTTTACCTTTTATATCTATTGTTATAGCAAAAATAGTTCGAAACTGCAATGTTTTCACTCTAATACTGAAATAAGTATATAATATGTGTCTCCTTCCTTGTGCACAAGTGTAGAGGCTCTCTGGAAATTGCATTTAAACTTTATTAGATTGTTTTCTAGTAGAGTTTGGGGAGGGAATCTGCAGTTTGTTTTTTCAGTGACTATACTGAAGTACTTGTTGTTCACGTACAACTGAGGAGCTTCAAAACTTTCTTTTTCTGTATCTATATCTGGTAAAACTGAATCCTGATTTGTCAATTTTATTTTCTTGTCAGTGTCCTCTCCTTAATATCAGCTACTGCCCTCCATCTGAAACTGCTTTGTCCAATGGGAAAAGTTTGGTAAGGTTCATACTTCATTTCCGTTCTTTTGTTTACATATTTTATGAAGTACTAACTTACCTTTATCTTTCATAGGTTGTAATTGTTTATAATCCTCTAGGTTGGAAGAGGGAGGATGCAATTCGAATTCCTGTGAGTTACTGCTCTATCTTTTCCCTGTTGCCCGGAGTGTTTGGCAGTTAAATCATTCTTTGCATGCTTATAACTTAAAAACATTGAGGGAGTCTGCTTAAAAAAGGCCTAGTTTATTTCGTATGGTAAATGGAAATTGGAAAACAAGTTTGTTGAAGAAGTCAAATAAGAGGTTTGAAGTTCACAATGTTCCATTAATATCTTCTTTATTTAACATTCATATTACTGAAAGTAAAATTTTCATCATCTTTCATACTTTCTTTTTATCGGTCCTCTCCTGCTTATGAACGATGAAGACTTTTGTTTGGCATCCCTGCATTGCTATTCTCTTATCTTCAAGACTGTGTATTGACGAGGTAGATGCTACTGACACCACCACTTTTGCATTGGTATTGTCGCTCATATCAAACAAATATATGGATGTCCTGTAAAATGAAATTTTTAATGCCCAGACAAACATGTAGTTTAGCATTGTTGCATGCGACATAGTAGTAATCATTCTGTAGGAGAGGTTATGTCGTCCTCTGATGTGGTCATATGAAAGCCTTTGTTTAAGTATGTGTACGCAAAGCATTAATAGTCTTGTTATGCAGGCTTGTTCAGTTACTAATTGTTGTATTGTTCTATCTAACAACAAATAACTGCCACAGGTTTCTACTGAAGGGGTGATTGTTCTGGATTCTGCTGGAAAAGAAGTTGAATCTCAACTTATTCCTGTTACCGATGGCTACTTAGCAATGAGAAATTACCATGTCCAAGCATATTTAGGCAGATCTCCAGCTGATACAGTGAAATATTGGCTTGCCTTTTCTGTGTCTGTACCACCACTTGGTTTCACCACCTATACAGTTTCAAGAGCGAAACACACAGGTTAACCATTTTGAGTCAGCATTCTGAGCATAAAACTTGGCATTGCAAAATTACCCGAGTGTTCAAGCACTGTTTTTGTGTATTTTCAGAAGTACGGAGTAGTCCAACAATCTCGGAAGTGTATTCTACAAAGGAGAGTAAAGATGCCTCAATTGAAGTTGGCCAAGGAAACGTGAAACTAATTTATTCAGTCGATGAAGGCAAACTTACTCATTTCAGTAATATCAAAAGTTTGGTACGTTATGTTTCTCCTTGTCTGTTTGTGCCAACTTATATTATTTGATTTTTTTGTTTCCATGTCTTGAAGTTTTTGAGTTCCAACAAACTTTCAGAATTAATCTCACTTTTCTTACTTGTGACAATGTCAGATCTCGTAGTCTTTGCTTGCATTCGCCAATTTTGGTTTTGCTCTGCATCGCTTGCATCTCTTGCTGTTTTAAATGATAGCTTTCTTGAAGGCATCATAGATAATCAGTTGAAAAGAAACAGCAGAAATTAAATAATGAAGGTCATCTGGATCTGGTTTAGCATGTAATGTAACAATTTTATTTCTTCTTACTGAAGGTCAAAACATCTGCCGAGCAATCATACAGTTACTACTATGGATACAATGGAACTGAAGAAGATACACAAGTATTCTTCTCTCGCCAAAAGTTTTGTTCTTTTCAGCATATCTGATATTTGCTTCGCATAATTAATATCCTTAACATATTTCCTTTTTCTCCTCTTTTTAATTGTTGAAGGCTTCTGGGGCCTATGTCTTTCGTCCGAATGGTACATTCCCTGTAAAATCTGAAGCTAAGGTAATGAGTATGTCTTACATAATCTATAAAAGAAGCATTGTCGCCTCCTAAATTTTTGATGTCGGAACACGGTCTCCAAAGTTAAAATGGGAACTAATACTATTCCAGGTATCTTTAACTGTTTTGCGAGGTCCCCTCATGGATGAAGTGCATCAACAACTCAACCCGTGGATATACCAGGTGATAGACACGTTGACCTGTCAATGATTTACGCATTTCCTTGTCATTCTTCTTTTATGCCTCTCCTATTCTTCTGTATGTTTACTGGTTTTAGGAGCAGTTGTCACCTTGGCAGATTCATAGTCTCTCCTTAGTTGTTAAGTCACTTGAGTGGTACCGTTCTCTCAATCGGCTGTTTCTTAAGCAACCTCAGTTTCAGCAAATGCTATTGCCTGAACTCCTGTTCCTCTTGATTTCCAGTAGTTCTGTTTACCACCATGAACGTGGGGCCTGAACTCATGTTCCTCTTGATTTTTAGAAGTTATGTTTACCACCATGTACGTGGGGCAATTTATTTATTCTCGTAGGTTAACTAGTTCATTTTGCTGGTTGTACATTATTTCTGAAAGTTCATTTGCTTCATTTTTTATTTCAGACTTTATGCAGGTGCGTCTTTTCTCAATCACCAACCATATATCTCCGAGTTCTTGTTTCAATAGTATTACTTTATTTTTTGGCTTGTTCTGTACTCCTTCAACATTTTACATAGAATATCTTGCAGCTAGCTGACCCTGGACGATGTACCAATAAAAAGAACAAGGCCGTGTTAAACATAGAAGGATCTTGCACTTGTAATCCTTTAGTTCACACATTTCCCTTACTTTTAGGCTAATTTCTATCACTTACTTTACGTACAATGTATTCCTGATATGTATTATAATGACCCATACTTATCTATATTCTTGTTGAGTGTCGATTTCCTTCTGATTCGTAGCTGTTTCCAGATTATGCGCCATGCATTTTGCTATTAAATAAGCTGTAAAAAGTTCAGGTTTTGGAACTTTCTTCAGTTTTTACTTGGAGTTTCTAGTCAATTATGCGTCCTAAAATAATTGTCCTGCTTGTTTCCCAAGCATTTTGAGGAGGTGATTTGACTAGCAAAACAATACAAGAAGTTGTCAATCTTTTCATAATGTTGTAGAGCTACGCTAACTCTACAACATCATTTAAAAACTTCACAAATTCTTGTGTTATTATGCTAGCTAAATTACCACCTCAAAACGCTTGGAAAAAGTGTAGGACAATATAAATGGGATGGAGGGACTACTATGTTCTCCCTTACCATTTTGGCTTTCCAACCACTATAAATCAAGTTATGTCCTCTTGAATATTGTTAACTATATAGTGGTTACTGGCTACACGTTTGGGGATTCTTACTCACCTGTAGTGATAATTTTACTAGGCATGTTTCTGGGGTTGAACTGTTGATGAATGTCATTATACAGCCATAGTCATATTTTCGTTTGTTAATTTGAAGTTATATCTGTTTCGTTAAGTCCATCAGATTGATGACTCGTGTATTCTGTAACAAAACAAAATTGCATGGTTGCAGGTTACTAGGGTATTCAAGGGAAAGGAACATGCTGAAGTGGAGTTCAGTGTGAGTTTACTACATACATGCTGATTCAGTTCAATGTTCGTTAAGAAGCTTTTGAGACCTTAACGAGATTTGGTTCCTTGACATGGACTTTATTTTAGATTGGTCCTATACCCGTGGATGACAAATTCGGGAAAGAGATAACCACTCAAGTAACAACAACCATGAAGACAAATAAGACATTCTACACAGATTCCAATGGTCGAGACTTCATTAAAAGGGTATGTTAATGTTTCATGTCATCTTTCCGTTGTTCTCTTGTTCTTTCAAGGTTAGCTCACAATTTTAGCTTGGCAACAAATGCTGATCAATTAGTATTGGAGCTACTCTCTGACAACTCTTTATTTTGCTTCTTCTTAAGGAGAGGCTCTTCAAGAGTTAATGAAATCATTGTGCTGTGAATCTTTGGCTCTCGTTTAAATGTTATTTTATTTTATTTTATTTTTTTATTCTTTTTTCTTTTAATTTTTTTGGCAGATTCGGGACTACAGGGAAGATTGGGACCTTCAAGTGAACCAACCAGTGGCTGGAAACTACTACCCTGTATGTTTTTCATATTCCAGGAAATACATGCACATGAATATGACAAGTAAAAGCAATTCTTTTGTCCCGTCTTCATGATAAGTTTCTGAGTGATTGAAGGTTCACATGGTATTAAACTGTTGAATAACTAAGAAGAAACTGCACCGCAATCTTCTAGCACTAGGGTTTAAGAGTACTTTGGATTCGGAACTGATGTACTTCAAGATCTTGCATCTGTTCTCCATTTCCCATATTGAATTTAGGAGTATTAGGCCTCTAGATGTAACATAGTTTATAGTTGATTTGAAGCCCCTTACAGGTCTACAATTCAACTAAAAAGCTAACAACACTGGACGGAAAAATATTAAGACACAAACCCCCCATGGAGACAAATTTCCTAATCCTAATAGGACATGTTCATGTTCTAATTTATTCTATGTCCTTACTGTGAGTCCTAAATTTTATTCGCACCGCTCTCTAAGTTTAGAAGGAGAGTTGGTGTATTAAACTAAGGCACTATTTGCTTGAAGTGCAAAGGAATATTATCTGATATGTAAGCTGTATTTCATTTGCTTGAGCGTCCCTCTCCGATACAGGCATTTTAGCTGACATTTTTGCGTTTCTTCTCTCTTCTCCCAGATCAGTTTGGGAATTTATATCAAGGATGAGAAAACCGAACTTTCGGTGTTGGTAGATCGAGCAGTGGGTGGATCAAGTATTAAGGATGGTCAAATAGAACTGATGCTACATAGGTTTTCTCTTGCGATGATTTATTCCTACACTACTTATCTCTCATTCATCATTTTATTATAATAACTGCCTCATAAGGCCTAATTTTCGGGGTCATGTTATCACCATCTCAATGTCTGTCTTATTCTTCAGGAGGCTACTTCACGATGATGCTAGAGGTGTTGGTGAGGCTCTTAATGAAGAAGTTTGCATCAGTGAGGAATGCAAAGGATTAACAGTAAGCAGAATACCAGCTTCACACACAATCAAGTTATTCTGAAATATTGCTTGCTTCATTTCCCAAATAGCTACCTCATAATGAGCCAGGGTTATTGTTCAAACTGTTCCCTCTTTATTGCGTTCTAGGAGTACATTTAGTATGTTCACAGGTTTCTGGCCACTGAATTGTGAGGGGTTGTCCAATTTGTACCATGACGAAATCTTTCCAGGTTTCCACTAGCATAAAACAAGTTGGTTATAGTAGCCTGGAAACGAAAATATGACAGGTGACAGAGATTTTGGCGACGGGTTCTTTTGGAATCTTAGCTTAAGATGAATGTTTTGACAAAAGCAAGATAAAGACTTGTTGAGTGAGATCTACTAGACTACTAGTCAGCTTATTTAGAAGCAGTGAATGAGCTATCATATTGCTTAGTGTTTACCCAACTCTTCCGTGGAGGGATTCGTGATTTAAGTCTTGGAGTAGGCAGGCATGCGCCGGACAGATTGGGTTTGGAGGGAGGTTTACCTGATGTTAATAATAGCTCATCGATTCAATCATCGTATGTACAAGTAAAAGGAATAGTAACACATGATTACAGAAAAACAATGGAAGACATCGAAGAAACTGATGGATTACATTTTCCTCCGTATATATTCCACAAGTCAAATTCTGGTTATATTGCTCAAGCCTTTATTTCATGATTATCTGTACAGGACGTCATGCTGTAATTACCTTCCTGAAGCCGAGTGTTTTGTTTCTCATTTATCTTCACCATTGGTTGTTCTGATCTAGGAGTATCGTAATCTTGCTTTATCAAAAATGTATTTTCCATTTGCAGGTCCAAGGGAAATTTTATATCAGAATAGATCCTGTGGGGGAGGGTGCCAAGTGGCGCCGGACATTCGGCCAAGAGATATATTCACCACTTCTCCTGGCGTTCTCTGAGCAGGTGAAAGTATTCTATATATCAACTACGCTGTATGAGCTGTATTTCCTATATTTCTCAAAAAAAAAGAAGAAGAAGAAACTGTATTTTCTTTAGCCATTAATGCTTTTTTTTTTTTTTTTTTTTTTTTTTTTGTTTCATTCTTTCCTTCCACAGGATGGGAATAATTGGACTAATGCTCACACACCAACGTACTCCGGGATTGATTCTTCCTATAGTTTACCTGGGAACATTGCGATAATTACTCTCCAGGTATGAAAGGAAGAACCATGTAATATACCTCAAGATCTTATAGGTCTGAAAGTGGTATACATATCTTCTGCTGCTATCTATGGCACTGCCATGTTGCCGCAGTTTCATGGGGAAACAGGTTCAAGTTAAACGGAGCTGATATGTCATAAACTTTAGAGTTTAGACACGTACATTGGAAACATGTACCGTACCTGTCTCACTTAAAACAATAGCAACTCGTGGTGAGTTTGGTATGGCTTATTTGCAACTTAAGTTTATAAGTTTGTCAAAAAAGTTTACGACAAAAAAAACGAACAAAAAAGTTACGTGTGTTTGGTGAAAAAGATGTTTAAGTCCAGAAGTTCAAAAAATGCTTCAAAAACTCAACTTTTTCCAGACTCAATTTTGACACTATGAACTTATAAGTCGAAATATAACTTTTCGGCTTATAAGTCCATACCAAACACTACTTCAACTTATAATCCAAAACTAACTTATAAGCTGCTTATAAGTCATACCAAACTCCCCATAGTTGCCCTCTGCCAAAGGGCCGCATGGTAGCAGCCCCGCTAATGGTCATGGGCTATCCTGTCAAAAGAGTGAAAATGGGACATACATTTGAATATGCACATGGGTGTCCGGCATGTGACACTGAGAAAGTCCCGTTGAAGTTGACGTGGGTCCCTTGTAACTGTAGCATGATGGCAATACTGTAAATGATAGGGAAGCCCCTTTTTGCTGGAAAAAGAGGCAGATTGTGATTTCCTTGTTAAAATTTAATCATTGTATGTGAATGCTTTCTGACTTTCTATCTGCTGATACTGCAGGAACTTGAAAATGGAAGATTGCTTCTTCGCTTAGCTCATCTCTATGAGGTATTCCTATAACTTGAATCTAATACTCGAAGTATCACTTCAAGTTTTGTTTGTGTTACTGAGACTTGTTAGTAAT
This sequence comes from Linanthus parryae, assembly GCA_023055425.1. Lineage (NCBI taxonomy): Eukaryota > Viridiplantae > Streptophyta > Magnoliopsida > Ericales > Polemoniaceae > Linanthus > Linanthus parryae. The sequence goes on from JALGPY010000014.1 coordinate 12,167,858, forward strand.
GGAAGACGCCATGTTCATTTCTCCCCATTTTGCTATATTTTTAAATATTTTCTTGTACCACACACCCACTGAAAGCAACATGATGGATTTTTACTGGTTGGTGGTAAGTTCTCGTCCATTTTCTGTTGAACAAATGAAGATCATTCGTCAAAATGGTGTCTAATGTTGCAATTTAGTTGTGAGAGTCGTCTTTCATTTCGCTTAGAACTTGATGGTTTGAGATCCATATCAAAGGATCATGTAGTATAATACATGGTGATTACAAAGCTATGATAGGGAGCACAGACCTCTCTGATGCATAAAATCGCGGGCGTTAGAACCAATACCAAGGATGTTCCCCTAGTAAAACACCTTTGTCCAACGTCCGTAGTTTTGCAATTATTTTTAGCTGGCTTACACGAGTTGCACAGGTTCTAAAGCTGCACCATTAGTCCTAGTCGTCATTTGATCTAATTTATGCTTGGTTTTTTTGGTCATTGACATTTTCATAGACTGGGGAAGACAAAGACTATTCTAAAATGACTACCGTGGAGCTAAAGAAGCTTTTCCCAACCAAGAAGGTAAAACCATTCGACACCGTCCCTGAAATGATTAATTCCTTAAGAGACCAAACCATACCACATTGTAGTTACTGTTTGTTATTTCCGGATGCACTTGCAGATTCAGAAAGTGACAGAAACTAACTTGTCTGCTAATCAAGAAAGAGCCAAAATGGACAAGGAGAGATTAAAATGGAAAGTGCAGGGCTCTTCAGAAGAACCCGAGATAGTGAGGGGAGGACCGGTCGATCCTCAGAAGCTGCTCGTCCAACTTGCTCCGATGGAAATCCGAACCTTCTTGGTTGACTTTGAATACATCAAAATGTACGGTTCATAAAGAGCGATGGCTTGGTTATCATTGTCCAGGTCGGATATCTCTGTCTATGCCCTTCTCTCTCCCTCTCTTGCATATATGTAAATTATTGTAGTCGTCGCTGATCGGGTTTGTGGCTAGGCTCTGGATGTTTAATTTAGCAAGATCCTTCGGAAGATGTATCGCAAAATATTTGTAATGTTTTTCATGAGCTATGGTTTTCCAATTTTCTATCCGGTTGAACATGAAAATATTTTTACCAGACGCACAAGCAAATGTTTATGCTATCGGAAAGCAGGTTTGCTGGCAGCAGAAACACTTCTAAACTGACCTTAAACATTGAGTTGTAAATTCCAATAGAGGACCATGTTGGTCCCGGATTTGTTAATTTGGTAATTCCATTATCGCACTCTGTGAGCATGTCTGTTTTTGCAAGTGTATCCACTATACGGTAATAACTTTTGTAAGGAGCTCCCTGACACCACAGTTCAAATTGCAGTTCAGAGAATTGTGTTCACTCAGCCCCATCCGATCCAAAATCTGTATTGACATATGGGTTAACCTACTGAACTAACTAAATTTTACATAAGTACTCTCGTCAAACTAACTAGTTATTACAAAATTACAATTTTCAACTAAAAGTAGGAGTTTGAAATTATGTTATACCAAGCTCATAGAAGGTGGTTACTACTACGAGTTTCTTCAGTGCTGTCCAATTACAGTCACAGTGAATCAATGCCAAACTGAATTTACAGTTCGTAAGGTGTACGCACAGTTTTCTTCCGATGAAGCGGCCAACTACCGCATATCGGCTGTCTTCAGCCACGTGGTTGTCGGGTGGTCAACTACTGCCTCAGTACGGTTATTGTTTACAATACGGTGGTTACAGATCACATATATGCTATGAATTTCTTATACAGACCAAACTACACTATCGTGTTAGCTACATTACTATTTTCACCCCTTTGTTGCTCTCGATGGTGTAGTGTAAAAGACTCTTCTTATTCAACTGGTGGCGATTGTGGAGGGTACAATTACACATGTTTCCAACTCGTACGAACTATGAAGTTATTGTTGGAGATTTGTTCTTCTCTAAATTTTGTAGTCTATACCGTTGACGTCATGACAATTTGTAGTATACACCGCCAACATCATGACAAGACATGTAATGTAATTGGCGGGACAAATTGGCTTTAAGGTGCAACGTTCGAGTCATGACACCCGCAGTGTGGGAGTTTCATATTTAACTGGTGGGCTTCTTGTGGGTATGATGCCTTGTCCCTCCTCCACTAGGAGACCGCTGTGTACCTGATTTATTTATCCATTTTTGGTGGCTTGATGTGATGTAAGAGGGGCAGCCACTGTGACTGTCTCCACCTTTTGCTCCAAGATATGTAATGTACTATTGCGCTTTACGATAAATACACTCCACCATCATGGTAAATCCCATTAGGTTAAAGGTGACTTATGGTAGTTTACGAGACAAATTTACCCCTATCATAATATGGGATGTAGTAACACATTTAAAGGGGTGAAAGTGTCTTTATGTCAAACGTGAGGGTGTGAAAATGTCATTTACCCACTCTAACAACTCGGTCGAATGACGTGGACAGAGACTGGTACCGGGACAGGTGTGTTGGGCAACAACAACACGAAGCTTGGGTTCAACATATATATAGCTTTCTCCCAAAAGCCATAGATGAACTCAAGCAACCGCCAACTCCAACGAGATATCTCCTCCTCTCTCTAAAATCGAACTTTCATGTCCATCTTGCCTTCCAAGGATTTAGCTTCATCGTCTTCTTCATCTCCAGCTCCTTATCAAAGCCCTAATTCCAACCATGGCCTCTTCCTCAATCGTCGTCCTCAACCACCAACACCACCATCAAATCCACTGCCGACACGGCTCGGCGAGCCAAATTCTCCTCCCGGCGAACCCGAATCTCTTGAATCGCTCCGTATCTCGAGCCCAATCGACATGCCCGCCGGAGGAGGAGGAGCTTCAGGTCCGTATCTCGTTCTAGGGTTTCCTCTTTCTGTTTCTTATTATTGTGCCAAAAGGTTTTACTTTTACAGTTTTACCACTTGTTTGTTATGTGAATGCCGGATGCTAGAGGCTTTGAATTAACAAAGTGCTCGACTTTGTTTTGTTTCTGAGTTTTCCATTTATAGTGCTGATTTGGGGCTTTCGGAAATCAGTTCAATTTTTCAATACCAGCAGTGATACTCATGGCTGTTTGATTGGTCTAATGTAAAAATGATACTGCTTCAAGTGGTTGTTTTTTTTTTTGAGGGTGAGTTGTGCTTATAAAGTTGCTTCTTTTGCAGGAATGGCTCCAACTAAAGGAAATTCCGGCAGATTTCCCAAAAAGGTGCATTCTTGTTGTTTATATTTTACTTCACACCTTATGAAGAATCCCTCATATTTACTGCCAATTTAATGGAAAGGTGGAGAACAGAACAATGAGGTTCTCAGGTTTGGTTAAGAAATAAGCCACTTGGCCATCCCTCCCCTAGAGACGACCTAGTCAAAGAAAGTACAAAATGTGTTTGATCACATGAAAACTGATAGTGGAGGGATGATTTCATGTAGAACTTATTTACTTGAATACAGAGTTGAAATGGTAATGAAAATAATGTAAAACAATATGCAGCATATGCCAAAGAAGAAAAGCATGGGATGGAGTTATAATCTTATGGTTACCTTTTCAGGACTATGTATTAGAGGTTAATACAAAAAGTGATATGATCATAATGGTGAAATTACTTCTGGCAAATAATCTTTCACTTTGGAGAATGAAACATTTGAACCAATATTGTAGTGACACCGAACATGCATCCATGGATGGATATGATGAGACACATTAGGGCAATTCAACTTTATCATATATTAAAGGTTCTACAAATGGGTATATTAGGGGAATAAGGAGACCCTCTCAAGTACCGGCAATCTGACACTTCAGCTGTTTCCCCTTTCCCTTTCGGGTAGATTCTGAGAGCAAAACTGGATAATTAGGTCAGTGTCTATCCACAAAATATACTTGCTTTGAGCGTCACGTATAAATTAGTTTCCGGAAGAAAATAAGTTCTTCCGTAGAGTGATACCCGTTTTTCTATGTAGATCAGGCACAAAAAAGTTTATTCATTTCCGGCATTCTTTTAGATTGTGGTAGATAATTTCTAGAATGGTCAATGGTGTTCCAGACCGAAGATTTTTTCTAGAAAATGTCAAGTCCAAATCTTGATTTATCTGGAAGTTGTCAAGATTTGTGTCCAGCGGCACTCTTTCAATGTTCAACCCTTTTCTTTCATTCATCAGTAGGGCCCTGGTCGGTCACTTTTCTGGGCCGGGGTGGAACTATGAGTGATGATCTATGCTATGGCCCGGATCCCATACTCTTGCCTTCTTCCCTGTATCGGACTAAATATCCTTGTGTCAGTGGTTCGAATCCAAGGAGTACCCGAACTTCTGTTTTGTTCTTCCTTCCTTCCTTCCTTCCTTCCTTCCTTCCTTCCTTGATATTATGCTTTATGAAATGCTGCGTAGGTATGCTTTTGGGAAATTAGTAAATCATATAAGAAGAGTATATACAAATTATATTGCTGAAATTAGGAGAATGGTGGAAGGTGTTTGGGGTCATTTAGGACATCAATTTTTTCAAAATATTAATTCTGAAAAGCTTTAGATGGGTTAGTATCAAGCGTTGAATGGTGTAGAGTTCTTTAGTGACGATCTTAGTGGGACACATTGTATTCCTTCTTTCTGTAGAAGTCGATAAGGAACATGTGAACATTCAAAGTTGCAGTGTTACAAGCGTAACTGTAACAACCCGAGCGAATTACTGCGAATTACTGTCCCACCACGTTCTTTACCCGTACCACCGCATAAAAACGCTTAAGCCTTGAAGGTGCTAGTAGTAATCCACAAGGAGTACGATATACCACACATCTCATCCACAATATCACGATGTGGGACAGGATATTACAGTAACTGTGTGACATAGATTATGGCTATAAGCCTCTACAAGATGGATGTCTATGAATAAGGAGATAGGCTTCCGTGTTGTTCATGATGTAACTTGAAAGGAGAAACAGAGTTGCTTACCAGAATATAATGGGGCTGTTTGGATTGAGGGGTTTGGTTAACCATAGCCAAAACCCAACTTTTTTGGGAGTTGGGAATAACCAAAACCCAATTTTTTTAGGGAATAGCCCAACCATTTAATCCAAACAAGTGGGTTGGGGTTACCCTAAACCACAAAACCCTCTAATCCAAACAGGCCCAATGTTTGGAGACAGTACTAAAATTTGTGATGGAGAGGCCAAACCTCGTGATGGAGAGAAGAGAGTTACCACCATATGAGAAATGTGGTGGGCTAATGAAAAGATTCTAACATCAATCACAAGGCAAGCTGCAATAGTTAGAAGAGAAATTGAAGAGAGTGCCATAGTGGTACTGGATCTGGTCTTAATGCACTCCCTAAGATGCAGGGGTCAAATCCCTCTAAGCACCAATTTTTGGGTCACTGGAGGTTCACCTGATCGCGAACTTTAGGTCCCCATTGAATTAGTTGAGTTGCGTGAACTGGGTGTTGAACATGGTTCTGTAAGAAAACAAAAACTAGGGAATACGTACAAGGGATGTTTGAAACAAATTGTTTATGAAAACTAGATGTATGAGATATGAGGCTCCAATCTCTGTTGAGATGCATCTTATAGTGACTCCTCATCTCAGTTGATCTATCTTCTGAAACTGAATGTTGAAGATTTTATACTTGACTGACGTAAAAGAGAGTCAAGCTGGCTCCATCGGAGGAGAACAAATATTTACCTTAAGAGTTTCCGTATATTGCATTTTTTTATAATATGTAAGCCTCTTGTTTTCATTGTTTATTTCTGAGAATTGCTGCATAAAGTATAGATTTATTAACATCAGAATGAATAATAAAAACAAAGTGAATGTGTTATCTTGATTTTTCCTTAAATTACACCTCTTCCTCATCCTTGCATCAATTTAACTTTAAACTTGTCTTTCAAAACCAGTAACTTTTGGATTCAACATGTTTCTTTGTTAGTCCTTTTGACTACGAATTGTAAAATATTATGTAAGCCTCTCCATTATCACTTTATTAATGTGTACACATGTTTAATTCGATATTTCATGTCGCTTCTCCATCAGCACTTTATTAATGCATTAAAGATTATGTTAATATAGTGCAGGAGTTTCGTTGATTCCTTCTGTGTTGAGTTGGGTTACATTTACTTAACTCTAGAAATATGTTAAATTCCTAAGATTAGCCTACACATGATAATATAGAAGAATGTTCTTTGAGTTCAGAATATTTAAAAGATATAAATGCTTGTGAGTGTCCACTGGAAGTAATTATTTCCGGGGAGCTAGTTTACTATATATACGAAAAAGAAATACATAATTTATTATCATGTTGTTAGATTGAGATACATTTACATTTTAAAATAAGTCCCCACTGACTTATTCATGAAACCAAATTGGTCTATATAGGACTGGATTTAAATGAATCTTGAACTCCAGGGTTGAATACGTGGGTCACTAGACCAACTTATCTCTGAGCATATCAATTATTGCCTGAATATATTTAAACTCTTTACTGCCTTTCGGAAAATGTGTTGTGGCAGAGTTTCAGCGAGCTTTGTCCCACACACAGATGTGTTTTGGATTCTGTTGTTTGTTTACCCAGCCTTTATTACCTTTGTAGGTGAATGAGGAAGGGAGAAGAAATGGTGTGAAATCAGTATCATACAGAAACAATGATAGAAATTCTCATTGTTATTCTGCTGCCCCAGAGGTGAGCGGTGCCGGTAGTCACGGTCAAACATCTTATAGGCGGACCTCTGCTTCCGTAAATGGCCAAACAAACAGTGCATCTCCATCGACGAGAAAAAATCAAATGGTAAATGCAAATCACTTGCTTAACTTTCAATATGACCCCATTTCTCGTCGTCCACAACAAAGGGCTCCTCCTCCAAGAAGACCCCAAAAGAGGAAGCCTTACAATAAAGATTTGTTCCTTCAAGCAAACTACAAATTTGTTGTGTTAGATTCAGGGAACTATGCCCCTGAGTCAATGGATCCAGATAAAACATTGAGGTGGGAAGATATTATCTGTTTGAAGCTATCAACTCCGTCTCCTGTTCAGTGCCCTATTTGTTTGGATGATCCTCTTTGCCCTCAGATAACTTCTTGCGGTCACATATTTTGTTTTCCTTGTATCCTGAGGTACTTGATGGGTGAAGATGATCACAAGGGTGATCACTGGAAAAAGTGCCCTTTATGTTTTGTGATGGTATCTTCCAAGGACTTGTACACTCTCTATATTGAAAATGTGAAGCAGCACTGTGTTGGTGATACTGCAGAATTTATGTTGTTGACTCGTCAAAAAGATTCATTTACTTCATCTCTGAGAAATAAACAAGGGACAAGCGTCAATGTTGAAGCTGCTGATTCCTTTTCAAAGTTTACCTTCACATCAGATGTCGATCTGTCAGTTAGGCAGGCCATATCAGATCTAGATAGTTGGTTAGCTCAAGCGGATTCAGGACTTGTGGATGACCTGGGGAAACTTCCTTATGTTTGTGCAGCCATGGAACAGTTAGAGCAGAGGAGAAAGCACTGGAACAAGCAGCAGATTGCTCTTGGCAATGTGGGTCATAAATCTGAAGATCCTCAGACGGCTTCACAAGGGTCACAAGTAACAGTAGACTATACTGTGATTGATGATGAACAGTATGATTTTGCTTGGGGATCACCTCCAAATAACCGTGGTAAAATCATGTCGGAGGGGGATGCAACTCCACATAAGTTTGATGGTAATGTTAGTTTCGGTCAAAATGCTACAGCGGCAGAAAGCTTGGAAAATTTAGAGGATTCTCCATCTTCATCGTATGATGATACCAAGAGCATTCAGAGCGGTCGAGATAGAAAGGAGAATGATGCATACAATTTCTATCAGGTAATTGGTTACGAGTTCATACGAGATAAAATCTCATTTTACCAGTGGTCAGCCAGCAACTTCTTATGGTGGAATTTGCTGGTACACCTGTTGCATTCCCATATAAGAGGTGCAGTTTATATTTATTATGTCTTACTTGTTTATTCCGCGTTCCCCACCCCCAGATTGAGGGAACTGTGACGATGCCCTCCCCAGTTTCAAACTGTCTTGTTATCCTCCCCAGTTTCAACATGCATGTGTGTGTATATATAATACACTCACGTACACACTCACTCACACACACATACAGTTCCATCCAACATTTTCCTTTAGTTGACTATTATGTCCATTTGTTGAGGGGGTGAAGTAATCCAATCTATCAAAATTAGAACACCAAGAACACCATCCCACCAACAGCCATCGCCATCTCTGCCTGAATACTAGATCGCTGTAATCATAACCACCACATGACCGCCTGTGCTGCTGCAACCACCTCCATGCTGTTTCCGTAGCCTTAAACCACCACCACCATTTACAGATCTAACCACGACCATCCCCACCACAATTCCATCGAAAATCAAATCCTCTAATTAAATTCCACTTTCCTTAATCAAACCTAAAGATCAAACCAATTTTGAAATTCCCAAGTCAAAAAACCAAAATTAAACCCCAAACTGCATCAATGGAAGAAGATAGAAATCAATTGCTCCAAATCAGAAACCAATCTCAAACTAGAAATAAAAAACCTCAAATACCTGAATCAGAAATTCAATCTTGAAGCCCCAAACTCAAAGCATCATGAGAAAAGCAGTGGCGGCAGCAGCAAGGACGAAGATGCGAACCGTAAATAAGTAGTAAAGGAGTCTTCTGTTGAGGAATGTCTTTCTTTCATCACATGGGAACATTGTTCTGAAGTCACTAATATTTGCTAAAACTTTCTTGTATTTGAACTTTGAGAAGAGTAATGGGTAGAGAGGGAATGGGTGGAAGGAGAGTCACACTAACGTAAGTAGATGTTCCTCTAAAAATAGAAGGGCTTTTGATTTACTGTGGTCCCATCTGACTATCCCCTAAACAATGGTGTAGATCCGATAGTTGAAAATCTTCCTGCTCCAAGGGCCCAAAAGACTATCTATTGAAGTCTAATTCCATAATGTCCACCCATAACTTTTATTTTTGAGAATTACATCATATAGACGGGTTCGGACCCCGGGACCCTCATGCAGGGGCTTCAAATGCTCTACCACTGAGCTAGCACCCATTTGCATGTCCACCCATAACTTTGACGTTCTCTTGGTCGTCGCATTTCATTTGTATGAAGCTTGTTTAGTTATCTTCTCATGGAGAACATTCTCACAATAAGCTAATAATGTCCTTCTAGAGAAAAAAGAAGACTTAGTAATTGAAAAAGTCCTACATTCTGTTTCCGTAGATTCTTACTACGACTTTTCTACAGTTAGGAAAACCCTGGATTATTCTAAAATTTTATTTATATTCTATTCTTGCATAAACCCTGGATTTCCATAGGACATGTGATGGTAATTGATTTATCTGAAGGTGAACTGTACAAGAAAATATTTTTCTTCTCTAAAGAGCATTTTAATTTTTGAGCATGATCCTGACCAGCTTAATACTTTCTGCTCGAACAAAAATGACAGTGTTCTGGCTTGTGATTCTGCTAGCCAATCTTTAGTAGGATCGTATTTAGCTACAGTTATGAAACACTCGCCAAATCTTACTCTGTCTGAGACTCTAAAGACGTACTAATTTTATGTAGCTTAAGGTACTAGAATATTAGCGGATGTTTATTGTTGGTTCTGCATGCTGCTTTTTTACAATTTAATGGCACTCCTGTGAAAATGGTGGTTATGAACTTTTGGTTGATAAGGATGAGCTCTTGTATTTCAGGCAGTGGATGGTCAGCATATCATTCTTCATCCTCTAAATATGAAGTGCCTTTTACACCATTACGGGAGCTATGATTTACTTCCTGACAGGTTTGTGGATTTACAGATTGCCAGCACTACTGAATATGTAATCTATTCATGTCTAGTACATTGTAGACTCATAAATCTTATCTTGATGTTGATTATGGGCAAGTTTGGTGCGAACTTTTGGACTTCAAGTAAGAGAACTTTTAGTTGGCCAAATAAGTCGGTAGAAAAGGGTTTAGTTAACTAAGTAGGTGCAACTTTAGAAGTGATGTGACAATTCTGCTGTTTAGTGACTATTACCAATATGATCCTTTATTTGTTTGTTAATGGCTAAAAAGTAAAGGTACTGTTGTCAATTCCAAACTTCCAATAGGACTAGAACTCTGACAAGTTATTAAATCCTAGCCCCTACCCCATATTTTTCTATGACTACAAGTTCGGATTAAGTGAAGTTTTGCACCAAACTTGACTTTTAGCTCATGCTCAGTTTTATACATACAAAGAAGCCACACCAGACACGGCCTATTTTGTTCCCATCTTCACTTATCAATACTTTGAATTACCATCACTGTCTTTTAGGTGGTGGAGTCACTAGAAGTAAAACTAGGAGGTTCAGACAAATCTTGAATTAGTGGCATGAGCTTTTGCTATGACAAAATTACTAAAAAAAACGCAAACAGTTCCATTTGTTTTCCAATAATAATCTATCATGTCAGGTACTGCACATCGTCATTATGAACTAGTATCGCATAACGGTGCTTTATCAAGTGATATGCCATAATTATTTCAAGAAATAAGAAAGTGAGTTGCAATGCTAAAATGTAATATTGCATAAATGTAATATTGCATTTCCCAACTCCCAAATAGAGAAATCAATATTTGATGACAGTAGAAAACCTACTTCAAGTAATGCAATTACTTCAATATTTTTAAGTTAGGGGTGACCTGTGACTGAGGCAGAATAAAAAACAATCAGTAGTCAGTAGGTATGGTCTGGAATTCGAAAGTAATATGGAGTTCTGAAGTAATAGAAACCTAGAACTTGTTTGATAGGTAATATAAAACTATAAATCTGTAATAAAAGCGATTACAGAGAAGTGATGGGTCATACTCTCATAACCTACACAACTAATGAAGGGAGAAAACTACAAAAGCAAACAAAGCCAACTGATCTATGAAGTCTAACAAATGATCAACAGAACTAAAAGGCAACTGTTGCGCCATTCAGACAGGAAATGGAGAATAAGGCATCTTAGAAAGTGATTAGGTAAACCCGTGCCATCAAAAGTCTGTTTATCGTGGATCCGCCAAATAAACCACATAACCACAAAGGAACCATACGCCAAACCTCCGTCTCTCTTTATCCACCCGAGCATCACCCCAGGCAGGCAAGAACCCCGAAACTGTAGTCGATGCAACCCAACAAATGCAAGGTCAATAAGATCAGACCCCAGAAGGACCAAACAGCAAGACAATGCAGCAGGAGATGGTTAATCGGTTTGGAATTAGACTTGCAGACAGCACCGATTAGCTAACACCTGTCGGTGAGGAACCAAGTTGTCAAATATCGAGATTCGTTCATGAGCTGCTCACTAGACAAAGAAAGAGAACTGTAACAGAGCCCCTACTTTCCATATCAAATGAGAAGGAATTGAGGAAGCATGTTTCTCACACTGGTAAGAGTGACTAATAAGAACGGTCTCATAGCACAAAGATATGCTCCATTCAAAAGTGTTAAGATCCCCTTGAGGAGGTCCGAAACGGAAAAGAATAGTGACGCGACAAGGACTCCTCGCCTAACCAATGCCCCAGAATCACACCCTACTTCCTAACCCAACTTTCAACCGAACCCTCCCCTCAGAACGATCCCGACCAGCTCTAATACCTTTCACATAGTTGTCAGATCGGGATTCAGAGAGTGAATCGAAACTCAACTTCGCTGAATTGTGAATCAATTGTGAACCGTAAAGATTTCACATATATTCTCTTCGAACATATATGTAACATATTCATAAACCTATAACTTGTATGAACAGTATATTCATATTTTTGAACAATAAGCAAACTCAAGTTTTTAGATAACTCGCATCTAAAACAAATTATCATGAGCTGTACCCACCTAAAAGATAAGAATAATGAACAGACAGGAATGTATGTAAAGCGAGGAACGGAAAGCTACCAATAGAATGAAATGTAACATGATTAGCCTTGGACTTAAGAACAATGTATTAGCAAACTAAAAGCTATTAGCCTTGCACATGAGAACTATGTATTATCAAACTAACATATTTGCTAAACAGACAAAAACCGAGGCAAGTATTGCTTCTGGAACTGTTACTAACTCAATAGACTCTCCAGCTGAATCGATGATGAATCGGTCTGAATTGCAACTGAGTCGTAAGATTCGGTTTTTTGAATTGGGATTCAGAGAAAAATTTCTTCAGTTTTTTAAATTGGGATTCAGAGAAAAATTTGGTCCATCTAGATTCACCATCTGATCCACACTGTTTCATATGTTGATCGAATCATAGGATAAAGATCGTGAATTGTAGAATTCTGACAACTATGCCTTTCCACAACCCACATCCATAAGGCTATTGAAATATTATTAAGATTTGAGGGACATTTTGGTCTTTTGGTCATGTATTAAAGTTTTTTTCACCGCTTTAATCATTGTCTGAACCACACTTATCTGCTGATACTTTGACCATTCGGTGCCCTGTGCAACTACCTCTAAATTACAGGATACATGTGAGCAATTTACCCAAGACAGCTTATGTTATGGTAACTATAGTCTTGAATAGTTAAGGTCTCTGTATTCCATGGTGTGCAATCTGTATTTTTCTGTAGTTGGCAGTAGTGACATCCATTTTGCACATTCATCCCTCGCCATCCTTGACATATTTACAGCTCATTATGGCATCACCTTTATGAACTCTGATAATGAATCTGGTCACCTTTTCACAGTCTCTCTCTCTTTGTTTGAACAAATCACATTCCTGACCCTCTGTATGATGATTTATGAAGGTTTTGTTATTACTTGATGTGTCGGTGGTTGGTGATAGAGGACAATGCTTTGAGTTGAATGGTGATCTAGATGAATGGTTTCTACTTGGTGAACTGAATTGTGTGGTTTCATGGGAATTAGACTGTTCAGTTTATTGGCTTTGCCAATTTAAATTGATGATGTTTGTGAAGCTTGGATTTCTGCATGCTCCAAATTGGGTGATTAATTGGAAGGGATCTGTCATTGGTGATTATTTGGAAGTTATTTTTCCTTGCGGTTAATCCATTCCATGTCCGTCACCCAACACCACGAGTACATCTGGCAGTCGACGCCCTTATCCCAGCATCCTGAGTCCAAACAATCCTAGGCTCTTTTTGAAAGAAACAATCCTAGTCTCTGAAAAAACAGGTTATATAGTGTCTGTAAGTGAAGATGTTGGATGTTTGGCACACAGCTCAATCATTGACAGCGTTTAGTGCTTCATCACAGTTATCTATGTTCAAAAGTTTTGTATGATAGTGCAGTTCCTATTTACCTGTAAAAGTCATATCATTCCATAGTCTATTTAAACTCCATGCCCTGTTTCGGAAATGAATACGAGTTATGCTGCAGCCACCTTGGCACATAATATCACCCCTTAACCAATAGCCCTTACGCTGTTCAGCTCTGATTGATTCAGGCTGTAACCTGACAAGAAGTGCTAAGAGTGCCTCTTTTTTTTCCTTGGCTATTTTTCTTTCTATTCTAACATTCACAATAGTCTTGCTAGCGCCTTCTCAATTCTGTGATCCTAGTGGTTTGTTTTGTCTGTGACTTCGTTGTTCATGGATTAAAAATTAATCTTTCATACTTCTTCTAATCGCCATCTGATTGTTTCCATTTACCTTCTACAGGATCACTGGAAAGATCTTACAACTAGAAACTGTAACTCAATCAGAGGAAACAAGGAGGCGTTACCGTTACTTGAGTCATTTTTCTTTGACCACGTCATTTCAGGTATCTCTTTCCTGTTCGATGTCTCATATTGGGAACGGTATTATCCTGATCCCATGACTAATAATACATTGCCTTCAGATTTGTGAAATTGATCTGAGGGAGCTTCTGCCTTCTGGCGCTTTTTCTCCATTTATGAATGAAATCAAGAATCGAGAAAATCAGAGAAAGCGACTTGAGAGGAAGGTATCTCATTACACTTTCATACCATTCGTCTTGGTGTATATCCCTCTGTGGGAAGTACTTAACATGACAATTATGTACAGTTTGGTGCTATACGATTTTATTGTCTATTATCAATGTGTACCTGTTAGCATCAAAGGTGGAAGAGTTTTGCCTCCTTGCAGTTAGTCTAGTACCCGACTGAAGGGTAAAACGGGGTTATAAGTTGATTCATTATTTCATGTAGCTTAATATTCTTTTTCCTCAAAAACCCTTCGGTTATAGTTTGCCTACTGATCACCTTTGTTTACCTAGGGGTGAAGATGTATACCCATAACCATGGGACATCTCCTTACGGTGTAGTCGAATGTTTATAGAAATTAGCTGAATATTAGAGATGATTTTTTTAAAACTCTTATGTGATAAATTTTATCAATCCCAATTTTACAAAATTTCTTAATGATTATAGAAAGTATTTGATTATTTTATACAGAAGGCCTTAACGAGAGACCTTATCGTTGGTTGGTTATGTTTATACGAGATATTTTATAAATCCTGATTTTACTTCAGACCCATCATGTTTGTGGCATCTTGCATGTCCTTGTACACCCCTCTTCTACGCAGGTATCTGCTCAGGTTCGCCTTTCTCGGGAAGACAATCAATGTCGAGGGTGGGTTTCCTTGTAGAGCAGATCCACATATTCTTGCTTTAACCATATCCTCAAAATCAGGGAGATGAAAAGAGTAACCTAAAAAGAAAATCTGTATAAAAAGAGGTGGCTTTGCTGGTCTCTTAATAGCGGCTTTGTTATAATTTGTAAGAATTTGGATAATGTTGAGATAGTATTGTCAGAGCAAGTATTGATTTTAAGCAATTCAGAGTTAGTGGGAAATGGGTTAATGGATGTCATAGAGACATTATATAGATATGAAAATTGGAAGTACTACTACTCTAACATTCTCGGTATCAGCTCCAAAGAACGGTAATCTGAAACGAGTAAAAGACATTAAATATCCCTGAGTTTAGGCTAAAACACACTTCGAAGTCACACCCTCGGTGGTTTGATAAAACACACAAAATACCATTGGTTATGCGAAAGTGTTGGAAGGTAAACAACCCCTTGACTAACGGGTTGGACGGAAAATGAAATTCCATTCATTTTAATTTTACTATTATGAGTTTACCCTCAAAGAGTATATACAACACCAAGCACCAAATCAAATCCACCACCACCACCCATTTCTCTCTCTCTCCCCCCCCCCCCCCCCCTCTCCAATAGTTCAATTTTATCTCCAGTTGGGTCCTATGTGGGGATTTGGATGGGTTCAGTTGTTTACTCTAGGAGTTCCATTAGTGACCCTCAGCTTGCTGATGAGCTCGGCCCATGATTGCAGATAACCGGCTGAAACATTTGGCAGAAAAACTGCACTAATTCCTCGGATTCACAGCCCATTGAGCAAGATTAAACATGCTTGGAATATTGTTGCATTAACAGACTAGAAAACGTGGAATCCCCGTGAGGCATTGGAACTTCATATTGTGACGTTCCCGTCCAGAACGCAACATGATGTTTATTCGGGACTTCTAAGGAACGACCCGTAGACGTGTTCCCCTTTCCAGAAATGTCCGCAGAACTTCACTGAGGTTGAAGAAGAGAAAGAAGCGACCCGATTTCAGATACTGTACGGCCTTCTTAGTAGGATCTGAAACAAATCACTACTCGTGACGAGGTAGACACGTGTTGTTCTAGCACTTGAGATCAACAAAAGTATAGTTATAGCAGTAATAATGGTGGGCCTGTGAAAGCACGGGAGCGGGAAAGTTTTTGAGGAAAAAAAGTAGAGTCCTAACTCGGCACTAAAGCAGCGGAAGTGGATTGGCTCAAAACAACATAACGTGGAGCAGTCAAGTCGGATATGCTGGGTAACAAGGGGCATTCTTCAATCGAATGAATAAACTTTCCCTATACTAGGTGCCCTATAAGGAATCGTGGACCCCCTTCTCCCTTTAGGACAAGTAGGTTGACAATCAGAGAATGAATTCTTTCCTGAGAAATTCAAAATCTGGACATTGATGGAAGTCTTCAAGTTGTCTGCCATTGCTCCTCCTCCATAAAGTCTCCCAATCGAACGCTCCAAGTCCGCTTCTATGTTTATGCGGCTATCCTTGGCATTTAGTCTCCCTATTTTTTGAAAATTGCCGTTCCGGCGTCCCCGTTTCGTTTCGTCTCGTTCCAGTCCCTGTCTCATTTCATTGCTACATAGGTGCATCCAAAAGGCTCAAAAGGAATGTTATACGAGCTCGAGCTTCCAATTGCATTGCTCTGCCAAACTTCAGCACTTATCATCATCCTCCGCATCCGTTGGAGTAGTGTAGATGACATGTGGTGGCAGGGTCTTATAGTTTGTGGCGTAGATGTGGTCTGATGACATGTGGTGGCTAGGCTGGCTGTATGTTGGATTTTGGGAACAGAAGGGATGAGGGTGGTGGTGCGAGGTCTGAAGTTAAGTTCCTTTTGGACTGATGGCGGCTTCATTTAGGGGTTCAATTGCACCCGGACTCCGCCCCTGTACTTGGCACCCACAAGGCTTTGAGGTGCGTGATTCAAGGTTTGATTGGTTTCAATTCAGGCTCAATTTTGAATCAATTTGGGGTTGGTTTGGGAGTCCCGATTTCTAAGTATCAAGTTGGTGGTGGTGGTGGAATCATAGAGGATGTGTTGGACATGATTGTGGTGGTAGTGTCTTGTGTTGCTGGAGATTGGATCTGGAAGAAGAGAAAGAAGAGATAGTTTTTTTACTTTTTGTCAGTCTCGTGTAAATTTCAGTAATTAAAGGGACAAAATAGTGATTGGATTGCTATGTTAGTACACGCAAACTGTAACGTTTTTTTGCTTCTTTGCCAAATCACACGGTTCCAGTGTCTTTTAAACAAAAACTCAGGCGGTGCTTCTCTTATACGCATCTGGAAAGATCAAAAGGTTTGGGGTCAAGATTTCCCAGCAAGCTTTGGCGAATAGATAAAAAGATAAATAGGACATTGCATTTTGAAAGATAAGCAAAGTTTTTATGTGAAGGCGTTGATTTGTAGATTAGTTTGGTAGGTATGCTCCATGTTTTTCTTTTGCAAATTTCGAAGTTCTCTTTAAAGGGCTACTCTGATTTATTCTCCTTTTGAGTATAGAACTTCCATTGACTTTCTTTTTCACTAAACTGCAAGGGCGTGGTTGGTTGTAGTATGAAACAGCATGTAGTAAATGGGGCTTTCACCAAAGCCACGAGCTTTTGCGAGATTGATTATTTGATTGTGTTCTGACGACTGCAATTCCATTGTTTTTGAATCCTTAGCAAGGAAAATAAAATGGATTATTTCTCCTTCGCCTTTGACCTAAAGCTGATTGACTGTTTTATTCTGGTTTCTACTAAATTTTCTCGAATATGTTTATATTTCTTCACGGTTTGACGAACTACTTGTTTTGCAGGATAAGGAGGACAAAATGAGAGCTGAAGCTGCTTCACTACAACTTGAGCTTGGGGCGTCAAATTTTGTTCAGTATTCTCATGATTATGCTCCTACATTTTCCATGGATGATTTTGAAGGTGAGGCTCAGTTCTTAAAATTATTGGTAATATGAACACAGAATAACAGTTCTATTTGTTTGGTCGATTAATGTCTGTGGTTCACTAGTTTAGTTTGAGCCTGGTTTTCGAATGAGGGATTGAAGCTCGAGATTGGCTCATCTAAGAAGTTTTATTTGGTTAAATCTCGTACCAACAGGCAGATACACATCATACAAAGCACAAAATAGAAATTCACTAGAAAATCGTACACATTTCTCGGTTCATTTTGCTGTAAACAACACATTTCTTTTATCCATGATAAGAAACTGTTTCTCCACCAACACATTTCTTTTATTGGATAAAAAGCTGTCAGCTGAAATTCTACTAGACGAAAACCTCCTGTTCACACTTGAATACTATGGCTTCTGAGTTCTGACGATCATTGGCAAATCAACAGGTCAATTTTTCTGTTACATCGTCTAAGACTCCATAAAATATCTCCTGCGATACTGAGTTTCTTAATAAACTTATATTAACAAAGACAATAAGGACGTGCATTGAGAAAATAAAGCTCGATACTTGATGATATTCATTGCTAATGTTATATCCTTTGCTATGTTGGCCACTCAAGCTTTGGGCTCCACTGCTGTTGCATCATCATCAAGCTCTCCAAAGCCCACGGATAAGACGCCGTTTGCAAATGTCGCACGCCTTGGTTTTGCTGCTGCTCATGATTCTCCGGCATTGAAAATAGACAGCAGACAGCCTCAGCCTACTGCTGAAGTGACTATAAATACTTCAAGTAGAACAGGTATCACCGTAACTCTCTTACTTGTTTGTCTGGGTTGTTCCTTGGCGTCCTGAATTCTGTCCTTCCAAATCTTTTGAAGATTTGAGAAGATACAGGGCGAATTACCTTAACTATTAAAATGTCACTTGTTTTGAGTTTGTCTTGAAATCTGTTTCCGGATGTGACACGTGGTTATCTTGCCTGTATGGGTGTTCTAATTGAAATGTTTCTCTAGGCGCGAGGAATGCTGGTGCTTCCCCATCTTTTGCCAATGTTATATCAAGAGCAAAAACACTTGAAGGAGTACACTCTCCCAAAGCAGCGAACGAGATAGGAAAGAAAGGTAAGAAACCAAGTCGAGTCCTGCTTTCAACATCTGGTGGTCGACGCTATTGATTTGATGTTTACAGAAAGGACCGATGGATAAAAGTTTGGAGATATGCCTATACCCTTAAGTAAAGATGGAAGACATTGATATTTTGCAAGACATGAATAGCTTTGATGTATGCTAGGAGACAGCAGTTGAGGAGAAGTATTTTCTTTATGATTTATGTATTAGAAAAAAGTGAGGTTAATTTCTCTTCCTAGGGAGATACGTTGTACTTCATAAAGGGACTTTTAGTACTTGAATCATGCCATGAGCTTCCTCTTGAGGCGGCAACCCAATGGCTCTAATAAGAGCTTGAGCCGCCGCTGCTGCTGCTGCTGCAAAGGGCTAGGGCTAGGATTTGATCATTGTTCGTTTTCCTGTGTTTGTGTATCGACTTTTGTTGCCTCTATAGCAACATGTTGGAGAAGCCTAATAAGTATATGTGCTGGTCTCAACATATTTCTTAATATCTTCAGTTTTGGATGACTGCATAGGACAGGTCCTGCCTATCGTATTATTACGTTATTGGCTGGCCTCCAATGTTGTCGAAGACTAGAATGAAATGTGTGCGCGCGCAGGAACTATGAATATATCCACTATGGACAAGCCAACAGTGCGGTGCTTTTGCCCCAGGCCTCGACTAGGAATGACAATTGCACTGATCTTGTAGGGTTTTTGACATGATCAGATCCTAATGGAGCGTATCCGATCCGGATCGTTTACAAATGGATTATATATTAATCACTTATTTTGCCTTATGTGAAACTCGATCCGATGCGATTAATAAGTTCAATAATATGCATGTATTATTATTTTTTGCTATGTGTTATAATAAGCTCGGGGGTTTCCTTTTGTTCTTTCTCAAAGCTGTTGCCGCAAGTGGTAATCTAATGGAAATTAACAATGGTACTTGATATTGAAAAGCAGAAGAAATTTGATGTACAGGGCTAGTAGTTTCATAGTAACATGTGGTAATGGAAGAAGTGGCGTCGTTGAAGATCATGGAGTTTCTGGTTTTCGTAACTGTCCAACAGATGGAGATCCAAATAGTCCTTAGGTGGGGGTGCTTATTTGAAACTTTAAGCTAGCTTTAAATTTATTGAAAGGCGGTAATGTTTGATGGCGAAAGATGACGATTGAAACGAGACCAAAGATTGTTGAAAAAAGTATATTGCATAAAGAGGTCATTAATCGTTTCATCGTAGTCATGATAGAAAATACAATAAGTATTAATAGATAAATTTTGAGCTGCTAGAAGAGATTTAGTAGGAAGAGCCTTGTGTGCTAATTGCCAGGTGATTTGTATAACAAAACTTTGCAATTTTTAGATAATTTTTTCGTACTGTTGCGGAGTAACTCTTATTCTACACGACCATAAAAAAATTAACAAAAAATTTCATTGTTTTGTCATTCAAATTACCAGGTCAAAGTAACCAGTTACGGGTGAAAACGTCCAAATAATGGTACTAATATTAATTAAAAGTGTCAGAAAGCGAAATCCATGCCGTAAAGGTCTTCCAATTCACAAAATTTTTTTTAAAAGAAGAACCTCAAATATTGTGTTATTCAATCGACAATTGACAACACTAACACAATGAAGGGACAATCCAAGCACCACTACCAGCAAAAAACTGTGTCCCAATGTCAAGCAAACCCCTTCCATAACACAGATGCTGTATGGTGCCATCACACAAATCCTTCCTGTTAATTTCATGAAACACTACCTCTTCTTTCTCCCAATGATCCATATAATATACACAATTCTTCTTCCAATGCCCTTCCGATGACCGCGAACACCGCAGAGCACAAGAATAATTCTTCCCCACAAACAGCGCGTAATCCCCCAAATCCTCGACAGTCTTCCACTCCCCGAGACTCGTATCCAGCTCCCAAACACTCGATATCACCGTCGTGTCCTTGTTACTACCCTCCCACTCCACCATCAGCAGCTTCTCCGAGTAGCAAACTAGGCTTTTCATCTTATTACAATCCAGCTTCCTATAAAAGTCTTCTTTGGCTTTCCCCGTCGGACACTTCAATCTCATCGTCTTGACATCCGATCCCCCGTCGTAATTCATCAGCAAAACCCCTTTCCTCTCGTCCAGCGCGATAAACCGCTCGTCAAAGTAGACCAAATCGACGTAGTGGTCCCCGTCGTACTTGATTGGCTTCCAGCTCTCGTAGTCCGGCCTGCAATAGGCCAGCTTCTTATTGGCCCCGTAAATCACCATGACAACCATGCACTGCGAGACAACGAACTGCGATACCAGCGGGATGCAAATCTTCTTCGACGGGAGGTCGATGCGCTTCTCGGTGAAGGGGTTGAGGAGGAATATTGTGGTGCTGTCGTAGCACATGAGCATCCACGTACCGTATACGCCGACGCAGCATGTGCCGGGAACTATACTATCTGGCAGGTCGAGGACGTAGAATGTTGAGCATTCCGTAGCGGGTGAATTCGAGTTGGGTTCGGTGAAGTTGAGCATTCCGTAGCGGGTGTTCTTCTCGAGGACGTAGAATGTGTCGCTCTGCCGCTCGATTGGGCTGATAGGGAATATCAGCCATGGAATTTGGGATTTACCAGCGGCGTTATTTGCCCTTATGGCAGATCTCAACTCTTCCATTATGCGTAGTTGATTGATGATGAGTATGCGTACAGACTATAAGTACAAAGAGACAGAAGTATGAGACTACCTATTTGTTTCAAAGAATTGAGTTTGCGAGAGGGTTTAAATACTGCTGCCTTAGGGCTAGGGTTTGATTATTAGTGAGGCGGTTTGGGTCTTCCAATTCACTAATTTTCTTTAACTAACATAATAAATTTTGCATAAATATGATTTAGTTATGATGATTTTTTTAGTTGTTTTGTCGTCAACCGGTTCGAACCCGTGACCACATGCAGGGGCTTCTAACGCTCTACCACTTTAGCTACCACCCTAACGGCAATTATGATGAAATTGACGAAATTATAATTGTAAAGTAACAAAAAAAAGAATTTATTTTTTATTTTAATTCATAATTTTCTTAGGCTATGTGGACTAAAAATATCGTATGCTATGATTCGATGAATAACCGGATTCGAACCCCGGTGAAATCCGATCAAAATCCCTATAACTACATGAGTGACATGTAAGGTGACACGTGTCAACTTCTAAGCCCCTGTTCGAGATGTTTGACACACGCCCCTGCTGCATGTCGCCGTGTTGCAGCTTCCGTCACATGTGCGACACGTACTACTGCAAGTCAAATGCTCCGGACGCATAACCCCACATTGTAAGCCTCATGCATCTGCATGCGCGATACCCAAACGACATGTGTCGCGACTCAGGCTTCTGACCCCTGCGTGGCTGCATGCCTGCCACGTGTCCCTATGACACATCGGTACCTGATTTGTCACCTACTTTTATAAATAGGGTCTAGTGTTATAATTGTTTTTCATTCCTTAATATAGGTCGATCAAATTCAACCCCATTTCTTTTCCATCCCTAGCCCCGACAAGTGGATACACACCAAGATGTATAGGCATATTTTCTTGTTCTAGCTGGCCAAAGGTCTATTGCACAGCCCTAACCGGTGAAACAGAGCTAGGACCCACTGTGGTCCTGAACCAATCTTAATCCAAACCCATGGTCCGGGCCAAATACCAAAAAACCATACTGGATTGCGGAAAGGACCAAAGTCGGCTTGGCTATGGAGCTCCAGTCCTATGGGCATAGTCAGGGTTCGTTTTTGCCTTTAGGACTGCCTCGGTGCACACCACGCTGGTCCTACTCCAAGTGCATGAAGCCTAGACTGGTTTAGCCCTTTACAGTGAACATGTCTTCTTTATGAAAGTTGGACTTTTATTTTAAACTTCTATCATATTTTATTTACTATCTCCGTCCAATCAGGTTCTTCATATCTTTTGGGATCCATCTTTTTTAAGAACTCGGGATAAACGACTCTCCCGTCTCCTAAATAACACCAACATTAATGTCATACACAAAGAACATCAGCAGGAGGATAAACAACCACCACAAAAACAACAATTTATATATAACTAATTAGCATATCCAAATAAAATGAAAAATGAATCTGAAAAGAACTAACATGTATACAACAACAAGAAGTATATTTAAGAAATATGTACATAATAAGAAGAAAAACCACTGTCCCACCACCCGATATGTTTTTCTCTCTTCCTCTTTATCTTCTTCTTTCCCTCTCTATCTCTTTCTTTCTCAATTGGTGTGTGTGTGTGTGGGGGGGGGGGGGGGGGGGGGTAATGGGTGTGAGTGGAAAGGGTAAACTTACCCAAATAAAAATTTGTGAAGAATCTTTAAGGACGTCCAAAAGAGAAAATCGTGAAGAACCTGACGGGGCATAAGTAGTAATGGCCAAGGTTAATGCGTAATACAGTTCTCATGGACATAGCATTGCCCAAGAGACCACACATTGATATAGTATTATTTTCAAGTGCACTCCGTCCCATGCATATATTATTTTTCATTGCCAGAGTTTTTCTCCATCACATATTCAAGTAGGCTGCGTCTGCGTGGAGCGAGAAGGCATTACCAAGACTGGATACCAATTATTTTTATTTTTTTCCCACAAGCAACAGAGGAATTCATTTCAAGAAACAACGATTACAATACGAGAAGGAGCTACCCACATGAAAGGAAAGGCAAGAACAAAAAAATAACAAAAAACTTACCATAATCTAACCACATCCTGCCAATAACAATAAAAACCTAAAAGGAATACAAACTCAAAGCCTCCTATTAACGACCTTGAAGCGGAGAACCGGTGTAGTGATATCCAAGATCCTCCTAACTCCTCTAAAAGTATGTGGGCCTCCCAACACGAGAGTAGTCTGTGGGCCTCTCCCACGTGGGAGAAGTTTTTCGTCACCCCAGAAGGCTGGGATCAACGCGGCGCCAGACCATCTATTATCACTACTTCAACCAGGGGGATTGAAGAGTACAACAGATCTACCAAGTGGAGGTTGTTGTACGAATCTGAATTGCAGGCGGCAGCAGCGACATCGTTAGAGATGATAGGCATCAGAGCTAGCGGCGGCGGCATCGGGCCAGAGCATGGCTTGGACGGGGTAGTTGAAGACGCTTACCGGAGTCCCTAAAGCTCCAGATAGGGGGGAGGTCCCGACTTTGATACTGACGGGAAACTGGCGGATCGTCCGGGTCTACAAGTCCGACAACGGCTGAAAACCTCGAGAGGAGCCGGTTTCACGGAGTGGCGTCGACGGCAGGCCATCATCTAAGTGAGTGGTGGGGGTGGGGGCAATTCCCGGCGGGCCGTTGGAGAGGGGAGAAGGATTAGGTTTTGCAGAGAGGAACATATAGAGAGAAAAGACTTCCAATAGTGATATCGATACAGTCCAAGTTAATACTTGAAACGATATCAATTACTTTTATGTATCGGTGGTTGGTGATTCTTCCTTGCTAATGGTGGTGCAAAATTGAGTTGCGACTCCGGATCAAAATACTCTTGGTGTTCAAAATATCTGCTCTTTCACAAAACACCAGCCGAAGAAATAAATTATACAGATGAGAGTATATATACATAAATAAATCATACAATCATACATATTAGACTATCAGGCAGAGGCGGAGCCAGCCCGCGGCACGGATAGGCACGTGCCCTACCCAAAACTTTGAAAACCGCAATTTTACCCTATAAAAATTGAATTGTACCCTTGTCAAAATTAGTGCCCTATGTATTTTGAATATTTTGCAAGAGTGCTCCAAGTGTTTCGAATATCTGGCTCCGCCCCTGCTCCCAAGTGCACTATTGTTGCACGCAAAAGGAGGATCGATTAAATAGCCACTGAAAATTCCTAAGAAACACCAAATCTAAGTGTTGGCTGACGACAAAATAGACTACTCTGTCAAACCCGAATTTTACGATTGAAATCTTGGTGACAAAAATGAACTGTGGGCTCACAAGAAAAGGAAAGGTCAATATTCTGATGCCGTACTTAGCTGCCTGACTTGCTTAAGCATACAAGACACTGAGTATTGAATGGCAAAGGGGTCTGAGCAGCGTTCCAGGGAGGACGAGCATGCAGTTTCTCTCATTAAAAAAGTGGTTGAGGATCTCTATTTTGGTGTTATATGTCGAATCCCTCGTGCTGATGTAGCATGTGCCCATCACCAAGCTAAAGGCTTTACACAGTTTAAATTTTAGTTGTTGTTTACAATCTTCGTTTGGAATGTGGTTGTTTGGACATCTTGTGATTGGGCTCGTTCCCCCTCTTGATTATTTTTTGGATGTCGTTGTATTACGTTTTCTTGTGTGATGAAATTCTATGTTTTCGGCCAAATAAGAAATTATTCCTCTGTCTGTTCGGCCTTCCACCTCCAAGTTATGGTACTCTAGCCATAAAACTTCGAAGTACTCATGTCGAGTTTCCCATGATCAAAGGTAAGGATGAGAAGTCACGAACCATAAGTGTTTGTTATTGCAGTCAGCCATACTCTCCACTGCTTTCGAAAAGCCTTGGGTGTAAAAATCAGTACCAGCGCCAACTAGTTTATTTAAGGCAGTAGTAAGGGCGCCGAGGTCTTTCTTCTACCCAAGTCCAATCTCCATCTAATTCTTCTTATCACAGTCCATGTCAAGTAGGACAACTTGGATACTGCTGTTCCAATGGATTTTTTTTTTTTTTTTTTTTTTCGGTCTGAATTCCATGAACCCCATAGTAGTGCAGTCCAGTGAGTATTTTCTTCGCCTTTGGCGTCCCAACCGGTGGGATCAGAGTGTTTCAGTGTTTCTTCAAGGTAAAATCTGGTTTTAATAACAACGCTCGCACTCAAAGCCCCATGATCGCCCAACTCAAGAAAAGGGTCACAGATCCTTTTCCTAATACCTCCGTACACCCCGCTACCGCTTTTGAGATGACGAGCCTCCGACACTACATAGCTCTCTACAACACTCCAATCGCTTTTATGTACGTATATATAGAGAGAAGCTGTTAATCGAAAGAGGAGGGCTATTTTTTTATCAGATGTCAAAATTACCCACTTCTTCTTTGTATAATGGCAGAAACCACCCTCGTCGTTTGAGAAAATGCAAAATATACATACACCTAACTATTTTTATATTTACAAAATAACCCCCATAGTTTCCACTAAAGAGGTAGGCTTTGATGGAATGCAAATGAGGTCACCCCTACTTATGCATGAGCTTCCACTAAGGAAGAATCTGGATCATCCAAGATCTAGTGGTGGAGATTGAGAGCCTAGAAGCTTCCCTCCTCCATACAACTAGAGATTTATATGGAAAATTCTACATACCCTCCACATATGGTCGTGTAGATCTTTCTTCATACAACTAAGTGGTGGAATTCTAGAGAATTTCACAAGTGTTAGGAAACTAGTAAATAATATGTGGGTCAATTCCATGGCCAATACTATTTGGCCATTTAGCTACAAAATAATGCAGCCAATGACACTTTGTAGAAACTGAATCTTTCTCTTCTAAAGTCAAGAGTGTAGTATAGGCTATGTGACTTGCTATTTTTGGAAGGTGATCTGTTTGAAATAAATTTGATCAACAATTCTCCATTTTTTCTTGTCGAACTTATTATTTTATGGAACATTGTTGGCATGTTTCTAAATCTGTAGAAAGCAAAACATGCAAAATTGAAATTCCGAACTGTTTTTTATAGCCTATCCAGTGTTTGCTAGAACTGTCGGCCCAGACAAAAATTAAAAGGTACCAAAATTTTGTTACAAGTAGTTGAACACATTGTAGGTTCTTAATAGTTGTTTATGACTTTAGGCGGGTACATACTACCTCCTATTTACTAATGGGGTTATAGGGTCTGGAGATGAAAAAAGAAAACTACTCGGAATGTTATTGATGCAACCGAATCTCTTAAAATTTAGCATTCTCATTGAATCTATTACGTACTTGAACATGCGAAAGGTAATGAAAAATAATTTGCTAGCTGTCGACTGTTAAACTTTTGCAAGTGGGCTTTTTGGAGAGTCTTGTTAGATTTAGTCAAAATCAAGAACAATACAACTATTTATCACAACTCATAGAACTGGCTCTAGGAAGTTTTATCTCTCTAGAGCTTTTTTCTCTGGCTTGCTCTTTCATGAGCTCATCATCACTAACCCTCTCTTATTCAATTTTAGAACACATTAAGATCACTCTTTTGATCTTCAGTTCCTTCCCGAGATACCACCATCATTCCACCCGTCCCCTATCACCAATCAAACTTCCTGCAACTGACAAACCCAACCCCCTATCTATTCTTCACCCTCTTCTTTACGGCGCCCCTGCCACTTGGCATATATCCCTCCTAGCCATAAGAAATCTCTCTCTCTCTCTTTATCTCTTTGCTTCCCTTCCCCAATCTTTATCAATGGCCTACTTTTGGAACCAACCCTTAGTTTTGTTGGAATAGATGCCCTAGAGGCACTATAGTTTAGTATGAATTATTTTGTGGCTAGAAATTCATTTATTATTTATTGGATATTAATATAATGAAGTCCTTAGATTTACAATTGTGTTGTTTATCTTAAATATCCCTAGTCCAGTATAATGATTAATGGGACAATCATCTATAGACTAGTATGGGGTTGGATTGATATGGAGATATCACGATCCAACACATAGGTGTGCATTAGGGAATGTTGCACTGGATTGACCCATCTCCGAGAAGGCTACATACACGTTATGTTGAGTCACAAGCGCTTCTCGCGGTGCAATGGTATTATCATCCTTAGACTTGAAGTCACTAGATATTCTAGTTGTGGATTATTGTGATTTTGGTAGCGTTAAACGCTACACCGTAACTGGGTAGTTATAAAGGCGTGTACTGGATACAATAAGAAGCAAGCTTAGAGATCGTAGTGGATGTAGATAAAATTTGTCCCTCCCACATAACGGGAGCAAATATCCTAGGCCACTCGAGGGATAGTGCTTCTAGAATGTCTGGCCAGACTCAAATAAATCAATATAGGATATTGATGTTATTTGCACGAATAAGGCTATTCTCATAGATCGAGAAACTATGGATTGGATATACGAGTGTGACTTGTGTGTCTCGTGTCCAATCCGGATATAGAGACAAAGGGATGAGACAATTACTTGTACAAAGGTTGTCAAGATGACTATTCTATTAGTTGGCTAAAATGGATATTTTGCTAGAGACCGCTCCATATTAGCAAATAGTTGCTACCAACTAGATAGAACCTATGGGGTCACACGCTATATAGAGTTGAACTAGATTTGGGAATTAATTAATTGGATTAATTAATTAGAATGATCACTTTGAAAAACCTTGCAAACTTAGTAGGGACTAATTTGCAAGGAAGGGACTAAATTGAATTCTAGTAGGACTAGAATAAGTCCTTTAGGTAGTTGGCAAGGAGTTGTTGGACTACATAAAGGACCTTCCTTCCTTCCTTCCAACAACTTATGCTCATTATTGAACATAACAAGAGTGGGAAAGAACAAAAGGAGAGAGAGCAACAAGCTAGAGGAGCCGAACGCCCCCTAGCTCGCCGCCCGTTCCCGTCGGCCACAAGGAGTCCGAGAGCCATCCTTTGGGTCTCGTTTTGCGTGATTCTTCTTCCTCTTCCTCTTCCGGGCAAGCACCAAGGACCTGGGAGATTCTAGGATCAACTCTAGGCGTGGATCAACCATAGAGAACGTGACACAATTCGCGTTTGAAGTCACCAAAGGAGAACCCTAAGGTGTGTTATTGATTTCTTCCTTTACCATCGTTATGTCTCTTGACTTGTGATCCTTGGAGGGTTTTGCATGGTTTTATGATTGTTTGTGTTTCCGTTGCGCATCCATGAATCAAAAACCTACAGTGGTATCAGAGCCACAGGTCGTAGAGCATAAACGTGGTTTATGTGTTACGTTTTAGTTGTTTTATATCTTAATTTGATTGTTTATCGCGTAAAACAAGACAAATCAAGCATGGGATGCAATTTGTCAATAATTAATCATAACAAGATCCAATGTTTGCATTGGATGCATGAATTGGTGAGTTTGAGAAATTTTAGGATCTTAGATCTAGGGTTTGGGCATCCTTGGGGAAGAAGGAGTTCTTCCAAAACAAGGAAACAACCGAACTTGGGCACCAAGCAAGGGAGTTGTTTTGGAAACAACTCCCTCAAGGAGGTTCGGTCCCCCTAGGGACCGCCCCCCCCCCTGCTTGCCGCCCAAGAATGGCCGCCCTAGGGGCCGGGCGGCCCTAACCCGCGGCCTAGGCTTGTGGGTTATGGGCCGGGCCGGGCCTAGGGCCTTGTGGTTCATCTTATTGTGCCCGGGCAATTTGATTGTTGGGCCCATGGACCGTTTTAACCCTAGAAATCCTAAAATTAATTAAAATTGACCAAGCGCGTTAAAATTGGATTTTAACTGTTTATGTGCAAATCGCATGGTGATTGGATATGGCCTTAGGATGTGGTTTGATGTGGATGTTTAATTTTGTGGTTTGGTTTTACGGCCTGCGAGCTGATCAATTAATTGTAATAATTAATTAGGTTTTTATGGCCTGCGTGCCATTTTTTTTCTCAACTTGTGAAATTTATTTTATTTAGTATAGAAGTTAGCCAGTGCTAGATAAAGTAGATTGTTAGCCAAGATTGAAGAAAAGAAGCCCAAAGCCAAAGAAGCCACAAAATATGGAGCATGGAGCATGGAGCATTCCACATGACTATGAAGGATGGACCAAAAGATCAAGACGCATGGAGATGTGTTTGTTTTAGGGTTCATAGATAATTCCATTGGCTTGGAATTATCTTAGTCTAGAAAAAGGCCATATCCACATCACGTTTAATTTCTGTTTTGTGGCTGTTTATTTTATTGTCTTATTATTGTGTGGTTGGTGTAAGGTTGATGCATGCAATTAGGATAATAAGATAATTAGACAACCCGGATCTATTATTTGGAGTTGTGCCCAAACTCAAATAGATAGATTAGTTGATATTGATCAACAAAACAATTAAAATTGAATTTAAAATCCCTCAAAATTCAAATATTGTGTTCTTGCCTTCTCGTTATTTAAACACTCATTATCATCATTATTTATCAAGTTCGCGCGTGCCAAAGCATGGCGACTTGGTTCATAATGATGGAATGCGATGGCACGTAACAATGTGCAATTGTTTAGATAAGAGGTTGAACACAACTAGGATATTAATTTTGATTAAGAAACCTATAGGCAATCAATTGGGATTATCCATATGGATGGATAAATAAGGAGTTATTTGCCCAATTGAACCAAGAGTTGCATATGGGATGCAATTGGAATTGTTCCTACCTAAAGTAGTCAAATTATGGGTGACTTGCCAAAGCAAGCTCATAAGGAGATGAAAGATGGATCTTGGCCCACTAGAAAATATAAGGATATTTTCCGCATTAATATCTTGAGGGTTATTAATCCGTAGAAAAAATAGTGGGAGTTATATTTGATAAACTAGTCATTATTGAATATAGTCAAAAAATTAACAAATACTAAAACTTGCGTATTTTCCTTTTTGTAGAATTCCAAATGGCAAACAACTCATCGAGTTCACAACATTCGCTACGATCTGTCCTTGAGAAGGACAAGCTCTCTAGAACCAACTTTCTTGATTGGTACAGAAACTTGAGAATTGTTTTCAAGCAAGAGAAGAAACTGTACACAATAGAGAAGCATGTTCCAGAAGGTCCAGAGAACCAAACACCTGCTGCCCTAAAGGCGTATCAAAAGCGTGTTGATGACGCTAATGATGCGGCCTGCCTTATGCTTTGCACCATGACTTCTGAGCTTCACAAGCAACACGAGAACATGAATGTTGTCGATATGATCAAGCATCTGAAGCAGCTCTTCCAAGAGCAGGCGAGGGTAGAGAGGTATGAGGTTTCTAAGGCACTGTTCAAGTGTCATCTGGCAGGAGGGAACCCGGTGGGACCCCATGTACTCCGTATGATCGGGTACTTGGAGAATCTCGCCCGACTAGGGTTCCCAGTCGGCCAAGAGTTGGCAACCGATCTCGTGTTGCAATCGTTGCCCGAGAGTTATGGACAGTTCATCATGAACTATAACATGAACGGGATCGTGAAACCACTGCCAGATTTACTCAATATGTTGAGGACGGCTGAACAGAGCATCAACAAGGGTAAGGGCAAGGCCATTATGATGGTACAGAAAGGAAACGGCAAAAGGTTTGCCTCTTCCTCTAAGGGCAAAGGCAAGTCAGTTGCCAAGTCCAAGGAACCTGCCCTTAAGTCTGTTGGTGGCATTGCCAAAGGTGTGACTAAAGGTGAGTGTCACTACTGCAGTCAGTCTGGACACTGGAGGAGGAACTGCCCAAAATATCTGGAGGACAAGAGGCTTGGAATAGTGATTCCACCACCACCAGGTATTTTTGTTGTAGATGTCAATTTAACTGTCTCTACATCATGGGTATTAGATACTGGATGTGGATCTCATATTTGTCGAAATATGCAGGATCTAAAGATAAGTAGAAGATTGGCTAAAGGAGAGGTAGATATGCGCGTTGGGAATGGAGCAAAGGTTGCTGCGTTGGCCATAGGCGTGTGCGAGCTATCTCTGCCTTCAGGATTAGTTTTAGAGTTAAATAATTGCTATTTTGTGCCTGCTATGAGCAGAAACATTATTTCTATTTCTTGTTTGGACAAGGATGGTTTTATTATTTCAATAAAGAACAATTGTTGTTCCTTTTATTTAAATAATATTCACTATTTTAGTGCGCAATTATTTAATGGACTTTATGTCCTTGATCTAAGCAATCATGTCTACAACATTAATACCAAGCGGATTAAAATAAATGACTTAAATCCTGCTTATTTATGGCACTGTCGTTTAGGCCACATAAATGAGAAACGTGTATCTAGACTCCATAAGGATGGATTACTAGACTCATTTGATTTTGAATCATATGAGACATGTGAGGCTTGTTTAATGGGAAAAATGACAAAGTCCCCTTTCAATAAGAAAGGTGAGAGGATTAGTGAGCAATTGGCGCTCATACATACCGATGTGTGTGGGCCATTTGCCACGCCTGCCAGGGGTGGTTATGTCTACTTCATTACATTTACTGATGATTACAGTAGATATGGATTTGTGTACCTTATGAGGGCAAAATCCGAATCCTTTGAAGTGTTCAAAGAATTCAAGAATGAAGTAGAGAAGCAACTTGGCAAAAGTATCAAGGCTCTACGATCGGATCGTGGAGGAGAATACTTGAGCCAAGAGTTTGACGACTATCTTAGAGAGTGTGAGATCGTGTCCCAACTCACTCCACCCGGAACGCCACAATGGAATGGCGTGTCCGAGAGGAGGAATCGAACCCTATTGGATATGGTTCGATCTATGATGTGTCAAACCGATCTTCCATTATCATTTTGAGGCTACGCTCTATTAAGTGCAGCTTTCACCATTAACCGTGTTCCATCTAAATCAGTCATGAAGACACCATATGAGATGTGGAGTGGGAGGCGTCCCACACTGTCGTTCATGAGGATTTGGGGCTGCGATGTCTATGTAAAACGTTTACAATCAGACAAGCTAGGGCCTAAATCGGATAAGTGTAAATTTGTGGGGTACCCTAAGGAAACTAAGGGATACTACTTCTACAATCCAACCTAGAAAGAGAGTTTGTCTCTAAAGAAGCAAGTGGGAGGAATGTATAACTTGAAGAGGTTCAAGAACCACAAATCACTGAACCGATTATGGAACATGAACAGGAACTACAAGCAGTTGTGGAGCAACCTGTTCAGGTAACACAAGAGCTTCGTAGATCTAGTAGAGTGCGCCAGGAACCCGAGAGGTATGGACTTCTCGTGACCGATTCCGGTGACACGATGCTCATAGATGATGAGCCTACTACCTATGAGGAGGCCATGAATGGCCCTGACTCTCAGAAGTGGCTGGAAGCCATGAGATCCGAGATGGAATCCATGTATACCAACAAAGTATGGACTTTGGTGGAACCACCCGATGAGGCGCGACCCATAGGGTGCAAGTGGGTCTTCAAGAAGAAGATACAGCCGGAGGGTTTTGAGGATCCAAAGCAAGCCAACAAAGTCTGTAAACTGCAACGATCCATTTATGGATTGAAGCAGGCTTCTAGAAGTTGGAATCGACGTTTTGATGAAGTAGTCAAAGAGTTTGGCTTCATCAGAAACGAAGATGAGTCTTGTGTCTACAAGAAGGTTAGTGGGAGCTCTGTAGCTTTTCTGGTCTTGTATGTAGATGACATACTACTCATTGGAAACGACGTTCCCATGCTGCAATCTGTTAAAGATTGGCTAGGGAAATGTTTCTCAATGAAGGACTTAGGGGAAGTAGCCTATATACTCGGTATAAAGATCTATAGAGATAGATCTAAGAGGTTGCTAGGCCTAAGTCAAAGTACATATATTGACAAGGTGTTGAAACGGTTCAACATGCAAGATTACAAGAAGGGATTCTTGCCCATGTCACATGGAATCACTCTTTCGAAGAGTGGTTGTCCCTCCAATGAGATTGAGAAGGAACGCATGAGTAGAATTCCCTATGCCTCGGCCATAGGATCTATCATGTACGCCATGTTATGTACTAGACCAGATGTGTCATATGCCTTGAGTATGACAAGCAGATACCAATCCAATCCGGGTGAGGGTCACTGGATTGCAGTCAAGAACATCCTAAAGTACTTGAGAAGAACTAAAGATGCTTTCTTGATATTTGGCGGTGAGGAAGAGTTGCATGTAAGGGGTTACACTGATGAAAGCTTCCAAACCGACAGAGATGACTTTAGATCACAGTCGGGATATGTGTTTTGCCTGAATGGAGCAGCGGTGAGCTGGAAGAGTTCCAAGCAAGAGACGGTAGCTGATTCTACAACAGAGGCTGAGTACATTGCTGCAAATGGCGCAACAAAGGAAGCTGTTTGGATCAGAAAGTTTGTTTCTAAACTTGGTGTGGTCCCTAGCATTGCGGATCGCGCAATCAAAGGAACCAAGATCGCACCAGAAGTCCAAGCACGTGCTCAGGAAGTTTCATCTGATTCGAGATATTATCGATAGAGGAGACGTTCGGATATGCAAGATTCCTACAGATGAGAATCTGTCAGACCCGCTTACAAAGCCGCTCACGCAGTGGAAGCATGAAGGGCACGCTAGGAGTATGGGCATACGAGATGCGCCAGATTGGCTCTAGTGCAAGTGGGAGACTGTTGGAATAGATGCCCTAGAGGCAATCTAGTTTAGTATGAATTATTTGTGGCTAGAAATTCATTTATTATTTATTGGATATTTAATATAATGAAGTCCTTAGATTTACAATTGTTTTGTTTATCTTAAATATCCCTAGTCCAGTATAATGATTAATGGGACAATCATCTATAGACTAGTATGGGGTTGGATTGATATGGAGATATCACGACCCAACACATAGGTGTGCATTAGGGAATGTTGCACTGGATTGACCCATCTCCGAGAAGGCTACATACACGTTATGTTGAGTCACAAGTGCTTCTCGCGGTGCAATGGTATTGTCATCCTTAGACTTGAAGTCACTAGATATTCTTGTTGTGGATTATTGTGATTTTGGTAGCGTTAAACGTTACACCGTAACTGGGTAGTTATAAAAGTGTGTACTGGATACAATCAGAAGCAAGCTTAGAGATCGTAGTGGACGTAGATAGAATTTGTCTCTCCCACATAACGGGAGAAAATATCCTTGGCCACTCGAGGGATAGTGCTTATAGAATGTTTGACCAGACTCAAATAAATCAATATAGGATATTGATGTTATTTGCACGAATAAGGCTATTCCCATAGATCGAGAAACTATGGATTGGATATGCGAGTGTGACTTGTGTGTCTCGTGTCCAATCCGGATATAGAGACAAAGGGATGAGACAATTACTTGTACAAATGTTGTCAAGATGACTATTCTATTAGTTGGCTAGAATGGATGTTTTGCTAGAGACCGCTCCATATTAGCAAATAGTTGCTACCAACTAGATAGAACCTATGGGGTCACACGCTATATAGAGTTGAACTAGATTTGGGAATTAATTAATTGGATTAATTAATTAGAAGGATCACTTGGCAAAACCTTGCAAACTTAGTATGAACTAATTTGCAAGGAAGGGACTAAATTGAATTCTAGTAGGACTAGAATAAGTCCTTTAGGTAGTTGGCAAGGAGTTGTTGGACTATATAAAAGACCTTCCTTCCTTCCTTCCAACAACTTATTCTCATTATTGAACATAACAAGAGTGGGAAAGAACAAAAGGAGAGAGAGCAACAAGCTAGAGGAGCAGAACGCCCCCCTAGCCCGCCGCCCGTCCCCGTCGGCCACAAGGAGGCCGAGAGCCCTCCTTTGGGTCTCGTTTTGCGTGATTCTTCTCCCTCTTCCTCTTCCGGGCTAGTACCAAGGACTTGGAAGATTCTATGATCAACTCTAGGCGTGGATCAACCATAGAGAACGTGACACAATTCGCGTTTGAAGTCATCAAAGGAGAACCCTAAGGTGTGTTATTGATTTCTTCCTTTACCATCATTATGTCTCTTGACTTGTGATCCTTGGAGGGTTTTGCATGGTTTTATGATTGTTTGTGTTTCCGTTGCGCATCCATGAATCAAAACCCTACAAGTTTCACCTCCAAGCTCCTCAAACAACTCAGCCTTCGAAGAACTTGTTCAGAGGGGAGTTATGTTAGACCTTGATCCCAACCAAGTTAACGTTTACAGAGCTCTATGGAAGAATTTTCTTATAGGAAGGTTCATCTCAGGGTCCAAGGATTCGACGCCATCATCTGCGGTTATTCAGCAAGTTGTTGATGAAGTCTGGAAAACACGAGACAAGATTTGGGTTGAAAAGAAAGGCACCTGCTTCCTATTCCATTGCTTCAACATTGAAGATAAAGCGAGGCTTCTAGACTACGGGGTTATTGGTCTGCGTGGCAAGTCTCTTCTCCTCCGAGAGAGAGCACTAAACTTTGCAATTTCAGAACCCAACTTTCCAACGATGGATGTATGGATTAGAATGCCAGGTATCCCCATGGAAGGTTTTTATCAAGATCTTGCTAAAAATCTAGGAAGGGTTGCAGGTGAGCTTCTGCATGTAGACTGGGGTATAAGGAGATTTGCAAACATGGAGGAATTCAGGGTTAAAGTTAGAGTTCGAGTTTATGAACCTCTCACACCAGATGCCTACATAAACCCTATTGATCTAGGACACCCACCCATATGGATCTTTTTAGGTACGAGAATATATTCAAAGTGTGTTTCAAGTGTGGGTTCCTGGGTCACTCAAATAGAACTTGTCGTAGAAATTTGGTGGATGCTCTACATATCTTGGAAGACAGGTATAGGAAGTCTCCATTCGAACAATCTCTACACTTCCACATCGCCCCCGGACAACCACTTTTCACGGCGAAAATGAAGGCTTTCCGGGCGGTAGGAAGGTTCCTTACAACAGTGGTGGATCTATTCAGAAGGCAAGAGGAGTCGGGTGAAGAAGACGAAGCCCGACCCGCTAACAATAATCTCATTCTTTCTTTTGGAGAGGGATCGTCTTCGGACGGGTTTTTCACACCTGGATCCACACTTAATGAATGGGAACAAGACGCTTGGACACCCGGCCCGTTTAACCCATACCCACGTGGTATGTTTGGGCCTGGAGAAGGCCCGTTTCCTTCGGGTCAAATGTTCAGCCCAAGTGAAGCCCCTTACCCGGACCCAACTCTGACCCTCCAAGCACCCGACCCAACGCTGCAACCCATCACTAACATGCTTCCTCAACCCGACCCAGTTCAGCAGCCTCAACAATCAATTCCATTGTCGGACCTTTCAGCTCTCACCCCACTACCCGATAGCTTTGACGCTTCGTTTTCTCCCAACCCTTTAAACACAACCCGACCCGTCTTGGAAATACAAGCTAGCCTACCCCTTCACTTCCCCGTACATGAACCCTGCATTAATACCCCACATTCTCTTAAAGCCTTTCAGAGACGTGAAAAAACTCTCCTAAAAAATCTCAACTCTTCCCCTTCTGATATCGCCCTCTCCTGCTCTGAATCCATGGGTTCTCTCACCGGCGATCAATCGCCTCTAACAACAGCCATCAATTTTAACTTTTTCGAGGACGACGATGACCTCTCAAGGTTCATCCAGAGCTTACCCCCCATTAAAAAATCTTCTCCACAAAAAAATCCCTCCAACACCCCTCTCCTACCATCCCCTGTCTTGGCTCCATCAGGCCTACTTCTTCTTCTGGCGCCGGTTGAACCCATAGACGCGGAACCACTGCAAATCATCAAACCCCCGACATTCATTCTTACGGCACCGGAACTTGTTGAAGAGGACAGTGACCAAGGGACCCTAGACAAAGGAAAAGAAACTTTGCTCACTCTTACAATGGGGGACTCAGTTGATAATGGAGTACAAACTGGTTCGAAGAAGGATGACGATGGAAAAGCAAAAGCCAAGAGAGCTCCAAGAAAGAGGCCACCCAAAAAGAGAACTTTCAATGACGTTGCCCAGCAGGAAGATGTAGAAGGGGAGCACAAAGGTAACAAAAAGAAATCTAAGTTTAATCTTTAGTCTCCTTGGTCTTATGCTCCGCCTTTTTTTTATTAACACTTGACTCTCACTTTGGCCATCTTTCATGCTTTTCTTCTGAGGTTTTGATGGTTGATCTTCATCAACCATCACTTTCGCCATGAGCATCCTTGCCTGGAATTGCAGAGGTTTGGGTCAGGCCTCGCAATTCAGCAGGCGTTTAACTTGACCAAAATTCATAAGCCTTCGTTGTTCTTCCTTTCTGAGACTAAAAAACCTGTTGCTTGGATTAATAACAAGTTTAGAAATTTAGGTTTCTCTTCCTCGTTCGGTGTTGATCCTAGTGGGTATCTGGTGGCCTCTGGTTCACTTGGGATAATGCTTTTAAAATCCAAATCATTTTCTCAACTCAAAATTTTATTTTCTGCGATGTTCTGGATTTTAATAATAATCATTGGAACTTAAGGCTTGTGTATGGCAGTCCATATTTGGCAGAAAGGGGTGAAGTTTGGAATACTATTAAGTCTTTTATCCCTCTTAACCAACCTGTCTTGTTAATTGGAGATTTTAATCAGGTTCTTTTTCCCCATGACAAAATAGGGCCTAATGCTAATTTCCTTGTTCGAGCTAATTTATTTATGAATTTTATTGACGACTGCTCCCTTTTAGAACTGCCTAATTCGGGCCGTTGGTTAACCTGGACTAACAACAGATTCTCCACTAATCCCACTTTTGAAAAATTAGATCGTGCATGGTGTAATTCTGCTTGGTTCAATCTTTTTCCTTTGGCCTACTTTAATAATTTAGGAATCACGGTTTCTGACCATGCCCCTATCCTGACTTGCCTTAACAAAAACCATAACATTCATCCAAAGAATTTGCGTTTTGAAGCTTGGTGGCTTAAAAGAAATGAAGTAGTTGACTTGATTAAGTTTATTTGGAATTTGCCTTTAAGGGGTTCTCCTTTGTTTAGAGTGGTTAAATATCTTTTCATAACTTTAAAAGCTCTAGACTGTTGGAACCGTAATACTCCTTCACTTGCAAAACAGATTCAAAGCTGCAATGATGAACTTGCTTCACTGCAAAATCAAAACCTTAATCAGTAAACCCTTAATAGCTTCTGTTTATTGCAAAATCGCCTTAATAACCTTCTGCTTGACTATGAAACTTTTTGGGCACAAAGAGCAAGATGTAAGTGGCTTAAAGTGGGGGATGGAAATTCAAATTTTTTTCATAATTATGCTAGAATTAAAAAAGCTAGGAATAAGATTTATAGTATTAAGAATAGTAATAATAATGCAATTGTTACTGATCACAATGAATTTCTCAAGTTTTTTTGCACTATTTTCAAAATATTTACTCTTCTCCTACACCATCTCAGGCAGATCTAGAGACTTTGTACGGTAATGACTGTGAGTTTGATTTACTGTTTAACATTGATGCTTTTGTTAATCCTGAACAACAAACTTTCCTAAATTCTCCTTTCACGGCGGATGAAATTAAGACAGTTGTTTTTAGTATGGACCCACTTAAGGCCCCAAGTCCGGACAGATTTCAACCCATCTTCTTCCAAAAATGTTGGCCTTTCATTTCTACTAAAATTACTACTGCAGTGTTGTCCTTCCTTAACTCGGGTTATATGCTTACGAAACTTAATAATACGAATATTGTCCTTATTCTTAAAATTGAGAACCCAAGTCTTGTCACTGATTATACGCCTATTAGTCTTTGTAATGTCCTCTATCGTAATATCTCTAAGGTTTTGGCTAACCGTCTAAAAGTGGTCTTGCCTTCTTTAATCTCAGAAAACCAAAATGGTTTTGTGCCGAATCGTAATATTCACCATAATATTATTCTCACTCAAGATATCCTTCATTTCTTATCAAAGCTTTCGGACCCCTCTCTGCCAACATATGCAGCTCTTAAATTAGACTTATCCAAAGCCTTTGATAGACTGAGATGGGACTTTATTGAGGCCACCCTCTATCAATTTCATTTTCCACCCCTTTTTATTCGCCTTATAATGCAATGTATTACAACAGTTTCGTACTCAATTGTCAATGGGACACCCACTAGGAGATTTTAACCTCATAGAGGGCTAAGATAGGGTGATCCCTTGTCACCTTTTCTCTTCATCCTTTGTGCGGAGGCTTTATCAAAATCTCTATCTTATGCTTGTAGTTCGAATCTTATCTTAGGTGCACCTTCTAAAAATAACGGCCCTTCCATCTCCCACCTCCAATTCGCGGATAATAGTATTTTGTTCTTTAGAATCACCCCTAATGTTGGTAATGTCATTTTAGATCTCTTAAACAGATTTGCTAATCAATCGGGGCAAGTCATTAATTTTGTAAAGTCTTCGGTTACGTTTTCGGCTAATTGTGACCGGCATGATATTAATGACTTAAATTCAACCCTTAATGTTAATAGTACCAATCACATTGGAAATTACCTTGGCTTTTACTTTGACACCACATACTCACTCACTAAAAACAAAAACGAATCAATCCTCATCGATAAAATTAGAAATAAATGTGCCTCTTGGAAGGGTCTCTTGTTGAACAAATTTGGGAGAGCTACTCCTATTAAAGCTATTCTCACTAGCTTTCTAGTCTACCCACTCGCAGTTATGCTCATTTCTTCAAAAACAAGAAAGATTATTACGTCTATCTTTAATAACTTCTTCTGGACAGGAAACTCTTCTAAAAAAACTATTCACTACATTTCTTGGGATAAGCTATGTCTTAGTCCTTCCAGAGGTGGCCTTGGATTCAAAAATTTAAAAGCTTTCAATTACGCTCTTTTCTGCAAAAGTACTTGGCATTTACTTTCGAATTAGTTTTCTTTAGCCTCACGTTTTTTAAATGCCAAATATTGTAAAAGAAATGATTTCTGGCTACACAATGCTCCCCCAATTGCATCTCCGATGTGGAAGGCAATTGTCAAAGGTAAGAACCTCTTGCGGGGAGGTATCAATTGGGTGCTTTCTGATGGTAATAGAATCTCCATTACTAAGCATCCTTGGATTGTTGATGTCCCAGGAGAATCTGTACTGCAAAATGTGGCTCACCTTACCAATATTAAATGGGTCAAGGATCTAACTATCCCTTCTGACAGAGGAGTTGTTTGGAACTATACCCTTATCTCTTCAATTTCCCCCCACTGGTTAACTAATATCATTCTCACAACCCCACTAAATGCACCCAAAAATGAACCTCTTTGGCACATTAGCCACAGTAACTCCTTTTCAGTTAAATCACTCTACAACCACCTGTTTAACCCCCTTCCAAAACCAAATTTTAAAAACACCAAGCACTCTTCAGCCGTAGCTTAATTTTTTTTAAATGGAAACATCTCTGAAAATTGAAACTCCCTTACAAAATAAAATTCTTTCTTTGTCAATTCACCCATCAAATTCTTCCCACAAAAGATTTGCTAAGCTCTAGAGGGATTAATTGTGATCTACGATGTGTTTTTTGCCATGAAAATGAAAATATTTATCACCTCTTTATGCATTGTGCTTTTTCAAAATCCATCTTTCACAAACTTCAAATTCACTATACTTTTTTCACGGACTTCACTAACTGGTTGGACTATTGGATCAAAAAAACTACCACTCCTCACCATAACCGCATTGCTTGGATTATAGCCTGCTGGATTATTTGGAAGCAGCGAAATGAAACCATTTTCAAGGGAAATCCACCAAGCATTGATAACTGTTTTTTCCATATCTCCAATCTAACTTCTCAAATCTCAAATGTTTTCATGTACACACCCACACAGCTTTAGCTATGGTTTCAGAAGAGACGACGAAGACAAAGGCACCCAACAAGGTGTCTGCAAGCAGGTTGAAAGCTGAAGCCAAGAAGCTAGCTAAAGGGAAGGCCCCAATGTCTGCTGCTGGTTCCAAAGATCCCAAGAAACCAAGAGGCATTGAGGCAGCTTTGGAACGCTTCATGAGGGATCGTCCAACTGAGGAGCAATGGAAACTGAAAGTCAATGAAGAGGAAAGAAGAATGGAGGAGATTGCTGCCATGTACAAAGCCAAGTCTTAAGGCTTCATTTTGGCGAATGGGAAGTTAGTGGATCCGAATGAAGAAGCCCTCCTCAAGTTTCTCGAGGAAAAGTCAGGATCAAAGATGAAAGAGAAATCAGCTTAAGTGTTTTAGTTTCTTTCTTATGTCTATCAATCTTCGAACATCTTTTAGTTTTGGGTCTTTTATGCGTTTGGCTTGTGGTTTTTATTTTGAGCATTGGGGTGGATGCTCTTGCTTGTTTTGTTTGTTTTCCTTTTATTTGCGTCACTTGGTTAGCTCTTCATAATGTAGTCGATTCTCTTTATTAATGAAGTTCTCATGATTCCCCCGCAAAAACAAAAAAAATATACAACTATTTATCAAAAGATAACCAAGAATAGTTAATTACACGAAAACTTAAATTACCCATATCAAAAAGTTTGTTGGTTACTTCATACTGTGGTTACCTTTTGCTGTTGTTGGACTTTGGCCTAGATTTCAAAAAGAATATAGTCTCTTGGAATGATTGATGATCTTGCTTATGCTCAAACTAAAATGGAGATGGCGCACTACTTTGATTTGAGGTCTTTTCACGAAGTGGTTTAGAATCAGACATTGGAATGATTGCAATGTCTCACTGAAGGTCCGCAATATTTCAATTGTCACTTAAACACGATTAGATAACATGAAGGGTAGCCGCTATTTGTAAAGAAGAACTTGAGGGCACATACTGATGCCCCATCTTAAAGTTCGCAGGGTCAAGAAAGATAAATCACATTGAGTGATTCAAACAGGTTCACGTATCTTCCTACAGAGATGGGATTATACCACCGTAATTGAATCAAAGTGCGGGTTGATCAAGGCAAATCATTTTACTAACTAAATGATATCATCCTGAAACTGTCCTTGCATCTGTTATATTCATAATAATAATGACGAAAACTTCATCATTTCTTTGTCCGTGGGTGGCTGAAGCCCTCTTAATAGGTATCATCCTGAAACTGTCCTTGCATATTATGCATCTCAGATTGCTTGGTTGTTGTCAACTGATTGGTAATGCCTCTATTCGAGCAAACTTCGAATAGAGGCATTACTATATACTAGTAATTGTAATCTTAGTTCCAATTAGTTTACTATCTGTATACTTATAACACATTTTGCTATTAGTGATTTAATCGTAACTAACTAGTTACTAAAGTTGGGTTACTAGAACAAACAAACAAATCCATCAGCACATTCACATCCAACCTCAATCTCCCAAGTCCCAAGTTTAAATCACAGTTCCATTCAACAAAGTTAGATATGTGCAAATCTTTAGACTGGATTCTGTAAGAGAAAGCAAATGCCTATACTGATAGCCAATTTATAGGCAGACACTCCTCACAGTTTCTCACTTCGATGGACTATCCAACATTTTACATAATCCAAATACACTGCAAAGTAGACTGAAACTGATAAAATCCAAATCCATCTCTGCAAATGAAACCAGCTTTCACATTGTTCTTCAAGATCAATAATGAAACAAAAACTCAAACCACAATTCTTCACTCATTTATAGAGAAACACAAAAGCAAACAACCAACGAATTCACCATTTCTGTAAACAAAACCAGGTCTCATTTCATTTTCAACCAAAATTGATAACAAAATTAGGTAATTTGTTTGTTTTCTTTCACAATTGATTGCAACAGAACTAGAAAAAACAGTAAAAACATTCAGATAGGGGATTGAGTGATACTTGAGGATGATTTCTTCTTACTGTTGCTAATCAGAGCATCAGGAACAACCTTGAGTTGCTTCCGCTGCTTCGATTTCGAAATCTTCTTAATCGTCTTCGGATTCGAAATCACCTGAATCTTCGTCCCAGTCCTCAACACATTCTCCTTCTTCCTCTTCTCCGACTCCTCCCTCTGCTTCCTCTTCATCACCTTATTCTGCCGTATCTCCTCCTTCAGCTCCGTCATCCTCTCCTTATACGCCCTCTTCACCTCCTTCTCCCTCTTCCTCTCCTCGAACGTTGACTTCTTCTTGCTCACCTTCATCGCCGACGACCGGTGGTTCCTCACCTCCTTCCACTTCCGTCCCGACACTTTTCCGGCGATTACTCCGTCGTACGTCGGCGCGCCGTAGATCGGCTTGTTAGGGTTATCGGCGGAGGTTAGGGCTTGCCTCTTCGACGGAGGCGCGGCGGCGGATTCGCCGTCGTCGACGTCCATTGTGGCGGCGGCGGAGGCATGGATTGAGCGGAGGAGGTCTGCGGCTTGCTCGGATCGCTTGCGCTTGTAGGTTTTGCCGCCGAAGCCTTCGTCTAGGGTTCGGAAATCGATTGTGCACGCCATTGATGGTGAGGACGAAAGGAGGCTTAGAGGTCTGAAACCCTAATCTGGGGTTTGTTTATATAGTGTGGTTTTGATGGGGACCGACGAGGGGGAAAAGACATTTGAAGCCCTCGAGTTTGATGGGAAGAGGGTTTGACCCCTTCTGGTTTGGGTACAGACACTTTCACCCCCTCCGATGAGCAAAATTTGAGGCCACTTCACTCCTTTCACACCTTCAATGGTCGTGTTCAATGGTCGTGTTAATTAAGATTACGAGATACACCCTCCGTCCCAGCTAATTCTGTAAAACTGCAAATGGATATTATACGGGCCTAGCGATTTGGTCAGCAAAATATTTTGTGGAATATGATAATTATTGTATGGTTCTGTAGAGTAAATTTTACACTACAGTACCATGCAAAAGTTATCAAATTCTTACCTTATTTTGCTAATCAAATCTTTAGGTCTGTATGATACCCAAATGCAGTTTTAAAGAACTGGCTGGGACGAAAAGAGTAATAGAATGTTGGAAAGAGTAATTGAGGTAAGGGAAGAGTACACTGTTTTGATCTCAACCAGTCATTTTCAACAACCTAATTAAAATCTTAATTATCATCCAAACGCAGCCAATGTGACAAATTTGAGGTCACTTTACTCCCTAATTACGACGATGCTAGTATGGAGGTGGAGATTCGTTACTAATAGTAGTTTTTGGGAAAATTCACTTTCTTGGAGTGTGAAATAACGCAACTAGGTAGCTTAAGTTTCCAGGTTTTGACATACAAATGGAGTGAGAATTCACCTCCAAAACCAGAAGGGGTGAAAGTCTGTCAAACTTGATGGCGTAAAACTGTCTTTTATGCTGATGGT
Source organism: Linanthus parryae (assembly GCA_023055425.1). NCBI lineage: Eukaryota > Viridiplantae > Streptophyta > Magnoliopsida > Ericales > Polemoniaceae > Linanthus > Linanthus parryae. The sequence continues at coordinate 12,212,229 of JALGPY010000014.1, forward strand.
GACGATTGACGAACAATCATCTTACGGTGCACTAGGATGCTGCAGATTATTGAATCAACAGAAATATGATCCCCTACTATTTGGAATAAATATTTATGAGCCCCTAGGTCGTATGAACAGTTCATATAAAACCTCTAGGCTATCTTTTAAGCAACAAAGAATTCATTGACTTGATAATTATAATTCAAATTTCCAAGACGTTATAATTCAATTAAGCATGGCATCTGATCTGTTGTAGGCGTAGGCAGAAAGCTACAAATGCTCTTCTACTGAACTAGCAACACTATTAAGATGTGTGCTAGTACAGTCTGCTACTGAGTTACGAGTTTACACGTTAGCATTCAGAGTTCAATTCAAATAGAAAAAAATTATCTAGGCGTACACTGATCATCACAGTCAGCAGAGATAAATTATCTTATCAAATGAGTCTAAAACCTAGTTGTAATTTTGAAACAAGAAACTGGTAAAGCGCTTTTGTTCAGAAAACAAAATAAGTTTCTGATATGCGATAGCAGCAAGTGCTCTAGTAATACAACAATTATCGGGGCTTCCAAAACTCGAGCTTGCTTCGTCTATATGGTGTAGGAAGAAACAGGTCAACTTCCATTGGAGGACAACACAGAAACAGAACCGTTGGAGGAGGATTCATATTCGCCTTGTAGCTCCGAGATATCACTCTCAAAGAATGCAGAGTGGAGAGCCCTCACACATTGTTCAGATTCACTGTCGTTTACTATCAACGATATGTTTACCTGGTCGAAACCAAAATACAAAGACTAATCAAATTCAAGCTAAAGAAAACATGGAGAGAGAACGTTACGAAATTTTTAAGTGAGGATTCAAAATTTCTCAGAGCCTGAGTTTTGACAGTGGTTGGCTGCGCTGGCTTGTGTGCACCTCAACAAATTCCATCACTCTAACATCATGTTTGGATTACAAGATATGGTGAGAAAAGAAAAGAATTGGTGAGAAAATATTTCTCATTCGCGTTTGGATAAGTTTTTAGGTAAGAATCCGTGAGAATTCTTGAGAAAGTATGAGAAAAGAAATATCACATAATCCAAATTTTCTCTTCACCAAAAGTGATGAGATTTGGTGAGAAAAGAAACAAGAAGAGAGCCAATATTTTGACTGTGACCAAATTATCCATCAAAAAATAAAACATTATCTTATCTTGACGTCAGTAAATGTTATTTTGGTAAAAACTTTTGAATATTTTCTTTTCCTTTCCATTAATATGTTAGACCAAACATGAGAGACGAGAAAGTATAATATTTTCTTATCATTTCTGAATGAAGTAATCCAAACAAACACGTGAGTAAACTTAACTGTTTCTCATCATTTCTTTTCTTACATAAATTTAGTCTTATAATTTCTTTTTTTCACTTGATTCCCAAACATAGTGTAGAATAGGGCTGCAAACAGGCTGAGCTCTTGAGCATGTCTGGTCAATACTCAGCTAATAAACTCAACGAGCCTAGGGGAGGTTAGGCCGGTAACTCTAGAGCTGGCTCGTTTAATGTAGTATAATGTATTATAGTATTACAATCTATGCTTATAAAAATATGCATTGAACTATAGATAGTTCTTAGTAGTCTGATATATGTGATATTGTGATATGATACATCACTTTCTGTTATTTGTATAAATCTTTGATAGTTCGAAATTTCTGAGTGAAAGGAAGGTTCAGACTCAATCAATCAAATATGGATATGTCTAAGCTGCCGGAAAGTCAAGGGGCATATGAAAATATCCAAGGACAGGCATGAAGCCGCAGATAGACCCATATTTGATTCATTCGAAAAACTTATATCTTCCTATGCGTAAGGAAGGATATTGCCAATAAAGCTCTTTCCAATTATTTATAATAATTGGATGGTTTATATAAGTTGTGTTGTTTAATAATAATAATAATAACAACAACAACAACAATGCTTTCTTTTGTAGATGACTATACAATATCAATAATCTGACATGTTTGATTTTTCGGTTCAACAATTTGTAAATTCTTTTTCTCAGAATACGAGCTCGAGGACCGCTCGGTCAAAGCCTCAGCTGGGTCCAAAGCTCGAGAGCGGAACTTGAGCCTCCTCCTAGGCTAGCTTTGCTTAAAGAGGCGAGCCCAAACACCTTTAAGTTTGGCTTGGTTACACCCATCCCCCCCCCCCCCCCCCCCCAAAATCTAAAGGACACTAACAGAAGATCAAACTGGCATTAACAGGAAAAAACCAAGGCACGCCTGATCGTGGCGAGTCCCAGGGATCAGGGTATTCAAACAGATTTTATTTTAGTTCACAGAGTGATGTTTCGTCATCGAAAATGCCAAGAAAATCCTGGTGGTCAAGTGCCACTATTTGGATTTTGATTTATATGAAATGTAAGACATCAGACAGAGACAAGGGCTTCGTACCTTTGAAGCACCTTGAGAGATCATCTGGACATTGACCCCATTGGCTCGAAGGACACGGAAAACCTGAAAGATGATGCACATAATCAACAGAAGAACAAGAATAATAGTCAAAAGATGAGAAAGCAGCGGAAAGTTTAATCTACCAGAATAAAGTAACAAAATCCAAGCTCAGGCGAATACACTTTCTTCGCGCCGAATAATCACGCAAAGACTTTCCCATAGAGAAATATACCATCTTACGACTATAGACATTTAAAGTTTAAACGCACAAATCAAACGACTCACAATTAGTACTACGACTATTATGTTCTCACCTTCTCAAGTATCAGCGATGACCTTTGGACATTACCAATTAAAGATATGATTGATCTGTTCTGAAGAAGATTTACAATTGCAATTTTCTCAAGTTCTTCAACAACGTGATCAAGCTCCTGTAACAAAGAAAACACACGATGAATGATAAAAAAAAAAAAAAAAAAAAAAAAAAAAAAAAAAAAAAAAATCTGGACTGTTGTTGACTTGCTGTCGTTGTATCTAGCTAAGTTAATATCAATGAGTTGCCTTCATTCCTTAAATTATTTGTGTAGTTCACTGATAAAAGTAATGATATTTATTGAAGCTTTTTTTTAATGAAGGTTAAGAACTTTCAGTATACCACGAGGAGCCAAGTACACCAGCCAGATCCACACGGAACAACATAACCAACAGCGAACATAGACACGAGATAGTAGGATACATGATGTGGGAGGCAGCTAAAACAGTTGTATACAATATAGCGAAGCTAAACAAAAACATGAACCAAAGACTAGCCAGCTCCAGTGACGGCCTGGGCTGTGCTAGAGCAAGCGCCTCCTGTACCTCTTCTTCGGGAGCTTTTAAAAGAAGGCAAAGAGCGAGACTGGCTGCAGCTGATCTAACGAAATCAAACTCCTCAGTCTAAGCACATCGTTCACGGCCCTGTGATGGGGAATTATCCCCAGAAGTTAATCTGTTTTTACGTATTCACTGCCTAGGATCGTGCGTCTGATAACAAACAATCAAAATAGAGGGTAAAAAGGGATGTGGGACAATTAAAGAAGCTTATATACTGGTCTAATGCTTGTGGCCCAAGACCAACTTAGAATCATGGAAAATAAAATCAACAAATCAATATTTTGATTATTATGGAACATGTTATCTGTTTAGGATAGCCTGGATAAAAGACTCCATGATCTAGATCTTCAAGAATAAGTTACTAACAAAATGAACTTAATCTACTTGCAATATCAGTTTGATTGATTGTCTAACCAACACCATATTGCATCTCTAACAGAGTAGAAGAAGTTGACGGATTGACTTGAGCCGTGGTAGTGCAACTATGGAATCTCTATGTTATAACCTATGTTACCTGGACTCGGGTGCGGGTGTCATATCGGGTGTATATCCAAGACTCGGATTTGCCAATTTGATAAATTTTGAGATACGGCGACTCGGCTAAAAAGTATCCAAAATCTCGACACGGGTGCGGGGATATTGCATTAATATATTTTCAGATTTATTAAATATTTTTTGTATGAATTTTATGTAAGTCACAACATATACTAAATAACTAAATTTAGTTTCTTCATAAGAATGTCATTTTTCAGAGTATTGGCACTGCTAGAGGGGCTTAACTGGTACTGTTGCAAGACTTTGAGAGTAAAATTTCAATTAGTTCATTTTTTGTCATTTATAAATTGCAGTTAGCAATTATATGGGCTGTTCATTTATAATTTTAGTTAGCAATCATTTGGACTGTGTAAAAAAACCAACTATTTGGGCTGTTTCCTTAACAGAACAGCCCAAATCAAATAAATCTACAGAAGCCCATTAAGTCTGCATAAGCCCTTTAGGGTTTTTATAAGGAAGAGCATGCTTGTAAAAATGAGAAAATCAAAGGGTAATCCAGTAAAGGTAGGCAAGAGAAGTGGGTGTTGTCTTCAGCATCGCAGAATCCTTCCTTCCCCGTCGCTGCTGCTATCGATTATACGGCCATGGCCGCCTCCAGTGCTTTCTTCCCGTCGCACAATCCATCCTTCCCGTCGCCGGTCAATGAGCAGCCGCGTCGGAAGTTATTTTCGAGATCCCACACCCACACCGGTGTCGGGTCGTATCGACCCGGGTACTTGGGCGATTCCGACGAGTCCGGGTAACGTAGGTTATAACTTCCAGGACCCAGGGTCAAGGAAACATATCAATAAGCATGGGCAAATATATTGGTATCAGAGTGGATAGTCAGGAAGGGGGTAATTCACGTGTCATTCAGAGGGGAACAAGATTGGAGAAACCAACCAGTGTGACAGGGAATATTTTATTTTGGCAGAAAAGCACTAGTGGCCCCTAAACTTTGGGGTTCTGTCAAAATGGACCCTCGACTTCTGCTGTCAATTTGTAACCCAAACATTTATTTTTGCTCGCAAAGTTGGAACTTCCGTCCAAAGAATGTTTCTTTTGGGTCTCGACTTCTGTTGCTGTCACTTTGGGCCTCAAACATTTATTTTTGCTCGCAAAGTTTGAACTTTCTTCCAAAGAACGTTTGTTTTGGGGCCTGTAGTGAACGTGTATCAGTCATCAAGAATGTGCGACTAATTTAGACCTACTTGCTCATTTTTAGTAATAACTCAGTGATCATTTAACCACAAAACACACATTGAAAAGCTTAAAACATCAGGTGTTAGAAATATAATGGGTGATGCAACCAAATATATATGCTGAGGTTACATATTGGATATGAAGATGAAAGAAGCATCAAACAGGAAGAAGAGTGATAAAAGATCCAACAAACTCAATGTCCAGGAATAAACTGACACTGAGAATGTACTCAGCGGTCTCTTTCAAACAATCAGTGTTTTTTTCTAGCCAGTAGTATGAGGATTTTAACTTTTAAGGGCCTAAAATTTGTCGGACACTGAAAAAATCACATTAAGATCCGCTAATGCAATCGGTTCTCCGAGCTCTGCAATATTGTCATCCGCATTTTACACGACTCCTCTGCCTTGGACTCATCTAGAGAGAGAATAGGGGAAGGGGGGAAGTGGCAGAGCTGGTGACTAGCAGGGAGAGAGGTAAACGAGATATCTGGCAATGGGGTATTTAGTTATTTAGGAGGACAGTGCCGGCCCTATATGCAGGCGGACGAATCATGGACTCTAGGCCCCAAATCTTCCAGGGCCACAAGGTGTTAAAAACCAAGGGTTACAATTGAACTGCTACACTTTTACCACCAAGACGATTTTGACTTCATCGAGAACGATAAGCAGACAAAGAGACAAGCTTGATCGACGGATAGCGGAGGATAAGGTGAACAACCGCTACGCCGAACTGAGAGCCTCCTTTCTTAAGCCTATTTATTTTGTTTGATAGTTCTTTGCTCCGTCTTACATTTGTGATTCTCATCACTTGGTCTTCTCTCTATGTAGTCTTCAATGTTCCCTCTGACATTGAGCAATCCTCTTTTTCTGTGGCTGATTTACGTTGACGTGGTTGCACTTGTAGTTAACTCCTTCAAACAATTTGACATCTCCAATTTCGTTATCTTCTTCTCGCTATCCGATGTTGCGGTATTCCATTTTTTCCCCTTGAGCAGCTCTACTGTTCAGAGTAGGGATCGGGTCAAGGTCCAATCTATTGGGAACAATTGAAGGGACTATTGTGGGTAAAAAATGTTGATGATGTTAGGAGGTGAAAGATTTAATTTACCGTCTTCTTTTTTCTCTACAAAATTTTGGCGCGTCAGGATAAACCGATAAAGTTTTAGGGTCATTGACTCTAAACTTATCTGCAATATGCCCGGAGTGACAATAAACCCCCCACACTTCCAATTTTCCGCTACAACCTCCCACAGTTTGCTATAAGGCGATACATAAACCAAATCCGGTAACGGTGTTAACAAAACTAACGGAAGGATGTGCTTTTTTCGTAACTTTCTACCAATAAACAAATCAAAAAGTTCAAAAGAAGTTGAGTAAAATGAAGAAAAGCTCAAAAGAAGATTTAGGGTTGGATCTAAAATAAGGGGATTAGGACCCTCTCTGTTAAAATCCAAATCAACTTTCTGGGGTTCAAATTAGAAGATTTAGGGTTGAATAGGGGTTTTGGGTTTCGACCTGGAAGGTCAAAGGGTTGACAGAATATACACCAGATCGCATTGGATCAGAGAAGAGACTTACAAGGAGAACAAATTAACCCAAATAAACTAACTAATGCCCAAAATTCAGGGTCATGAGTGAAAACATTCATCAAACAGCGCAAATTAAGCTGGAAACTCAGTCCCTGGAACCACAACACGCCGGTGCCGATTTCCACCAGTACTTACACGCGCCACCACTATTCTTCACCGGCCTCATAACTAATTGTGAGTTTGTGGTGGCAAATCGAAAATGTGGACAGTTTATTGCCACTAGGGGCATATTGCAGGTCGGTTTAGTGTCAATGACCTAAAATGTCAAAAAGTGCCTGGGTGGTGACGCTGGTTATTCAATGTTGTTGCATTTTGATTGTTTTAGTTGCTGAACAATGTTTACTGTTGCCTTAATTAATCTGGTGCCATTTATTTATTTCTTTCTTCTGCACGTTCATGGTCTTCAGAATCGTGCTTCTGTCCAACACTCAAAACTAAATTTTTGATTGAAATATGTGTTTGTTGGTGTATAAGTAAAGTCGAATTAGTTGGTATAAGTTCTCCAAACAGAGCCCCCTCCTTCCATTCCTGCTTTAGGCCCCCAAGAGGCCAGGGGCAGCCCTGTAGGAGGAGTAAGAGGTACTAATATTTTCCTATTATTTTTAAATACATGTTGACCAAACAGTTCGAATCAATAAACATGCATGGGAGAACAATAATTACGCAAATGAAGCAAGATATCATACGCATGCCTGTTGGATAAGTTCTCTGCTCCATAGCTTTGCTGGATCCAGAGTTAATGAAATACTAACTTCACTTGTAGCAACAACATCCACTGATATACCCAAGTCTTCGAAGGTTGAGAACACCTGTATGGAGTCAACGTCATATATTGTTCATAAAAAAATTAAGGAACAATTCAAGCAGCAGGGGGAAAGAAAGTGGAAAATTAAAAATGGTGCCAGCTTCTTTACCTTAGCAAGGAAGCCAAATTGACCAAGCATGCGAGTACTAACAATATCCAACATGGTCACGTTTCTTTTCAAGACAATGCTTGTTAGAACTGCCTGGAATGCGGAAGGAATGTAAGACCTTATTAATGAATATCCACCACAAAATTGAGCGCCGTGCATATTAATCTGGGATACATACCTTACTCATATCTCTCGTTTTAGTGATGAGAGTGCCTGGAGCTTTAGGGTTGTAAGAGTTCTTGACTCTCACAGGAATATCACCTTCTCTTGCTGGCCGCATTGACTGTGGATGCAGAACCTATAAAAACAAAAAGCAGTAGAAACTTAAATGTTGCAAAGAGCTTCTTCCGTTTTCTTCATACTAAGCATCGTCCAAAGTTAAATACTAATAGTTATTTCAGTTTTGAGTCAGTTCATAGGAGTACTTGATATGTAAACCAAAGTGGAGTATGCCACCATTCTAGTTAAGGTAAGGCAACATTTAAGCATTGAATCCCATGAGAAATGAGAAGATGCCAGAGAAGGAAACAGAACCTACGTGGAATTCGGCGATCCAGAAAACTAGAGAGTTTAAAATTCAGTCATCTCCATCTATTTGTTTAAAAATATTGAAATCCATATAGTCTACTTGTTGAACACAATCAGCGCAAACTTTTGCTACCATTTAAAACTTAACAGGCCTAATTTAGATTCAAAGACAGGCACAACAGTAAATATGTCCGTTGTTGTTTCAAGAAATCTGATCCTTTTTCCGGTCACTTTCTGTTTTCTGGTTCTACATAATTCTGAGCAATGATGGCTTGGACAGTTAAGTCAACCTATCAAGCTGTACATTTAGAAATTCTTGTCAGGAATTCTTGAAAATATAATTAAAAATGTATAGTCAGGTCAAACACAAATAAAAAAGTAAATAAGAGATAAAAGATGGTATAAGCAAGTGCAAATGAACCAAACCCACTGAGGAAAATAAATTTCAAGGTAACACGTCCTACAAGTAAGTACCTGAGCAACCAAAAAACTTAAAGAAAATGTACCTGAGCACCAAAATACGCAAGCTCAGCTGCCTCTTCAAATGTTAAAAATGGTACAGGTTCTGCATGTGCATGTATGTTGGGATCACATGTCAAAACACCGTCAACATCCTTCCATACCTGTAATGATTGACAGATCAAAATTATCACTATTTCCAGAATATTTATGGGAATCACGCGGATTCTAGAATACAAAGGTAAACACGTTTATGTTACAAGACATCAACTGAGACTGATCCACGCGTTTGTGCAGTCGCTCTTGCATACACTGACCTGAATTTCGCGTAATCCTAGTGCTTTTCCAATGGTTGTTGCTGTCAAATCACTACCACCCCTACCCAATGTAGTTACTGCACAAGATCTCCATCCCTGGAATAATTATCTATTCAATATCACAGCTATAATTTCCTAAACGGTTGGTAAAGGGCAGGTAACAACTCAATTCAGAAAGAAAATATGAAGAGATAATAAGGGCTAAGACCTTTCCAAGGAAGCCAGTAACTATGGGAATTGCAGGATCACTAATCCAATCACTTGTTAACCTCTTTGCAACAGCTGGATAAGTTGCTTCCAGAATATCCGCATTTGCAAAGTCATCAGTCGTTATGAAGCCCATAGCAAATGCATCGTACTGCAAATTGATACATTCTGTAGCTTCAGTTATGCTCAGTATATCAATGACAAGCTACCCAAAAACACTGGGCATCTGTTGAATAGCAGGAGAGAATAAAGTGCATAATATAATACTAGTGTACTGCAATACTTAGAAGCCTGCCCCTAATTTGCGGAGAATCTTATGTCCATTTAGTTATGTGGGCCAATTCTTAGAAATTCTATTAGAAAAAGACATTTCAAACTATCCTACCCCTGAAAATGTTTCAAATGATCTTTACAATTAGCTCACATTTCGATCCTTTTAATATCTTCTCAAAAAAAAAAAAATCACTTAAATAACTCCCAGGGATGATAGATGGCATGGTCACTTGGAAGCTATGTTGCACCGACACACCAAATATTGTCCAGTTCGCGTTTCAGACATTCTCGACACGCGAAAACGTCTCCGACACGTCGCTGGACGTCTCAGACACGCCAGGTGGCGTTTCGGTTCAAAAAACAGAAAAAAATGGCCAGACACGCGGGAGACACGCGTGTCTTAAATCGGAGACGCCATTAGACAGGTCTAGAATTTTTTTAAATTTCTCGGGAGTCGTTTTGTGATATTCTAAAAATTATAGAGACTGTTCTGAAATTATCAAGTATCATCTTCTCAATGCATATACCCTTGACCCTAGCCGCACGCTATCTCAAAGACTCAAATCGGGTTTGCGAAACAAAGAGAAAAACGTGAAGAGGTGAAGACGTGAAGACGGCAAAGCGAAGAGGCGAAGACGAGAAGACGGCTAAGATGAAATAAGGGAAGAATCGAAGACCTACCTGGTGTGTCTGAACTTACTAATGCTTTGATCTACTTGTACTTGGTAGTGACTAAACTTGTTATTGCTTTAATAGTTTAATGTCTTTATTGTAATGCATGACTTTACCTTGAGGTGTCTGCCTGCCATAAAACTGAGGAAAAAATTATATACATACATACATACATATATATATATATATACACATATATATTCCCATGTCGGCGTTTCTCGATTTTTCAAAAAATGGCATGTCGGCGTCTCCATGTCTTGCCGTACCCGTTTCTCGTGCAACGTAGGGTTACGTAGCTTGGAAGTATTTAGATTAAGAATGTTTGTATGTATCTGGAGAAAATCAAGTTCAGAAGATCGTCTGTTAAGGCTAGGCAACCAAAGTTCAGGATCTGTGGCTAGCTCGGGGCATCAGGATTAGGAGCTGGAACTAGGGCAGAAATGTTTGTCCATTTTCCTCTGAATGTTGATGACATGTCACGAAGTATTTAAGTATCCAAGGAGTGAAGGGACAATAGAAGACAATTGTAATAAACAGAAACTGATGGGAACTTTGCATCCTCGATTGCTACGACTGATGTTTAATGCAACTTCACAAATTTCTCAGATAATAAAGCAATTATTTCAAGGCCATCGAAGAGCAATAGCGTGCTAAGGAAAAATAGCTCTTCAAAGTTGGAGCAATAGAACGTACTTGGCGAGCTTTAACACCAATTTTATTCAGATATGCAGCAAAAATCCTCGTTGACATGCACTCTCCGAATGAGACTAGGTAATCTTTTGTGCGTAGAGTCAACTCTTTCACTTGAGCAATACCCTTAAGAAGTTGTTCCAGTTCTTCCAGGTGTGCTGTAAGGAATTTTACGAACACAATTAAAGAATAAAAAATTGTATACCTTGAAGGGATCCTATCAACAAAAAGCAACTAAACTTCGACAGAGAGAAAGGACTTACTTGAAATAGTTGACCTGTCAACTCCTAGCTCATCCATAGTCCTAGTAGTGTTTAAGAATGTCCAACAATACCATATTCATTAGGTTATTAAAACTACAATTCACGGATCCAAATAATCTGATAACATGAGCAACAATATTAGAAACACATTTCTTACTTAAGATGCAATTCTTTCACAAATTGCAACTCCTCAAGATCGGAGACATTGGAGATACCACAGCCAACAGCTTTTTCACCTGCCTGGAAACATATATAAGTTATTGTTAGCGGGAAACAATAAGACACTTCGCATACCTTCAAACTGAAGAAATAACAATACATGATAGCCATACCAGTAAGAGTTTGTTAGTAGTCTTTCCCATAGCTGAGAGAACAATAACCGGCTTCTCTTCCGGGAAACTGAGTATTAGGTCGGCAACCTCTCTCATCCTTTCAGCCGACGCCACGGACGATCCACCAAACTTCATGACACAAGTCAGCTCGCTCTGGACTCCATCAAGGTATTGATTTTCTGTTTTGCTTCTGTCAAGAACATCAATTGATCCTCCCTCACAACTAACATTAAAACCTCTCCTCCTAAAAGAATTCTCCACACTTCTACTACACGATTTACGAAATGAAGCCCCGGAAAAGGAAAGCCTACTATGCAACTGCCAATTCCGGCACTGCAATTGTCTCCGTGAGAACGTATAGTGAGGAGTTTTCACTCCACAGAAATGGACCGTGGCTGCCATTAATGTTTATAGAGGCGAAAAATTGCTCAAGCTAATGATAAGCTAATGAATTGGCCTTATAGAGTTGATTCGACAAATAGGATTTTTTGAAAGAACACGAGCTCTTTTTGTGTAATTGCTAATGAATCAAAGAGGCTTCTCAGCTCAAATAATCAATTTCCACCTGCAGATAACCAAACTTCATTTGAAAATCAAATCAAAACACACACAGATTATCAAAAACGCTCTAAAATTGGTTAAAAATAGCCAGAGTTCATAACAATCGAATGAATGAAGAATGATGTTTATGTGATTGTCAGATAACAGAATTGCTTAAGCTAATGAATTGGCCTTATAGAGTTTATTCGACAAATAGGATTTTTCGAAAGAACACAAGAGCTCTTTTGTGTAATTGCCAATGAATCACTCAAAACATCAATTTCCACCTGCAGATAACCAAATTTCATTTAAAAATTCAAATCAAACTACGCACAAATCATCAAAAACGCTATAAAATTGGTTAAACATAGACAGAGTTCATAACAATCAAATGAACGAAGAATGATGTTTATGTGATTGTCAGATATCAGAACGATAAAATAAAAACAATATTTTAACCACGGCCGAGAGATACATTTCGATGCAAAGCGAATCAACGAACAGGAAAAAGGAGAAATCAGGACGAGAGAGGGAGAGGAAACGTTACCTAGCGACGGATCTCTGACCGGTGATAGCCGGTGGAGAGGCGGAGGAGGAGGAGAGGCGTAGGGTTCCGGCCGATTCCTCCAGAGGCGCAGTCGTGTGCGGCGGAGCTCTGGAAGGAATGCGAGGAAAACCTGTCACTACAGTCGCCGGCGGCGCCCAAATGGCGACAGGGGCGTAATATATAGGGACAGAAGATTAGTGAATCGCAAGCAAAACGTGGCTGCGCGTTTTTTTGCTTTAGAATATTTGGACGGTGGAGATTGATCCGGGTCTTAATCTAATGGCAATGGTAGTAATTGAGCTCGAATAGGGAAAGTTTTGAGATGATTGGTATTCAAAAAATAGAAATTTTAGTTCTTTCACTATTTTCAGTTTATGCCCCATCATTAACCATAATTGCATTCTTGTCCAAAGACCGCGACCCAATAAGTTTGGGTTTGACAATCTTCAACCCACATCTAGTGTCACATGCTCAGCGTTCGTGCTCCATCCATGAGCACGACATAGTTGTTATGTGTGAATTGTGTGACCATATCGAAAAGGTACCGACGGTTGACTGTATTTTAATGTATATTTATATTCTTACCTATAGTATTGCTTTAAGGGTGAGTTTGGGAATGCTTCTGCTGCCAGCACAGCTGCTTCTCGACAGCAGAATCAGTTTTAGGGCTAGTTTGGGAATGCTGTGGCGGTGGTAGAAAGCTGCTGTGTGAAAACACTGTAGAAAGCTGCTGTGAATTCTTGATGAAATGTCGTTTGGTAAATATTACGTAGAAGCTGCTGTGAAATATTGATATATTAATTTTGTGTTTAGTAAAATCAACTCTGAAGTTGCTGTGAGAAGGTAAAATGACAAAAATATATGACACGTGTCATTTCCAGAAAGATAACTATTGATATTTTAAAAAATTATAAGGTCAAAATCGGTTATAGATAAATTAATCAAAAGCACTTTCTGGGAAAGCATCTCCCCCCTTGCTTCCTGAAAACTGCTGTGGGACAGCAGAAACTGTCCGAAAAAGCAGAAATTTTATTTTTACCAAACACACTAAAACTGCTTCTGCTGTCGGAAAGCAGCTGTGCTGGCAGCAGAAGCAATCCCAAACTCACCCTTAGTGTGTTTGGTAAAAATAAAATTACTGTTTTTTCGGACAGTTTCTGCTGTCCCACAGCAGTTTTCAGGAAGCAAGGGGGGATGCTTTTCGAGAAAGTGCTTTTGATTATTTATCTATAACCGATTTTGACCTTACAATTTTTAAAATATCAATAGTTATCTTTCCGGAAATGACACGTGTCATATATTTTTGTCATTTTACCCTCTCACAGCAACTTCACAGTTGATTTTACCAAACACAAAATTACTATATCAATATTTCACAGCAGCTTTTACGTAGTATTTACCAAACAACATTTTATCAAGAACTCACAGCAGCTTTCTACTGTGTTTTCACACAACAGCTTTCTACCACCGCCACAGCATTCCCAAACTAGCCCTAAGTATATAGAAAAGTTTGCTAATTTATGGTTGGGAATGGCTGACCTCGTGACACTCGTAGTAGCGTGTTTTCAGGTTTTCAAGACGTCGGTTGGCTGGACCGTTACAAGTGGTATCAGAGCGGAAGACGAGACGTATGATCAGATCAATGGCTTAAGAGCACAACAACATTCTTCTTAAGTATGTCGCGCACAGAGATAAGGCACCTACTATGAGCATGTGACACTAGCTAGTCATTTGTGAAACTCAAACACACTTAACTAAAGTCTTGATCACTCTGTCTAAGATGTAAACATATCGGTTTGGGACGCAAAAACGAGACCCTAATTATAAATGTATTTTTTCATTTTTAATTTTTGGTCGGATAATTTAAAACTGATGCGAACACAAATCTAATATGTTCGGTTTGAGGATGCTATTTTTTACATGTCTAATTCACACTCACCTTCAATCACAGGTTAAATTTATTTGTCATACACTAGCTTTGGATATGAAACAACCTAATGAATGTGCTTCGACCCACAATTACAACATGAAAGGTAAAAGTCTCTTATCCTTTTTTTTAAGAGAATATGTGGTGTTCGGACCTACTTGCACGCATCTCGAATAATTTATGGAATTATGTGGTATATATAACGTTTAGCTGCAAATGACCATTCAATTTCCAGTGACCCCAAAGATAACTGGAGTTCGTGGAATTTGGGATTTAAATCTGAAACTTAACGATAGTAGACCCTTACATTTCAAATCTCACATACTAGGCCCTCCCCAAGGTTAAAGTCCCTTTCTCTAACAGTATCTAGATAGAGTTCTTTATCCGAAGCTAGCCAGTAGGGATTGTTAGTGATGTTATACACACAGGCCCATGTATTATTTGGTATGATATTGGCACTTTGGCATGGCCCCAAATAAATTAGCACACCTTGTGACAAAAGAAGTCCCGATGACAGATACCCCAAGACAAAAAGAAAACATGATCATTGTTTCTGGTCTAAATTCCAAGATTCTAAAAAAATTATTGAAGGTACACATTCTCATTAACAAAAACGCGCAATATTGCATCTTTTTTACTATTCAAGAACTGAATACTATTAAGAGAGGGGGTTTCGAACTCATCACTTAGCTCCGTGCAGTAATGCAGTTCGATTCCAGATAATTAGGTTAAAAATTGTAACGAGAATACAACCTTGTTGAAATAGCAGATGTCCTTCCGTTTTGTTGGTATAATGGATAGCAATCATGCATCTGAAGATTATTTGCTCTATTCGTAGAGTGGATAGCTCAAGTATCTGAAGCTCTTTTGCAAACTCAGGGCGTCGCGTAGTCCTCCTATGCACCATTTACCTTTTCCAGTTTCTCAGCTTTTTGGCGTCCTCTCTGTATTCTGTTAAGTGATAGATCATTTGTAAGTCAATTTGTATGAGGTTTAGCATTACAGAATCTCGAGGTGAAGGTCTACAACTTTTATGCTTTAAAGTACTTTCAATTCATTCTCTAAAAAACTCTAATCCGGCTTCAAAGTAGCTGCAGCAGAGGTGTTGTATCTGGCAAGAACTTTTTAAAATTGGCATAGTATGGTTGTGTGTTGAAGTTGTCAACTTTGGGAGCTTGTAACTCAATCAATCCTTGATGAATTGAGATGATTCATTCTCCTATGCAATGCCTATGTATAAATCTACAAGTTTCATCTAGATTTGGCACCTTGAATCAATCTCTACAGCACTCTAAAACAGCCTCAAAATCGCTGCATTAGCATATGAGGAACTTCAGAATTTGAGGTATATTAGCCTAGGTATGATCAATGTAGATACTGTAACCATAACGGAACTATTAAGAGTTAAGTTGCTACATATAGCATTTTTGCTTAAAGCAAAAGCTATTGAGAATTAGGTTCCACAAAATATAGCACATGTCAAATGATTCCAGGAACCAAAGGCCATTCTGGAGCACAAATTCTTCCACACCATATACTATAACCATGTCAATGATTCCATAACTAAAAGCTAATGGAGAATTGAGCTGATTCCACAACATATTCTGCTGATAGTTATTCTCTAAAACATAATTAGTAATCAACAAACATGGATGCCTTACAAAATGCAAACATTGGGAACAAAAAAAAAAGGAGAGAAGCCAGGAGCAGATGAGATGCTCCAAGAGAACAAATTACCGATGTAAAAAAACCCTAAAGAACAACTTTTATTCAGTCTAAACTCGCTGGAAGAACTTCAGGTCTTGATGAAACTTTCGATGAAACTGTAGATAAATCCAACTATTTCAGCCTAAGAGACGTAGTCAATCACGGGGGGTCAAACATTTTACGAAGTGGGAATTGGATTAGTTCTTCACGCTAAAACACTGAAATCATCATCAACCACCACTGTTGCATGCTTTTTGCAGACGATGGAGTTGGAGTGAAGCTACACCTGGAAACCAGCTGAGTCGAGGAGAACGGCTTTGATCTGCTCGGGTAGAAGCTCCGGGCCTTCCCTGCATTGCTGATAAAAAACACAAAACAATTGTCAATCTTAAGAATGCTGAACTGGTTCCAGGATAAAAAAACCACGAGAATGACATACAATTGTGATCAGCTCTATTTCCTAGAACTATTATTGGAACATGTGTTTGCTTCTTTCCAGATTAGTCCAAGGTTTCTTTTATATGGAGTAAGATCATAAAAAAAGGTCTATGGTAGCCAGGGGCGGATTCAGGAAGGGGGCTTAATTAGAAAAATTAAACAAAATGAAGGTAAATTTTAAATTTTGCAAAGTCTAGTGGGGGCTATAGTGCAATTATTGCGGGGGCTAAATTGAAAAAGAGTAAAACAAATAGGGGTAAAATACACTTTCCAAAAGTTGAGTGGGGGCTAAAGCCCCCACTACACCTAAGGTAGATCCGCCCTTGAGGGTAGCACACGAAGTGACGTAACACTCTCTGTGAATTTGTTCAATTTCCTCATGTTTACTTTCAAATTTTTCAAAATATATGGAATGTAAATTGAGGTAACAGAAGCTCTGATCACAGCAGCTTTCAGTTTCATAGATAAGGACCACTGGCAAGTAAATGAGTGTATTTTCTTTCATAGGCAACGCAAGTAAAGAGTTTTCAGTACACTGGAGTTTGAACTTCTAATTTATTTGATTTGTATCTCCTGGTCAGTGGTCACTTTAGCATCTCTTGAAATTGTAATAGCGCTGCCTTCCTTATCCATTAGTATCAGTTAGCCGGTACAGTTATCAGGCAGAAAAGATACACAGAGCTAGGAAGAAAAAATATATTTAAGTTCATTAAGTAGCATTTTCTACAGATAATTAGTAGTCTCAGCATTTCGTTAAAGATGTGTGTTGGGTCCAAATGATAGAACTGAAGACAAGAAAGAACTTAAGGAAGGGTAACAATAAGTAATCCAACTTAAGTGACTTTTGGAATAGGAAAAGGGTTGCTCTGTCCTTACACTTGCCTCCAGCTTGAGAAATAATAAAGATACAAAGAACAAGCATATTTTCTCTTAATTTAGTTTCTAATCATCTCTCCCTCACCTCAAAAAAATAAATCATCTAACTGCTAACTGTCTCCCCATTACCTCCACAAATAACTGATACAATATCCAACATAAAAAATGGACTTCTACCTCAAATATTATTAACATGCCCGAACAGGTGAATAACACAAACTCTTCTATAACCAACCTATGTGGCAACGAAAGAGAGATATGAAATGGGATCGCATCGAACTGTAGCGCTTTAAAGTTTAAACTAAACAGGTTAGGATCTCATTTTATGGTTGCTGTTGTGACGAATGATGATTTGACACGGGGGTGTACAAATGATAATTCAATTTCTCCTCTAACCCAATAGTACTAAGAATGAATTCCAAAATGCATAAAGAGGGTGCGTAGGACAAATGTAAGTCCAAGCCCCTCATATCTGATGCACAAAACATGATTAAATGGAAGGCTGCGAGTACAAGCAAAGAAACATACCTCAGCTCTAAAAACGTCCAAAGCAAACCCATTGAAACAGCTGATGACAGCTTGCTGAATGTCCAACCCAAGGTTGTCAAGCGCTCTCATAGTTGAGAGCAAAAGACCTGGTCTGCGAGCGCAAAACATGTGGATGTTGACGGCTCTCCCTTCTCTTGCTCTGACCTCAACCTACAACATGTAGAATCACATAGGTTAACTACACAAACACAATGGGTTTCCTTGGTTCGGTTATTAGCTGATCAGAGTTTATCAAAGAAACTGCAAAATTCTTCATAAAACTACTGGGTCACTATCAAGCTACTTATATGTCAAGTTTGGTGACTTATAAAACTTGGTACTGTTTTTAAACATAATCTTGCCGGAGCGACCACAACCTGCTCGAGTGTAGTACAAGAATTGAAAACATAGTGTGTTAACAAATGTTCCATAGAGAGTGACCATTGACCACGATGTTAAAATTGGCAAAAACATGTTAAGGAATTCTGAACAGTTCACTATAGACATAAGAATAAAAAATATGAATTAAGTATTAATAATTAACTTAGTGTAGGACCGAGGCATCCTTCAAAATTGGGATGACAAAGATACTACTAGAAGAAACCATTTATGCTACGGAATGCACAAGCAAATGAAGATGATTTTCGACTTCATTTAGAATTGAGACATATGCTAATGACTCGATAAATGGTTGAAAATCGAGAGACGACTATACAACTTTTGAACAACCCAAGAAGGAAAGACACTTAATAATACGAAACGATGCATGCTTCCATAATTTGAGAACTTCTTGGAACTTTTCGACAAATGTATCTACCCTCTTAAAATTGATTACAACAACCGATCTATGAGCATGAACTGAATTATTAGTTTTGAGATCATAGAATGACATTGCAGATTGACACTACATGATTTCACCAGAAAAAGTAGGTTCCGTGTCCGAGGAACATATTCATCCACTCATCATACAGAAGAATAAACGAAGCTGCACTAGACAAACATATAAAGACACAAATCCCTTTGCAATACTAGGCCAAACATAAACAAATTAACACATACACATCAACGTTATGAGAATCTCTGAACTCAAGGGCTCGTTTGTTTGTGAAATTAACAGGTCAGTTTGACGAGGCATCATTAGGTGCTCCTTCATTTGTTCATGCAGTGTTTCTAGTTTAACTTATTCAGCACACGGAAGAATTATTCAAGACAGAGCAATGAACAAAAAATAACTACTACTATGATTTAGCTTGAGGAAACTATATGCTTACTCGTGCAGATTGATTTTTCGGGCTTGGCAGTGAACTGGAACACAATTCTTCCTTAACACGGTAGGGAAGAGTAGGTGGAGTAGGCGTCAATGGATGAAAGCTTGTTGCTGTCGGCGTAAGCATAGTTCCAGGTGGTGTGGCCTCAAGTTCGTTATGGAGGTCATTGATCCTTTGCAAGAGCTCTTTCAGATAATCAATGGCGTCTCCAAGTATGGAAGCTCTATCCATCTGAACACACATGAAAGAACCAGTCATTTCTCCAACAAATGCAATGAATCCAAAGATGGACACGAACATTGAACTCGCAGCATCTTGAAGTTCAAACTATACCCAACAAGATAGACACAGACGAATCCGAGACACTAGTGTCTAGACAGTCTAGTACACATTCATGTGCTTAAAATTACTCAACAAATTCAGGCGATTATCGCGAAAATCTTTCGAGTAAGAACCAAAATTTTCATAGAATTCAAAAGCACACAGCTCATTACACAACTTAGTATAGTAGTAAAAGTTAAGAATCCCAAGGTTCCACATCCAAACCACCTTGCAATTAGAGTAATTATTGCTTGCTCCAAGAACAAATATGATGTGGTGCTCTAATCAAGTACATCACAGAACACGTTAGGAACATGTACAAAATCCACTTTCTTTTGTCTGTCACGCCACTCATTCTCTTTCTTCCTGACGTGTCCTACTGTATGGTTAACGTGTCCTACTGTATGATTAGAGCAAATCCACATCATTTGCTCGCAAACAAAAATTTCTCTACAATTAGGGAATAAACAAAACAGACGGAGTCCTGATGTGGAACAAAGAACAATTTTCAACACGCCCCCTCACGGTGCGATACGAAGTTAAGAATCATGGAATTCTATCTCAAAACCAATTGAGAATGAAGGAGGTAGCCCTAGTATCTTTCAAAAAACAAACAAAATAAACCTTAGTGAAAATATCTTATGTGAAAAATGTGAAGAGAGGATCCCGATGTGAAACAAACAACAATTTTCAACATAAATTCATAGCATATCAATCTTGGTCCCGATGTAGAACAAACAACGATTTTCAACATAAATTCATAACATATCAATCTTGAGGGAATTAAACAAAAGAAAATTCATGAAACATAGAATTTGATGAAACATGCAGTGTCTCAATACCCATTAATGTAAAAACACCACCATTACCATACCTTGCTAATCTTAGGGACCACAGACCTAAGCATGTAGAGTCTATCATTAAGCTTCTTCCTCCGCCGTCTCTCCGCCATCAGATTCTTCGCCGGCAACCCCTTCTTCTTCCCCTTCCCATCCCCAATCCTCACACCACCACCACTCACACCATTCCCATCCTCACCCACCATTTTAGAGCTCTCCAAGAACTCATCAGAATCATAACCTCCGTCCATGCTCTCTCCGCCGTCAAACTCGTCCTCATCGACCCTCTTCCTCTTCTTCTCTCCGCCGGAGCTCTGCCGTGAGGCGGCTCGTTTCTGGAACAAGGTCGGCTGTGCTCCCACCGGCGGCGAAGCCTCCAGAGGCCGCAAAAACAGAGCATCGAACCCGACTTGACTAAACCCACCATTAATCGAGGGATTGGTGATGTGGGTATCGTGAATCGGAAGCAACCGAGTCGCCGGAAACTCGGGATTCGAACTCAGTTGGGGATTAGCACCCATCTGGTACATATTCACGCCGTTGAAAGCAGGGGAAATCGAAACAGAGCCGTTGTTGGGTAACAAATTGGGATCAAACCCACTTAAATCGAACCCGGAATCGAGTGAATTGCTACAGAAGAGGTTGAATAGCGAAGAGAGTGATGGGTCGAGGTTGAATTGGGAAGGAGAGCAAGAAGAGGACGAGTCGATTGGGTTTTGTAACAGGAGATTATCGGAAGAAATTGAAGGGTTGGAGCAGAAATTCATGTTCATGTCTCTGAATTCCTGGTGGTTTTGGAGGGTTTGGTAATCATGGTGAGATGGGTTCATGGCGGTGTTGTTGATGTAACACCAGTCGGGTTCGAGAATCGATTTGAAGGTAGAGAGAGAAGGAGGGTTCATTTCGTCTTCTTCTTGCTTGTTTCTCGTCCAAGACACAGTGTCGTCTTCTTCACCTTCCATCCAATTCACTCCATTGTTAGACACAGCTCGCATTTCTGGGTTTCTTCTGGGTTTTTCACTGGTGCAAAAAGGGGGAGAGAGGTGCAGAATCAGAGGGTAAAAGGGAAATTGCTTTTTGAGAAGCAGAGTGTACTCAATTAGAGAGAGAGAGAGAAAGAGAGAGAGAGAAGGGTGTGGTATGCAGGAGCTTGAAAATGGCAAAAATGGCTGGCACATAGCCACATAGTATGGTGCCTCTACAAGGGTTAACCCCAAATCATTTTGTAGGTCGTTAAGGTGGTCTAAATTTAGTTTTAGCAATCAAATTGGTGAATAGGTATAACTTTTTTTTTTAAACAAAAACTAAAGTATTATTATCAGAATTTATGAGATGAAGTTGCTAACCAAAGATCAAGAACTATACATGTCAGAATCCGGTTTCTATAACCCAAGCACGTGAGTAAAGTTACAAATAACTCGCTGAAAACGGACAAAATTAGAGTCTAGGTTCAAAAATTAATTTCTCTCAAACCGTTCATCAAAACAATGTGAAATTTGCTAGGAAGAATCCCATAAGTATGTGTTGTGACCCTCTGGAATAATTTTTACAAAGGTCAAGAGGTATAGGAGATATAAGTAAAAACGTGCGGCTGGTCGCTAAGAAATTCAGAATTGTCACTACAACTTCTTAATTCAATATCTCCTAAACGGTACGTCGAAATGTCAAGTGTATAATACCCCATAGAAACAGTTTTGCAAAATAAAGGTGTTGTTTGACTTATTGACACAAACGCGGGGCTGATTGGTAAAGCTACTCAAGACTGCAACACAAGCTTCAAAATTCAATAACTCTTACAAAAATTATAAAATTTGAACACAAGATTGATATATATGTGTACAATACCCATCTAAAATAGTTTTACAAAATATCAATCCAAGCTACACTTATTGAGGTAAACGTGCACTGCTGTCTGTAAAATTCAGGATGAGCAAAGTGACAAATGGATGTCTTCGAATCCTACTCGAGTTCAATCATCAAATCCAATCTATCTAGAACATGAAATAGCCTTTGGCCTCAATTAAATTCCAAAACAAAAGTAACATCCCATCAAGTTCAAGTGTGCATCACGTAGACACATTTTTATTAACTAAATGCAGCTAAAATCTTCATTGGGTGCAATTGTAATGTTAGTTTAGTTGAAGGACTAAGAGGCAAATGGTTGTTGATTTTGTTAAGAATCGAATGAGAGAAAATCGTTCCCAATTCTAAGAACCCTAGATTTCTTCATTTATTCACATGGTATCAGAGCTCCGATCGATCCTTCCGGCAGCTATTTTTCTAATCTTCCATGGCGGCGGCGTCTTCTCCGGCGCCAATTTCCTCTAATCTCCAGTTCTTCATCACAAATGTTCACCATCTCGTTCCAATCAAACTCGATTCTCGGAACTATGGTGTGTGGAAGCTTCATTGTGAAAGTGCTCTCGCTGCCAGTTCGTTTCTTCATCGGCTTCAACATTTCTCTCCACGGGATCTGTATCTTCTCTCCGACGAAGGTATTCGAACAACTAATCCTCTCTATCGGTCCTGGTTAATTGAAGATTCATACATTTGAAGCTGTCTTTTGTTAACTCTGAGCGCATCTGTTCTAGTTCAAGTTAAGGAAGTTTCTGGAGGATAAGTTTACTCGTCTCAAATCTACTGATGTGTATAATTTGAGGTGTAAATTGCATAATCTTAAAAAATATAGCACGCAGTTTGTGAAAGATTTTCTTGCTAAGATTTGAACTATTGCTGATCAATTAGGTATTGTTGGTTCACCTGTTAATCATGTCGATTTGGTGTTCTATTCTCTTCAAGGATTGCCTTCTGGGTTCAATTTTATCAAGCCATTTATTAGAAACCTTCCTCTTACTTTTGATATCGAAGAAGTGCACACGCGGATCTAATCTGAAGCAGTGCATGTGGATATTGAACACAAAGCTTTGTTATCTTCTAATGCTACTTCTTCTCCTTCTGGTTTTCATGGTCAACCTCAAGCAACTTATGTACAAAAGTCATATAAGCACAAGTGGTCTCAAGACCAGTCTTACAACAAGTTCAGTGGTCCAAAACCACAGTATAATTCTACTAAGCCTTTCTCACATGGCTCTGGCTCTGCTCCAAGACCAGTTGTCACAGATGTTGCTTGTCAAATCTGCACTAAAACTGGTCACACTGCAGCAACGTGCTGGCACAGATACAAAAAAAAATTTCAACCAAAAGCTTTCATGGAACGAGGTCCAAAGCCACAGTGGATTCTTGATTCTGGTGCATCTACTCATCTCACCAATGATGTGTCTCATCTTAACAGATCACATGATGCTCACTCTACTCCATATTCATCAATGGTCTTGGTAAAGGGCTCTCACACCAATGCACTTTCTTATGGAGATGGACTCTTACCTACTCCACAGGGTACATTTCTTCTCAACAATCTTCTTCATGTCCCTACTTTAGCTTACAACCTTGTCTCAGTTTAAAAGCTTGCTCAAGATAATAATTGTCTTGTAATATTTGATGCTTCTTTTCTGGTGATACAGGACAAGGTTACCAAGAAGGTTATGTACCAGGGCCAGGATACCAATGGTCTACCTCAACTTTGCTCTCTTCTCCCGCCCACACACTTCTTCTCAATTTGCTTATTCAGTAGCCTTCTCTACAAAACCATCACTTGCATCGACTCATCTCAAGTGTCATGCCAGACTTGGTCACCCAAGTGATGCTATATCTCAAGCCTTGTCCAAAAACAGTCATCTCCATTGTGTTCTTGACACTCATTTCTCCTCTTGTTCTCTAGCTAAAATAAAGAAGCTCCCATTTACTTCTTCACCTTCTTTCAGGTCTTCTAGTGCTCTTATGCTTCTTCATCTTGATGTCAGGGGTCCAGCACCTGTTATTTCTCACTCAGGTTTCAGATACTATCTTCTAATTGTTGATGACTACATCAGATTCTCTTGGTGCTTTCCATTATCTCTAAAGTCATATGTGTCTGCTGTCTTCAAGAACTTTGTCACACGTATTGAGAATCAGCTGTCTACCACTGTTAAGGCTATTAAACCAGTTGGAGTAGGGGATTTTTGTAATAGAGTTCTCACTGCTTATCTTCTTAGCAAGGGTA
The DNA here is from genome assembly GCA_023055425.1 of Linanthus parryae. Classification (NCBI taxonomy): domain Eukaryota; kingdom Viridiplantae; phylum Streptophyta; class Magnoliopsida; order Ericales; family Polemoniaceae; genus Linanthus; species Linanthus parryae. The sequence goes on from JALGPY010000014.1 coordinate 12,236,582, forward strand.
TTCAGCATCATGTAACTTGCCCTTACACTCCACAACACAATGGAGTTGTAGAGAGAAAGCACATGCATATTGTAGAGACTCTTCGTGCTCTGCTTGGTCACTCTTCTGTACCTATAAAGTATTGGATTGAAGCTCTTCTCACATCAGTTTATCTTATCAATAAAATGCCTTTGTCCACTCTTAATTTTGTTTCACCTCATGCAATTTTATTCAACACAGCTCCTAATCTTGCTCATACTAGAGTTTTTGGGTGTTTGTGTTACCCTTGGTTAAAACCCTACATCTCTACAAATTTGGACAACAAGAGAATTGCTTGTGTGTTTTTGGGATACAACACTCCTTGTGGATACAAGAGTTTGGATCCCATAACTGGAAACATTTATCTCTCTAGGCATGTAGTCTTTGAAGATAATCTGTTTCCTTTTGAAACAACAGCTGTGACTTCAGAGCTTACTCACTCTTCTAAGGCAGCCTTTCATGATTTACAAGAAGTGTCTACTACTGTCTCCTCTCTTGGCAGTTCGGTTCCTTCTTCTGTGGCATCTCCTACATTACCTTCTTCTCCGGCATCTCCTGCACCTTCTATCGGCTGTGCACATGGTTCTTCTCAACATAGTTCAGATCAAAGTGATGCTTCACCACTCAGCTCTACTTCTGCAACTCCTCATGTGACATTATCTCCTGCTTCACCTAGCAGTTCAGTTGTGGAGCCTGCATCTTTACCTAATGTCTCATCTTCTCATCCAATGATTACAATGCAACAACCCCCTTTATCCGGCTCGGGACGAGACCGGGAGGGCGATGCTTAATAGAATTGGCGGAGATCAAAAACAATATAATCCACAACACATATTTATAACATTAAACAACTATATTAAACTTTAAGTCTTACACACTAGCTGATTACTATTTACACACTAATTAACTAACATTGCTATATCAACTAATGGTGGCGTTCATATTCTAAGTGAATCTCGCGCCCCTTCTATTCTATAATTCCCCAGCTCCTAGACCTGCGGTGGGAAGAAAACAACAAGAACCGCGGTTTTTGAAAGTCAGCAAAAATACTGAGCGAGATACACCTTAGCATGTAAAAACAGGAAATACAAGATATGTTGCTGAATCACGAGTTATATAAAATAACAGTTACAGAGTATAAGTAAAACAATATCAGAGTCTGCAGTGGTGATAACCAATTATGAATGTTGCAAGAGTAAATCAACTTATTTAAATTACGATCCGTAGCACGTTTCCAACATTGGGGAAAGAAGTTCATTATATCGCGCTGTAACCCGGGTAGACCAGACACAAAGTAACAGATGGTACTGGTGTATAGGGGGTGTAAGAACCCAAACCTCTCTACCAAGCGTTATGGATCGCATCCTGCGTCCCGGCCATCGTGACCACATCAGACATTCTAGACCTTAAGTGTTGCAACACCCTCCTAAGAGCGTCAATCAAAGAAGTGGTATCTAGAAGCAGTACTCCATCCTACGGCGAAAGGAGTCGGGGGCACACAGAGTCCCGCATTTTAGGGGCTAAAACCCAAGGGATCGAAACCCGAGATAAGTAACATAACTGGTTCCGGTACAGGCAAATTCTTCCACTTCACATTATTAACGGATTATTATTTATCGTGTGACCATTTCAAATCAATCATTTCAAAACGTAAACAAACTCAATTAAAGCACGTGATCACAAAAAAAACATTTTGAGAGAACACATAAAATCATGTTTTGACACGAAGGAAGTAAGGAACACGAGGCTAAGCATGTAATCTCACCTTACACTGAGATAGCGATTCATAATCTTCACGGGTAGTTGAAGTAGCCTATGTATACGAATCAGTCGCCTTACACTGAGATAGCGATTCATAATCTTCACGGGTAGTTGAAGTAGCCTATGTATACGAATCAGTCGCAAGGCCTTGAAGAGCTTAAATAATGAATAATGTGAAGGAAATGGCTCCCCCCATGCATAGTGTGACCTTGGGCTTGAGTTTTTCATGAATTTGAAGGTGAAAAATAAAGTTTTTGAGGTGTTTTTGTGAGGTCAAAACTCCAATCCGGGAATGGAGGTTTTGGAGAGAGAATGGAGCTACTTTAGTGTTCTTCAATGGAGAAAAAGAGTGAAGAATAAGAGATGATAATGAAGCATAGATAGTAGGAGGTTGTGTGGGAGTTGTTGAATGATGGGTGTGAGTATATAGTGTGTAGGTGTGTGTACAATCACATACATTATATTACTACAGTTGACTTAGATAGTGGGTAAGGGACTTGGATAAATTACAATTCTCCCTAGAAGTTGATTGAGATAGAAATGGAAGAAGCCAAAAGTTGAGGGGTAAAAAAATAAATTCCCAATTACTAGCTAACACATAAAAAAAAAAAAAATAATACCAAATAATTCCAAATAAAATACTATGTATTTAAATGTCAAAATGCACATTTAGAAAACTAAAGAAAATAAGTCAAGATCAAGCTTGACATAGTAATAGTTCATTTTTTTTTGAAACTCAAGTATTTATTTTACCGAAATTACAAAATAACCATTAGCTAAAATACGGGGTATTACATACAAGGTCTAAGAAGGGCATTGTCAAACCCATTCCTATTTTTTTTTCTTCCAGTTCATGAACCAGCCACTATTACTGAAGCTAAGAATGATCATTTATTGTATAAAGTTATGTGTGAAGAGTATCAGGCTCTTCAAACTCAACAACTTGGGATTTGGTCTCTCCCCCTCGTGATAGAAACATAGTTGGCTATAAATTGGTGTTTAAACTGGAGAAGAATTCTGATGGCTCTATTGCTAGATATAAAGCCAGGCTTGTAGCCAAGGGCTTTAGTCAACAAGAAGGGTTAGACTACACTGACACTTTTAGTCCAGTTGTGAAGCAACAGACTATCAAATTGGTCTTAACCCTTGCTAATCATTTTGGTTGGCCTTTAAGACAATTTGATGTCAATAATGCCTTCCTTCATGGGCCTTTGACAGAGACTGTATTCATGAAGCAGCCACCAGGGTTTGAAGACTCTTCTCATCCTCATTTTGTGTGTTCTCTTAAGAAAGCTTTGTATGACCTCAAGCAGGCCCCTAGAGCTTGGTATCAGCTCTTACACAAGTTTTTTTCTCAATCAAGTTTTTCAAACATCTCCTACTGATGCAAGTCTCTTCTACAGACACAATACTCAAGGTGTGGTCATTCAACTTGTTTATGTTGATGAACTTATTGTTACTGGGAGTGATGTATCCTTTATTCAGACTTTGGTGACAATAATGAATCAAGAATTTTCTATCAAAGATCTTGGTGCTCTGGCTTACTTTCTGGGTATTTCTTATCAGTCTACAGCTTCAGGGTTTGTGTTGTCTCAAACCAAATATGTAGCTGAAATTCTGGTTAAAACCGGTTTTGTTGATTGTAAAGTGTGGCTACTCATATGGCTCTCAAGAAGGATGTGTCTCAAGATCTCTATCCTCTGTCTGAATCTGAATTGCTTATGTATAGAAGCACTGTGGGCTCTCTTCAGTATTTGACTGTTACGAGGCCATATTTAGCCTTTGCAATGAATCATGCTTGTCAAAAGTTGCATAATTATACCATAAACGATATGAAAATTCTACATAGAATTCTCAGGTATGTGAAAGGCACATTACATTACAATTTATCTTTTCAACGAGGTCAGTTAGATTTGGTGGGCTACTATGACAGTGACTGGGCTGGAGATGCTTTAGACAGAAAATCAGTCACTGGTATTTGTGTTTTTCTTGGCAAAAATATTCTATCTTGGTCTTCCAAGAAACAGACTACTGTTCAAGATCTTCTACTGAAGCTAAGTTTAGAGCTCTAGCTGCACCTGAAAAATGAAGGAGTGAGCAAACCAATGCCTTGTAGAAGTAATAGTTTGAGATAATTAATTTGACATGTCATGAAATGCAATTCACCGAAAGTACTCCACGAAATCAAAGAGTCACACATCCTACTTTACACTACAAGCGTAGACACAGTTCACATATATGACACCTTATGTTTTCTTATCAACTCATAACCATGTAACACTCAAATCGCCACCGATGGTGTACGTACTAGCCAACACATGGCTCTGCTGGCGACTGCACACAGCGTGTCTTGTTCAACTTAGCCAACACATGGCTCTACCGTGACCAAATCACGTAATACCCCCCATAGGCTCTGCCCTATTTACGGGTACTACCCGATGGAATGAGTTACCTCATGCGCAGGTTTCTGGTCTTTCACCGCGGAGCTGTTCAAGCCCAACTTAATTCTCAGCCGTACCCAACCGGTATCATCATTAACAACTTCTCACTCGCTAATTCTAGGATTTATAACCCATTACAGTAATTCGATTCACCCACGACCACAATTACTACCGCAATCACATGTAATTCACATATTGAAGTCCAATCCATATTCAACCAATACGATGAAAAATTCATACTTATAAAGTCATACGATAAGAGCACAAGAAGATCAATTAACAAAACCATTGATCACATAGAACACACGTAGTGCATCATACATCATAACAAGTAAATTAACAATCAAAACAAAAACTCCTACCTCACGAAATGGATTTCGATCAAGAACCTCCAAGATTAGAATCCCCAAGTAATGACTGCCTCTTGGAGTAAGGATCTGTTTCTTCCCCCTTCACCGCGCCTAAAATCCCTTTCTTGACTTCCGATTGAGAGCTTGGATGCTAGGGTTTAGTATTCTCCTTCAGTGCATCGTGTGTGAGAGAATGGGGATGGGAGAGTGAAGAAAATATGTGAAAAACAAAGCTAAACCCGTTTCTCTGATGTATCAGGTATAGAACTTTGTGTTTAAGTTACTTTCAGCCCCCTAACTGTGTCTAAAATACACCTAGGCCCCCATGCATATAAAGTTATGTAGTTCTTGCATTTTTGACCCCAAAATCTTCATATCGTGCTCTGAAACCCTTGCCACTTTATAATTTTAGACTACTCAATTCATCTTACCTAAAATCACATTAATATACAAGCAAAACATTCATTCAAATCATCATATAACACATAGGCATCACATATAACTACTTAATGATGATAAATTGATAATAACTATGAATAAAACTCGATTTATAAAAAAAGTTTCCGGTCACTACAATACAGGGGATCTAAGGTCAGCAAGGAAAAAACATGTAAAATACATGATGAAAAACCTAAATAAAAACAAAGCAACCAAACAAGTCTCAAAATTGTTGGAATCCAGGAACAGAGGATGAAACTAGGTCGGTTGTTGAGGCGGCAACTGCGGAGACTCCTCGGAAAGGTTGACGAGCTGAACACCGGTGGAGTTGGTATGGTGGTGGAGATATTCGGTGAGGCGGTGGAATATGAGGAAGTCGTCGGTGCATGGCCTCGGAAAGGACGACAACGACGATGAAGGAAACCCAGCGGTGAAACTCCCTTTGCCACATCGCCATGGACCACGAAGGTCTGCAAATCGAACAGTGAAGGACAGGCGACGATAGATGAGAAGAATAAAGAACCACCCCTTGTCGGCGACGACGATTGGAGGGGAAGCGGTGAGAAATCAATATGTGGTGAAGACGTCGGAGTACCTTGAAGAACTTGGCGGAAAAACCACCGGAAACAACCTACAAAAGAGCAGATTTGGATGTTCAAAAAGAGAAAGGAGGTTTTGATCGGAAAGTCGAGCCGAGCCAACCCCTTACCAGAGGAACATCTCCACAGGAGACCAAGCAAACAGTGAAGAATCTGGTCGGCCGACGAACCACCTGACTCTCTCTCTAGAAACCTCAGTTAGGTATAACCTATTTGCAGTTTAAATTGGCTTACAATTATGTCAATGATAATATATTGTGTCCACATCGTCATTTTGAATATAGGGTAAACGTCTATAGTTGTCTCTATAAAATGTAGTTTCATCTAAGGGGTAAGGATATTTATGTCATTCCATCATTCCAAGGGTATAATGTCACAAACTAAGAGAAAGATGGAATATTCTAACCTCCATCCATTAACAGGGGTACAACATGTATTTAATCATAGTGCAGGGGTGGAAAATGTCATTTACCCTTTAATTATTTCGTGCTTAACTCATATCCAAAAATTATTAAAAGCCAACTCGACTCGAAGTAGAGATCGAGCTCAAGCTCGTTGAACTAACAAACCATCTAAGCTCGAGACGAGGTACGAGCTTGACGAACTATTCTATGAGCCAATCTTGAGCTTCATTCCTTCGCTCGTGGAAGCCTTGAGCTCAAACTCTAGTTCATGTAAACTATAATTGAGGGTTTGTGTGAAAATGACTACACCGTCTTGAATTCGGATTCGTAAAGTGTTTGTGTTCTAAAACTTTTTCATAATACTTCATTAACGATTTATATGTTTAACTATAATTATACATCCTCTTTACTTGTATTAAATTAAATACAATTTATGATTAGAAGATAATTATGTTTACTAAACGAAAATAAGAAACAAAAAAATTAATTGTGTTGTAATCTTATTAGGTTAATAAGGGCATTTCTATTAACAAGAAATGATAAGCTCAATTTTCTTCATATCTTATATTGAGAGGGTAATGGTACAATTTTGAAGGGAAATGAAAGCAAAATTGGATGGGGCTTTGGTACAATTTTATCCGGTAATATATAACATGGGATAAACATTAGCGGGTATAAAACTATCCATATCCCCCTTTATCCCTTACCCAAACAAGGGGTATATAATGACACAAAGGTTGGCAACTTAAAGGGGTGAGAGTGATTTTCCCAAACTAGAAGGGGTGAACTTGTCTTTGTATCAAACCTAAGGAGGTGAAAGTGTCTTTTACCCTATTGACAAGCACACACTGTACAAGTAAAAGACACTTACACCCCCTCTAGCTTGATTGAAGGACACTTTCACCCCTTCCAGTTTGGAAAATTAAGCACACTTTCATCCCTTCAGTTAGGAAATTTGCACCTTGTATCGTGACATCGTTAGTCTAGATTTGGGATCTGTCACAAAAAATGAAGTCTTGCCCTCATATATGCAAAAGGTAAGGGTTACCCAAGGGTAATAGACTTTTTGTAGAAAATATCTTCAAAATTATTTTCAGTGGCGTACTACATCCATATACCAACAACTTTACAAAACTTGAAGTTCAGCACATTAAAGAGGTGAGTCATTTTCCAAACTAGAAGGGGCGAAAGTGTCCTTCAATCAAACTAGAGGGCGTCAAAGTGTCCTTTACCCCATAGTTTATGCTACTAAAGACCGTGAACACGCAAATGAGTGATACCTTAGTAAAAGAGTGCTTACAGTCCATGCATACAGTCACGGGTTCAAATACGATTAATGATAAGTTAATTTGGAGATTTCTTATATGACGTTTCTAATGTTCTATGTATTCGGGAATAGAGAAAAGAACTCTTGAACACAATGCATTAGTTCAAGTTCACTATGTATTAAGTCACGAGTACTAGCTCGTTATTTCGTCCAACACGTCAACAAAATACGTTGTTTTCCCTGAAAAAGAAAAAAAAAATCAACACAATATTGTTCTAAATTATAATAAACTGCTTTTATTTCTAAAATTATGTTACAATATGCAAAACAAAACAGCGTCAATAAAAGTAGAACAAGAATATGAATTACAATAAATATATACATTAAGGACGACCAATAACACCTGTAAGAACATCCAATATAGAGTATGATCATTGAGAAAATAATGTGATTACATGATTTATAAATTCGCATATAAAATGATAATAATTGAATGTCACTGAGCTAACACTCATTTGGCTGTATGTTGATTTTACGAATTTTCAACCTCAGCCACAACTGTGAGATGTATAATGTATGTTGATTTTACGAATTTTCAAACTTAGTCACAACACGTCTCTCTCTCTCTCGCTTGCCTTGTGTGTACGGATTTTGAAATGTATTACGGCATTAAATTTCTTGGTGAACGCCCCAAATCAACGATGCCGATATCGTACCACCAACTTAAAGTAAATGGGGTTAGGAATAACTTTTGATAGAAATACCAAGTTTCTCGTGAATGCTAATCAAAGCATAGCTAGCCATCATCTACTTCACCAATCAAACACTCTTCAACCATCTTCTACTTGTCTCTCTTTAATTTACTTGCCTTCCCTTTGCCCTACTCCATCAACCATCTTTCTCTCATTCTCTTTTGCGATGAATGTGGTGTTCAGAGTCAGATCAACTCACTCGTAACTCGACTAAATCCATGAAACCATGAAATTGATTCGACTAAATCTTCTTGTAATCTGAAAAATAAAAGACTATTGCCATGAAATTTGAACTTAAACCATAAAGAAAATAACAATCTGATCATAAAGTATCCCCACTAGCCCAACTCTTTGGGTTGCCTCATCCATGTTGTAGCTCAACTAGAAGTAACAAAGAGTTTGAGTGTTGCGGTGGCCAATGCTCCGACAACGTAGAGAGTTTTAGGTTTGCGACATGTTCTTAATAGGTATTAGGACAAATGACACTAAACCTTATGCAGCTTGACACTTGTGACACTAAACCTCATGCACTTTCACTTTCTTTTAAAAATTCCATGCAGGTTTTATATTAAGACAAATAGCTTCCAGTTGTTATCAGTCTAAGATTAAATTAACCGAAACCCATCACGCGCATGACCTCATGAGATGAGTATTACAGATTATCACATGACCTCACGTGATGGGTATTATAGTACATTTTGTTAATTTAATCTAATCGTATTAACGATTAGAGACTATTTGTCTCAAAATGAAATATGCAACATTTTTTTTCTTCTATAAAATTGAAAGTACTTGAAATTTAATATCGCAAATGTCGTCCTGCATACATGCTTAGTGTCGCTTGTCATAAATTTTAAAAATTTGATGGAACACGTCTATTGCAATTTACCTTGTCAACTATTCACAGGAAAGAGAAGTGGAAGACTGGGTTCAGCGATTTGGCTCGTCACGCCGCATCAAATTCCCAACTTTCAAAGATGATGACACACTCATGCATGTATACAAAACATTCATTCAACAGACTGAATCTATAGGTTTCCGTGCCCGGACCTAACGTCGTTTTTTTTAAAGTAAAACTAACTTCCAATTTGTTTGGTATTTGTTGAAAATTTAAATAATGAACTGGAAAGTAATTTGAAAAGCTAAGTCGGCTCAATGAGTGTAATTGAATGAACTTAAATGAGAAACAATTAATATCAGTTTATTGAAATGAATGGTAGACGCGAGGATATAAATTATTTAAAATGAGCTGAAAATTTATAAAATGTGAGAAGGTCTACAAAATTGTAGATGAATAATTTGTAAAAAATTCTAAGTCCAAAACGAATATTAATCCCAATTGTAAAACAATGTCATGCATAAAAGAGATGGTAGAATATAGTATTTTTGAAGGTATAACTAAAATGTCCAAAATCAGAGATTATATAACCAACATATTATTAGTCAATTCAAATTAAAACCCAACTCAAGAAAATTACGAAACGAAGGAGATCAATTTTTTCGAGATTAAAATCTCCAACCAAACATGCCCGAGAAATGAGTAAACTCCATTGTATAGATTTGATGTGTTTCCAGGTGTAACATTCATGGACAAATTAATTTTCTTAAAACTGATTGTAATTTTTGATTTTATATGTACTTTCTGTTATTTGATTTTGTTTTATCATTAAAATTTTGTTAAATATCTCTTTTTCTTGAAAATGTACTACATAAACATGACTAGTTATGATGATATATATTATACCATCTCTAATCTGTAAGAGCATCTCCCACAGTTGACATCAAATTTTACACCAAATCCTATATTTGGTGGAGAAAAATGGTTTGGCCTCCCACAGTTAACCCTCAAAAACACCATTTCACTATTTTTGGTCGAAAAATAGAGCTTTTGGTCTCCCACGGTTTTCACCAAATTTTACATCAAATAGTTATTTCACCATTTCATCAAATTTAGAGAATGGTATTTTTGGCCTCCCACAACAAATCATCAAATTTATCACCAAATCATGAATCTCATAACTATCAAAATAAAAAATATTTAATTACCAAAACAATATTACACGAAATTGTAAAATGATTAAATAACACTTCAAAAAAAAAGGAAGTAATAATGAATCGTATGTCTCTGAATTTGTTCTCACTTCAATCTTTGGGGGGTGGGGGTGGTGGGTAGGTTCAAATTTTCTTTCTAATTTTATATATTTGCATGCCATACTAAATGAAAATATGTACAAGAAGGTTACTGAAATTCTTGAAGTTTAACATCAGTGTATTATGTTCGGCCAAACCTGTTGCAACTACATTAGTTATTTTATTTTATCATCCCGCATCATGATGCTGAAAATATTATGTAACAAGCTATGGCTCAAAAGCATATTATACAAAGTGGGAGAAGAAAAACAGATGGTGTATATATTGTAAAGACGAAATGCTACACTATTATATTAGAGCATATTATTACCATGTAAGTAATGTGAAAACATGCCCTAAACACTAATTAAAAATTTGGTGTAGATTACACCAAATCCTATTTTTACCATCAAATTTGATGGTAAAAATAGGATTTGGTGATATAGGATAGGATTTGGGGGTACTGTGGGAGATGCACTTCACCATTTGACAAAAGCTACACCAAATATAGGATTTGGTGATTTGGTGTTTTTTTGGTCAACGACTGTGGGAGGCCTACAAAAAAATCACCATTTTTTTGGTGATTTGATGATTTGGTGATTTGTTGTGGGAGGCCGAAAACACCAAATTTTACTATCAAATATAGGATTTGGTGCACTGTGGGAGATGCTCTAACACATTCTGACTCCGCCTTATTTTATTTAAAATTAGAATGATATACTTCCATAGCTCGACTAATTATAATGATTATAGTCACGCACCTTGCAATATACTACTACTAACTTTCATGAAAAATAACATGAATTTGTTGGTATAATCAATCAAGTCCCAAAGTTATAGTACTAAGATTCAACGCTCTCACTGAGTCTGAGGCAAGAGACTTCCATCGAATTCGGAGGCAATAATGCTCAAATTCCCTCTCTCTCTCTATCTTCACGGGAGTTTGAAGATTGCATTTTAGAGATAAGAGACGATGTGGGACTTTTTTTGTTTAACGTGGCACACATGCAACTACTCTTTCAAGCCACGTAACCCATCAACTCCTTCCTTCTGGGTTCTCCTTTCTGGGGCCATGAAAATGCCAAAAAGCAATGGTAGTGTTTAGCTGATCTACATACATGTTGATCATGGGTTTTGGCTGGACATGAGACATATGGGATCGGATTGCCATGTGCTCATGCATGCATCACTCCAAAATTTGCCCCTCCCTATAGCTAGCTCTCTCATCATCTTTCTTATGAGAATCTAACTTCTTCTGCATGCAGATACAATTATACCACTGTTGTTTGGCAGGGGTATAATGGTCATAATTTTGGAATTATAAGCCCCAAAGCCTAAATAGTGTATTACTTCTGACTAGTAGTATAACTTACGAGAAGGTAGTATGGGTTTAGTAATTTTATTGTGAAGGGCAGGAAGGATCTAACATGCTCAGATCTACAACATGAACTAAAGCGGAATATTCATGTGTTTACCTTGTCTTCCTTAGCTCCTTAATGCAGCGGATGATCGTTGTGTTGCTTGCTTTCACGCGCCTACTCCTTGATCTTGCTCCCACCAATCGAGTGCGAATCTCGAGGACGAACACTGATTTCCACACCACGTTCCACCTCCTTGGATGAAGTTGGAGAGAGACTAGGGTTCTCTACAACTAGTATGAATCTAGACAGAGAGACTTTACTGTATTGAATAGCAATATAATATGTAGGAGGCTGCCTCCTTATATAGGCAAAACTTCTCCTAAGTTTGCACATAAACCCCTAGGGTTTGAGCCTTAGCTACTAACCCCTCTAGTTTATGTATTAGTGCAACTAACCCCATAAGGTTATGTTAATTGCATTGGGCACCCCACATGGGCGCACCAATTGCTAACATCTCCCACTCGCACAGTGGGGTTGCACAATTCATCCAGTCTCCATCAATCTCCAACTTTCTATCATCTACAAAAGAGTATTGTGTGGCCGTGGCGTGTGACCGGTGAGAGTACCTACATTTCGGGAGATCCGTACACCAAACTCGTATAGCCAGCATGGGAAGGCACCCTCTCGGGAGATCCACATACCAAACTCGTATAGCCAGCGCAGGAAGGCACCCTTAAAACATAAAACAGTGATAATGCTCTCCGTATCTCTCGTATCCCCCAGATTCCTCCGATTGTCATCTCGTGGATCATGAGCACCTGCCTTGTTCCGAAGGCCATGCTCCAATGAGTCCACATCTCCTTTATATTTTCATATCCTACATGATCCCATAAGATCTTGCAGGTGGGCCCAATGAAAGATAATAAAGAGCGATGCAACGAGAATCTTTCCTTACATACATGTGTCACTCAGATTCGGCTCCGCTGCTTTCCCAGCAGTGTCCGGAAGGCCGAATCATCCATAGCCGTAAGGTGTCACGCCAAAGTAGCACCACCGACCCGTCTCCTCATGACACAGATGTAAGTACAAAGGGTATACTGTGTCAATCATCCTTGTACGATCGACGAGGCTCACACGATGAGGAATCCCAGGGACAAATTCTACTCATCACCTCATGGTCACTCATAAGCGCGCGTTATTCAAGGGGAAATATGCGCCATAGTGTTTACACTCTGATGAGAGCGCATGTCTTATCCTTGCAAAAAAGGACCACTATGCAGATGTCTATCCGGTAGCCCTTATGGCCACCAGCCCGAGTGCTGCCATGTCACACTGTTGTGATCAATTATCAGCTCTCGCATCTGGCTTCTTCTACACAGACTATACATGGTTCGGGGTAGCAACCATGTTCGATTGGCCATAACCGATCTCAGCTTGGAACTCATTTCCAATGCGACATTTGAATCCGTCTGACAGGCTCCTAGCACTACTGATAGACTTCAAGCTCTTATCATAGGCCATATGCTCATATGAAGAAGGCATCTCATATCATATCGCAGGCTTTCAGCGCTTATCTGGATTCCGTCTCATCTTCCGCCACACCCAGACATATCCAGGATACTGCGAAGGCAGTTGCTCGTGTGAGTGAGCCAACTTAGTGTCTGTGTGACATGCTCTAAGCTAGTACAGGAAATGCAACGTATCATACACGTATCAAAATAACATGCAGCATAAATAAACAAATCCATTCCTAATATCCAATCAATCAATGTCTCATAATGTTTAATCAGTCTGACATCTAGTTCCATTTGCCTAACCCTATATTCCTAGTATGACCAACAAAAGTAGCCTTAAGAAGAGGCTTGGTCATTGGATCAGCTAACATCTGATTCGTAGGAATATGCTCTAGAGTGATATCTCCTTTAGCTACTACTTCCCTAATGAAGTGGTACTTTATCTCAATATGTTTGGCCTTGCTGTGGTATTTCGGATCTTTAGCACAAGCTATGGCCGACATACTATCACAACGAAGCGTTACTGGTCTTGGTTCGTCAACCGCTCCTAAGCTGACCAGAAATCTCTTCAGCCAAACACTCTCCTGCGCTGCCGCGGAGCAGGCAACGTATTCAGCTTCCATGGTTGATAAGGCAGTGCAAGTCTGCTTGCTACTGTGCCATGTGATGGCTCCTCCACCCAGCATGAAGACGTAGCCTGAGGTCGATTTACGTGCGTCTAGGTCCCCACCCCAGTCAGCATCACTGTAGCCAATGAGCCTTAGCTCAGAGCCTCGGTAGCTTAACACGTAATCCTTAGTCCCTTTGAGATATCGGAGAATCCTCTTAACAGCCTTCCAGTGTCCAACACCGGGATCAGACTGATATCTGCTAACTAAACCGACATCATGACATATGTCGGGCCTTGTACACATCATTGCGTACATTAAACTTCCGACAGCACTTGCATAGGGTACTTTGGCCATCTGGTCTCTCTCGTGTTGGGTCTTGGGACACATTTCAAGGCTGAGTTTCTCGCCATGTGCAATGGGAGTCTCGAATGGCTTAGAGTCCATCATCTGGAACCGTTCAAGTATCTTCTTGATGTATGTCTCTTGAGACAAGCCAAGAAGTCTCTTAGAGCGGTTCCTTAGGATCTTTATCCCAAGGATGTAACTCGCTTCTCCAATATCCTTCATTGAAAAACGAGAGGATAACCACCCTTTGGTAGTTCCGAGCATTCCTTTATCATTGCTGGCTAGTAGTATGTCATCTACATATAATGACAGTATCATGAACTTCTTTCCGGAACGTCTGACATACACACAGTGGTCTTCATCTACCATTGTGAAGCCATATGCCACAATGTCTTGATGAAACTTCAAATACCACTGTCTTGAGGACTGCTTCAGTCCATATATGGACTTAATCAGTTTGCACACTTTGTGCTCTTGACCTTTCTTCTCAAAACCTTCCGGTTGAGCCATATAGATCTCCTCATCCAGTTCTCCATTGAGAAATGCAGTCTTAACATCCATTTGATGTAGTTCCAAGTCCATGCTAGCCACTATTGCAAGTATAAGACGAATGGAGGCAATTCTCACAACCGGTGAGAACGTCTCCTCGTAATCCACACCCTGTTGTTGGGTGTAGCCTTTCGCCACTAGCCGGGCCTTATGCCTCTCAACGCTTCCGTCTGCCTTCCTTTTGACCTTGAAAACCCATTTGTTTCCAATGGCCCTACGTCCAGGAGGCAAGTCAACTAGATCCCAAACATGATTGGTTTTCATTGACTCCAGTTCTTCTTGTAAAGCAATGTTCCATTCTTTCTTGTCAGGGGATGAGAGAGCTTCAGACAACGTCCTAGGTTCATCATCTTCTTGCGTGGTGACCATCATGGCCTCCCCTTCGATGTCAAATCGTCGACGGGGTACGCTCCCACGAGCGCTCCTACGCAAAGAGGGTTCTTCTTCAGCTTCATCATCATATATGATGGGCTGCTCACTAGGCAAGTCACTCCCACTGTTCTGAAGATCCATAGGGACTGTTCCCTGTAGGTCTGTAGAGAACTGAGTGTCATCCAGTGGTTCCTCTTCTTCGTAGAGAATACCATCTCCACGTGCTTCTCCCTGACTAGGAAAATCTCTCTCGAGAAATTCTACATCTCGCGATTCCATCTTTGTTAGACTACCATCCGGCTGTTGCGCTATGAATACGTAACCCTTAGAGTGCTCAGAGTACCGTATGAAGATGCACTTCTTTCCTCTAGCACCCAATTTCCCATGAACATGGGAGACGTTACGTACATAGGCGGCCGACCCCCATGGCCTAAGGTGACCCAATTCGGGTTGCCTTTTGGTCCACATCTCGTAAGGGGTTGTGGCTACAGACTTGGTGGGCACACGGTTCAGTATGTATGTGGCAGTCATCAATGCATCTCCCCAATAGGAGATAGGCAGATTCGCATTTGCCATCATACTACGAACCATCTCTAACAGTGTTCTATTCCTTCTTTCCGCTACACCATTTTGCTGCGGTGTGAAGGGAATAGTCAACTGCCTCACTATTCCTTTAGTCTCACAGAGCTCCTTAAATTGCTCAGATAGATATTCACGCCCTCGATCTGTCCTAAGAGCCTTAACTCTTTTGTCCAGTTGGTTCTCTACCTCTTGTAGAAATTTTCTGAAGCACCCTAGCGCTTCAGATTTATGTGCCATCAAATACACATAACCAAAACGAGTGTGATCATCTATGAATGTGATGAAATAGCGAGCACCATTTCTAGCTCTAACATTCAATGGACCGCAAACATCAGAATGAATAAGTTGTAAAGGCTCAGTAGCTCTTACTGCTTTACCGAATGGTTTGCGTTTAGCTTTTCCTGCAAGACAAGACTCACATACAGGTAATGATATCTTGGGCATATCTCCAAGTAGGCCTGCCTTAGCCAGCCTATTCATCTGTCCTGTCCTATATGTCCCAATCTAGCATGCCATCTAGTGGCATCATCATCACTAGAAGATGTAATATATGAACGAGAATCATAAACATCATCAATGCTAGAACCAACAATGTCTAAATAAAATAAACCACGAGAAATATAACCAGTATCAAAACATGAGTTGCCAACAAACAGTTTGGCAAAACCACCCTCAAAAACAAGTCTAAAATCCAAATCCTAAAGAGTCTAGAAACGGAAATCAAAGTTCTTGCGTGCACTATGAGCGTATAAGACGTCATGTAGGATGAGCTCCAGCTTCATCTTCATGTGCATCCTTCTACTGCCCGTTTGTCATTCCCCATAATCCGTGCACGCGCCTCGATCACATGCTCAGGCGTCCTTTTGCACCTGAATCCAATACCCACTCATTAGCGGAATTAGAAATGAAAAACTTGACTTATAACATAACAGTCAGAGTTTGGATTATGGTATACCTTTGGCTCGGTGCAATCACGAGCAAAGTGACCCTTCTTCTGGCAGTTGAAGCACAAGACCCTTGCCAAGTTTCTAACCCTTCGGCTCTTCTTCCCACCAGCGCCTTTGTTGATCTTGGGTTTAGGGCCCCCAACGGATTTCCCTTTACCCTTGTCTTTCTTATCTGCTTTCTTCCAATTCTTGCGTGGCTTGTCCGCTTTAGAATTTGGAGTCTCCGCCACCATCACCTCACCATTGGACTTGGCGGCCTCAATCCGCTCATATTCCAACAGCAGGTGACGCTTGACATCTTCAAGCGTCTTGACATCCGCATTATGGGTCATGTCTCGCTTCATGTGATCCCATGAGCGTGGCAGAGAGCGTAGTACCGCTTGTACTTGCTCTTCATCAGATAAGTTACGACCGGCTGCAATCAGCTCTCTGATCATGAAGGCCATAGCCCTCAAATGCTGAGTCATTGTATGCTCAGGCTTCATGCGATATGAGTCGAACCTCATTCTCAAGACTCGCAGCTTGGTGATGGAAGTGGATCCATACTTGCTCTTGATCGATTCCCACATCTCCTTTGCTGTGGCAGAATTTTCGAACTCCCTGATGAGGTCATCTTCCATCATACATAGAAGATTGTAACAGGCCTTCCTATCCGCTGCTTCCCACTTATGAAAAGCAGCTAGGTCCCGCTCATGTTCCACAAGCGGTCGGGCCTCATTCATCACGGGTTCGACCCTTTCTGTCTGGAGATGTTCGGACAAATCTATGTCTAACATGTAGTACATAGCACGACGGCTCCACATATCGTAGTTGTCCCCATTAAGCTTAACAGCTTTAGCAGAATCGGCAATGAGACTAGATGATTTCGACATTACTGAAAATATGAGACATAGTGGATATTAGTTACTAGCTTTGTTTTAGCTCCTAAGTAACATGTGACATCGATTAATCTCAATAGTTCCTCACAAGGACTCCACCAAAACCTAGCGTATATCCTAGGAATCAAATCTCATCACTTGTGATTTCCTACCAATTTTAATCATGTCATCATGTGAGCTCTTTTGTTTTAGTTCTTTAGCATGCGAGGTTAAACATACATATCCAATCACACGCAGTTATAACATAAAACAAGCATAAGCATAAATAAATATGCAATGGATGTGGCCCCTAAGGTGCACTCCCACTATTGAGAGCACTTCTTGAGCAAGTCCTGAACTCCATCTCACGCCATCTCGCCTACTTGAGGACTCCAAGCTTGAGGCTCCATTAGACCGTCTAATTGCTCCATGCACCTTGCGCCATAACTTTTGGTTTGGCCACCTCTCTTGAAGCTTCAATCTTCAATCTCTACTAACTATCTTATTTCTAATAAGAAGTAACCTCATAGAGGCGAGTGGATGAGAAGAGAAGACACTAGAGTATAGAGAGGCACGACACGCAGGCCGTATTTTGATTACATATTCAAAAACCAAAACCAAAACCAAAATATAAAACATCTATGCCACATCCATGCACCAAACACATCCATTCAACCCACAACAGCATGTATAATAACATAATAAACATACTGGAATTTTCTGGAAATTTCCGGAATTAAGCAATAATTACTGGAAATTAATAAGCAATAATCTAATCAACTAAAAAGATCGAAAATTGCTCCCTACCACTTAGGATCTCACCACCTATGGCAAAACGTAGGGAAAATTGACCTAAGTCTCCAGAAAAAATTTGGGCTCAAAACAGTGTGTTTAAGGTCGTCAAACTGCCTCGGGAAGTGTGCTAAACACTAATTAATTAATCTGGAAATTACTAAAATTTTCCGTCACTCCAAAAATTATGAAAAAATACCCACAAAATAGGAAATTTAATTTGGAGTCCCTAGGAAAAAACCGGACGAAAAATGACGGCGGGAGGAGGCCGCACGCGCCCTCACGCGCCGCCGCGCGTGGGCGCGTCCGCCTCCGCCACGCGCTGACGTCGGCCATGTGCCACGTCAGCATGCCACGTGGCATGCCACGTCAGCACCTATGCTGACGTCATCGTCACGTCAGCCGCCACGTCATCGCCACGTCAGCCGACACGTGGCTGCCACGTCATCGCCACGTCAGCCGCTTGCTGACGTGGCACCGCCACGTCATCTGCCACGTCAGCCTAGGGCCACGTCAGCAGCCGCCGCCAGCCCTTGGGCGCGTGCGGCGCGTGGCGGCGCGTGGCGCGCGTGGGGGCGGCGTCGGTGGCGCGTGAAGCCCACGCGCCGCCTTCCCGTGCTCTGATCGCGACGAAAAAAATTTTCCCGTGATCGTCTCTTCGTCCTGATCCCGATTATGTGGTCAAAATCCAATTTTAACAAGTTTTTGAAAACCGTGTTCTAATTATTGGATCTAGCAGTCCAGATTAATACAGTTCCGAAACTTTGAAAATTCATAACTAATTCACCGTAAATCCAAAAAATATAAAATTTATATATCTGGAATCCTCGTGAAAAACCCTACCTAACCATATAGGTTTCGTCTACTGGTTATGAAATTTCAGAAACGCGATTTTTAAAACAGGTTCGGGAACGCTTATCGAGGCACGAAAAGTAAGCCTATGGCTCTGATACCAATGAAGGGCAGGAAGGATCTAACATGCTCAGATCTACAACATGAACTAAAGCGGAATATTCATGTGTTTACCTTGTCTTCCTTAGCTCCTTAATGCAGCGGATGATCGTTGTGTTGCTTGCTTTCACGCGCCTACTCCTTGATCTTGCTCCCACCAATCGAGTGCGAATCTCGAGGACGAACACTGATTTCCACACCACGTTCCACCTCCTTGGATGAAGTTGGAGAGAGACTAGGGTTCTCTACAACTAGTATGAATCTAGACAGAGAGACTTTACTGTATTGAATAGCAATATAATATGTAGGAGGCTGCCTCCTTATATAGGCAAAACTTCTCCTAAGTTTGCACATAAACCCCTAGGGTTTGAGCCTTAGCTACTAACCCCTCTAGTTTATGTATTAGTGCAACTAACCCCATAAGGTTATGTTAATTGCATTGGGCACCCCACATGGGCGCACCAATTGCTAACATATTGAGCTCTGTTAAAATGATTCCCTTGTTGTTTGAAGTTCTCGTTATACTTGGTTAAAATGATGTTTCACGTACCTCAGTCCTGGCAACGGTTCATGTACCTTTAATTCATTGACGACATTATCTTTTCTCAACTAAATGTGCAGAAACATAATGAATATAACATCAATACGACATTTAGAGGCATAAATTTAATTTATTCAACCATTAGGACAAGTTAAAAATAAAAAAGTAACCAAAATAATACTAAAATATTAAAGAGTGTGAGAGGAGAAAATAGGAGGAAAAACACATACCAGTGGAGGAAAAATAGTGTATGATTGTCCAAGCAATGGTAGGTTTTAAAGACATGCATGAAGGGTATAATCGTCATAAAATTTGGTGGCATCATCCGCAATATGTGAATGTTCTAAAGGATAGAAGGGACGAATAACATTCAGAAGGGCATAAGGGGCATGAAAAATACACAATCTTGTACCAGTCTGTCATGTCTTTTTGTTCCTAGTTTTATTTTTGTCACTATTCACTGGGTTACTTTGACCCGGTGATTTGAATAGCAAATCGATATAATTTTTTGATAATTTTTTATGGTGTTGTAGAGTAAAAGTTGTTCTATAATATGGTGAAAAAATTATCAAAAAATCGTATTATTTTGCTATCCAAATCACCCGGTCAAAGTGACCCAGATACGAGTTAAAAACGTCAAAAGGGAACAAAGAGACGGGACAGACTGGTATACCCCACTGCCACCTCAACCCCAGTTAACTCATGGAGGGGTATCCATTGTAATTATTTTGACAAAAAATAGGGGTGCCACATGTTATTTCGTGAACAATGAGGGTGATATCTGCCTTTTTGCCAAAACACAGGAGTATAAAGTGTAAATTACCCACAAAACATGAAGTTTAAAAAAGGGACAAATAACAAATCTCAACACACCTCCTCACGCACAGAGTGCTAAATAGACAGACACGACATATACTTAAGGGTGATATGTGGTTATACATTATAATTATCTCTGCCCCCTGATCATCGTTGTTTCTCAGCTCCAACCGTCTACCTCCATTTTGGTTGGCACGTCTCTTTACTGTTGAGAATCGTTGTTTGTCCCACATCGTGAATCAGTTTAATGTATCATTTGCACAGTTAATATGATTGTGAAGTGGTGCATGCATGCAGCGTTTGCGTTTGTTGTGCTGTGCCATTTTTGTTACACATATTTCATTCTCTAAAACTCTCAATTTACCCCTTTCGGTTGCAAAATTCATTACAAACAAACTGTAACCGTGACAACCGACACCATCGTTCGGAACGTGATAACTAATTTCAGATATATTTCAGTTTCACCAAAGTAAAAATATGTAAACTATAATCAAACTGCTAGGTACTATGCGTTGCGGCAGAAGAAGCTCTTAAAGCATTGCGCCAACTGCTCTATAACTTATCATAAGATTCGCATTAAAAAAGTGGCTCTGAAATGGAAAAGTATTTCACAGCTCTTGAAAATTGGTGTCAACTTTAAAGACACTTGTAGTTCTGATGCTAAATAGAGCGACTTCGAAAGTAATAAATAATTTCCACCAAGAAGAAGCTATAATGGGAGAGGGATTGGGAGCGCAAGATATGTGGCTAGCTAGTAGTGCATTCAGATTGGAGTATTATTAAGGAGAGCAGAAAATCATGAGATGGGACAAGCCTAGCTCTAACATTAATGGTTTTTGGTTGTATCTCTCGTGAAATGTACTAATTACACTGCATAAATTACAAACATACATGCATTTGTAGTCAAAGTTATCGCTCTCCCGCTCAGATAATAATGGAGGAGGTAAAGTGCAGGATATATCTATGCTCACTGTAGTATACTATCGTTGTTTCGCCTGAAACTAGATTTTTTCACCATTCACCAACACTTTGATCCGGTTAATTGATAAAATGATGTAAAAATTGGTAATCTTGTCATGGTGTTGTGGATTTATTATCGTTTTGCTATTCAAATTATCAAATCAAAATGACATAGTTAGATGTGAAGAAAAGTCTGCCGGGAAGTTTCAGGCGAAATAGAGATAGTATAACTTATCAACTGATCATCTCGGCTCATCTTATTGACCGAGTTATTTGAAAGAAATTTTTGCTCAAATTCAAATAATCTACTTAGAACACGAGTCGATCATCCACCCACCCGATCATCAGCGTGACAGTTATCATATCACTCATGCTGTTTGCCCGTTACGTTATCCCCCAAAGACACTTTAATTCTCAACTTTTGCTATGGAGAAAACTTGCACCCCACTCTCCTGATCACCACCGCACACACGACAACCACCATAGCACTCATGCAATTTGTCAATTGCGCCATGCTTTGGGGCTACATGCATACATTTCTTATTATGACATGGGAACTCGCGCCCGATCCTGCGAATGCACACGAGATAAACACGCGCTCTAGTTCAATAGTCTAAGAATTGCGCTAGAAAGGCAACCGACCTGAGAAAATAGGACTGACATGCTCACATAATTCTCTCAAATTTTGAAATTTGAACTCCACTAGAGTGAGAGAGAGAGTGTGTAGGAGCTCAATCTCACTCTCACATTAAATGTAAAGGGTGTGCTCCAAGTAGAGGTTAGAAACAAGAGGCTGCAATTGACAGGTCTCTGTGCTTGTTGTTCACTTGTTCTGGGTCTTTAAAGACTCAAAATCCCACAGTCGTCCTGAACAGCACAATCTCATTGCAGGCATACAAAGAGAATATGTCTATAAACACTGCTTGATCACGATTAGTAACTCTTGAAATCAATGTTTTGTTTATGAGATGATGGGACGTTCGTTAGTTACCAACTTGGGCTGATTCAGAAATATGTTATATTAAGAAACCCTAGATTGGGCCCAAATCAAAATGGTAATAAAATCGACACCCTTGTTATTATTTGCTATGTTGGTTTTCTCTCTCTTTTTTTTTTTCATACAAATTGTAAGAGGAGAGACAAGTGAACCCCATATTTTATGCTAGTGTAAGAATCACTACCCTAAATAAATTCAAAGTTCAACTAACGCGTCAATTTGTTACTCTTTACTTCATGATAGTTAGCAGTTTAAAGTTCGCATCCAATAAATCCTAAATAAGGAAATGAATAATAATAGCAATGTTCTCAAATATATATATATATATATATATATTTACTTTTTATACACGGTTTCTAAATTCTTTCTGTTAGCTTGTAATTAGATCTATTGTATGGGGCTTAAATAATTAGATCTATTGTATTGTTTAGAGGCCTTCTCTTATTTAGGCTTGCTGGGTTAGTTCCCTTATGCGGCTTAGGTTTGTAATCATGGTTGCTTATAATTAATATAATGCTCTTTTGTTTTCGCCAAAAAAAAAAAAAAAAATCATCACAAGTAAAAGGACATGTAGAAAGGTAAAAGTGCAATTTCCATTACACAAGGAATTAATCAAGGTTGAGTATATAAATGTTGAAATTGTGGAATTACACAAGGAATTAATCAAGATTGAGTATATAAATGTGGAAATTCCGAGAAAAATATTTAAACGCCATGGACATTGGAAAATCTGAAAAGAAACCCTTCACGCAACTCGCACCGAGTCCAACGTTAAAATTTAAACGAAGGGATAGTGTTGCATGCAACGAAAAATATATCACTCGATCATATTGTCGTCGACGTCCATGAAGACGCGACCCTCATTCACTTTACCTTCCAGCATTCTCTCAGCTAACTTATCTTCGATAAGCCTAGTTACTGCCCTTCTCATTGCCCTCGCTCCGTACAGAGGATTATACCCTTCTTCAAGTATTTTCTGCTTAAGATTTTCAGATACTACAAGGCACATCTTCTTTTCCTTGAGCCTTGCATTCACTTCTTCAATCATCCCCTCCAAAATCACTTCAATCTCCGAGTGCCCTAGCTTCTTAAACACCACCACTTCATGTATCCGGTTCAAAAACTCCGGCTTGAACACCTTCTTCAGCTCTTCTCCCACTTTCTCCTTAACACTATCATCAGATGATTCTTCACTTAAATGCCCTCCGACGTTTGAAGTCATGATGATGATCGTGTTCTTGAAGTCAACTGTTTTACCTTTGCCATCGGTTAGCCTTCCATCATCCAGAATCTGAAGGAACGCATTATAAACATCAGGGTGAGCCTTTTCAATCTCATCAAAGAGGATCAGATTGTGGGGCCTACGCCTGACCGCCTCGGTCAGCTGCCCGCCCTCATCGTGACTGACATAGCCCGGCGGCGACCCAAAAAGCTTCGAAACAGCGTGTCTCTCCATGTACTCACTCATATCAAGCCTAACCATTGCTTCTTTGGACCCAAAATACTCAACGGCCAGCAACTTGGCTAATTCTGTCTTCCCCACGCCGGTGGGACCCACGAAAAAGAAGCTCGCGATCGGACGGTTGGGATTACGTATCCCGACGCTGGCGCGGCGGATTGCGCGGCTGACCGCTCCGACCGCCTCCTCCTGCCCAATGATGTGTCGACTGAACACTTGTTCCATTTTGAGAAGGCGTGTAGTTTCCTCTTTATTTGCAAGCTTTTCCACCGAGATTCCAGTTATATCAGACATTAGTTCCATGATATCAGCCTCGGTCACAATAACCTGCTGTGTCTGTGGTTGGGTTTGGGTTCGCGCTCCAGCTTCGTCTATCAGATCAATTGCCTTGAGGAAACCTTTACTGAGCCGAGCAGCGGCGACTAACGCAGTGTCAGTGTATCCGACGCTGTGGAAAGCTTCGTAGTTGTGGCGGACTCGTTTCAGTATCTCTATTGTCTCTTCCAGAGTCGGTTCAGGAACATCGACAAGTGAAAATCTACTCTCCAGTAAAGAGTCCTTTTCAATGTGATACCTGTAATTATCGAAGGTTGTCGCACCAACACACTGTCCAAAAAAAATCAAATATTTGGTCTATCAAGGCGGCAACAACACCTCTAAGTATTATACGTTCGCTCACAGTGCAAATACATGCATTATGAAAATTGACGAATAATCCCACACGGTATTAAATCGTGCATGAACGTACATTCATTTTTGATTTTATTGACATTGCGAACCAGCAGTTCAATAACAACGTGATAACGTATGTTTGCTGCTTTTCAGTGTGCCGTGTCAACAAAATTGATACTGCGTTGGAGTTGTCTGTCAATTTAGATAATGCATGTATCGGACCGTTAGTGATACGTATACAGTTTGGTGGTTATATGTCAAAAGTTCAAATAACTACAGATTATTCGCGAATTGCTATACCTTCAACACTCCTCCAGCAAGAGCCCTTTTCACGATGGGTTTGGTGGTATAATCAAGTGTTTCATGCAATCCATCCATGAATAATATAATTTCACCGTTACTAGCTTTTACCTCGTCGAAAATGTTCATCAAAGATTTCTGAAATTCTGTGTTACTTTCTGTTCCTGCTTTAAGTTCAACCAGGTCTACAGAATATACCTACATACATATATATAAAAAGAAAAAAACGTTAAAAATTACAAAATAGATACATGTTAAGAGCATCTCCACTAGCACTAACTAAAACTAATTTATAGTATGAAGAAAATCATACATCTTTATTTTAAATTAAATATTGTAAAATTTTAGTAAGCGCTCTAATATTATTGTTAGTTAGATGATTAGTAATAACAAGTGACACATTCTCAATATTTTATACCGGATTAAACCAAAAATAAAGAAAAAAAAATCTCTATACGGCTCTTTAAATATAGAGAACGGGATAACTTTCTGCTAAAATAAAGAACGGAGTAAAGAGTCTAATGAAGACGGTATTTTTCCATCTTATTTATGTTTTAAAGATAACCCTATATAAGTGACCTATTAGAGAGAAAGATTTGTGTTATGTTAAACCTTCTTATTTAGTAGCTTGGGCGGAGCTACGCCGTTTGATATCCTTTCAGCAAGTCCTTCAGCAATCAGTGTTTTACCGACGCCGGGATAATCAGCAACCAAGCAGGCATTGTTCTTCTCTTTCTTGCACAGAATCTGCACGACGCGGTCTATCGGTCTCTGCCGCCCGATCACAGCATCTGTTTTCCCCTGAGTTACAAAACAGAGCAAACATTGAAACCTACAAGAAAAAGATTCATGATTCTAGTCTAGTAAATACAAGAAGAAAAGGGATTTACGAGGTACTACCTCTGATGCGGCTTTGGTTAAATCAGTTCCGTACTTGTCAAGTACCACAGTTTCGAGAGGAGGAGGAGGTTGCTTTTCCATTGAGCTTAGCCTG
This sequence comes from Linanthus parryae, assembly GCA_023055425.1. NCBI lineage: Eukaryota > Viridiplantae > Streptophyta > Magnoliopsida > Ericales > Polemoniaceae > Linanthus > Linanthus parryae. The sequence goes on from JALGPY010000014.1 coordinate 12,262,362, forward strand.
CAAATAATAAAACGTATACTTCTAGGGCACGGTTCCTCAAAAAAAGATTCTAGGGGTACGAGGTTATTTAAAGACAGGAGATTAATTCCGGCTTGACTTCTAGTCCTAACAGTTAGGGTCACCTTTTACTCAAGCCCATACCACTATGTCCAAACTCTTTTTTTCAATTTGATTTTTATCATTATTTACTTGGGCACTTTGACCCGGTGATTTAGATAGCAAAATGAAGCGATTTTTTGTTAATTTTTTCATGGTGTTGTAGAGTAAAAATTGCTCTATAACACGGTGGAAAACTGATCAAAAGATCGCATCTTTTTGCTATCAAAATCACGCGGTCAAAGGGATCAAGATACGAGTCAAAAAGTCATGATGGAGAGGAAGAGATGGGACGGATGGTAAGCTGTTTAGTAGAAGTGCAACTTGGACGGGTTGAACCCGACCAACCCGAACCCAGTCCGGACTAAAGTCGGATTTGGGTACATGTTTTGAGTAATTTGGACGGGGTCGGGCACATGTTTTGAGTAATTCTTGATATATAGCATATTTATCAATTATTTATTGTTTTTATATTAATTATTAGTGATATTTCTAATTATATTTATGTTCCAACCCGATAGAACTCGGAGTAGTCTTGGACAAGGGTGTCAACCACCCCAGCCCAGCCCGCCCGAGTTGCAGTCTTACTGTTTAGCGAAGGTGAAGTAAAAGGTGATAGTAACTTATAGGACTAGAGGGCAAGTATCAAATTCCATAGGTCTCTATTAATACCCTCAGCACCCCCGCGTAGGGTTTTGCGTCGAGAACCTCAATGGAAAATCTTCCTTTCCACACTCTGTCACTTGACCTGTACGTAACTGATTTAACCACCAAAGTGGCAACAAAGGTACTTTGGGTTTTCAATGTTTGCTGTTTCAATGTTTACCTACCTCGTACTCAAATAGTTTCAATGTCGAATGTTGTCAAACACAGGGCGAAACAGATGGTGTGATCGGGCCGCAAAAAGAGATTGAACGCGTGATGCAGATTCTGTGCAAGAAGAAGAAAAACAATGCTTGCCTACTTGGTGATACCGGATTCGGTAAAAAACTTGTTGCTCAAGAGCTTGCTCAAAGGATATCCAAGGGCTTGGTTCCTCAGAAGCTGCTAAACAAGAAGGTTAGATAATAACATTCCATAACGTCATGCAGAACTTTGCAATACTATGTTGAACATTCGAGCTTTATGGACCTTAGTGTGATACATGTAGTATGAAAATTGACCCGAAAGCTATGGCATCGCGTTACAAATTTCTGACTATTGTTTTTGGAATTTTTAACAATATTTTGGACATTACTGTCAATATGCATGTATGGCAGTGTCAGCATGACCCAAACTGCAAACCCCTACAACGAGCAGGGTTAGATGCAGGGGCGGACCCATGTAGGGGCAAGGGGGGTAGTTGCCCCTCTGAATGTATGGCAGTGTCAGCATGACCCAAACTGCAAACTCCTGCAAATAGCAGGGTTAGATGCAGGGGCGGACTCATGTAGGGGCAAGGGTGGCAGTTGCCCCTCTGAAATTTGAAAATTGCTACTATTACCCCTAGTTTTATAGATTTTTATGACTAAACCGAAAGGAATATAGAATTTTGCCTCCCCCTCCTAAAATTTCAAACTGCCAGTTGCCCAAGTGGTTAGTTGTTATAGATGGCAAATCCCTCTACCTAGGTTCTAGGTTCGATTCTCTTCCCAATCAATGATTTTTTTCATTCCATTTTTTTGCCAATTTACCATTTACTATTAAAAACTCATTGTCTCCTCAAAATACAAAGAACAAATTGTGACTTGTGAGTATTGTGTTAATTATTAATTTGATGTTTGTTTGTATAATTGCTTATGAAATATGACAACTGTTGACTTTGGCTTTTGACTTCGCAAATCTTGTCCCGGCTGACTTGATTTACTGGCTCCGTCACGAGTAAGATGTCAGATGAAAATTGACATTATAACCGACAGCGCTTACATCACGCCCCCAAAGTTTATGACGGGTGTTAATAATGTTTTGAAGTTTTCAACAATATTTTGGATATCAATGTCAGCGTGTCAAAAAGAGTGGAACGCGATGTCAGCACAAGTCAATACGGCATGTATTGCAATGACAACAGAGCTAAAGTGCAAATAAGTTAGAAACCACAATTCTATTATGTCTGTTTCATAATTCTAATGTTAATAAAACATTTTTTTATACACAAGTTTTATGCGATGTCAGCAGTATTGCATTTATCACATTAATCACAGTGTCAGCAAACCAGAGCTACAAAGTATCTTTTATGTTAAATAAAACATTATTTATTCATATATGTATATGCAGATATATTCCGTAGATATGGAGCGACTTAAAGCTGGTACAACATATTACTCAGAATTTAAGGAAAGGTTGTCGATCATTGTCGATGAAGTAAAAGCCAGTAACGGCGAAATAATATTGTTCATTGATGAATTGCATGAAGCACTTGATGATGATGCTCCCAACCACCTGAAACCAGCTCTTGTCAGAGGCGAACTTCAGGTACAATCTATAAATATACTTTTTCTGTTCAGCAAAGACATTCTATATTTTATTTTTGATCAGTGCCAAAATGATTGTTCACTTATATTGTTAATGTTGAAAATGTTGGGTTTTGTCTCGAATTCCGCAAGACGAATCGGTGTACCCGATGCGTCTGATTTGTCCTCTGAGGAGGTGATCTCTGAGGAGGTGATCTCCTCTGAGGAGGTGATCTCTGAGGAGGTGATGGCTAGGGCTTGGTGGGCTTTTCCACCTCCTCTATATGAGTATAAATAGAGGTGCTAGCTATTGTTTCTAATGGAGTCGAGTTGAGAGAGATTGGTGAGAAATATCTTTGAGCGGATGTGTGAGGTTAGGGTTTCATGGTTGTAGGCCATGAGGATGAGAGTACCGCGTCGACGTAGTCCGCGGATTGAGCCGTCTCTCCCCTACGATGTATTCCCTCATTGATATAGTGAAATTCTCCTCCTCCCGTGGATGTAGGCGGTTTGGCCGAACCACGTTAAATTCTTGTGTGTCGTTTTTCTTCTCCTATATGGCGTGTGTTGAGTGTGTGATCGTGTTGGGTATTTTTTGCTTCCGTTGCGGCGGGAATTCGACGAATAATTCCCCAACAAGTGGTATCAGAGCCTGGTTCACGATCCGGGTGGAGCACGCAGGTGAAAGGACGAAGAAGAAAACAAGAAAAGAATTGAAAAAAAAAGTGTTGATGACGCGATCGAGTGGTCCAGATTTGTTTGGGTGTTCTGAGCTGCCTGTAAGTCCGATTGGGCTCGAACAGGAGGCGATTCCTAGGTTTTTGGACGTTCCCGACGCGATGGCGGGGTCAGATTCTGCAAATTGTCGCTGGATTTTGCAGAATGCTGACGGGGCAGCGTGCTGACGGGAATCCAACGGTCCGAACTTGTTCGGGTAGTTATGACGTGCCTGTAGATCGGATTTGGATGAGTCAGGAGTCTAACCCTATGTTTTTGGACATTGCGGATTCATCGGTACGGTCAGAATTTTGAGATTCTGGGTGGATTGATAAGATCGGCATCAATCGATATCGATAGTAAGATCGAAGACGATGGGATGCGATCCGGGTCAATCAAGTTCAAGTCCAATCAGGTGGGGTCAATTAGAGGCGTTTTCCTAATTGAACGTTCGATTGGCAACCTATGCAGGCTTGGGAGTGTGTTGACAGGTGGAGCTGCTGTTCAACATAGGCAAGAAGCATAGGCTTTGTGTGATTGTGAGCACGAGACGCAACAGTTGTTGAGGAGTCTGGCTAGAGACGTGGGCAACTATTGCAAGGAAATTCACAAGAAGCTCCAGGCGCAGAGATTGAGACGGTGGACGCAGTTGACAAGGCCATGGCAGAGGTGGCGTCCTGATATCTCTGTGTGTGTGGTTCGTGACGATAACTCTTGAGCTACTCGAGGCAAGAAGAGAGGTAAGTCACAGAGGGTACGCAAAGCGGTGGCTTTGCAAGACGTCTTGGTGAAGGCGTATGGTCGAACATGAGAAGCAATAGGGCATGGAGAAGCACTCAGGGCTGGCGTGGAGATACACGTGGTTGACGTGTGAGGACGCTGAAGCATGGAAATAGTGCAGGCTATGCAGCAGTTGCAGGTTGTTCGAGACGGTGCTCAAGTGACGAGAACGATGATGAAGAAAACTACTGCAGTAGTGAAGAGGAAGGGAGTCTCGTCTGCACTTGACGTGGTAGAGAACTCTCCAGTGATGAGCTAGCTGGTGGAGAGATGGAGCCACACTACTCCCCAAAGTGTCATGCTTTGGGACGCACCCGTGTCGGGGGTGCGAGGCGTGCCCTAGGAGGGGGTGCAGAGCATCTCGGTAGAGGTGCGATGGCGGTCCATGCAGTTGGAGCATGGCGGATGCGGCGGAGTTGACATCAACAACGGAGTTGGCTGAGGAATTTGCTAGGCGCTTGCAGAATTCAAGCCAAGGTGGAGTTTGTTGGGTTTTGTCTCGAATTCCGCAAGACGAATCGGTGTACCCGATGCGTCTGATTTGTCCTCTGAGGAGGTGATCTCTGAGGAGGTGATCTCCTCTGAGGAGGTGATCTCTGAGGAGGTGATGGCTAGGGCTTGGTGGGCTTTTCCACCTCCTCTATATGAGTATAAATAGAGGTGCTAGCTATTGTTTCTAATGGAGTCGAGTTGAGAGAGATTGGTGAGAAATATCTTTGAGCGGATGTGTGAGGTTAGGGTTTCATGGTTGTAGGCCATGAGGATGAGAGTACCGCGTCGACGTAGTCCGCGGATTGAGCCGTCTCTCCCCTACGATGTATTCCCTCATTGATATAGTGAAATTCTCCTCCTCCCGTGGATGTAGGCGGTTTGGCCGAACCACGTTAAATTCTTGTGTGTCGTTTTTCTTCTCCTATATGGCGTGTGTTGATTGTGTGATCGTGTGGGTATTTTTTGCTTCCGTTGCGGCGGGGATTCGGGTCGACGAATAATTCCCCAACAGAAAATAGAATGAAGTTTCAATACTATTCATTCATATTCAACCCTCATATCTGATTGTTTCGGGCAGTGTATCGGTGCGACAACCTTGGATAAATTTTTGGATTTCACTGACGAGGATCCTGCACTTCGAAAGACATTTTCAACCGTCGACATTCCTGAACCGAACGTGGAAGAGACGGTAGAGATACTAAAAGGCGTGCGCAGCAAGTATGAAGCTTTCCACGGCGTCAAGTACACCGACGCTGCGCTATTCGCCGCCGCGCACCTCTCGAAACTACATATCAACGATGGGTCCCTTCCAGATAATGCCATTGATTTGATCGACGAAGCTGGAGCGCGAACCCAACTAGTCTTTCTAAATACGCCGCAATGCGACGGCACCACCACGCCGCCTCTTGTGACCGAGTCTGAAATCCAGAAACAAGTTTGTAACATAACTGGGGTTTCGGTGGAAAAGGTTACAAACCAAGACGAGTCAACTCGGCTACTTAGAATGGAAGAAGTGTTCGGTCGACATATCATTGGACAGGAGGCGGCGGTGGGGGCGGTCAGCCGTGCGATCCGCCGCGCCAGCGTCGGGATACGGAATCCCAACCGTCCGATCGCGAGCTTCTTTTTTGTGGGTCCCACAGGGGTAGGGAAAACAGAATTAGCCAAGTTGCTAGCCACTGAATACTTTGGATCCAAAGAAGCAATGGTGAGGGTTGACATGAGTGAGTACATGGAGAGCCACACTGTTGCGAAGCTATTCGGTTCGCCGCCCGGGTACGTTGGATACGAGGAGGGCGGGCAGCTGACGGAGGCGGTTCGGCGTAAGCCTCACAATATGATCCTCTTTGATGAGATTGAAAAGGCTCACCATGATGTTTATAACGCGTTTCTTCAGATTCTGGATGATGGGAGGTTGACCGATGGCAAAGGTAAGACAGTTGACTTCAAGAACACGATCATCATCATGACTTCAAACGTCGGAGGGCATTTAACTGAGCAATCAAAGGTGGGAGAAGAGCTGAAGAAGGTGTTCAAGCCGGAGTTTTTGAACCGGATAGATGAAGTGATTGTGTTCAAGAGGCTTGGGAAGTCGGAGATGAAGGTGATTTTGAAGGGAATGCTTGAAGAAGTGAATGAAAGGCTCAAGGAAAAGAAGATGCGCCTTGTGGTATCGGAAAATCTCAAGGAGAAGATACTTGAAGAAGGGTATAATCCTCTGTACGGAGCGAGAGCAATGAAGAGAGCGATAACAAGGGTTATTGAGGACAAATTGGCTGAGAAAATCCTGAAAGGTGAAGTGAAAGAGGGATATATCTTCCTGGACGTCGACGATATCTTGTCATTTAAATGTTGAAGTTGTAGGAATTTTTACAGGATTTTTCAAATTTTGAGGTTTCCCTGATTTTGTTTCAAGGGAAAAAAGATGCCATATATATATTATTAGCTAAATCCTATGTGAATCGGAGATAATCTGAATTATATGGTTTCGTTCAGGATAAATTACAAAAAAAGTTATTAATTGTCCGATTGAAGAGATCTCAAAAATGGGGTTTTAACAGTTTTAAGATATTTCCCTTGGACTGTCTCCAATACGTTTCAGGATATTTCTGATGTTTTTAGCCGGGAGGTGAAGCAAGCAAAGAACATCCTGATGTCGTTAACACGTTTCTTCAGATTTTGGGATGAAGGCGAGGCCAACAGATAACAAAAGTAGGACTGTGGACTTCAAGAGACAATCATGGATATTTCTTATCTCAGAAAATCTGAAGGAAAGAAGAAAATACAGCCTTGTTATTTCCGAAAATCTGAAGGAGAAAAGAAACACATCCTTGTTGTCTTGTCTGAGAAAATCTGAAGGAGAAGCTACTTGAAGAAGGTCTTATCATGTTATTGAACCCTACCCATTGGGTCAGGGTCAGGTTTGGGTCTCACCCGGCCCATTGACAGGCCTACTACCCAACATTAAGTCAAAATATTATAAAGAAAACCAATCGAAGATTGTCGACTAACCAGGGTTGGCCCAGAGACAATTTGAGAACCAAAAATAAGCACACAATTCCACCTCTGACAAAGTTAAACAAACTAATTAACCATTACATTTTCACGGATGATAGTCAGTCTCATACAACCAAGCCCCTAGCTCGCCTCATTAGCTTTTTTCTGTCAATATATCCCTTTACCATGTGCAGCGCCATACATCAAAGTTGAACCCATGCCTCCAGGGCCTTAACTTGGGGTTGTCTATGGTGCGTCCCCAATTAGGGTTAGTTGTTTTTTTTTTTTTTTTTTTTTTTTTGGGTCCCCGCTATTACATGACAAAAAAAAAAAGTTACCCGGTATAGCAGGTTACCTAGGCCGGGGATAAAGTTGTTAACCGATTTTCTCGCTTTAGATAACATTGCTAATGTCTGCGCAACAAAAAGATAAAAAATGCTATCCTAAATTTAATAAATTACAATAAGTCGACAAAACCACTCCATATTAAGATAATATTATTAAGAACTTAAGTTTCTTGTTAAGAAATAACTATTAAATTAACTACAAACCGACCAAAATCACTCTAAACAGACCTAAATCAATCACGCTGGTATTTCATGGACTGATTAGTTGATTGAGACCAAAAGTATTCCTCTTTAGCATCAAACTCGGATGTCATTTGTTGAGAATCGTTTCCCGGAGCTTCTACTTGTTCGACGGAGTCCACCGGAGGATAGGGGCATGTTGTGTGGTTGTGTCCCAGCTCCCTGCAATTGCCACACTACCTTCTGTTGTATTTCTTGGGACCTCTATGGCGTTTAGTGTCCGGGGGGTTCGGATTTTTCACATGGGCATAGAGATTTTCTTCCTTATTAATCTTTCCTTGTGTACCCTGAAAAGGTTTAGAAATCATTCTCTGACCGAATCCCATCGACGATATGCTCTTTGAAGAGCTTAATTGTATCGGATGAAGTACAACCCAAATGGTGATACAGGTCAACTTGGCTCCTCATGGAACCCCGGCGAAAAGATTGCACACATGGGTCATCACAGTTCTTCCTAACAGGCTCCTTCATTGATGGCTCAGTTCGGTAGAATTCCTTGTCAGTTATTGTCCACCTTTTGGCAATTAAAGATGTTGGAATCCCATGTACACGCTTGCGTTTCAGAACAAACAACATGTGTTTGCAAATCATGTGCGGTGTTTTCCAATGAAAACACGTGCACCGGAGACACCTATTATTCTGAAGAAATTGAACAATTTGCTGCAAAGATAGGGTGGTTAGAAATTCAGTAGGAAATGAGAATACAAATGAACACAGTGATAGACAGATTGTAACCTGGTAATAAAATAAAAGAGGACAATAGTTGACAGACTGTGACCTTAATGGTTAAATTCAACCCTTTAATACTTAAAATAGCAGTAACAGTAAGGAAACATGATAAGATTATTTAGCAATAAAAATGCAGTACATGTGTACATTGTATATAAATATGTAAATGAAAACATATATACATACCAGGGATTTCTTGATTTGACCTTTCATCACGTAGAACAAGTCCAAGCTATCTTCTGGAACAGTTTTGACTTGCAACAGTCTATAATCTTCACCCTTTCGAGTTTGTATCCTAAACATATTGAAGACATTTTCGGTGAAGACCTCTACTACATAGGATTCGAGGTCCCTGAACCCCGATTTTAACACGGGGTCTGATTGGTCGGAGTGAAAGTGTTCCTTACGCTCGTTGTTGCGTAGCTTGTCTACCCCGGTCGCGAATCCCTTGCAAACATCCGTCAATTTGTCCGAGAAGGACACAAAATCCTTGAAGAAATTGTTCATGCTCTCGCATCTTGAGGTTGTTGGTTGCAAGGCGAAAAAAAATTCCTACAAGTATGTCTCTGCCCACAAGTGTCGGTTCATATGTAGACCTGAAACCAATTCCTATCAGCAATGTTCCATTTGTTAACAATTGCATGCCAATCGTCATGCCAAAATTTATCAGTTTTCCTACTAAGCAAGCATTATTTAAAATCAACAATGATGGCTTCTTCCAACTTGAGATTGGCCCGGGCGTTCCGACAAAGATGCCGAGAACACAGACGATGTCTTGCCTCTGGGAAATTTTTCTAAATAGCACTTCTCCTGGCCAAACCGCCATCCGTGATGATCGACAAAGGCTTCTTATTATTCATTGCCTTCACCAGACACTTCAAACCCAATCATACTTTTCTGATTTCTCATTGTTGAGTATGACACAGGCAAAAACAGTCATCTGGAAGTGATTGTTCACACCAGATAGAAATACAAATGGTTTTTGATACGTGTTGGTCTTGTACGTTGCATCAAACACGAGTACATCACCAAATCTGAAGAAATCTACCATTGATCTCCTATCACACCAGAATACGCTATCAAGCTCATTATTTTTGCCAGTTTTGAACCTACAAAAATAATAAATAACTCTTGAGGCAACAAAAAACTTGTTGAAAATGGACATATACTGTAAGGGTTTATAGTGTACGTTTAACATTTAAGAAAGCACTCTTAATTGATAAGTCCACAATAAACATGCCAGATAGACATTAAAATAAATAAGAAAGCATGCTTAACAATTAAGAATAAAATCTTACTCCTTGAACACGCCATAGTGACTGTCCTTCAAACTGTCAATGTACATCAAGGTCTGATGCCCATCTCCTTCATTTGAATATATCTTGTCTAGTGAAGCCATTTTATTGTATAGATCCTTCAGTGTGTAACCCAATTGGCTATAACCAGCGGCTTTGCTAACAAGTTCGGTATCCTTTTCCTGATCAAACTTAGCCATCCAGACTCCAAAAAGTCCCAAATTTTACCCTTCTTCCATTCAAAACTTAATAGTGGTATTCTAAAAAATTAAACCTGTTCAAAAAAGATAGAAAATGATGCATGAAAAGACGGGGCAAAGATGAATTTGACAAAATGCAAAGGTCTTCTTAGTCTTATTATGCCTTTAAAAGCTAAAAATGACAAGGTTACTAATATGACATAATCTTTAATCTAGCACAAGACACCTCAGCTATTTCTAGACAAGTCAAAAGCCCTCGGACTGCCAGACACATTTTACCAACGTGACTTATTAAGTTGACTAGCAGAGTTAGATTCGGAGGAGGATTCACATTCCAACAGATGCATAAGGAGACGTAAGACAACCATTAACACAGAAGCAGAAGGCAGAAACTTAATATTAATAGTGTAGAGGTAATATTAATGCCAATGAAGATGAATCATTGCCTTCTAATGGTTTTAAGGACGCAATTAGGACACAACCGTCACATCAATGTGCTCTTTTCGGTGCATACATTTTCCACACTAGATACTTTTACATAACAAAAAAAAAAAGAAAAAAAAAGAAATAGTTGATGGTGTGCACTCCTTATTGGATTCCCCTACTTGAGCCATACCACGTAACAAGAAGGGATAGTAAAAGATAGAAATGTCGAGTCTCATGATCTGGAATGCACAAGAGTTACAAATCATACCTTCCTATAACCTGCCCCAGAACTTCGTGCTCATTGGCACCATACCCTATCTCTGCCCCATCCTGGAAAAAAATAGTCTTCAACAAAGATAAAATGAATCACTTTTAACTTCTGGAAAATAATTAAATGGCCAGAACAACAACTTAAAGAAATTAAGGAAGCAACAAGGAAGATTACAACTTTTTCCCAATAAGAATTATCTTGGAGCCTCTCATTGACCAATAGTGATATGACAAAACCAACATAATAACAATTCCGTAGCAGATAGAAATTTAAAATTAACTGCAAAAAGATAGTTTACCTGAAGACTATGCGGAGTAGCGAACTCAATAGCTAGCATGGCCGCACAACACATTTTTGGAAACAACCAAGACTGCACAGTATGAACTGAGACAAGGAGGAAGGCCAGTAGTTAAAATTAACTATGTAATTAGATAGTCACACTACGTAAGAGGAACCACTATCCTAATAATTCTCCATAAAAATCTCATAACGCCTCGGTACCTGTCAATAATGACGGGGATCACTGCATAAACGCATGAGTAACTTGTAGGCGGTTCACCTTCATTCATTCTGCCATCACTCATCTTTCTCATAGACTGTCACCATAAAACAATACACAGCTAAGTTTCACTGACTAGAGTGAACTTAGATTTCCAACAATCCTGTAAAACTCAAGTGGGCGGGGGGAGAGAACTATAGATGATTGATTGATCATAATCAGTATGTTTTCAGAACTCACAACACCATATTAAACCAACCAAAGCTAAATCCCAAAGACAAATGAAGCCCAAAGACAAATGAAGATCAAAGACAAATGAAGCCCAACAAATTTTCTCATTATCTCAGCCCGATGTTGCCGTAGCCCATTATATGAAACCCTAATCATTCGTTAGTCTAAATAAAGTTTTATTCAGCTGTTTAGCTTTATGACAGTTCAGGAACAGTCCTTTGCTTTTCTCTCTATTTATACGCGTCTCTTAAACACTCCGTCAATTCAATGAATCTAGATTTTTTCCTTTGCCGTTTACTTTGTTTCATTCTATGCACTTATTCATTATCATTACCACAACCCTAAAACCATTTGTGTGGTATCAGGGCCTCCCCTGTTATGCTCTCTACAGTTTCTATGGCGTCTTCCTCTTCCATGCTCTCTTCTCTAATATTCATAACCTTATGCCTCACAAGCTCGACACTAGAAATTATGTCCTCTCGCACCATCAACTCACTTCGATTATCAAAACCCAGTCTCTCTTTAGGTTTCTAGACATCTCAGAAGGCTCCGCCGCAGTATCTCATCGACGACGATGGTTCCGTCTCAGCGACGGTGAACCCTGCTTACTCGGCATGTTCAAGATCAAGCCATCTTGATGCTTATTAATGCCACTCTTTTTGCTGAGGCTCACACTCTTGTTATTGGTGTTACAGACTCCAGATCTGCGTGGGTAACTATTGAATCTCGTTATGCCTCTCTTTCTAGGTCACATATTTTACAGCTTAAATCCAATCTTCAAACAGTCAAAAACATTCTGATTTTACTGATTTAAACATGCAAAAGCTGAAAACCTTGAGAGATAAGCTTGCTGCTTCATCTGTTTCAACCGATGATGGAGATATATTACTATTTCCTCTAAATGGCCTTCCAATTGAATACAACTCTTTTCACTCTTCGATTAGCACTCGCTCAACCCCTCTCACTTTTCAAGATCTTCATGTTTTACTAAAATCGGACGAACAAACACTTGAGTCTCAACATAATTCCTCTTCTAATCAGGGTCAACCTACTGCTTTTTACTCAAATCAATCCTCTTTTTCAAATCGTGGTCGTGGTGGTCGATCTGGTCTTTCTCGTGGTAGTCCATCTTCTGGGTTTGTTAACGGTCGTTGTGGCCAAGGATCTGGTGGTCGTTTTGACCACAACGGGGACAAATCCAACTCTCGTGGAGGTTTTGGTCAAAACATCAATGGTAACATTAATGGAGGTCGGTTTTTTGCAACTTCTTACAACAATTTCAACAACTCTTCTTCTAAGAACTCTGGGTTTGGTCGTGTTATCAAAACCCCAATCACTTGCCAAATATGCGGAAATGACTACCACTCAGCTCTTGACTGTTGGCATCGCATGGATTTTTCCTACCAAGGTCCTCACCCACCTGAACAACTCTCAGCTATGGCCACCACCACTGAGCCTACAGTGACCTATCCCAATTTTTGGCTCACTGATACTGGGGCTTCCACTCACACGAACGACGAACTCAGGAATCTCTGTCTGTCAGATCCATATTTTGGGTCCGACCAGGTTACAATTGGTAACGGTTCTTCTCTCCCAATACAACACTCTGGTATCGCTCTCGTACTCACTGCTCATTGCTTGGTCAAATTATCTGATACATTACATATACCTGATCTTTTTGCAAATCTTTTATCTGTACATAAGTTATGTGTTGAGCACAATGCACGTTTTGTTCTTTATGCAAACTCATTCTGCATTCAGGATTTGGCAACACGCAAAATTTTATATCAAGGAATGAGTAAAAATGGTCTTTATCCTATCCAGTTTCTCCCTGCCCAGTCTTCTTCTCACACTTATTTGGGTCAAAGAGTCAAGTCTTCCTTGTGGCATGCTCGTCTGGTACATCCAACAAATGAAATACAGTCAAAATGCATTTCTTATTCTTCTTCTGAGTCTTTCTTATGTGCTTCCTGTCTTGCTGGAAAAATGACAAGATTACCTTATAAGGATTCTTCTACTGTTATTTATAAAGCTTTACAGTTGATACATTATGATGTTTGGGGTCCTGCACCCTTAAAATCATATCATCGTTATAGGTATTTTGTGCTATTTATTGATGGTTATTCAAGATTTACCTGGTTGTTTCCTCTTCACAAAAATATGAAGTTGCAATTACATTTCCTAAATTTAAATCCTTTGTTGTAAAATTGTTAAACTATTCTATATCTGTTTTTCGTTCTGATGGAGGAGGGGAATACACCTCATTTATAATTCAAACATTTCTTAGTGATAATTGGATTATTCATCAAATGCCTTGCCTTCATACTCCACAGCAAAATGAAGTTTTTGAATGCAAGAACATGCATATTATTGAAACTGCTAGAACTCTGTTGCATAATGCTTCTATGCCTTCTTACTTCTGGTATCATGATGTCTCTACTGCAACATATCTTATCAACATAATGCCTAGTACTAACACCTCCAATCCATCTCCTTATGAATTATTGTTTCACAAGAAACCTGACTATTGTAGGATGTGCCTGCTATCCTTGTCTAACACCTTATGTGCAACACAAACTTGAATCTAAAACTGGACAATGTGTGTTTATTGGTTATGCAGATGGTTTCAAATGTAACACCCTGCAAATTTTTATATGGGTCAAATTTTAAACACCCTGCAAATTCTTATAGGGGTCAAATTTTAATATCTTAAACTTTTGAGTTGTTCATGTAAACTTCTTATTCAATAGCGGTGCTGGCTCTTAAGGAAAAACAAGGGAATTTCTTGTTTATAATTTGAAATTGGGGGGAATTAATGTAATACTGAAAATATGGGACATATATGTAATTTCTCGGAGTTGAGTTTCTTGCTGAGTTTGGCCAAGCTAGAACGTTGGAGTTAGTGGGATGGATATTGAATAATTATCGAAGTTTGGGATATAGTGTATTTTCTCAAAGTATTCAATTTGATGTAACTCTATTTTATGCCCCAACTTTCCTAAAAATAGCAAAACCACCCCCTAGTGCATGTTGACCGCTTATCCACCTCTCTTGGGCATGTTTGGCACTTGTCCCCTGAGTTGGCAGAGTGAGTGACTATCTCCTCATTCAGTTTTATTTTCATCATCTTCATCCTCCCACCATAGCCACCAAGAAAACCACCATCTCTACTCTTACTCCACCACTCAACCACATTCAATGACCTGATACTTCTGGGACTTATCCTCAACCATTAGAGGAAAAGCCCCCTTATGGCCTCGTGACTTCATCTAGGACCCATAGACATGACCAGATCCTCCCTGTAACAACCTGTAATTCATCGGACTTGAATTTTCTGGCGAGAAGAACCCCCTCTGTTCTAGACTGCGTAACTGTGTCATCTGGGAATGTTTTTTCTTGCTGTTTTTTGCTACTGATTCCTAGTAGAAAGCTCTTCAATTCCCTGCTTGTCTTGTAGCATGAATAAATCTCTAAGCTATCCAAATTTAGACTCGAAGTTGCTGCATTGTGTTCTTGAAGAAACTGCAACTCAACATACTACAAATCCCTTCAACTTGCAGAACTTACATCTCCTTGAATAAATGAAGTGTTGGACTAATTGCTGGCCATGTGTTATCATGGATTAACCTTCTACAAGATAGGAGTGAGTCTACCCTTCAATTCCACCTCTATATAACACAAAATCTGGTGTAAAGCTGCTATGTTTGTGCAGCACTTTAGCTATCTCCATGACAATGATTTTTGCCCATTTTCAACTTGAATATCTTCCTTAATTCTTCTTGTCTTAAGTTGATTCTTGGACCTAATTATTCAGTGTTGTAAGGGCTACAACTTCCTGTTATTGCTTAGCTCCAAATCAGTCCCTAAACTCCATATTTTCTCCTCCAAAGTAGGGGCAGAATGTATCTTAAATTTATCAAGCTTGAAAAATGGCTAAGTATGGAAAGTAACACAAACATCCAACTTTGGAGTTAAATTATGATCAATTGAAAAAGTGTTTTACAAAAATGAGAATGGGGTTTGAAGATTCTTCATCAAGGATTCTAGAACATATTCAAATTCTAGGAGACCCAAAATATTGAGGGAGATATCACAGGTCAAAGTTAGGTGAAAACAAGCATTTACCTTAAGTTTTGACTCCAGAGGGAGTGTGCACACTTAAGGTCTAGTATGTCTTGATAGATTAATGGGTGGTACAGGAATGTGGAACTTAATATGGATTTGGCGTAATTGTTTTCACAGATAATTTGGAATTACTATTATAACAATGTCTTTACTACTTGTCGTGAGTCACAATGTTGGGCCATAGGTTTACAAGAACATGTTTAGCGTTTCCGAAAATCTCATATATAAATATCTAATTTTGTTATAAAGTCTCTTCTATTTGTTTAAATATGATGGCGTGGCGTCACTGCCTTCTATACTTGGTAGGTGAGTACGCGGGGAACTGGGATGTAGGCAATCACCTAAAGGGTTGACACTTCAGCATACGAAATATAATAGTAAGTTATTTTGAAATTTCGTTTCTTTAATTCCCACTTGTAACAGAACCGTTAGGGTTATCTCCTTGATGAACACTTCCGTGCTTGGCGGAGGAGATCTCTGGAGAGTCTCGGAGGATCTAAGTGTAGTTCTCCAGTACTCTAGGATGGGGGTGTTACATCAAAGGTTACCTATGTTTAGATATACATACCAACAGAGTTTTTATTAGCAGCGATGTGATCTTTAGTGAACACACATTCCCTTATTCTAAATCTTATTCTACTGCTACTCATGTATATATATATGATACTAATACTGACATCTTTGTTTCAGGTACAATTGTCCCTCCCCCACCTCAGCTGAACATGATACTACACTCCCATCTTCTGAGGCCACTGGGTTGATGCAACCTGCTGAGGTGTCTGTTGTGCCAATTCAAGAACAGCACACTACACATGAACATAGTACTACACTTGGTCCACATCCCCTCAGTCAAGGCATGGCATCTTCCCCAGCTAGTTCAATGATGACGAACTCACCTCCTCAACTTTCTCACCCCATGAAAACACGCACTCAATCTGGTATATTTAAAAGAAGATCCATTTCTCTGCTACTGTACCTACTGGTTTTTTTTCATCTTCTTCTTTCAGTGTTTCTGATCCTACTTTATTTAGTGACGTTGTTAAACTTTCACAGTGGCAAAATGCGATGATTGATGAATTTAATAGCCTCCAAAACCAAAACACTTGGGTTTTGTTGCCTCCTCCCACCAATGCCAATGTTATTGGAAATAAATGGGTTTATCGCACAAAATACAACCCCAATGGGTCTGTTTCTCGATTTATAGCACGTCTAGTTGCTAAAGGATTCCACCAAACCCCTGGCTTGGATTACGATGAAACATTTGGCCCAGTTGCTAAGCATGCCAATGTTTGTTGTATACTTGCCTTAGTTGCTACATTTGACTGGCCATTACAGCAACTTGACGTTAAGAATGCCTTTTTATATGTGATTTTACGAGAAATAGTATTTATGCAACAACCCCAAGGGTTTATTCATCCTCAATTTCCAAAACATGTATGCCTACTTAGAAAATCCATTTATGGCTTAAAGCAGGCGCCAAGAACATGGTTTGAACGATTTACTACCTATCTTCACTCACTTGGTTTTGACTTCTTCTCTTGCCAAATTCTTCTTTGTTTGTTCGTCATCACAACAATAAATTGACAATATTGCTCCTATATGTCGATGACATCATATTGATAGGGAATGATTCTAGTTTTATTTCCCAACTAGTGATCAAACTTCATTCTGAGTTTAAAATGACCAACTTGGGACCTCTCACGTATTTTCTGGGTCTCCAGATCCAGATATCTCATCATGGAATATTTATCTATCAAGGGAAATACATCTCTGACATTTTGAAATGCTTCAACATGGTTACATGTAAACCCTGTTCTACACCCCTTGCTGCTTGGGTTAAGTATCATCTTCTTGATGGGAAACCTCTGTCAAAACCATCTATTTTTCGGCAACTTCTTGGTGCACTTCAATATTTAACATTCAGTAGGCCTGATATCTCCTTTTCAATGAACCATCTCTGTCAGTTCATGCATGCTCCAACAGATACTCATCTCAGTTGTGCAAAATGCATTTTGCGCTATCTTCAAGGAACAAAATCAAATGGCATTCTCTACCAAAAAGGCCACTTACATTTACATGTGTTCGCCGATGCAAATTGGGCTGGTAACCCAACTGATCGCAAAAGCACAACTGCGCTTGTGGTTATCTTAGGCCCAACCCCAATTCATTGGGCCTAAAAAAATCCTAATGGGCTCGCTCGTCCACTGAAGCAGAATACCGAGCGCTTGCCACATGGGCAGCTGATTTCTCTTGGTTCAAAACGCTATTTCGTGACTTACATTTTTCTATTCCATCTTCTCCTATTATTTGGTCTGATAACCTCTCAGCTCAGGCCCTTATTGCAAAACCACTTTTTCACGCACGTACAAACCATATTGAGGTTGATTACCATTACGTGCGTGAAAAGTGCTCAATCATGAACTAATTGATGATTTTTTTCCTCTGCAGATCAACTTGCTGATATATTTATAAAGAGCTTGTTGCCAAGTCACTTTGATGAACTTATACTAAAATCATGGTTTGTTCCCACCCACCATGAGTTTGAGGGGGCATATTAAGCCAACCAAAGCTAAATCCCAAAGACAAATGAAGCCCAAATATTTTTCTCATTATCTCAGCCTAATATTGATGTAGCCCATTATATGAAACACTTATCCTTTGTTAGTCTAAGGGCTAGTTTGATAATGTTGTGGCGTTTTAGAAAGCTGCTGTGTAGGAAGTACTGTGAGAAAGCTGATGTTGAAATTTACGCAAAAGGTGTTTGGTAAATTCCGTATGTAGGCTGTTGCGGGAAAGCACTTTTGACATTTTGTGTTTGGTAATTAATGCTTTAGAGTTGCTGTTATTGTCGAAATGACAATATCATACATGATTTAATAAATTGCGTTATTACAATAGATAATTATTGATATTTATTAACAGATAAGAATTTCAAATAATACATATACCGAAAGTAAGTCCTGGAAAGCAACCCCTCCCATGCTTCTCAAAAGATGCTGTTGGGAAGCAATTGCTTTCTAGAAAGCAGAAAAAAATAAATTTACCAAACACATTAAACCTGCTTTTAGATTCGAAAAGCAGCGTTCTAGAAAGCAAAAACATTACCAAACAGACTCTAAATACAACTGTATCCAGCCGTCTAGCTTTATGACCATTCATGAACGGTCCTTTGCTTTTCTGTATTTATACGCATCTCTTGGAGAATCCGTCAATTCAATGAATCTGGATTATTCCTTTACTATTTACTTTGATTCATTCTCTGCACTTATTCATTATCATTATCACAAACCCTAAAACCATTTTCACACCAGTCAGGTAACCTCCTACCATTGTCAGCTTAATTCTAGATCATCCAGAGATAAAAAAAAAGTAATCATAAACAAATGTTTCCCGAATCACAAAATGATGGGATGATCTCACTCTCATACGCCCAAACATGATAATTCAGGGAATAAATTGAATATAACAAGAAAAGAATTACAATGTCCAGTACAAACCTGAAAAGGCTTAGTTTCCAAATTCAGCCTCCTGAATGTACCCATGCCTTCAACGTCTTCTTCATTATTCGATTCCCCAATTCCAATGCAATCATCTCCCTCTCTGTAAATATGTATTTGTTCAACGAATAATTCTAACGGGACATAATTTTGGACAGAATTTTAGACATAATTTCCACTTTTAGTGATTTTGATTATGTGTCAATGTTTTCTAAGGGTTTAGTATTTTCATAGTAGGCATTTATTTTACTACATTTGGAAATTATGTCTATTTTATGTCTAAAATTTTGTCCATGTAGCATTACTCTTGTTCAACATCGTTTTTATACATGAACTTATCAAAAAAGTGAGCAAAAGGAAAGATACATTTCACTTATCTGAAACAACATAACTGGAAAGAATGAATAACCTCATTCAGGTCCTGCTTTCTTTGCCTAATTTTACACGACTTTTTACCTTTTATATAAGTCATACAACAAGTTCTAATTAGATTATTTTCGTTAGAATTTATGTGGGATAACTTTTTTACCTTCTTATACTGTGTAAGATTGGATCAAACTGGAATAACTTACACATTAGTAGGACTAATGTGTAAAACTGATTATCGACTTAAATGAAAGGTGATCCAAATTCTTAGGACTAAATGGCAAATCTGATTCCATGTCGTCTCTATAAATAACCTGACCACGCTAGGGTTATATGCATTAACTTATAATTTTTGTATAACGTGCGTCTCTACTCTCTAAACACCATGGAAAGGCTTGAGAAGCAACCTCCTCGTCTCGAAACTGTGTTACTTGACAAGTACGGAACTGATTTAACCAAAGCCGCGTCAGAGGTAGTACCATGTTAACTCCTTGCTTTTCAGTTTTCATTGTTTGCTGTTTCAATGTTTACATACCTCGTACTCAAATACTTAGTTATATATTTTCAATGTTTTTCTGTTTCTTTGAAGAACACAACTCAGGGTGAAACCGATGCTGCGACAGGGCTGCTGCAGAAACAGGTCGACCGCGCAATGCAGGTTCTGTGCAAGAAGAAGAAGAACAATGCTTTCCTAGTTGGTGATTCAGTTCACTGTAGGACACTAGTTGCTGAAGGAGTTGCTCAAAGGATATCAAAAGGCACGGCTCCGGAAAACCTACTAAAGAAGAAGGTTAGTAGCATCTTATAACATCATGAAATTTTGCAAAAATCTTTATAGCTAGACTTGATATAATTTTCAAATTTTTAACCACCAGCAGCAGCGGCAGAAACAAGGGGTGATGCTCCTAGTTTTGAAAATTTTAGTAGTACTCTTTTGTTATTTACGTGAGTGCCCCGGCCGGTTATAAACCCTTGAAGTATTACCCCTGTTATTTGACTTTACATGAAATTTTGCCCCGGTTGTTTCTAATTCCTAGCTACAACCAGTATGAAAATCGATATTAAACCTGACATGGCTCTCCAAAATTTTGACAGATCTCAACATTGTTTCATCATAAATCTGCACTTTCGAGAGAGTGCATTGCTATTAAACCTGAGATGATGCTCCAAAATTTTGACTGTATATTCCTTAATTTTAAATTTAATATTTTTTTTATTTATATATGTTAATATGTGCAGGTGTATTCTCTAGACATGGAGCGACTATATGCTGATATAGCATATGTCGGGGATTTTCAGGACAGGTTGTGGAACATTGTCAAGGAAGTAAAAGCTAGTAATGGTGCAGTAATATTGTTCATCGATGAATTTCACGAATTATTCCGTGCAGCTTCCAGCACCCTGATAGCCGCTCTTGTAAGCGGCGAGCTTAAGGTATATATAATTTAAAACTGTTTATAACCCCATAGCAGCATAATTTAAAACTGTTTATAACCCCACGCATTACCGCGCAGTATTGAATTTACTGACATCATCAATATTGCGTGAGAGTCATCTGACAACTCTCATAACTCTCATACTCTCATAGTGTGTATATCGCACTGTCAACGAATATATATTGCAGATGAGTTATATGTCAACAATTGTATAATTTATGCAGTAAAAATTTGGGAAATAATTCTAGAATTCGTGCTGATATCTGATTGTTTTGGGCAGTGTATAGGTGCCACAACCTTGGATGAATACAGGGATTTCACCGTGAACGACCCCGTACTTGGAAGAATATTTTCACTTGTCGATGTTCCTGAACCTACCGTGGAAGAGACGGTAGAGATACTAAAAGGCGTACGTAACACGTACGAAGCTTTCCACGGCGCCAAGTACACTGACACTGCACTAGAAGATGCCGCTCGCCTCTCAAAGCTACATATGAGTGAGGGGTTCCTCCCAGACAAGACCATTGATTTGATAGACGAAGCTGGAGCGCGAACCCATCTCTGTAGTCGCTCCTCGCCTCAAACACTGGCCGTGACTGACGATGATATCCAGGAACAAGTTTCTAGTATGACTGGGATCCCGGTGGAAAAAGTTGCAAAAAACGATGACGATGCAACTCGGTTACTCAGAATGGAAGAAGTGTTCAGTCGACACATCATCGGGCAGGACGAGGCAGTCAGCGCGGTCAGCCGTGCGATCCGCCGCGCCAGCGTCGGGATACGGAATCCCAACCGTCCGATCGCGAGCTTCTTATTCGTGGGTCCCACCGGAGTGGGGAAAACAGAATTAGCCAAGTTGCTGGCCACTGAATACTTTGGATCCAAAGAAGCAATGGTGAGGCTTGACATGAGTGAGTACATGGAGAGCCACACGGTTTCAAAGCTATTCGGTTCGCCGCCCGGATACGTAGGATACGGCGAGGGCGGGCAGCTGACCGAGGCGGTCAGGCGTAGGTCCCACAATTTGATCCTCTTTGATGAGATTGAAAAGGCTCACCCTGATGTTTACAACGCGTTCCTTCAGATTCTGGACGATGGGAGGCTAACCGATAGCAAAGGTCAAACAGTTGACTTCAAGAACACTATCATCATCATGACTTCAAATGTGGGCGGTCATTTAACCGAAACATCAAGAGTTGCAGAAGAATTGAAAAAAGTGTTTAAGCCAGAGTTTTTGAACCGGATTGATGAAGTGATTGTGTTCAAGAGGCTGGGGAAGTCGGAGATGAAGGTGATTTTGAAAGGAATGCTTGAAGAAGTGAATGAAAGGCTCAAGGGAAAGAAGATTCGCCTTGTAGTATCGGAAAATCTCAAGGAGAAGCTACTTGAAGAAGGGTATAGTCCTAGTTACGGAGCGAGGGCAATGAGGAGAGCGATAACTAGGCTTATTGAGGACAAATTAGCTGAGAGAATCTTGAAAGGTGAAGTGAATGAGGGATATGTCTTCATGGACATCGACGATACCTTGTCCTTTAAATTCTAACGTTGTTGTAATCGAGGCGAGCTGCATGTAGGGATTTTTGCCGAATTTTTCAAATATTTTTAGAATTACATTATATAGCTGGGTTTGAATCCCTGATTTTTTGTTGAGGGCATACAGATGTCATATTGAGCTACATCCTCCTATGTCGATCAGAGATAATCTGGATTATATATGGTTTGTTTGAACAGATTTCAAAAATGGGGTTTAACCGTTTTAAGAATGTTTTGCTTTTGCCTAATGATCAAACCTGTCATATATTACAACTGACACCTACTCCTCAATGCCTCCCAAGTCCCAACCACACGAGGGTTTTGTTGTTAGGGGATATTTCCCTTCTGACTGTCTCCAACGTGTTCCAGGATATTTCTGATGCTTTTGGCAGCGAGGTGAAGCAGCTAAAGTACATCCTGATGTTTTTAACGCGTGTCTTCAGATTTTGGGATGAGGGGAGTGTGGACTTCAAGAGAACACAGTCATCATTATTGGCATCAAATCAAATGTTGTTGGATCACCAAGATATGAAGCCACTCTAAATGCACAGCTGCACATAAGGTGCAGGAATGAGGTGGTGCCTAGGCAGGGCAGCACTGGTGAAGATGCTTTTAATAAAGAATATTCTGGGGAAAAAATGGATATAGAGGATTACGTTTTGTGAATTATGCATAAATCAAAAATTCTGTCAACAGAAAAACAGAATACTGAAAGATGGAAAAGTAAACATCTCCAGAACTTCAACGATTGTTCATCTCTTGAACTGAATATAAGTGCATGCATAAACTCTTTGGTAGTTTTACCTTCCAGTACTACAATTTTTTTTCTGAGGAATGTGAAACATTGCTATTGGGAACTGTAAACCTCTGGGTATTTAAATTTATTAATCTTCATGAGCAGAAGATAATGATTCTTTGTTACAATCATGATATAAATACACCTGAATCAGCCACTGTTTCACCATTTCATTTCAGCAAATTGATCTGTGCAGTCCTTGGACTAGCTACCAAATGAAGAAGCTCGAGCAGCAACCTTTCAAGACGGAAGCACTCGACAAATATGGAACCGACTTCACACAAATGGCGAGAGAGGTACCCAACAGGCAAAAACACTTTTGATGAGAAAATTTACAGCCCCTATGGTTACCTGGGATTAATAGTTAGCTTCTAAATTTGCTCTTTCTTTGCATAAATCAGGGGAAAATGGATCCTGTGATAGGGAGGAAGAAGCAAATAGACCTCGTTATGCAGATTTTATGTAAAAAGAAGAAGAACAACGCTTGCCTAGTTGGTGATCCTGGGGTTGGTAAAACAGTTATCGCTGAAGGACTTGCTCAACTGATATCAAATGCAATGGTTCCACAGAAGCTACTAAAAAAGAAGGTAACATAAAACTCATTTAACTCGTAAATACTGTGTCTATTCCTCAAACTTTTTACGTTAAACAAGTTTGCTAACATCCTGAAACAAGTTCTCAATACATTGGAGCTGGAAATCGACGAGGTAAGGCACTTGATGCTGCTAACATCCTGAAACCGGCTCTTGCAAGAGGCGAACTAAAGGTATGATTATACAGAACACCATCTTCATGATATTGAGAACTTTCCCCAAAAAGATGTTCTGTCACAGATTTGATGTTTGGGCAGTGTATCGGAGCCACAACAGTGGAGGAATACAGGAAGTTCATTGAGAAGGACTCTGCGCTGAAGAGAAGGTTTTCACTGGTCGAAGTTCCTGAACCGACGGTTGAAGATACAATAGAGATACTGAAAGGGCTGTGTAAGAAATATGAAGCTCACCACAATGTCAAATACACAGACACTGCGCTAACCGCCGCTGCCAGGCTCTCAAAACAGTATATAAGGTCCTCTCAAAACAGTATATGAAGATACAATAGAGAATCTTGTTTGTCCCACATCGGGACTGTGTCTATTTCATCTTTACCTAATAAGATTCTTGGGCTACTACTTGGATATGTCTTGCATGTTTGTTTTGCACCTTGGGAGTGAATAGCGTTGCTTGTCCGGGCTACTTTTGTCAATCTAGTCTGTGCCTAATAAGATACTTTTGGTACTCCCTTTATTGATACCCGGGCTATTTTTGTCTGTCTAGTGTGCCTAATAAGATATTTATGATACTAATTCCTGTTGGTTTTTGAGGTGAAACCCCAGGAGTAATTTTTGAACTTTTTTTACAGTGATAGGTTTCTTCCTGACATGGCCATTGATCTGATAGACGAAGCTGGTGCGCGAATTCCGCTGTTTCAAGCTCCACAAGGGTCATCATCACAAACACTACGGACTGTGACAGAAACTGAGATACAGCAGCAAATTTCTGATATGACTGGAATCCCAGTAGAAAAAGTCTCAAATGACGAGTTGACTCGCCTCCTCAAAATGGAAGACGTGCTCGGTCGACAAGTTATCGGACAGGAGGAAGCAGTTTCCGCCGTCAGCCGGGCCATCTGCCGGGCCAGAGTCGGGATAAGGAATCCCAACCGTCCGATCGCGAGCTTCTTATTCGTGGGTCCAACCGGCGTGGGGAAAACTGAATTAGCCAAGTTACTGGCCATTGAGTATTTTGGGTCCAAAGAAGCTATGGTTAGGCTTGACATGAGTGAGTACATGGAGAAATACACGGTTTCCAAGCTTTTCGGTGCGCCGCCTGGATACATCGGTCACGATGACGGCGGGCAGCTGACCGAGGCTGTCAGGCGTAGGCCCCACAATCTGATACTGTTTGATGAGATTGAAAAGGCTCACCCTAATGTTTACAACGCGTTCCTTCAGATTCTGGATGATGGGAGGTTAACAGACAGCAAAGGTAGGACTGTGCACTTCAAGAACACCATCATCATCATGACTTCAAATGTTGGTGGGCATTTAACTGGTACATCATGTGATAGTGTGAAAAAGGGTGTTTCAGAAGAGCTAAAGAAGGTGTTCAAGCCAGAGTTCTTGAACCGCATAGATGAAGTGATTGTGTTTAAGAGACTTGAGCACCAACATATGAAGGTGATTATGGAAGGAATGCTGGAAGAAGTAAAGGCACGGCTTAAGGAAAAGAAAATGCATCTTGTAGTCTCAGAAAAACTCAAGGAGAAGATACTTGAAGAAGGTTATCATCCTTCTTACGGTGCAAGGCCAATAAGGAGAGCAATAACTAGGCTTATCGAAGACAATTTAGCTGAAAGAATCCTGAAAGGTAAAGCGAATGGGAACTGTTTCTACATGGACATCGACGATAATGATGAAGTAAATATACGTAGCAAAGAACGTAATTCCATCACTACAATTTTAATGTTGTCCTCGGTCCTAGCTTTGGGTGGGCTCTTTTTCAGAGTTTTCAATGTCCAGAAATTCCTGTTTTTGTTTAAACACAGTAATTCACAATGTGCAAACCCAACATGACCTAAACTTGCAGCTTGTAGTGATTTGTGAGACAAATCAAGAAGTTATTTTACTTGTTCTGAATGCATCATTCAAGATTAATGCACAACTGACATTTTAGTTAACAGAAAATGATATTTTGGATGCTCACAAACTACATTCCTGTGGAACAATTTGCACACTCCGGTTCCAAGTCCTAAAATTATCAGTTATCTCACAACAAATTAATCTTTCATTGTCTTTTCCAATTTTATAGGACGTCCCGGTAGAGAAATGAATTCATTGTCTCTTCTTTTGTGATTCTGTGTTGTAGAAAATACCCTTAAAATATGATTGATCCATAGTAGGTCACCTTAATCTTTCGTTGTTATCTGTTACCAGCCTTAAACATGGCTAAATTTAAAAATATGATTCCTTCTAGGGAAGTGGTTGTGATGGATTGCTGAAAGTCTCGTACACGTTTCAAATGCTTGCCTTCTCCCAAGAAGCCAAATACCTATTTGAAACTTAAATTCAAATCCAAATCTAAGTAACCAAACGCAACCTGTAGTTAGTTCTTGCTTCCCCTAAGCTGGTTGTAATCGTAGGAATTCGCCTGTTAACTACTGGACGGAAGATAGAAGGGAAAGATCTCCTGAATTTTAATGGTTTTTCATTGTACGAGCCTTTTCCTGGCTTCATAATAAGATTGTCTAGGATAGGATATGAGGCCACTTTAAATGCAGGATTGCACATAAGTATCATATTCTGCAAATAAGGTAGATTCTGCAATGGATTTCACACTGTTCATGTACCTTTTGGTATAATTATTCACCAGTTTGGCTAACTTGTTCCCAAGCCCACCTCCAACCCTATAATTATTTTCAGATTATTTTGGTGCTGGCAGGGCGGCACTGGTGAACATACTCTTAATAGAGAATATTCCGCAAGAAAAGTGGATATAGATGATTATGTTTTGTGAATTATGCATAAATCGGAAATTCATACAACAGATAGTTAACATGATGCTTCGCGATAATGAGCTGAATTGAAATACTAGAAGAGGAGAGACATTCACGTGGAATTTTACGATATGCGAATTCCGAAAAGAAGAGAAACAGAATACTGAAAGATAGAAAAGAAAACATCTCCTAAACTTCAATTGTTTTTCAACCATTGAACTGAATAAGTTCATGGAAATGTTAAATTAGAAACTCTTTGGTAGTTGTTAAACATTGCTGTTGGGAACTGTAAAACCTATGTGCATTTAAATTTGATAATTTTCATGAGCAGAAGAATATGATTCTTGTTACTATCATGATATAAATACACCTGAATCCATCATTGTTTACCATTTCACTTAAGCTTGATCTATGTAGGCCTTGGACTAGCTACCAAATAGAGAAGCTTGAGCAGCAACCTTTCAAGACCGAAGCAGTAGACAAATACGGAACTGACTTCACCAAGATGGCAAAAGAGGTACCCAACGCACACTGTTTCATAAGAAAACATAAATCTTACATCTCCAATGGTTACCTGGGATTAATAGTTATCACATTTGCTGTTTCTTTGCATAAAATCAGGGGAAAATGGATTCTGTGATAGGGAGGCGGAAGCAGATACACCGCGTTATGCAGATTTTATGTAAGAAGAAGAAAAACAACGATTGCCTAGTTGGTGATCCTGGGGTCGGTTAAACAGTTATAGCAGAAGGGCTTGCACAACTGATATCAAATGCCATGGTTCCACATAAGCTACTCAAAAAGAAGGTAACATAAAACTCATTTAACTCGAAAATATTATGTCAATTCCTGATTCAGGAATTTTTTTTCGTCAACATGTTTGATTTGTGCAGGTGTATTCTGTAGACATGGGGCGACTCATTGCTGGTTCAGGAAGTCGCGGAGAATACGAGGAACGACTTTTGAACATAGTAAATGACGTGAAAGGAAGCAATGGGGCAATAATTTTATTCATTGATGAACTGCATAACCTCATTGGATCTGGAAATGGAGGAGGTCAACCACTTGATGCTTCTAACATCCTGAAACATGCTCTTGCAAGAGGCGAACTACAGGTACGAGTTATTTCCTAATGATTTTCCCCAAATTTTTAGTTAAATTCTTTTCCGTATAAGTGAAAGAAAAGATTGTTCACATATTTGATAATTTTTTGGCAGTGCATTGGAGCCACAACACTTGAGTAATACAGGAAGTTCATTGAGAAGGACTCTGCGCTGAAGAGAAGGTTTTCAGTTGTCGAAGTTCATGAGCCGACGGTTGAAGATACAATAAAGATACTGAAAGGGCTGTGTAAGAAATATGAAGCCCATCATAATGTTAATTACACGGACAATGCGCTGACAGCCGCTGTTCGGCTCTCAAAACAATACATGAGGTACTTTTGTCTGTGTTTTTGTCTGTAATAAGATACCTTGGTTACTTCTGTCTGTATGTTTTGTCTGTAATAAGATATATGGGCTACTTGTCTGTCTCGTCTGTGCCTAATAAGATACTTAGGATTCTCCCTTCATTGCCACTTGGTTTTAGAGGTGAAACCCCATGATTAATTGGGTAACTCTTTTTACAGTGATAGGTTTCTTCCTGACAAGGCCATTGATCTGATAGACATGTTGGGGTGGAGTCCTGGTTTGTGGGCGACCCGTTTTATGAACCGACCCGGTTCATGTTTTGCTCCGACCCGAAAAAGGAGACATGATTCGTGGAGCTAAGGCTTGGGCCAGTAGGCCCAAGCCCAAACCGGTAGGCTCAAGCCCAAGTCGGTTTGACCCGTTTGGGCTTGGATCCGTCCCGGTTTAATAGGTTGTCTATTTAAAGAGTTCTTGGGGTTCGTAGCAAGTATGTTGATCGTTCTGATTTCGCTTATAATTCTCTCTAAGACGTTTCGTTTGTTTTAGTGAAATCTCTGCAACTCCGTGGACGTAGGCTGTTTTGCCGAATTACGTAAATCTGTGTGTTTAGTTCTTTCTTTCAGCATATTTCGTTTTTCACAACAAGACGAATCGGGTGCGCGAATTCAGCTGTTTCAAGCTGCAAAAGGATCATCATCACAAACACTACTGACTGTGGCAGAAACTGAGATCCAGCAGTAGATTTTTGATATGACCGGAATCACATTAGAAAAAGTTACAAATGACGAGTTGACTCGCCTTCTCAAAATGGAAGAAGTGCTCGGTCGACAAGTTATCGGACATGAGGAAGTAGTTTCCGCTGTCAGTCGGGCCATCCGTCGCGCCTGAGTTGGGATTAGGAATCCCAACCGTCCGATAGCGAGCTTCTTATTCGTGGGTCCCACCAACCTAGGGAAAATTGAATTAGCCAAGTTATGGCCACTGAATACTTTGGATCCAAAGAAGCTATGGTTAGGCTTGACATGAGTGAATACATGGAGAAACACACGGTTTCAAAGCTTTTCGGTTCACCGCCCAGCTACATCGGTCACGATGAAGGCGGGCAGCTGACCGAGGCGGTCAGGCGCAGGCTTCACAATTTGGTCCTGTTTGATGAGATTGAAAAGGCTCACCATGTTGTTTACAACGCGTTCCTTCAGATCTTGGATGACGGGAGGCTAACCGATAGCAAAGGAAAAACAGTTGACTTCAAGAACACAATCATCATCATGACTTCAAATGTTGGTGGACATTTAACTGATACATCATCTGATAGTGTGAACAAAAGGGTGGCTGAAGGGCTGAAGAAGGTTTTCAAGCCGGAGTTTTTGAACCGGGTGGATGAAGTCATCGTGTTCAATAGGCTTGAGCAATCGCAGTTGAAGGTGATTTTAGAGGGGATGCTTACTGAAGTAGCTGCAAGGCTCAAGGAAAAGAAAATAATTCTCGTGGTTTCGGATAATTTAAAGGATTTGCTATTTGAAGAAGGGTATAATCCTTCTTATGGAGCAAGGCCGATGAGGAGGGCGATCTCTAGGCTTATTGAGGACAATTTAGCTGATATGATCGTGAAATATGGAATCAAAGAAGGTCGGCAGCTGTTCATGGACGTCGACAACAATGGTGAAGTGAACCTTCAGCAGCGATGAGGAACATTATTGTTCCCAACTCAAGAACTACATGGGAAACAATTTGTTTTAAGGTTTTTGTTAAATGTTTGAATGTTCTTTTTTTTGGATATCTTATGTGTTGGCATTGAAAGGATTCTTTTCCCAGGATATTCTCAGGATGTCTCTTCAGCTAAGAAGGCTAGGTTGTGCACCACACCGTAGTTAGAAGTTCTAACTCGTTGCCCCCTAAATGCATCGAATTTTGATGGAATAGAGCAGAAAGCCTTTTAAAACGGTAATTTTGGTAACTCAAAAGGCGAACAAAAATTTTTAGATTAGTACTGATGGAAACTATATATGCATTCATATGGGATCGATCCCAGAGAGATGAGAATTCACTGTCATGTAGTAGAAAGTATTGAAGGAGATGATTGTGTTGACCGTGGAGCCAAAATCTGTTACATCAGCCCTTTCACATCCTGATTGGTATGCTGCAATGGCTGAAGAAATCTCAATCCTTCATCAGAATGATACTTGGGACTTAGTTCCTAACCAACCTTACATCAATGTTGTGGGTTGTAAATGGGTGTTTAAGACAAAAATGACAGCTGCAGGTGCACTCGACAGATTGAAAGCCAGTCTCGTAGCTAAAGGATTTACTCAAATTCCAGGTATTAACTTTCATGAAACTTTCTCGCCTGTTTAAAACCAGCTACTATCCGGCTAGTTTTGACAGTGTCTTTTGCTAATTATTGGGAAATTCGATAATTAGATGTCAAAAATGTCTTTTTACATGGAAACTTAATGAGACAATCTTTATGGAGCAACCACCTGGATTCAAAGATTCCCATCATCCTAATTATGTGTGTTCTCTTAAGACGGCTCTCTATGGACTTCTTCAAGCACCACGAGCTTGGTTCGAAAGATTCGGCTCATTTCTAATCTTAATTGGGTTTACAAGCAGCTCGGCGGATACCTCTTTGTTCATTTACAATAATAAAGGAGAAGCAATCCTACTCTTAGTATATGTCGATGACATTATTGTCACTGGTTCGATATCCTCCTCCGTTAATCATCTCATCCATCAAATCAGTCAAAAATTCGCCATGAAAGGATTTGGGGCCTCTTCACTATTTCCTTGGAGTATGTGTGCAACAACTGCCCAACTGCTTTCTGCTACACTAGACAAAAATATGCGTGTGACATTCTCACGCGAGCACAATTGCAAGAGTGCAAACCTGTTACTACTCTTATTTCAAATTCACAGTCGGCCCCTACTACGGATGACATTTTCCCTGATCCCGAGTTATACCACAACCTTGTTGGCAGCCTACAATATTTAACATTCACTTGCCCAGATTTTTCATTTGCGGTCAACCATGTGTGCCAGTTCATGCAACAACCATATGTCTCTCACTTTAACATGGTGAAGAGAATACTTCTTTATATCAAGGGCACAATACACCGTGGCATTCGGCTCTCACGTTCGTCATCCTTGAGATTATGCCCCTTCTCTGACGCTAATTGGGCTGGTTTTCCAAGAACAAGACGCTCCACAACAGGTTGCATTTCGTAGAACCAACAATCACGCGTTCCATCATTGAAGCTGAATATCGTGCCCTTGCCGCTGCCGTTGCTGAAGTTTCATGGCTGACGTACCTTATGCGAGACATTGTTCTTGACCTTACACCTCCCCCAAGTGTATTATGTGATAATATTTCTGCACTACAACTTGTTA
Organism: Linanthus parryae; assembly: GCA_023055425.1. Lineage (NCBI taxonomy): Eukaryota > Viridiplantae > Streptophyta > Magnoliopsida > Ericales > Polemoniaceae > Linanthus > Linanthus parryae. The sequence continues at coordinate 12,293,693 of JALGPY010000014.1, forward strand.
TGAATCCAACATTGCATGCTCGCACCAAAATTATTGAGCTAGACTACCACTTCGTGCGTGAGAAAGTGGCTGACGGGGCTGTTATAGTCCCCTCTGTTCACCAGGTTGCTGACATATTCACTACAGCACTTCCACGGTAACGTATCTAATTTTTGTGGTCCAAACCAGACTTAATGGTTAACCCACAGCCTAGTTTGAGGAGGGATATTGAAGGAGATGATTGTGTTGAACTCGGAGCTAGCAATCAGCAAAGAAAATATGCTGATTGCATAATATCATGTCATGATTTGACCACAGATGGAAAACATCTTGGCAACACAAAATCTGGAAGTGATCAAGGATAGATGGCAGGGATTATGGATCCATAATCATCAATTGGAATTTAATGAGAGATTGATTTAGGCTGTGATTATGCTCAACATGTATGTTACTAGCTCTTGTATAAAAAGGCCATTATCATGTTGTACAAAATACACCAGCAGAGAATAACAAGACTACTCAATCCCAAGTTTCTCGGTTTATTGGTCTTGGACTAGTTGAGTGGGGGTTCGAGAAATTGCGAGGTTCGGAGTTCCAACGGTTATTCTTGGTGTTACTTGGTTGCTTCCCGCCTCTCCCATGACTCTGACTACCTTCAAATGAAGAAGAGCGATTTCCGAAGAAAGTCATATTTTGATTAGGGTAAGAGAGATTATTACTATTGCTTAGTGATTTCAGAGTCTCGTGACCTTGGAGCAATGGGACAAGTTCTTTGTATGATGGCGTTGGTGGATTGAGCATAGATGTGACAAATGCCTCATATCCTGATCCAATTCCTTTCAATAGACCGAATACCTTGGCACAATCATCAACAGGCTTCGCGATTGCAGCTAGGTCATCACAAATACTTTTGAAAGTTTGTATGTAGCCAGACATCGATTGAGATTCCTTTCTATGTAGCTGTAAACGTTGAAGTAGATAGAACTCTCTTTCCTGTGAGTCTTGGGCCAGAGAGTCCATCCGGGAAATTACTGTTCTAACCCCATACAGAGCTCAAGGCCTTGGAAAACAATCACACCTGGGAAATTACTGTTCTGCCCCCATGACATGATTCTGTTGGCTGCAAATGGGTATATAAAGTGAAGAACAAAGCAGATGGTACAGTGGAAAGATGCAAGACTTGTGGCAAAAGGGTTCACATCAAGGTCTAGATTACACAGAAACTTTCTCTCCAGTTGCAAAGCTACCAACATTGAAGTGTCTACTAGCTTTAGCAGCTACCTATGAATGGAGTTTAATGCAGATGGATGTAAACAATGCTTATTGCAAGGAAATTTTCCAGAATAAGTCTATATGGAATTGCCACAGGGTTACAAGGTTGAAGACATTTCATTTCACGAGTCACGTAATTTGGTGTGTAGACTTAAAAAGTCTTTATATGGTCTTAACCAGACTTCTAGAAAATGGTATAGCAAATTCTCTCAGACTCTTATGCAGATGGGAGTCACACAAAGTAAGTCTGATTATACCTCGTTTACACTTCAAGCTTTTGATGCATTTACTGCACTTTTGGTATAGGTGGATGACATTGTTTTGACTGGAAGTGGTAAGAATTTCGAGTTGAATGACAAATTTCAATTAAAAGATCTGGGACCATTACAGTATTTTCTGGGTTTTGAGATCTCCAGAAATGAAACAGGCATATATTTGTGTCTATAGAAGTTTGATGTGGATATGCTTCATGAAAGTGGTTACAGTGATTGCAAATCAGCTCCTACTCCCATGGAGGTTAATTTGAAACTGCAAAAGATGTCAAATGACTATCTTAATGAAGCTTCTGCACTAAGTTACATAAGCTTTGTTGGCAAGTTGCTCTAATTGTGTAGCTCAAGACCAGACTTGTGCTTTGTTGTTCACAAACTTAGCCAATATGTTCCAATACCTTCAGCTGAGCATTTGAAGGCTTTACATCATGTTCTCAGGTATTTGAAAGGCACCACAGGTCAAGGATTATTCTTACCTATTGAAAATGAGGTTGTTTTGAAGGCCTATTCAGATGCTGACTGGGTTGGATGTGTGGATAGAAGAAGATCAACTACTGGGTATTTAGTTTATCTTGGGGATTGCTTAGTTTCTTAGAAATCAAAGAAACAAGCAGTAGTGTCAAGAATTTTTGTTGAGGCTGAGTACATGGGTCTTGCTGCTACCACTTGTGAGATACATTGGTTTCGTTTTCTTCTGAAAGATTTACATGTCACTATTCAGTCTCCTCCAGTTATATTTTGTGACAACAACTCAACCATTTATATTGCTCAGAACCCTGTATTTCATGAACAAAGCACATTGAGTGTGATTGTCCCTTAGTGAGGGATTTGGTCAATGCTGGAGTATTGCAGCTGCTTCATGTTCCCTCTTCTCACCCGCTTGCTTATCTGCTTACCAAGCCCTTGTCTTATCCCATTTTCAGGTTTCTAAAGTCCAAGTTGGGAGTGTTGTGTTAGGATTCTAGTACGTGAGAGACAAGAGAAAGCAAGAAAACAATAGCAAGATCAAGAACACAAATTTTACGTGGTTCACTAGTTTTGAGACTAGCTACATCCACGGCCAAACCAATTCAATTTATTGATGAGAAGCAAAACCAATTACAAGCACACACCCAAGTTATGACCATAGCATCTACGTATATACTAGTACAAGACTTGGAGCCCAAGTAATGTCCAAACTAATCCGAGACAAACTAGGAAATAATTCATCCTAAATTGTTTCCTAACCCAATAAGGACACTACCAAATATATTAGTCAAAGTAGACCCCTACAAAAAGAGATTCCTTGCTGCCAAAGTAATGTAAGTACTTCCAAAACTAAAAGCCTCCTTTGACCATCCCATGCTAGGATTTTTAATCAACCAAAAACCCTAACATGTTGGATATGTACACTCCAACTTGAGAGGGCATATTGGAAAATGGGGAAGTAATTGTCATTTTATATGAGTAGTTTCAGTAAGTATAGGGTGGTTATTTGTAGTTTTTGTTATCTTCTGTTGCCTTGTGGTTGGTATTTCTCTATTCTCTCTCATTCCTAGTCACCATTGTATGTGTCGTTTTGATGAAGTGACATCTGCTGATTTGTTGATTGGGATTTGAGGAGTTAGGGTTAGTTAAAAGGAGACTTTCCTCTTCCATTTCCTGTAACTTCTCATCAATGACGGACATGATTTTTCCCTCCATCTCTCTGTGATCCCTGGCTATGGCTTGTTTGAAGCTTTTCTGTTATAACCATTACATTTCCACGGATGATAGTCAGTCTCATACAACCAAGCCCCTAGCTCGCCTCATGAGCTTTTTTCTGGCAATATATCCCTTTATCTGCAGCACCATACATGAAACAACCCTTGCCTCCAGAGCCTTAACTTTAGTACCAAGTTAGGTATCCTTTTCCTGATCAAACTTAGCCATCCAGACTCCAAAAGGTCCCACATTTTACATTTCTACCATTTCAAAACTTAATGGTGGTATTCTACAAAATTAAACCAGTTCAAAAAAGATAGAAAATAATGCATGGAAAGACGGCGCAAAGATGATTGACATAATGCAATGGTCTACTTAGTCTTGTTATGCCTTTAAAAGCCAGAAATCATGAGGTTACTAATATGACATAATCTTTAATCTAGCACAAGACACCTCAGCTGTTTCTAGACAAGTCAAAAGCCCTTGGACAGCCAGAAACATTTGACCAACGTGACTTATTAAGTTGACTAGCAGAGAGTCAGATTCGGGGGAGGATTCACATTCCAACAGGTGCATAAGGAGACGTAAGACAACAATGAACAGAGAAGCAGAAGGCAGAAACTTAATATTAATAGTGTAGAGGTAATATTAATGCCAATGAAGATTAATCATTCCCTTCTAATGTTTATAAGGAAGCTATTAGGACACAAACATTACATCAATGTGCTCTTTTCCGGTGCATACATTTTCCACACTAGATAGCTTTATCATAAAAAAAAATAAACAGTCGATGGTGTGCACTCCTTAGTGGATTCCCCTACTTGAGCCATGCCACGTAACAGGAAGTGATAGTAAAAGATAGAAATGTCGAGCCTCGTGATCGGGAATGCACAAGAGTTACAAATCATACCTTCCTCTAACCTGCCCCAGAACTTCGTGCTCTTGGGAACCATACCCTATCTCTGCCCCATCCTGGAAAAAAATAGTTTGAAACAAAGGTAAAATGAATCACTTTTTAACTTCTGGAAAATAATTAAATGGCCAGAACGACAACTTAAAGAAATTAAGGAAGCAATAAGGAAGATTACAAACTTTTTCCCAATAAGAATTATCTTGGAGCCTCTCATTGACCAATAGTGATATGACAAAACCAACATAATAACAATTCCGTAGAAGATAGAAATTTAAAATTAACTGCAAAAAGGTAGTTTACCTGAAGACTATGCGGAGTAGCGAACTCAATAGCTAGCATGGCCGCACAACGCATTTTTGGAAACAACCAAGGCTACACAGTATGCACTGAGACAAGGAGGAAGAGCAGTAGTTAAAACTATGTAATTCGATAGTCACACTACGTAAGAGGAACCACTATCCTAATAATTTGACGCCGGGTAAAAACACCGAGCGAGGGTTTACAGCGGAATCAACAATGAAAAGGCAAAGAAACTAGGGCACAAAGCTCTCTAGAATTCAGAAATAATCAAATATCAAAAGTCTGCTGAAATTTACCCACAAGCAGGGTATAAATAGCTAAAACACATAATTTTGCCAAAAATAGAAAAATCTCAAAAACAATCCTAAATTAAAGTCCAAACAAAATAAAGACTCAGCAAAAAGATTCACCCAAATCGGGTTTTATTTGACCTCCTAATTAGTGAAATAAATATTACCAAAAATGAAAAAACGTTGATTTGGACCCCTAAATAACCGAATTTGACCAAATAAGGGCGGTGAACGTGATTTATCACGGATTCTGTTTAGAACGTCGTTTCCACTCAAAATTATGTATGATTTTGCGCGATTCCGAGATCCTTCAATTCTGCCACTGATTCTGCGTTTTGACCGAAACTGCTTTTCAGAAGCTGTCGGATATTCCTTCGAAATTCTTTTTGCATCATAATTCTCCTTAAAAATATCCTAACGCCTCGGTACCTGTCAACAATGACGAGGATCATTGCATAAACGCCTGAGTAGCTTGTAGGCGGTTCACCCTCATTCATTCTGTCATCACTCATATTTCACATAGACGGTTACCATAAAACAATACACAGCTAAGTTTCACTGACTAGAATGAACTTAGATTTCCAAAAATCCTGTAAAACTCAAGTGGACGGGGGAAGAGAGCTATAGATGATTGATTGAACGGTCCTTTGCGTTTCTCTGACTAGAATGAACTTAGATTTCCAACATTCAGCCGTTTAGCTTTATGACCGTTCATGAACGGTCCTTTGTGTTTCTCTGTATTTATACGCATCTCTTAGACACTCAGTTAATTTAATGAATCTAGATTATTCCTTTGTCGTTTACTTTGTTTCATTCGGCACATATTCATTATCATTACCACAAACCCTAAAACCATTTGTATGGTATCAGGGCCTCCCCTGTTATGCTCTCTACAGTTTCTACGGCGTCTTCCTCTTCCAATCTGCTTGCTCTCCTCTCTAATATCCATAACCTTATGCCTCACAAGCTCGACAGTATCAATTATGTCCTCCCGCACCATCAACTCACTTCGATTCTCAAAACCTAGTCTCTTTTTAGGTTTCTGGACGGATCTCAGACGGCTCTGCCGCAGTATCTCACCGACGACGATGGTTCCGTCTCAACGACGGTGAACCCTGCTTACTCTACTTGGCATGTTCAAGATTAGGCCATCTTGACGCTTATTAATGCCACTCTTTCTGATGAGGCTCTCACTCTTGTTATTGGTGTTACAGACTCCAGATCTGCGTGGGTAACTCTTGGATCTCGTTATGCCTCTCTTTCTAGGTCACATATTTTACAGCTTAAATCCAATCTTCAAACAATCAAAAACATTCTGATTTTATTGATTTAAACATGCAAAAGTTGAAAACCTTGAGAGATAAGCTTGCTGCTTCATCTGTTTCAACCGATGATGAAGATACATTACTATTTCCTCTAAATGGCCTTCCAATTGAATACAACTCTTTTCTCTCTTCGATTCGCACTCGCTCAACCCCACTCACTTTTCAAGATCTACATGTTTTACTAAAATCGGACGAAAAAATGTTTGAGTCTCAACATAATTCCTCATCTAAACTGGGTCAACCTACTGCTTTTTACACAAATCAATCCTATTTTGCAAATCGCGGTCGTGGTGATCGATCTGGTCTTTCTCGTGGTAGTCCATCCTCTGGGTTTGTTAACTGCCGATATGGCCAAGGATCTGGTGGTCGTTTTGACCACAACAGGGACATATCCAACTCTCGTGGAGGTTTTGGTCAAAACTTCACTGGTAAAATTAATGGTGATCGATTTTCTGCAAATTCTTACAACAATTTCAACAACTCTTCTTCTAAGAATTATGGGTTTGGTCGTGGTACCAAAACCCCAATTGTTGGGTTTTGACGTAGGTAACGCAGCGGAATAACAAAAATTAATCCTACTCAAAGCCCACCAAGGATCACAGGAAGAGACATCATAACATGATCAAGGACATAGAAGATGTGTACCTTTTGATTTGTGAGATCACACGAAGAATGATGTCCTCGTCTCTACGGTTGATCCACGTCTAGAGGTGAGATCTAGATTCTTCCTTCAATCAAGTGCTAGCTTGAACCTTGGAGGAAGAGGGATGAAGATCAAAGCAACAAATCACCAAAGGCACAAGAGAGGGGCGGCCTCTCTTTGCCGTCGGGTAGAGGGGCGGACGGGTGGCTAGGGTTTCGGCCCTAGCACCTTGTCTTGCTCTCTCTTTTCTCTCTCCCACTCTCTTTGTTATGTTTAATAACAATTAACATCAAGTGGGAAGGAAGCTAGAGCCTCCTTTATATACTCCAACAACTCCTTGTTGTTTCCATAAAAGAGTTTCCTAATTCTAGATGAACTAGAATTATTCCCTTCCTTGCAAATTAGTCCTACTAAGTTTGCAAGGTGTTGCACAATGATCCTTCTATTAATTAATCCATATTAATTAATCCCAAATCTAGCTCTACTCTATTTGACGTGTGACCCCATAGGTTTCTATATAGTTGGTAGTAACTATTACTAACATGGAGCGGTGTCTAGCAACACATCCATGCAACCCAACCAATAGAAATAGTCAGTGATCCCGACAAACCTTTGTGCCCAATATGTCATATTGCATTATCCCTTTGTCTCCATATCCGGTTTGGACACGAGACATAAATAGTCACACTCGTATATCCAATCCATAGTTCCTCGATCCTGGGAATATGCTTATGCTTGCAGATAACATTAATATCTATATATTAATTTATCTGAGTCTGGCTAGACATTCAATAAGCCTCATCCCTCGAGTGGTCGTGGATATTTACCCCCATTATGTGGGAGGGACAAATCCTATCTACATCACTACGATCTCTAAGCTTGCTTCCTATCACGCCCGATAGCCACCTTTATGATTACCCAGTTACGGTGTAACGTTTGATAACATCAAAGCACAATATTCCACAACTAGAGTATCTAGTGACTTCAAGTCCAAGGATTGCAATAATATTAGCACTACGAAAAGCGATTGTGACTTCACATAATCTAATGTATCCTTTTCGTCGTGGGTCAATCCAGTATGCCATTACTCCTAATGCATACCCATGTGTTGGATCGTGATATCTCCATATCAATCCAACCCCATACTAGTCTATAGATGATTGTCCCATTAATCATTATAATTGACTAGGGATATTTAAGAATATAACACCTTATATTCTAAGGACTTCATTCATGTTAGCATATCTCCATATTGATAACATAATGAATCGTAAATCCATATATTTGTCACAATTAATTGATTGCCTCTAGGGCACAATTCCAACAGTCTCCCACTTGCACTAGAGTCAATCTCCTGCATCATATGCCTATTGATCTAGCGCGGTCCTCCACGCTTACACTGCGTAGGGGTGAGACATATGCTGACACCTTGCAAATATTCACATCTCCTCCATCAACAATTTGATTGAGATTGAATATTCTGAATAAATGCATCTTATGCATTAATTTACTCAGTCCTCTATGTTAGAATCAGTGACTGAATCTTGCCTGGAACCTTTCCAGCTCACAGTCACTCCCTCTAGCATAAAACATAAAACTCGACTATAATCTGAAATCTTCTTTGTCAGATGGAAGTTCTCATCACTGTAACCCCTTACAGTAAACCCTTCCTATCCTCCATTAATCAAGAGTTCATCCTTTATTCCTTCTCAAGTACTTAAGGATAATCTTGATAATTATTAAGTGACACCTCACTTGGATTTGATTGGTATCTTTGTGTCATGCTTTACGTCTGGCCTAGTACATCTCATGGCGTATCTCGTGAATCTAATTCATACGGTCCATTCCCAATCTAATTGGTAAGACAATTAGCCTTCCAAAGACTAGTTCCACGTGACATGGGTAAGAATCAATATTCTTTTCACGTTGAACCATTTCAACACCTTGTCAATATATGTACCATGACTCAGGCTGAACAATTACTTTAATCTATCTCCATAGATCTTATAGATTGTCTCGCCTAAGTCAATTATTGGAAATCAATTTCTCTAGCCAATCTTTAATAGATTGCAGAGTAGAGACGTTATTTCCAATGATTAGTATGTCTCTACATACAAGACCAGAAATTTAACTATGCTCCCACTAACCTTCTTGTAGACACAAGTATCATCTTCAATTTTTTGATGGAACCAAACTCCTTTGATTGCATCATAAATTCGAAGAATCCAATCTCCAAGAATCTTGACTCAATCTATAAACAGATTGCTACAAGCAAGATGCGAATGGATTTAAGCATCACAACTGGGGAAAGATTTCGTCATAGTCTATACTATGAATTCTCATGAAAACCCTTTCAAATCAGTTGTCCCTTAAAAGTAATCATATTACCATCCATGTTGGTTTCCTCATAACCTACTTGCACCCTATGGGTCATACCCATTCAGGTGGTTCCACCAAAGTCCATACTTTGTTGGTATACATGGATTCCATATCGTATCCTATGGCTCCAAGCCATTTCTGAGAGTATGGCCCACACGTGGCCTTCTCATAGGTTGTAGGCTCATCTCGATGAGCAATATATCACGGGTTATGAGAAATCCTTATTTCTCTAGTCCCTTGACATATCCTACCTGTCCTACGAGGTTCTTGTGTTATCTGAGTAGGTTGCTCCACAACACCTTGTGATCCTGCTCATGTTCCATCAAACTGATCAATGTTCTATTGTGGTTCTTGAACCTTTCAAGTTCTACTGTCCTCCCACTGTTTCTTTTAGAGACAATCTCTACCTAGAAACACTGTGGTTCGAGAAACAAACAGTTTGTTATCGATTAGGTTGTAGAAATAATATCCTTTTCAGGATATCCCACAAAACATTTATCCGACTTGGGTCCAAGTTTATTTTTAAACTCTTTTACATAAACCTCATAACCCCAAATATTTATGAATGACATACTAGGACACTTCCTAGTCCATATCTCATATGGTGTTTTTCATAATCCGTTTTTGATGGAACAAGGTTAAGGGCGAAATTTGCTGTAATTAGAACATAGCCCCTAAAAGTAAACTGGAAGTTCTGTTTTGACTCATCATGGTCCGAACCGTGTCCTACAAGGTTCGAACTCTCCTTTTCGACATGCCAAACCCATGTGGCGTGCTAGGTGGAGCGAGTTTTGGATCATATCCAATACTCCCATAGATTCTTGTCAAACTCTTGGCTCAAGTATTTTCTTCTATGATCCAATCATAGAGTCTAAATACTTTTGCCAAGTTGGTTCTCTACTTCATTCCTGAATACCTTGAACAATTCAAGGGATTCTGATTTGTTTCTTCATAAGATACACAAATTCATATTTCTCTGATCCTATCAGTAAATATGATGAAGTACTAAAACCATCTTTAGTATTTGTGCTTAGCGGCCTTCATACATCAGTATGTATGATTCCCAAAAGATCATATCATTGCCTAATAAGTCTTACATGTCTCATATGATTCAATAATCAAATGAGTCCCAGAAATCCATCATAATGGAGTTCTAGATATGTATCTCTTATTTATGGGCCTAAACGATAATGCTAAAGATGAGTGAAGTTCATATCATTATATGCAAACCTCTAGGTATTAATGTTATAGATGAAATTATCATGATCATGGATATAGAATCCACTTAGACAAAATTGCATTACAATAATGCATACCATAATAAATGGAACAACATTTGTCCTTTTATTATGATAAGGAGCTTTCTTGTCCAAACAAGAAACTATGATAATGGTCCTACTCATACCAGGGACATTATCCCTTTTGTCTAATTCATGAACAATTTCTGAAAGGTAGAAATAATTTCCTACGGCTTTTCAGCAACCCTTTGCTTCATAGCCCCACGTGTAGGATTATTTCTTCCTTATCCAATTGTCTTCGTCTCTTGAGATCCTACACATTTCTATAAATGTGAGATCCTCATCTAGTATCATATACTCTTGATGATGAGATAGACACATTGAATTTTATAATAAAATACCCAAGTCGGAATTCATAATTCCTTTATTATTTACTTCCATGTACTTTGGGTAGTCTCTCTTCCTCTACACCACCTATGGGACTTCGAGGCAACTTGGTTTTAGCAACAGGCTTGCTTTATACTCATGGGTTCGGCACAACCATTTGCCCTTACCCATGCTGTTAACTATTAACAGTTTTTGCCCATGCCCATTATGAGTGTTTTGTTTAGTGATTTTTCAATCATATTGAGTAAATCAACTTTAAAACAAAACTATAATTGCATCCAATGCAATTCTTGGTCCACTTGGGAGAATAACTATATATTCTTTATCTATCTTATAGATAACTCCCAATATCTAAGCTTTCAATCCTATTGAGTTAGTTTAGTTTGCGCTTCACCTCTTGCTTCAGCAGCCACACATTACTAACTTGTGTCGTCGCGTCATATCTCGATGAAGTAAGTCGCCTTGCTTTGGCAAACCCGAACTTATTCCATCTTGACCATGACGAGTGCTAAGCAAGAGATTGCAAAGTGGAGCAACTCCTTAAGCCTTTCATGACAAGCTCGTATGATCATAGCATATGCCTCCAAATTTCTCATCTTGCTTCCAAAGCTCAGAGTCCATGGGAGCTTGACATGAGACAAGTTGCATCCAAAGAACCATTCTTTGATGTTCCTTCCATAAGGCTTTAGTGCGTTTTGGTAGTTGGTGGGAAGAGAAATTTATGCTCTACAATGTACAACATATTTCTTTACTTGAGAACAATTCTCGATTTTATACCAATCTAGAAAATAGATTCCAGATATCTTGTCCATCTCATGGACATAAAGTCGCGTTTGTTTGTTTAATGCGATGGGTATTCAACACTTATAGGATTATGCAAAGCATTGTGACGTATAACTATATTCAACAAGGATTTAAATTATTAAATATAGCTCCCACTATTTTTCTCGGATTAATAGCCCTCACCATTAATGCGGAAAATATTTTATTTTCTAGTGGGTCCAAGATCCCTTTTCACTTCTTCTTGAGCTTGCTTTGGCAAGTCACCCAAGAATTGGTTATTAGGTAGGAACCATTCCAATTGCATCCCATGCAACTCTTGGTCCAATTAGGTGAATAACTCTTTATTCTTTATCCTTTAGATAACACCTAATTGTCATGCATCTAAGCTCATCAATCCAATTGACTCTTGCCTAGTTGCGTCCAACCTCTTGCTTTCAACATACACGCATTACTAGCTTGCGTCGTCCGCAACACATCATGAAAAATTAAAATCGCCTTGCTTTGGCAAGCCCGAATTTTAATAGGCCATGATCATGAAGGGTGTTTTGGCAAGAGAAGTCAAAACGCAATATTTAATTGAGGGATTTCTTTTAAGTTGTTTGGTTGATCTTATCAACATGGTCTACTTATTTGGATTGGGCCATCCACAATAAAAGACCAACCTTGTTTATTATTATCTTGTTAACGTTTTGCTAGTATCGCCATACACACAAAATAAATAACAAGACATAAATAATAAACATCCACAAAAGAAAATAACGTGGCATGGATATGGCCCCTAGACTAAGATATTACCAAGCCAATGATAATATCTATATGCCCTAAAGTGCTTAGCTCATCTCCATGTGCTCCACCATAGCTGCGCGTCTAGGGATGTCTTTTGACTCCTTTGGTTCTCCGGTCTTCTTCTCCATGTTCTTGGCTATCAACTAAATATTTCTAATTCTAGCCTAACATCTAGAATAAATAAATAATAAAAATCCTCACATGTCGAGGAGAAAAAGAACGACTCGCAGGCCGTAAAACTTAATTAATTATTACATTAATTTGATCAGCTCGCAGGCCGTAAACCAAACCACAAAACAATAAACATCCACAATCCTAGGCCATATCCATCCACCATGCAACAAAGCACATAATACAGTTAAAACCAATTTTTAACGCGCTTGTTTAATTTTAATGAAATTGGGTAACTAGGGTTTCACAACGGTCCAAAGGATTTACCAAAGAATGGCCGAAATCAACCAAGGAACCGCCACACTAGGCCCGGGCCGGCCGGCCCCTAGCCCACACGGCTAGGCCGTGTGCTAGGGTGTGCCGGCCCCTCTTGTGCCGTGTGTTACTTGGGCGGCAAGGAGAGAGAGGGGCGGTCCCTACATGGGCCACACCTCCTCATGGAATTGTTTCCATAAACAATTCATGGAATTATTTCCAAAAACAATATATGGAATTGTTTCCATAATAATTCTTTCCTAGGTTCCCAAGTTTAGTTGTTTCCATAAACAACTTCTTACTTGTTTCCCAAGTTTAGTTGTTTCCAAAACAACTTATTCCTTGTTGCCCAAGTTTAATTAATTCCATACTTGGAAAACCCCTTTTCCAAGCATGTGCCCATGAACCCTAATTTTTCAAGAACCCAATTATTCACATCCTATGTGATTAAACTCACCAATTCAAACATCCAATATTAAATTGGGTCTTGTTTGATTGAATCAAATTCAATATTGCATCTACTATGCCAATTTTTCAGTTTTCGCGTACTAAACAATAATACGGTGTATGAACTGAAATCGTAAACACATAATATCATGTTATGCTCTACGACCTGTGGCTCTGATACCACTGTTGGGTTTTGACGTAGGTAACGCAGCGGAATAACAAAAATTAATCCTACTCAAAGCCCACCAAGGATCACAGGAAGAGACATCATAACATGATCAAGGACATAGAAGATGTGTACCTTTTGATTTGTGAGATCACACGAAGAATGATGTCCTCGTCTCTACGGTTGATCCACGTCTAGAGGTGAGATCTAGATTCTTCCTTCAATCAAGTGCTAGCTTGAACCTTGGAGGAAGAGGGATGAAGATCAAAGCAACAAATCACCAAAGGCACAAGAGAGGGGCGGCCTCTCTTTGCCGTCGGGTAGAGGGGCGGACGGGTGGCTAGGGTTTCGGCCCTAGCACCTTGTCTTGCTCTCTCTTTTCTCTCTCCCACTCTCTTTGTTATGTTTAATAACAATTAACATCAAGTGGGAAGGAAGCTAGAGCCTCCTTTATATACTCCAACAACTCCTTGTTGTTTCCATAAAAGAGTTTCCTAATTCTAGATGAACTAGAATTATTCCCTTCCTTGCAAATTAGTCCTACTAAGTTTGCAAGGTGTTGCACAATGATCCTTCTATTAATTAATCCATATTAATTAATCCCAAATCTAGCTCTACTCTATTTGACGTGTGACCCCATAGGTTTCTATATAGTTGGTAGTAACTATTACTAACATGGAGCGGTGTCTAGCAACACATCCATGCAACCCAACCAATAGAAATAGTCAGTGATCCCGACAAACCTTTGTGCCCAATATGTCATATTGCATTATCCCTTTGTCTCCATATCCGGTTTGGTCACGAGACATAAATAGTCACACTCGTATATCCAATCCATAGTTCCTCGATCCTGGGAATATGCTTATGCTTGCAGATAACATTAATATCTATATATTAATTTATCTGAGTCTGGCCAGACATTCAATAAGCCTCATCCCTCGAGTGGCCGTGGATATTTACCCCCATTATGTGGGAGGGACAAATCCTATCTACATCACTACGATCTCTAAGCTTGCTTCCTATCACGCCCGATAGCCACCTTTATGATTACCCAGTTACGGTGTAACGTTTGATAACATCAAAGCACAATATTCCACAACTAGAGTATCTAGTGACTTCAAGTCCAAGGATTGCAATAATATTAGCACTACGAAAAGCGATTGTGACTTCACATAATCTAATGTATCCTTTTCGTCGTGGGTCAATCCAGTATGCCATTACTCCTAATGCATACCCATGTGTTGGATCGTGATATCTCCATATCAATCCAACCCCATACTAGTCTATAGATGATTGTCCCATTAATCATTATAATTGACTAGGGATATTTAAGAATATAACACCTTATATTCTAAGGACTTCATTCATGTTAGCATATCTCCATATTGATAACATAATGAATCGTAAATCCATATATTTGTCACAATTAATTGATTGCCTCTAGGGCACAATTCCAACACCAATCACTTGCCAAATATGCGGGAATGACTACCACTCAGCTCTTGACTGTTGGCATCGCATGGATTTTGTCTACCAAGGTCGTCACCCACCTGAACAGCTCTCGGCTATGGCCGCCACCACTGAGCCTACAGTGACCTGTCCCAATTTTTGGCTCACTGATATTGGGGATTCCTCTCACACAACCCGCAAACTCAGGAATCTCTGTTTGTTAGATCCACATACTGGGTCTGACCAGGTTACAATTGGTAAAGTTTCTTCTCTCCCAATACAACACTCTGGTATCGCTCTCGTACCCACTGCTCGTTGCTTGTTCAAATTTTTATTTGATACCTTACACCTACCTGATCTTTTTTCAAATATTAGTAAAACATGTAGATCAAACATGTAGATTTTATTTTTATGCAGAATGAGTGTGATTGAGCACAATGTACATTTTATTTTTATGCAAACTCATTCTGCATTCAGGATCTGGCAACACGCAAATTTCTATATCAAGGAATGAGTAAAAATGGCCTTTATCCTATCCAGTCTCTCCCTACCCAGTCTTCTTCTCACACTTATTTGGGTCAAAGATTCAAGTCTTCCTTGTGGCATGCTCGTCTGGTATATCCAACAAATGAAATACAGTCAAAATGCATTTCTTGTTCTTCTTCAGAGTCTTTCTTATGTGCTTCCTGTCTTGCTGGAAAAATGACAAGATTACCTTACAAGGATTCTTCTACTGTTATTTATAAACCTTTACAGTGTAATACATTCTGATGTTTGGGGTCCTGCACCCTTGAAATCATGTCATGGTTATAGGTATTTTGTGCTATTTATTGATGGTTATTTAAGATTTACCTGGTTGTTTCCTCTTCACAAAATTATGACGTTGCAACTACATTTCCTAAATTTAAATCCTTTGTTGTAGAATTGTTAAATTATTGTATATCTGTTTATCATTCTGATGGAGGAGGGGAATACACCTCATTTATTTTCAAACATTTCTTAGTGATAATGGGATTATTCATCAAAGGTCTTGCCCTCATACACCACAGTAAAATAGAGTTTTTGAATGCAAGAACATGCATATTATTGAAACTGCTAGAACTCTAATGCATAATGCTTCTATGCCTTCTTACTTCTGGTATCATGATGTCTCTACTGCAACATATCTTATCAACATAATGCCTAGTACTAACATCTCCAATCCATCTCCTTATGAATTATTGTTTCACAAGAAACCAGACTATTGTAGACTCAAAATATTTGGATGTGCCTGCTATCCTTTTCTAACACCTTATGTGCAACACAAACTTGAACCTAAAACTGGACAAAGTATGTTCATTGGTTATGCAGATGGTTTCAAATGTAACACCCCGCAAATTTTTATAGGGGTCAAATTTTAAACACCCCGCAAATTCTTATAGGTTAAATTTTAATATTTTAAAATTTTGAGTTGTTCATGTAAAGTTCTTATTCAATAGTGGTGTTGGATCTTAAGGAAAAACAAGGGAACGTCTTGTTTGTAATTTGAAATTGGGTAATTAAGGTAATTACCGAAAATATGGGACATATATGTAATTTCTCGGAGTTGAGTTTCTTGCTGAGTTTGGCCAGGCTGGAACGTTGGAATTGGTGGGATGGATATTGAATAATTATCAAAGTTTGGGCTATAGTGTATTTTCTCTAAGTATCCAATTTGATGTAACTCTATTTTATACCCCAACTTTCCTAAAAATAGCAAAACAACCCCCAAGTGCATGTTGACCACTTGTCCACCTCTCTTGGGCATGTTTGCCACTTGTCCCCTGAGGTGGCAGAGTGAGTGAATATCTCCTCATTCAGTTTTATTTTCATCATCTTCATCCTCCCACCATAGCCACCAAGAACACCACCATCTCCACCCTTAATCCACCACTCAACCACCTTCAATGACCTGATACTTTTGGGACTTATCCTCAACCATTAGAGGAAAATCCCTCTTTCAATTTTAAGATTCTGCTAGAGATGGAGCCAAATAGAAATCTAAGGTGATGAACCCTAATCCGTTTTTGCTCAAATTCTTGTTTGTTGTAAATGAGAAGATTTAACTCGTGTATTCTTGATCTTAAGGTTTTGGAGAGTCCATAGACACCAAGAACGACCCAAATAGCGGCTGAAATCGCCATTGTCGCCGGAATCTACACCTCAGTTGCCGGAATCCTCGCCGGAGATAGTGATAATTAACACTTCATTGCTTGCTCTTTCTTGAATGTAAATGCATCCCTGTGGTGCTCATGGCCTCATGACTTCATCTAGGACCCATAGACATGCCCAAATCCTCAATGTAACAATCTGTAATTCACCGGAGTTGAATTCTCCGGCGAGAAGAACCCCCTCTGTTCTAGACTGCGTAACTGTGTCCTCTGGGAATATTTTTTCTTGCTGTTTTATGCTACTGATTCGTAGTAGATAGCTCTTCAATTCCCTGCGTGTCTTGTAGCATGAATCAATCTCTAAGCTATTCAAATTTAGACTCGAAGTTGTTGCATTGTGTTCTTGAAGAAACTGCAACTCAACATACTACAAATCCCTTCAACTTGCAGAACTTACATTTCCTTGAATAAATGGAGTGTTGGACTAATTGCTGGCCCTGTGTAATCATGGATTAACCTTCTACAAGATAGGGATGAGTCTACCCTTAAATTCCACCTCTATATAAAAAAAAATCTGGTGTGAAGATGCTATGCTTGTGCGGCACTATAGCTATCTCCATGACAGTGATTTTTGTCAATTTTCAACTTGAATATCTTCCTTAATTCTTGTTATCTTAAGTTGGTTCTTGGACCTAATTATTCACTGTTGTAAGGGCTACAACTTCCTGTTATTGCTTAGCTCCAAATCAGTCCCTAAACTCCATATTTTCTCCTCCAAAGTAGGGGGTTTATCAAGCTTGAAAAATGGCTGAGTATGGAGAGTGCTTGTTTTCACCTAACTTTGACCTGTGATATCTCCCTCAATATTTTGAGTCTCCTAGAACTTGAATATGTTCTAGAATCCTTGATGAAGCATCTTCAACCCCCCATTCTCGTTTTTGCAAAACACTCTATCAATTGATCATAATTCAACTCCAAAGTTGGTTGTATGTGTTGATTTACCTTAAGCTTTGACTCTCAATTTGTCAGTCAAAATGACTTTACAGGCCCTCACATCCTTGAGAAAAGTTACTCATATTGCTATTTGAAAACCACTCGTCAAATTTCACCAAGTTAATCTCCTAGAAAATGATATTTGAACCAAACTGTAAAAGAGGGTAAAATTATAATTTCACATAAGAGTTGTGTGGGGGTTGAAATCAATGTCCTAGAGTTATAATGTCTTGCATGGATATTTGGAGTTATAATAAGCTATGGCTTAATGTTGACCAAGTCAATTGTTTGTGAATCTTCCTACATTTTTGTTAAACTACGGGGGCCTAAGTGAAAATAACTAAGAGTTGTAGTTTCCAACCCCATTACTACGTGGGAGTACTAAAATGAAAATTTCGTAACTTTAAGCATTGTTTGACATGTTTGAGGAGTTCAGGCTCAATCAGGGGCTAAATTAACTTTTTAGAAAAACTAAAAGGAACTTGGGTGTAAATAATCAAAACTTGGTACTCAATATTAAGTAGATAACTTAGGGAAGTAGTGACTCATGAGACTGGCCAACTAGGCATAACTAAGGGAGTCCATGAACAGTCAGGGACTGTACTGATAAGACTGAGACTTTAGGGGTGAAATAGTCATTCAGGGCTAGAAAGCTAGCAAGATACTTGCATATGCATCATGCGTCACTTATGTGGAAAAATACTGATAATTACTTATGTTGGGTTTTGATGTAGGTAACGCAGCGGAATAACAAAAATTAATCCTACTCAAAGCCCACCAAGGATCACAGGAAGAGACATCATAACATGATTAAGGTCATAGAAGATGTGTACCTTTTGATTTGTGAGATCACACGAAGAATGATGTCCTCGTCTCTACGGTTGATCCACGTCTAGAGGTGAGATCAAGATTCTTCCTTCTCCACAAGTGCTAGCTTGAACCCGGAGGAAGAGGTATGAAGATCAAAGCAACAAAGCAACAAAGCACAAAGGGGGGCTCGGCCACCCTTTTGCCGTCGGGTAGAGGGGGCGGATGGGGGCTAGGGTTTCGGCCCTAGCTCCTTGTCTTGCTCTCTCTTTTGCTCTCTCCCACTCTTTGTGTTATGTATAATAATAACTCATGTGGGAAGGAAGCTAGAGCCTCTTATATATATACTCCAACAACTCCTTGTTGTTTCCATATTAGAGTTTTCTTGTTCTAGTAGGACTAGAACTATTCCCTTCCTTGCAAATTAGTCCTACTAAGTTTGCAAGGTGTTGCACAATGATCCTTCTATTAATTAATCTTTATTAATTAATCCCAAATCTAGCTCTACTCTATTTGACGTGTGACCCCATAGGTTTCTATATAGTTGGTAGTAACTATTACTAACATGGAGCGGTGTCTAGCAACTCATCCATGCCACCCAACCAATAGAAATAGTCAGTGATCCCGACAAACCTTTGTGCCCAATATGTCATATTGCATTATCCCTTTGTCTCCATATCCGGATTGGACACGAGACATAAATAGTCACACTCGTATATCCAATCCATAGTTCCTCGATCCTGGGAATATGCTTATACTTGCAGATAACATTAATATCTCTATATTAATTTATCTGAGTCTGGCCAGACATTCAATAAGCCTCATCCCTCGAGTGGCCGTGGATATTTACCCCAATTATGTGGGAGGGACAAATCCTATCTACATCACTACGATCTCTAAGCTTGCTTCCTATCACGCCCGATAGCCACCTTTATGATTACCCAGTTACGGCGTAACGTTTGATAACATCAAAGCGCAATATTTCACAACTAGAGTATCTAGTGACTTCAAGTCTAAGGATTGCAATAATATTAGCACTACGAAAAGCGATTGTGACTTCACATAATCTAATGTATCCTTTTCGTGGTGGGTCAATCCAGTATGCCATTACTCCTAATGCATACCCATGTGTTAGACTTGATATCTCCATATCAATCTACCCACATACTAGTCTATATTTGATTGTCCTATTAATCAATATAATTGACTAGGGATATTTAAGAATATAAAACCTTATATTCTAAGGACTTCATTCATGTTAGCATATCTCCATATCGATAACATAATGAATCGTAAATCCATATATTTATCACAATTAATTGATTGCCTATAGGGCACAATTCCAACAGTCTCCCACTTGCACTAGAGTCAATCTCCTGCATCATATGCCTATTGATCTAGCGAAGCCCTCCATGCTTACACTGCATAGGGGCGTGGTTGGCGAGACATGTGCTGGTACTTTGCAAATATTCACATCTTCCTCTATCAACAATTTGATTGAGATTTGATATTCTGAGTGAGTGCATCTCATGCAGCAATTTACTCAGTCCTCTATGTTAGAATCAGTGACTGAATCTTGCCTGGAACCTTTCCAGCTCACAGTCGGGCCCACTAGGGCAAAACTCAAAACTTGACTCATAATCTGAAATCTTCTTTGTCAGATCTGAAGTTCGCATCAATGTAACCCCTTACAGCAAACTCTTCATATTATCTATTTATCAATAATTCATCCTTAGTGCTTCTCAAGTACTAAAGGATAATCTTGATAATTATCAAGTGACACCTCACTTGGATTTGATTGGTATCTTTGTGTTATACCATATGACACATCTGGCCCAATACATAACACGGCGTATCTCATGAATCTTATTCATACGGTCCCTTTTCAATCTAATTGAAAAGACAATTAGTCTTCCAAAGACTAATTCCATGTGACATGGGTAAAAATCCATATTCCTACATGTTGAACCATTTCAACTCCTTGTCAATATATGTACCTTGACTCAGGCTGAACAATTACTTTGATCTATCTCCATAGATTTTATAGATTGTCTCGCCTAAGTCTATTTATTGGAGATCAATTTCTCTAGCCAATCTTTAATAGATTGCAGAGTAGAGACATTGTTCCCAATGATTAGTATGTCTCTACATACAAGACCAGAAATTTAACTATGCTCCCACTAACCTTCTTGTAAACACAAGTATCATCTTCAATTTTTGATGGAACCAAACTCCTTTGATTGCATCATAAATTCGAATAATCCAATCTCCAAGAATCTTGACTCAATCTATAAACAGATTGCTACAAGCAAGATGCGAATGGAATTAAGCATTACAACTGGGGAAAGATTTCGTCATAGTCTATACTATGAATTCTCATGAAACCCTTTCAAACCAGTTGTCCCTTAAAAGTAATCATATTACCATCCATGTTGGTTTCCTCATAACCTACTTGCACCCTATGGGTCCTACCCATTCAGGTGGTTCCACCAAAGTCTATACTTTGTTGGTATACATGGATTCCATATCGTATCCTATGGCTCCATGCCATTTCTGAGAGTATGGCCCCACACGTGGCCTTCTCATAGGTTGTAGGCTCATCTCGATGAGAAATATATCACGGGTTATGAGAAATTCTTATTTCTCTAGTCCCTTGACATATCCTACCTAATCTACAAGGTTCTTGTGTTTTTCTGAGTAGGTTGCTCCACAACACCTTGTGATCCTGCTCATGTTCCATCAAACGGATCAATGTTCTGTTGTGGTTCTTCAACTCCTTCAAGTTCTACAGTGATCCCACTGTTTCTTTTAGAGACAATCTCTATCTAGAAACTCAGCGATTCGAGCAACAAGCAATTTGTTCTCGATTGGAGTGTAGAGATAATATCCTTTGTTTCCTCAGGATATCCCACAAAACATTTATCCGATTTGAGTCCAAGTTTATCTGTAAACGCCTTTACATAAACTATATAACCCAAATAATTATGAACAACCTACTAGGACACTTCCTAGTTCATATCTCATATGGTGGTTCTCATAATTCATTTGGATGGAACAAGGTTAAGGGCGAATTTTGCTGTAATTAGAACATAGCCCCTAAAGTAAACTGGAAGTTATGTTTGACTCATCATGGACCGAACCGTGTCCAACAAGGTCCGAACTTTCCTTTTAGACACGCCAAGCCCATGTGGCGTGCTAGCTAGGTGGAGCGAGTTTGGATCATATCCAACACTCCCATAGATGCTTGTCAAACTCTTGGCTCAAGTATTCTCCTATACGATCCAATCTTAGAGTCTTAATACTTTTGCCAAGCTGTCTCTCTACTTCATTCTTGAATTCCTTGAACTCTTCAAAGGATTCTGATCTGTTTCTTCATAAGATATACAAATCCATATTTCTCTGATCCCATCAGCAAATATGATGAAGTATTGAAAATCATCTTCAGTATCTGCGCTTAGTGGCCTACATACATCAATATGTATGATTCCCAAAATATCATATATTTGCCTAATAAATAAGTCTTACATATCTCATATGATTCAATAATCAAATGAGTTCTATAATTCCATCTATATGGAGTTCTAGATATGTATCTCTTATTCATGTGGCCTAAACGATAATGCTAAAGATAAGTGAAGTTCATATCATTATATGCAAACCTCTTGGTATTAATGTTATAGATGAAATTATCGTGATCAAGGATATACAATCCATTTAGACAAAGTTGCATTACAACAATGCATATCAGAATAAATGGAACAAGATTTGTCATTTTATTATAATAGAGAGCTTTCTTGTCCAAACAAGAAACTGTGATAATGGTCTTGCTCATAGGAGGGTCATAATCACTTTTTGTCTAATTCATGAACAATTTTATAAAGGTAAAAATAATTTCCTACGGCCAATTCAGCAACCCTTTGCTTAATTGCCACACGTGTAGGATTATTTCTTCCTTATTCAATTTTCTACTTCTCATGAGATCCACCACATTTCTATATAAGTGTGAGATCCTCATCTAGTATCATATACTTATGATGATGAGATAGACATATTGACTTCTATAACAAAATTACCTAGTGTGGAATTCATAATTCCTTTATTATTTCCTTCCATGTACTTTAGGAAATTTCTCTTCCTCCATGCCACCTTTGGGATCTTTAAGGCAACTTGGTTTTAGCAACAAGCTTGCTTTATACCCATGATCTCTACGCAAAACCCTTTTGCGTTTACGCATGCTGTTAACCATTAACATGTTTTTCCTTTATCCCTTTATGAGTGCTTTGTATAGCGATTCTCAATCATATTGACTAAATCACTTTTGAACAAACACTATAATTGCATCCAATGCAATTCTTGGTCCATTTGGGAGAATAACTATATATTCTTTATCTATCTTATAGATAACTCCCAGTATCTAATCCTATTGAGATAGTTTAGTTTGCACTTCACCTCTTGCTTAAGCAGTCACACATTACTAACTTGTGTCGTCGCGTCATATCTCGATGAACTAAGTCGCCTTGCTTTGGCAAGCCCGAACTTATTCCATCTTGACCATGTCGAATGCTAAGCAAGAGAGTGCAAAGTGGAGCAACACCTCAAGCCTTTCATGACAAGCTCGTATGATCATATCACATGCCTCCATATTTCTCATCTTGCTTCCAAAGCTCAGAGTCCATGGGAGCTTGACATGAGACAAGTTACATCCAAAGAACCATTCTTTGATGTTCCTTCCATAAGGCTTTAGTGCTTTTTGGTAGTTGGTGGGAAGAGAAATTTATGCTCTACAATGTACAACATATTTCCTTTACTTGAGAACAATTCTCGATTTTATACCAATCTAGAAAATAGATTCCAGACATCTTGTCCATCTCATGGACATAAAGTCGCGTTTGTTTTTTTAATGCGATGGGTATTCAACACTTATAGCATTATGCAAAGCATTGTGACGTATAACTATATTCAACAAGGATTTAAATTATTTAAATATAGCTCCCACTATTTTTCTCGGATTAATAGCCCTCACCATTAATGCGGAAAATATTTTATATATTTTTTAGTGGGTCCAAGATTCCTTTTCACTTCTTCTTGAGCTTGCTTTGGCAAGTCACCCAAGAATTGGTTATTTAGGTAGGAACCATTCCAATTGCATCCCATGCAACTCTTGGTCCAATTAGGCGAATAAATTCCTTTTATTCTTTATCCTTTAGATAACACCTAATTGTCATGCCTCTAAGCTCATCAATCCAATTGAATTTTGCCTAGTTGCGTCCAACCTCTTGTTTTCAACATACACGCATTACTAGCTTGCGTCGTCCGCAACACACCATGGAAAATTAAAATCGCCTTGCTTTGGCAAGCCCGAATTTTAATAGGCCATGATCATGAAGGGTGTTTTGGCAAGAGAAGGCAAAACGCAATATTTATTTGAGGGATTTCTTTTAAGTTGTTTGGTTGATCTCATCAACATGGTCTAATTATTTGGATTGGGCCATCCACAATAAAAGACCAACCTTGTTTGTTATTATCTTGTTAACGTTTTGCTTGTAGCGCCATACACACAAAACAAATAACAAGGCATGAATAATAAACATCCACAAAATAAAATAAAAAAACGTGGCATGGATATGGCCCCTAGACTAATGATATTATCAAGCCAATGATAATATCTAATTGCCCTAAAGTGTCGAGCTCATCTCCATGTGCTCCACCATAGCTGCGCGCCTAGGGATGTCTTTTGGCTCCTTTGGTTCTCCGGTCTTCTTCTCCATGCTCTTGGCTATCCTCTCATTATTTCTAATTCTAGCCTAACATCTAGAATAAATAAATAACAAAAGCCTCACATGTCGAGGAGAAAAAGAACGACTCTCAGGCCGTAAAACTTAATTAATTATTACATTAATTTGATCAGCTCGCAGGCCGTAAACCAAACCACAAAACAATAAACATCCACAATCCTAGGCCATATCCATCCACCATGCAATAAAGCACATAATACACTTAAAACCAAATTTTAACGCGCTTGTTTAATTTTAATGAAATTGGCCATATCCCTAGGACCGCCGCACGCCTAGAGGCCCGCGGCCTTGCTTGGCGCGCAAGGGAGGGGCGGGCGGCTAGGGTTTCGGCCCTAGTCCCCTTCCTCCTTCCTTGTTGCCCAAGCAAGGTTGTTTCCTTATGGAATTATTTCCATAACTTTGTTTCCATAATTGAAAACCCCTTTTCAATCATGTGCCCATGAACTCTAATTTTTAAGAACTCAATTATTCACATCCTATGTGATTAAACTCACCAATTCTAACATCCAATGTTAAATTGGGTCTTGTTTGATTGAATCAAATTCAATATTGCATCTACTATGCCAATTTTTCAGTTTTCGCGTAATAAACAATAATACGGTGTATGAACTGAAATCGTAAACACATAATATCATGTTATGCTCTACGACCTGTGGCTCTAATACCCCTGTTGGGTTTTGATGTAGGTAACGCAGCGGAATAACAAAAATTAATCCTACTCAAAGCCCACCAAGGATCACAGGAAGAGACATCATAACATGATTAAGGTCATAGAAGATGTGTACCTTTTGATTTGTGAGATCACACGAAGAATGATGTCCTCGTCTCTACGGTTGATCCACGTCTAGAGGTGAGATCTAGATTCTTCCTTCTCCACAAGTGCTAGCTTGAACCCGGAGGAAGAGGGATGAAGATCAAAGCAACAAAGCAACAAAGCACAAAGGGGGGCTCGGCCACCCTTTTGCCGTCGGGTAGAGGGGGCGGACGGGGGCTAGGGTTTCGGCCCTAGCTCCTTGTCTTGCTCTCTCTTTTGCTCTCTCCCACTCTTTGTGTTATGTCTAATAATAACTCATGTGGGAAGGAAGCTAGAGCCTCTTATATATATACTCCAACAACTCTTTGTTGTTTCCATATTAGAGTTTTCTTGTTCTAGTAAGACTAGAACTATTCCCTTCCTTGCAAATTAGTCCTACTAAGTTTGCAAGGTGTTGCACAATGATCCTTCTATTAATTAATCTTTATTAATTAATCTCAAATCTAGCTCTACTCTATTTGACGTGTGACCCCATAGGTTTCTATATAGTTGGTAGTAACTATTACTAACATGGAGCGGTGTCTAGAAACACATCCATGCCACCCAACCAATAGAAATAGTCAGTGATCCCGACAAACCTTTGTGCCCAATATGTCATATTGCATTATCCCTTTGTCTCCATATCCGGATTGGACACGAGACATAAATAGTCACACTCGTATATCCAATCCATAGTTTCTCGATCCTGGGAATATGCTTATACTTGCAGATAACATTAATATCTTTATATTAATTTATCTGAGTCTGGCCAGACATTCAATAAGCCTCATCCATCGAGTGGCCGTGGATATTTACCCCCATTTTGTGGGAGGGACAAATCATATCTACATCACTACGATCTCTAAGCTTGCTTCCTATCACGCCCGATAGCCACCTTTATGATTACCCAGTTACGGCGTAACGTTTGATAACATCAAAGCGCAATATTTCACAACTAGAGTATCTAGTGACTTCAAATCTAAGGATTGCAATAATATTAGCACTACGAAAAGCGATTGTGACTTCACATAATCTAATGTATCCTTTTCGTGGTGGGTCAATCCAGTATGCCATTACTCCTAATGCATAACCATGTGTTAGACTTGATATCTCCATATCAATCTATCCACATACTAGTCTATATTTGATTGTCCTATTAATCAATATAATTGACTAGGGATATTTAAGAATATAACACCTTATATTCTAAGGACTTCATTCATGTTAGCATATCTCCATATCGATAACATAATGAATCGTAAATCCATATATTTGTCACAATTAATTGATTGCCTCTAGGGCACAATTCCAACAACTTATACACTTGTGTGTGTAGAGGTTGTCGGGATAGAGAATCAGCAGCGGTGGTCAGGAATACTAGGCAGGCTACCAGGTAAACTTATGGATTCTTATTTGCTTTGGAAGAATGATGAATTAAATGTACATGGGTGTCTATGAGTATAAATTACAGAAATCGAGGGATAAAAAAATTGTGGAGTTTGGACAACTACATATACACATAAACTGGTAAGTATGGGTATTGTTCATGATAACCTTATATACTTAATAATTGATTCTTGTACCCTATACCTCTGTATGGTTAAAAATTTATGGGACCCGGACTACGGGCTTGATATATTTATTGCACCCGAAATACGGGCTAGATACATTTATGGGACCCGATCTACGGGCTTTAGCGGGACATTTGGCTAGACAGCTAGGTTCCGCATCTGGGTTGCGATCCAAAGGGAGTGTGCACACTTAAGGTCTAGTATTTATTGATGGATTAATGGGTGGTACAGGAATGTGGAACTAAATATGGATTTGGCGTAACTGTTTTCACAGATAATTTGGAATTACTATTATAACAATCTCTTTACTACTTGTCGTGAGTCAGGATGTTGGGCCATATGTTTACAAGAACAGGTTTAGCGTTTCCGAAAATATCATATATAAATATCTACTTTTGTTATGAAGTCTCTTCTATTTGTTGAAATATGATGTTGTGACGTCACTGCCTTCTACATTTGGCAGGTGAGTACGTTGGGAATTGGGAAGTAGACAATCACCTAGAGGGTTGACACTTCAGCATACGAAATATAATAGTAAGTTATTTTGAAATTTATGTTTCTTTAATTCCGTCTTGTAACTGAACCGTTAGGGTTATCTCCTTGCTGAGAACTTTTGTGCTTGGCAGAGGACATCTCTGGAGAGTCTGGGAGGATCTAAGTGTAATTCTTGAGTACTCTAGGATGGGGGTGTTATATCAAATGTTACCTATGTTTTGATTCAAATACCAACAAAGTTTTTATTAGAAGACATGTGATCTTTAATGAACACACATTCCCTTATTCTAAATCTTCATCTACTGGTACTCATGTACCTATATATGATACTAATACTCAAATTTTTGTTTCAGGTACAATTGTTTCTCCCCCACCTCATCTGAACATGATACTACACTCCTATCTTTTGAGGACACTAGGTTCATGCAACCTGCTGAGGTGTCTGTTGTGCCAATTCAAGAACAGAACACTACACATGAACATAGTACTACACTTGGTCCACAGCCCCTCAGTCAAGGCATGGCATCTTCCCCGGGTAGTTCAATGATGACCAACTCACCTCCTCAACCTTCTCACCCCATGAAAACACGCGGTCAATCTGGTATAGTTAAAAAGAAGATCCATTTCTCTGCTACTGCACATACTGGTTTTTCTGCATCTTCTTCTTGCACTGTTTTTTTATCCTACTTCATTTAGTGAGGCTGTTAAACTTTCATAGTGGGAAAATGTGATGGTCGATGAATTTAACAACCTCCAAAATCAAAACACTTGGGTTTTGGTGCCTCCTCCCACCAATGCCAATGTTATTGGAACAAATGGGTTTATCGCACAAAATACAACCCAATGGGTCTGTTTCTCGATTTAAAGCACGTCTAGTTGCTAAAGGATTTCACCAAACCCCTGGTTTGGATTACGATAAAACATCTAGCCCAGTTGCTAAGCATGCCACTGTTCGTTGTATTCTAGCCTTAGCTGCTACATTTGACTGGCCATTACAGTAACTTGACGTTAAAAATGCCTTTTTACTTGGGGTTTTACGAGAAATAGTATTTATGGAACAACCCCAAGGGTTTATTCATCCTCAATTTCCAAAAACATGTATGCCTACTTAGAAAATTCATTTATGGCTTAAAGCAGGCGCCAAGAACATGGTTTAAACAATTTACTACCTATCTTCACTCACTTGGTTTGACTTCTTGTCTTGCCGATTCTTCTTTGTTTGTTCGTCATCACAACAATAAATTGTCAATCTTGCTCATATATGTCGATGACATCATATTGACAGGAAATTATTCCAGTTTTATTTCCCAACTAGTGATCAAACTTCATTCTGAGTTTGAAATGACCAACTTGGGACCGCTCACGAATTTTCTGGGTCTCCAGATTCATAGATCTCATCATGGCATATTTATCTACCAAGAGAAATACAACTCTGACATTTTGAAACGCTTCAACATGGTTACATGAAAACCTTGTTCTACACCCCTTGTTGCTTGGGTTAAGTATCATCTTCTTGATGGGAAACCTCTGTC
The DNA here is from genome assembly GCA_023055425.1 of Linanthus parryae. Classification (NCBI taxonomy): domain Eukaryota; kingdom Viridiplantae; phylum Streptophyta; class Magnoliopsida; order Ericales; family Polemoniaceae; genus Linanthus; species Linanthus parryae. Next base: position 12,322,546 of record JALGPY010000014.1, read on the forward strand.
GAACCCATCTATTTTTCAGCAACTTCGTGGTGCACTTCAATATTTAAAATTTAGTAGGCCTGATATCTCCTTTTCAGTGAACCATCTCTTTCAGTTCATGCATGCTCCAACAGATACTCATCTCAATTGTGCAAAACGCATCTTGCGCTATTTTTAAGGAACAAAATCAAATGGCATTCTCTACCAAAAATGCCACTTACCTTTACATGTGTTCGTCGATGCAAATTGGGCTGGTAACCCAACTGATCGCAGAAGCACAACTGAGCTTGTGGTTTTCTTAGGCCCAATCCCAATTCATTGGGCCTAAAAAAGCCTATTGTGGCTCGCTTGTCGCTGAAGCAGAATACCGAGCGCTTGCCACAGGGGCAGCCGATCTCTCTTGGTTCAAAACGTTATTTCGTGACTTACATTTTTCTATTCCATCTTCTCCTATTATTTGGTCTGATAACCTCTCTGCTCAGGCCCTTATTGCCAATCCACTATTTCACGCACGTACAAAACATATTGAGATTGATTACTATTACGTGCGTGAAAAAGTGCTCAATCATGAACTTATTTTTTATTTTGTTTCCTCTGCAGATCAAGTTGCTGATATATTTACAAAGAGCTTGCTGCCAAGTAACTTTGATGAACTTAAGACTAAACTCATGGTTTGTCCCACCCACCATGAGTTTACGGGGGCATATTAAGCCAACCAAAGCTAAAGCCCGAAGACGATGAAGCCCAAATATTTTTCTCATTATCTCAGCCCAATGTTGATGTAGCCCATTATATGAAACCCTTATCATTTGTTAGTCTAAGGGCTAGATTGGTAATGTTGTGGCGTTTTAGAAAGCTGATGTATAGGAAGTACAGTGTGAAAGCTGCTATTGATATCTACGCAAAAAGTGTTTGGGAAATTTCGTATTTAAGCTGTTGCGGAAAAGTCCTTTTGACATTTTGTGTTTTGATAATTAGTGCTTTAGAGTTGCTATTATTGTCGAAATGACAATATCAGACATGATTTAATAAATAGCGTTATTACAATAGATAATTATTGATATTTATTAACGGATAAGAATGTCAAATAATACATTTACCGAAAAGCAGGTCCTGCAAAGCAACCCCTCCCATGCTTTGCTTTCTAGAAAAAAAAAAAAAAAAAAAAAAAAAAAAAAAAAAAAAAAAAAAAAAAAAACATACACATTAAGGGCTAGTTTGGGAATGCTGTGGCGGTGCTAGAAAGCTGCTGTGTGAAAACACAGAGAAAAGTTGATGTGAATTCTTGATAAAATGTTTGGTAAATATTACGTAAAAGTTGCTGTGAAATATTGATATAGTAATTTTGTGTTTGGTAAAATCAACTGTGAAGTTGCTGCGAGAGGGTAAAATGACAAAAATATATGACATGTGTCATTTTCAAAAGGATAACTATTGATATTTAAAAAAACTGTCAGGTTAAAATCGGTTGTAGATAAATTAATCAAAAACAATTTCTGGAAAATCATCTCCCCCTTGCTTCCTGAAAACTGTTGTGGGACAGCAGAAAGTGTCCGGAAAAGCAGAAAATTAAATTTTTACCAAACACACTAAAACTGATTTTGCTGCGGAAAGCAGCTGTGCTGGCAGCAGAAGCATTCCCAAACTCACCCTAAACCTGCTTTTAGATTCTGAAAGCAGCGTTCTAGAAAGGAAAAACATTACCAAATGGGCTCTAAATACAGCTGTATTCAGCCGTCTAGCTTTATGACCGTTCATGAACGGTCCTTTGCCTCCGTCAATTCAATGAATCTAGATTATTCCTTTACAGTTTACTTTGTTTCATTCTCTGCACTTATTCATTATCATTATGACAAACCTAAAACCATTTTCACACCCGTCAGGTAACCTCTTACCATTTTCAGCTTTTGGATCATCCAGAGATAAAAGTAATCATAAATAACATCAAATGTTTCCCAATTCACAAAATGATGGGATGGTCTCACACTCATACGCCCAAACATGATAATTTAGGGAATAAATTGAATTATAACAAGGAAATATTTACAATGTGCAGTGCAAACCTGAAAGGATTAGTTTCCAAACTCAAAGCAATCCAGCCTCCTGAAGGTACCCATGCCTTCAACGTCTTCTTCATTATTCGATTCCCCAATTCCAATTCAATCCTCTCCCTCTCTCTGAAATGTATTTGTTCAACATCGTTTTCATACATGAACTCGTCAAAAAAGTGAGCAAAAGGAAAGATACATTTCACTAATCTGAAACAACATAACTGGAAAGAATGAATAAACTAATTCAGTTTACCTTTCATATTCGAACGGACAAGAGCATTTCACTGATCTGAAACAACATAACTGGAAAGAATGAATAAACTAATTCAGTTTACCTTTCATATTCGAACGGACAAGAGCACCAAGGGCTATAAATACTTGAGCACGCAAGGGTTATATGCATTAACTTATACCATTTTGTTACGTGCGTCTCTAAACTCCATGGAAAGGCTTGAGAAGCAACCTCCTCCTCTCGACACTGTTGTACTTGACAAGTACGGAACTGATTTAACCAAAGCCGCAACAGAGGTAGTACCACGTCAATTCCTTGCTTTTCAGTGTTTGCTGTTTCAATGTTTACCTACCTCGTACTCAAATACTTAGTTATTTTCAATGTTTTGCTGTTTCTTTGAAGAACTCAACTCAAGGTGAAACCGATGCTGCGACAGGGCTGCTGCAGAAACAGATCGACCGTGCAATGCAGGTCCTGTGCAAGAAGAAGAAGAACAATGCTTTCCTAGTTGGTGATTCAGTTCACTGTAGAACACTAGTTGCTGAAGGAGTTGCTCAAAGAATATCAAAAGGCACGGCTCCGCAAAACCTACTAAAGAAGAAGGTTAGTAGCATCTTATAATTCGGCATTTTCAAGAGAGTGCATTGAGTTAAAAAGTCTGCATGCATTCAGCAGGCAGAGTGCAGTTAGATGTCTAAAAATTCTATTACTGTATATTCCTTAATTTTAAATTTAATATTTTTTGTTATTTATATATGTTAATATATGCAGGTGTATTCTCTAGACATGGAGCGACTATATGCTGATATAGCATATGACGGGGATTTTCAGGACAGGTTGTGGAACATTGTCAAGGAAGTAAAAGCTAGTAATGGTGCAGTAATATTGTTCATCGATGAATTTCATGAATTAATTCGTGCTGCTTCCGGCACCCTGATACCCGCTCTTGTAAGCGGCGAGCTCAAGGTATATATATAACTTAAAATTGTTTATAACCCTATAGCAACATATGTTCACTGATAGTGCGATATATGTACATGAGAATTGACAGATACTCCCCACGCATTACCGTGCAATATTGAATTTACTGACATCATCAATATTGCATGAGAGTTATCAGACAACTCTCATAGTGTATATATCGCACTGTCAAGGAATATATATTGCAGATGAGTTATATGTCAACAATTGTATAATTTATGCAGTAAAAATTCGGGAAATAATTCTAGAAATCGCGCTGATATCTGAATTTTTTGGGCAGTGTATAGGTGCCACAACCTTGGATGAATATAGGGTTTTCACCGTGAACGACCCCGTACTAGGAAGGATATTTTCACTTGTCGATGTTCCTGAACCGACCGTGGAAGAGACGGTAGAGATACTAAAAGGCGTCCGTAACAAGTACGAAGCTTTCCATGGCGCCAATTACACTGACACTGCACTAGAAGATGCCGCTCGCCTCTCAAAGCTACATATGAGTGATGGTTTCCTCCCAGACAAGACCATAAATTTGATAGATGAAGCTGGAGCGCGAACGCATCTCTTTAGTCGCTCCTCGCCTCAAACACTGGTCGTGACTGACGATGATATCCAGGAAAAAGTTTCTGATATAACTGGGATCCCGGTGGAAAAAGTTGCAAAAAACGATGACGATGCAACTCGGTTACTCATAATGGAAGAAGTGTTCAGTCGACACATCATCGGGCAGGACGAGGCAGTCAGCGCGGTCAGCCGTGCGATCCGCCGCGCCAGCGTCGGGATACGGAATCCCAACCGTCCGATCGCGAGCTTCTTATTCGTGGGTCCCACCGGTGTGGGGAAGACAGAATTAGCCAAGTTGCTGGCCACTGAGTATTTTGGGTCTAAAGAAGCAATGGTTAGGCTTGATATGAGTGAATACGTGGAGAGACACGCTGTTTCGAAGCTTTTTGGGTCGCCGCCGGGCTACATCAGTCACAATGAGGGCGGGCAGCTGACCGAGGCGGTCAGGCATAGGCCCCACAATCTGATCCTCTTTGATGAGATTGAAAAGGCTCACCCTGATGTTTACAACGCGTTCCTTCAGATTCTGGATGATGGGAGGCTAACCGATAGCAAAGGTCAAACAGTTGACTTCAAGAACACAATCATCATCATGACTTCAAATGTGGGCGGTCATTTAACCGAAACATCAAGAGTTGCAGAAGAGTTGAAAAAAGTGTTCATGCCGGAGTTTTTGAACCGGATTGATGAAGTGATTGTGTTCAAGAGGCTGGGGAAGTCGGAGATGAAGGTGATTTTGGAAGGAATGCTTGAAGAAGTAAATGAAAGGCTCAAGGGAAAGAAGATTCGCCTTGTAGTATCGGAAAATCTCCAGGAGAAGCTACTTGAAGAAGGGTATAGTCCTAGTTATGGAGCGAGGGCAATGAGGAGAGCGATAACTAAACTTATTGAGGACAAATTAGCTGAGAGAATCCTGAAAGGTGAAGTGAGTGAGGGAGATGTCTTCATGGACGTCGACGATATCTTGTAGGTTTAAACTCTAACGTTGTTGTACTCGAGGCGAGCTGCATGTAGGGATTTTTGCCGAATTTTTCAATTTTTTTTTAAGAATTGCATCATATTGAGCTACATCCTCCTATGTCAATCAGAGATAATCTGGATTATATTTGATTTGTTTGAACAGATTTCAAAAATGGGTTTAACCGTTTTAAGAATGTTTTGCTTTTGCCTAATGATCAAACCTGTCATATATTACAACTGACACCTACTCCTCAATGCCTCCCAAGTCCCAACCACATGAGGTTTTGTTGTTAGGGGAAGATATTTCCCTTCTGACTGTCTCCAACATGTTCCAGGATATTTCTGATGCTTTTGGCCGCGAGGTGAAGCAGCTAAAGCACATCTTGATGTTTTTAACGCGTGTCTTCAGATTTTGGGATGAGAGGAGTGTGGACTTCAAGAGAACACAATCATCATTATTGACATCAAATCAAATGTTGTTGCAGGATATGAAGCCACTCTAAATACACAGCTGCACATAAGGGTATTCCTGGGAAAAAAAAGTCTTCCTGGAAAAAAAATGGTGCTGGAATGAAGTGGTGCCTAGGCATGGCGGCACTGGTGAAGATGCTTTTAATTAGGAATATTCCGGGAAAAAAATGGATACAGAGGATTACGTGTTGTGAATTATGAATAAATCAAAAACTCTGTTAACAGAAAAACAGAATACTGAAAGATGGAAAAGTAAACATCTCCAGAGCTTCAATGATTGTTCATCTCTTGAACTGAATAGAAGTGCATTGATTCTTCATCTCTTGGTAGTTGTACCTTCCAGTACATGTTTCTCTTCAGAAAAAGAGAGGAATGTGAACATTGCTGTTGGGAACTGTAAACCTATTTGCATTTACATTTGATAGTTTTCATAAGCAGAAGAATACTATAATTCTTGTTAATATTAATACACCAGAATCAATCATTGTTTCACCACTTTACTAAAGAAAATTGATCTGTGCAGGCCTTGGACTAGCTACCAAATGGAGAAGCATGAGCCGCAACCTTTCAAGACCGAAGCACTCGACAAATATGGAACTGACTTCACCAAAATGGCAAAAGAGGTTCAAAAGAAAACTTAATTCTCGTATAGTTTCCTGGGATTCTTAATATTTTACATTTGCTATTTCTTTGCATAAATCAGGGGAAAATGGATCATGTGATAGGGAGGCAGAAGCAGATAAACCGCGTTATGCAGATTTTATGTAAGAAAAAGAAAAGCAATGCGTGCTTGGTTGGTGATCCTGGTGTCGGAAAAACAGTTATAGCTGAAGGACTTGCTCAACTGATATCAAATGCCAAGGTTCCACAGAAGCTACTCAAAAAGAAGGTAACATATATCTAAGTAACTCGTAAATTTATGTCTATTTCAGCTAAGTTTAAGTTTAATATACTTGATATATGCAGCTGTATTCTGTAGACATGGGGCGACTCATTGCTGGTGCAGGAAAGCGCGGAGAATACGAAGAAAAGCTTTTGAACATAGTCAATGAAGTTAAAGGAAGCAATGGCGCGATAATTTTGTGATACGCAAAGCGTATCGATAGATAAATAAAACGATAAAGTAAAGGGAGAGAGAGATAAAAGACAGAGTAGGAAGACTAGGGTTGAGAGAAATACTTGTTTATTGACTGAATAATGCTAGGGGATTACATCATTTAAATAGATAAATAAACTGACACTAACCCTAACCCTAGACCTAACGGGCCAAGCCCAGATTATTAAATAACCTAAATACTGATAACTAAATAAACAGCTAAATATTGATACGGATACCGTATCAACTCCCCCACGCTTGAAAATCGCCTTGCCCTCAAGGCGGACGTTGAAAAATCGCTTCTATTCTTGCCCGGATCGAATTGGCGTCGAACGGTCTTCAAAACGCCACTTCGTAGTCTCAACTTACTACTAATCTTGCCCGGGTCAAATTGTCGACGAACGAGCTTGAGCAACCCACTTTGAAGACCAAATCCCGAATTTGCAGGCTGACCCAACTTGTCTTCATAACCCAAAGAATAATTAGGCCCAGATGTTTTAGACCCAATTAATTTTAACCCATATTGAAAGCTTAACCTGCAATAAAAGTTGAACCCAACTTCATAATATGCAGACTCAGGCCCATACATGGGCCCAATATTGTTTTGAGCCCCAAAACTCATCAGGTGAGAGGAAAAACCCTTACGGGTTGTCGGAGGCGGATCTGGAGGAGGATGCGCCGGCGGCTTGAACTGCGGGGGTGGCGCGCCGGAGATGAGAGGAGCGACGGACGGTGACGGAGTGGCTGGGTGATTGGGTGATTGGGTTCGGGAGGCTTCGGATTGGGCGGCTGTTTGGCCTGGGGTTGAATCAGGTCGTCGGGCGGCTGCTCTGGTTTCGCCGGCGTCGGGAGAGACGACCGGAAGCTTAGTTGGCCGTAGATGGTTCGATTGAGATCGAAGGAGTGCTCTGTGGTACCGGACGACTTCTGGAGCGACAGCGATGCAGCGGTTGTGGTGGCTGCGTGGGTGTTGTGAGACCGGCCGGATTATGGGTTTGTTTCGCCGGCGTCGAAAGAGACGACAGAAGCAGAGGTTGCTGCGGATCGAATCTTTCCTTGTTGCTCGTACGGTGGTCGCCGGAGTTTGCTGGGTGTCTGGTCGAGGTCTGGTCCGACGGTCGGGGCCCCGATTGACGAGGAGGATTGGTCCTCGATTTCTGGATCTGTGGTGGCGATTGCAGAATTTGTGGTGGCGGGGTTGGTACCAGCGGCAGCTGGGTTGGCTGTGGCAGAGTTGGTACCAGTGGCTGCTGCTGGGTTTGCACAGCCGGTGGCGATGGCGGCTGTTTTTCTTCCTCTGGCGGCAGTTCATCGGCTCTAAGGATGTGCTGCAGGCGAAAAAACTCATCACTCGAAATCAATCGGAATTGATTCCGTCTGACTTTGAGACCTTCCAGATCTGCTCGGGTGATGTACCTGCTGGTTTGAAATTTATCCAAGTCTGCCAAGGTGAGACAATAAATCGCTTCACCTTGCCGGGCGAGCTCATCGATTTCATCGAAAAGTACCAATTGGACACCCTTGCGACTGAGATTCACAACAGCGTAAGGGAGATCCATGAGTCCGGGGGCGAGTGCCGCGAACAAACGTCCGACCGACACTCTCAATGAAAGCACCAATGATACGCAAAGCGTATCGATAGATAAATAAACGATAAAGTAAAGGGAGAGAGAGATAAAAGACAGAGTAGGAAGACTAGGGTTGAGAGAAATACTTGTTTATTGACTGAATAATGCTGGGGGATTACATCATTTAAATAGATAAATAAACTGACACTAACCCTAACCCTAGACCTAACGGGCCAAGCCCAGATTATTAGATAACCTAAATACTGATAACTAAATAAACAGATAAATATTGATACGGATACCGTATCAACTCCCCCACGCTTAAAAATCGCCTTGCCCTCAAGGCGGACATTGAAAAATCGCTTCTATTCTTGCCCGGATCGAATTGGCGTCGAACGGTCTTCAAAACGCCACTTCGTAGTCTCAACTTACTACTAATCTTGCCCGGGTCAAATTGTCGACGAACGGGCTTGAGCAACCCACTTTGAAGACCAAATCCCGAATTTGCAGGCTGACCCAACTTGTCTTCATAACCCAAAGAATAATTAGGCCCAGATGTTTTAGACCCAATTAATTTTAACCCATATTGAAAGCTTAACCTGCAATAAAAGTTGAACCCAACTTCATAATATGCAGACTCAGACCCAAACATGGGCCCAATATTGTTTTGAGCCCCAAAACTCATCAGGTGAGAGGAAAAACCCTTACGGGTTGTCGGAGGCGGATCTGGAGGAGGATGCGCCGGCGGCTTGAACTGCGGGGGTGGCGTCGCCGGAGATGAGAGGAGCGGCGGACGGTGACGGAGTGGCTGGGTGATTGGGTGATTGGGTTCGGGAGGCTTCGGATTGGGCGGCTGTTTGGCCTGGGGTTGAATCAGGTCGTCGGGCGGCTGCTCTGGTTTCGCCGGCGTCGGGAGAGACGACCGGAAGCTTAGTTGGCCGTGGATGGTTCGATTGAGATCGAAGGAGTGCTCTGTGGTACCGGACGACTTCTGGAGCGACAGCGATGGCGGCGCCGACTGGTTTGCTAGCTGTTGTTGCAGCGGTTGTGGTGGCTGCGTGGGTGTTGTGAGCCCGGCCGGATTATGGGTTTGTTTCGCCGGCGTCGAAAGAGACGACAGAAGCAGAGGTTGCTGCGGATCGAATCTTTCCTTGTTGCTCGTACGGTGGTCGCCGGAGTTTGCTGGGTGTCTGGTCGAGGTCTGGTCCGACGGTCGGGGCCCCGATTGACGAGGAGGATTGGTCCTCGATTTCTGGATCTGTGGTGGCAATTGCAGAATTTGTGGTGGCGGGGTTGGTACCAGCGGCAGCTGGGTTGGCTGTGGCCAAGTTGGTACCAGTGGCTGCTGCTGGGTTTGCTCAGCCGGCGGCGATGGCGACTGTTTTTCTTCCTCTGGCGGCAGCTCATCGGCTCTAAGGATGTGCTGCAGGCGACAAAACTCATCACTCGAAATCAATCGGAATTGATTCCGTCTGACTTTGAGACCTTCCAGATCTGCTCGGGTGATGTACCCGCTGGTTTGAAATTTATCCAAGTCTGCCAAGGTGAGACAATAAATCGCTTCACCTTGCCGGGCGAGCTCATCGATTTCATCGAAAAGTACCAATTGGACACCCTTGCGACTGAGATTCACAACAGCGTAAGGGAGATCCATGAGTCCGGGGGCGAGTGCCGCAAACAAACGTCCGACCGACACTCTCAATGAAAGCACCAATGATACGCAAAGCGTATCGATAGATAAATAAAACGATAAAGTAAAGGGAGAAAGAGATAAAAGACAGAGTAGGAAGACTAGGGTTGAGAGAAATACTTGTTTATTGACTGAATAATGCTGGGGGATTACATCATTTAAATAGATAAATAAACTGACCCTAACCCTAACCCTAGACCTAACGGGCCAAGCCCAGATTATTAAATAACCTAAATACTGATAACTAAATAAACAGCTAAATATTGATACGGATACCGTATCAACTCCCCCACGCTTGAAAATCGCCTTGCCCTCAAGGCGGACGTTGAAAAATCGCTTCTATTCTTGCCCGGATCGAATTGGCGTCGAACGGTCTTCAAAACGCCACTTCGTAGTCTCAACTTACTACTAATCTTGCCCGGGTCAAATTGTCGACGAACGAGCTTGAGCAACCCACTTTGAAGACCAAATCCCGAATTTGCAGGCTGACCCAACTTGTCTTCATAACCCAAAGAATAATTAGGCCCAGATGTTTTAGACCCAATTAATTTTAACCCATATTGAAAGCTTAACCTGCAATAAAAGTTGAACCCAACTTCATAATATGCAGACTCAGGCCCAAACATGGGCCCAATATTGTTTTGAGCCCCAAAACTCATCAGGTGAGAGGAAAAACCCTTACGGGTTGTCGGAGGCGGATCTGGAGGAGGATGCGCCGGCGGCTTGAACTGCGGGGGTGGCATCGCCGGAGATGAGAGGAGCGGCGGACGGTGACGGAGTGGCTGGGTGATTGGGTGATTGGGTTCGGGAGGCTTCGGATTGGGCGGCTGTTTGGCCTGGGGTTGAATCAGGTCGTCGGGCGGCTGCTCTGGTTTCGCCGGCGTCGGGAGAGACGACCGGAAGCTTAGTTGGCCGTGGATGGTTCGATTGAGATCGAAGGAGTGCTCTGTGGTACCGGACGACTTCTGGAGCGACAGCGATGGCGGCGCCGACTGGTTTGCTAGTTGTTGTTGCAGCGGTTGTGGTGGCTGCGTGGGTGTTGTGAGCCCGGCCGGATTATGGGTTTGTTTCGCCGGCGTCGAAAGAGACGACAGAAGCAGAGGTTGCTGCGGATCGAATCTTTCCTTGTTGCTCGTACGGTGGTCGTCGGAGTTTGCTGGGTGTCTGGTCGAGGTCTGGTCCGACGGTCGGGGCCCCGATTGACGAGGAGGATTGGTCCTCGATTTCTGGATCTGTGGTGGCGATTGCAGAATTTGTGGTGGCGGGGTTGGTACCAGCGGCAGCTGGGTTGGCTGTGGCAGAGTTGGTACCAGTGGCTGCTGCTGGGTTTGCACAGCCGGCGGCGATGGCGGCTGTTTTTCTTCCTCTGGCGGCAGCTCATCGGCTCTAAGGATGTGCTGCAGGCGACAAAACTCATCACTCGAAATCAATCGGAATTGATTCCGTCTGACTTTGAGACCTTCCAGATCTGCTCGGGTGATGTACCCGCTGGTTTGAAATTTATCCAAGTCTGCCAAGGTGAGACAATAAATCGCTTCACCTTGCCGGGCGAGCTCATCGATTTCATCGAAAAGTACCAATTGGACACCCTTGCGACTGAGATTCACAACAGCGTAAGGGAGATCCATGAGTCCGGGGGCGAGTGCCGCGAACAAACGTCCGACCGACACTCTCAATGAAAGCACCAATGATACGCAAAGCGTATCGATAGATAAATAAAACGATAAAGTAAAGGGAGAAAGAGATAAAAGACAGAGTAGGAAGACTAGGGTTGAGAGAAATACTTGTTTATTGACTGAATAATGCTGGGGGATTACATCATTTAAATAGATAAATAAACTGACCCTAACCCTAACCCTAGACCTAACGGGCCAAGCCCAGATTATTAAATAACCTAAATACTGATAACTAAATAAACAGCTAAATATTGATACGGATACCGTATCAACTCCCCCACGCTTGAAAATCGCCTTGCCCTCAAGGCGGACGTTGAAAAATCGCTTCTATTCTTGCCCGGATCGAATTGGCGTCGAACGGTCTTCAAAACGCCACTTCGTAGTCTCAACTTACTACTAATCTTGCCCGGGTCAAATTGTCGACGAACGAGCTTGAGCAACCCACTTTGAAGACCAAATCCCGAATTTGCAGGCTGACCCAACTTGTCTTCATAACCCAAAGAATAATTAGGCCCAGATGTTTTAGACCCAATTAATTTTAACCCATATTGAAAGCTTAACCTGCAATAAAAGTTGAACCCAACTTCATAATATGCAGACTCAGGCCCAAACATGGGCCCAATATTGTTTTGAGCCCCAAAACTCATCAGGTGAGAGGAAAAACCCTTACGGGTTGTCGGAGGCGGATCTGGAGGAGGATGCGCCGGCGGCTTGAACTGCGGGGGTGGCGTCGCCGGAGATGAGAGGAGCGGCGGACGGTGACGGAGTGGCTGGGTGATTGGGTGATTGGGTTCGGGAGGCTTCGGATTGGGCGGCTGTTTGGCCTGGGGTTGAATCAGGTCGTCGGGCGGCTACTCTGGTTTCGCCGGCATCGGGAGAGACGACCGGAAGCTTAGTTGGCCGTGGATGGTTCGATTGAGATCGAAGGAGTGCTCTGTGGTACCGGACGACTTCTGGAGCGACAGCGATGGCGGCGCCGACTGGTTTGCTAGCTGTTGTTGCAACGGTTGTGGTGGCTGCGTGGGTGTTGTGAGCCCGGCCGGATTATGGGTATGTTTCGCCGGAGTCGAAAGAGACGACAGAAGCAGAGGTTGCTGCGGATCGAATCTTTCCTTGTTGCTCGTACGGTGGTCGCCGGAGTTTGCTGGGTGTCTGGTCGAGGTCTGGTCCGACGGTCGGGGCCCCGATTGACGAGGAGGATTGGTCCTCCATTTCTGGATCTGTGGTGGCGATTGCAGAATTTGTGGTGGCGGGGTTGGTACCAGCGGCAGCTGGGTTGGCTGTGGCGCAGTTGGTACCAGTGGCTGCTGCTGGGTTTTTTCTTCCTCTGGCGGCAGTTCATCGGCTCTAAGGATGTGCTGCAGGCGACAAAACTCATCACTCGAAATCAATCGGAATTGATTCCGTCTGACTTTGAGACCTTCCAGATCTGCTCGGGTGATGTACCCGCTGGTTTGAAATTTATCCAAGTCTGCCAAGGTGAGACAATAAATCGCTTCACCTTGCCGGGCGAGCTCATCGATTTCATCGAAAAGTACCAATTGGACACCCTAGCGACTGAGATTCACAACAGCGTAAGGGAGATCCATGAGTCCGGGGGCGAGTGTCGCGAACAAATGTCCGACCGACACTCTCAATGAAAGCACCAATGATACGCAAAGCGTATCGATAGATTAATAAAACGATAAAGTAAAGGGAGAGAGAGATAAAAGACAGAGTAGGAAGACTAGGGTTGAGAAAAATACTTGTTTATTGACTGAATAATGCTGGGGGATTACATCATTTAAATAGATAAATAAACTGACACTAACCCTAACCCTAGACCTAACGGGCCAAGCCCAGATTATTAAATAACCTAAATACTGATAACTAAATAAACAGCTAAATATTGATACGGATACCGTATCATTTTGTTCATTGATGAACTGCATACACTCATTGGAGCTGGAAATGGAGGAGGTCAGGCACTTGATGCTGCTAACATCCTGAAACCGGCTCTTGCAAGAGGCGAACTCAAGGTATGATTATACAGAAGACATTCTTCATGATGTTAAAAAAATTCCCCAAAAAGATGTTAGGTCACAGATATGATTTTTGGGCAGTGCATTGGAGCCACAACAGTGGAGGAATACAGGAAGTTCATTGAGAAGGACTCTGCTTTGAAGAGAAGGTTTTCTCTTGTCGAAGTTCCTGAACCGACGGTTGAAGATACCATAGAGATACTGAAAGGACTCTCCAAGAAATATAAAGCACACCACAATGTCAAATACAATGAAATTGCGCTAACCGCCGCTGCGCGGCTCTCAAAACAATATATAAGGTTCTTTCTAAAATTCATTTTTGGCCAAGTAATTTTTCCCTGGAGAATCGTTATTTGTCTCACATCGGGACTTTGTCTGTTTTGTCTATGCCTAATAGGATTCTTGGGCTACTACTTGGATATGTCTTGCATGTTTGCTTTGCACCTTGCGAGTGAAGGGGCGTTTTGAAAATAGTTGCTTGTACTTCATTGGGACTTTGTCTATTGTTATGTTTCGTCTGTGCCTAATAAGATACTCGGCTACTTTGTCTGTCTATTCTGTTTTGTTTGTAATTTGTAATAAGATACAGGGTTGTCTGTCTGTTTTGTCTTATCTTAATGGGAAACTTGGGCTACTTCTGTCTGTCTCGTCTGTGCCTAATAGCTACTTCTGTTTGTCCCGTCTGTGCCTAATAACATACTTGGGATACTCCCATCATTGCCAGTTGCTTTTTGAGGTGAAATCTCAGGATTGATTTTGTAACCCTTTTTACAGTGATAGGTTTCTTCCTGACCAGGCCATTGATCTGATAGACGAAGCAGGTGCACGAATTCAGCTGTTTCAAGCTACACAAGGATCATCATCATCACAAACACTTCTGACTGTGACAGAAACTGAGATCCAGCAACAAATATCTGATATGACTGGAATCCCAGTAGAAAAGGTTACAAATGACGAATCAACTCGCTTACTAAAAATGGAAAACGTGCTCGGTCGACACATTATTGGACAAGAGGAAGCAGTTGCTGCTGTCAGCCGGCCCATCCGTCGGGCCAGAGTTGGGATAAGGGATCACAACCGTCCAATAGCAAGCTTCTTATTCGTGGGTCCCACCGGCGTGGGGAAAACCGAATTAGCCAAGTTACTGGCCACTGAATACTTTGGATCCAAAGAAGCAATGGTTAGGCTTGACATGAGTGAGTACATGGAGAAACACACTGTATCAAAGTTTTTTGGGTCGCCACCGGGCTACATCGGTCACATTGACGGCGGGCAGCTGACCGAGGCGGGCAGCTGACCGAGGCGGTCAGGCGTAGGCCCCACAATCTGGTCCTATTTGATGAGATTGAAAAGGCTCACCCTGATGTTTACAACGCGTTCCTTCAGATTCTGGATGAGGGGAGGCTAACCAATAGCAAAGGTCAAACAGTTGACTTCAAGAACACAATCATCATCATGACTTCAAATGTTGGTGGGCATTTAACTGGTACATCATCTGATAGTGTGAAAAAGGGTGTCTCAGAAGAGCTAAAGAAGGTGTTCAAGCCAGAGTTCTTGAACCGCATAGATGAAGTGATTGTGTTTAAGAGACTTGAGCACCAACATATGAAGGTGATTATGGAAGGAATGCTGGAAGAAGTAAAGGCACGGCTTAAGGAAAAGAAAATGCATCTTGTAGTCTCAGAAAAACTCAAGGAGAAGATACTTGAAGAAGGTTATCATCCTTCTTACGGAGCAAGGCCAATGAGGAGAGCAATAACTAGGCTTATCGAAGACAATTTAGCCGAAAGAATCCTGAAAGGTAAAGCGAATGGGAACTGTTTCTACATGGACATCGACGATAGTGATGAAGTAAATATACGTAGCAAAGAACGTAATTCCCTCGCTACAATTTTAATGTTGTCCTCGGTCCTAGCTTTGGGTGGGCTCTTTTTCAGAGTTTTCAACCAGAAATTCCTGTTTTTGTTTGAACACAGTTATTCACAATGTGCAAACCCAACATGACCTAAACTTGCAGCTAGCAGTGGTTTGTGAGACAAATCAGGAAGTTATTTTACTTGTTTCTGAATGCAACATCCAAGATTAATCCACATCTGACATTATATTCAACAGTCATATTTTGTATGCTCACAAACTACATTCCTGTGGAACAATTTGCATACTCTCCTTTTCCGAACTACAGTTCCAAGTCCTAAAATTATGAGTAATCTCACAACCAATTAATCTTTCATTGTCTTTTCCAATTTTATAGGATGTCACAGTAGAGAATTCATTGTCTCTACTTTTGTACTTCTGTGTTGTAGAAAATACTTCTTATATGATTTGATCCATAGTTGGTCACAACAAAAGTTAGATGTTATTAGCCTAAAACATGGCAGATGATTGAGTGAGGACATTGGAATCAACCGTAAATATTAAAATTCCTTCTGTACTATTCCTGGACTATTGTCTCTACTATTCCTTTGATGGTTTCTGTTGCTGTGAAAATTCTTCCCTGTAGTTTGTGTAATTACTGTAAACTTTTTGGATACACATCTATAATAGGGACCCTAATTTTCGCGTGAATACTACTCCAGTCTCTAAAATATTGAATACATACTAGTATTTGCATGCGTGATGACATATGCTAATACCAGAAATGACATCCTCGTACACCAAGAAAATTTGTGATAAGTTTGAGGTTGCTAAGGATATTCGGGGTTCTTTATTCCTGGACTCCCAATTCTGGCACAAGATCTTTACATTGCTGGAAAATAACTCAATTTTTTTCTTATCCTTTTTTTTTACTGTAGGAATTTTGAAATTGAAGCGTGGCATTGTATGTTTTAATATTCTGCTGGTTAGTTGACCTTCGTTCTGTGATGTTTTCTTGCTAAATTTAAAACTATGATGCCTTCTGGAGAAGTGGTTGTGATCGATTGCTGAAGGTCTCGTCATACACGTTTCAAATGCTTGCCTTCTCCCAAACATGCCATATTATTTGTAGTCATTTGTTGCTTCCCATAAGCTGGTTGTAGGTAGGAACTTGCCTGTTAACTACTGGATGAAGGTAGAAGAGAAATAAGATTGTCTAGGATATGAGGCCACTTTAAAGGCACAATTGCACATAAGGATATATTCTGCAAATAGGATAGATTGTAAAATGGAATTTCGTAGATTTAGAAAATGTATTCCCGTGAGACATCAGGCAAGGACTCTGGGGCAAGAACTGTTCATCTATATATTGGTATAATTATTCACCAGTTTGGCTAACTTGTGAGGGACAGCTCGTAACCCTGGGGCACTTCTTCCCAAGTGGTGGATATAGTGGGTTAATCTTTCTCAATTATGCATAAATCAAAAATTCGGACAACAGATAGTTAACATGTTGCTTTGACGATAATGAGCTGAATTGAAATACTAGAAGGGGAGAGACATTCATGTGGAATTTTACAATATGCGGATTCCGAAAAGAAGAATAGAAACAGAATACTGAAAGATAGAAAAGAAAATATCTCCTGAACTTCAATGGTTTTTCATATATTAAACTGAATAAGTGCATGCATATGCTCAATAATAAACTCTTTGGTAGTTGTGAAACATTTCTGTTGGGAACTGCAAACCTATGTGCATTTAAAATTTGATAATTTTCATGATAAGAAGAATATGATTCTTTTTACTACCAGGATATAAATACACCTGAATCAATCACTGTTTTGTACCATTTTACTAAAGCAAATTGATCTGTGCAGGCCTTCGACTCGCTACCAAATGGAGAAGCTTGAGCAGCAACCTTTCAAGACTGAAGCGCTGGACAAATACGGAACAGATTTCACCAAAATGGCGAAAGAGGTACCCAAAACACACTGTTTCATAATAAAACTTAAATATCCAATGGTTACCTGAGATTAATAGTTTCAACATTTGCTCTTTCTTTGCATAAAATCAGGGGAAAATGGATCCTGTGATAGGGAGGCAGAAGCAAATAAATCGCGTTATACAAATTTTGTCTAAAAAGAAGAAGAACAATGCTTGCCTAGTTGGTGATCCTGGGGTTGGTAAAACAGTCATCGCTGAAGGACTTGCCCAACTGATATCAAATGCCAAAGTTCCACAGAAGCTACTCAAAAAGAAGGTAACATAAAACTCATTTAACTCGTAAATATTATGTCTATGTCTCAATTTTTATCGTTCAACATGTTTGATATGGTGCAGGTGTATTCTGTAGACATGGGGCGACTCATTGCTGGTTCAGGAAACCGCGGAGAGTATGAAGAAAGGCTCTTGAACATAGTAAATGAAGTGAAAGGAAGCAATGGCGCGATAATTTTGTTCATTGATGAACTTCATACCCTCATTGGAGCTGGCAGTGGTGGGCAAGCACTTGATGCTGCTAATATCCTGAAACCGGCTCTTGCAAGAGGCGAACTAAAGGTACACATATTTGATGAATTTCCTAATGATTTTCCCCAAATTTTTAGTTAATTTTTTTCGTAGAAGTGAGAAAAAAGCGGTTCACATATTTGATATTTTTGAGCAGTGCATTGGAGCCACAACAATTGAGGAATACAGGAAGTTCATTGAGAAGGACTCTGCGCTCAAGAGAAGGTTTTCACTGGTCGAAGTTCCTGAACCGACGGTTGAAGATACAATAGAGATACTGAAAGGGCTGTGCAAAAAATATGAAGATCACCACACTGTGAAATACTCAGACACGGCGCTGACCGCCGCTGCCCGGCTCTCAAAACAATATATAAGGTTCTTTCTGGAATTCATTTTCGACTAAATAGTTTTTCCCTGTTTCTGACAATTGTTGTTTGCCTCACATCAGAACTTTGTCCGTTTCGTCTCTGTCTAATAAGATTCTTGGACTACTACTTGAATATGTCTTGCATTTTTGCTTTGCACGTCGCCAGTGAAGCGGCGTTTTGGAAATTGTTGCTTTTCTCTCATTTGGACTTTGTCTATCTGTTTTGTTTAGTCTGTTGCTTGTCTATAATTGGGACTTTGTCTATCTGTTTTGTTTCGTCGTTGCCTAATAAGATACTTCGGCTACTTTTATGTGTCTGTTTCCTTTGTGGCTAATAAGATACTTGGGCTACAGTTACCTACTTAGAGCATCTCCAACCCATTGCTTTTTCCACCTCCCCTCACCTCCCCCTCCCCCTCCCCCTCCCCCTCCCCCTCCCCCTCCCCTTCCACCAAACTACTAATCGTCTCCAACCCATTTCTTTCCCCCCATCCAAAAAATTAATTTGTAATGTAGATTTAATAATTTAAAAATAAATTATTAATACCCAAAAATGTAAATGAAAAATTGTTTACCAATGTGTATATGTATATATACACACACAGACATACACACACAAAAAAGATGTTAATAATAAGAACATTGATAATAATACTAATAATAATTAAAATAATATTAACAAACAAAACTTTTATTCGAAAATATAACGATTACAAGTACGAAAAAGTCGTTATTACAAGAAATAAAATTAAACACTGATACAAAAATGCAACGAGTAGAGCGATAAAACACACAAATTGAAATAAACCAACCTAACGACGATTACAAGTTCTTTCGTTAGTTGAAAGGATTAAATTTTAAAAAAATAAGATAACGATGACTTTTCGTAAATATACTTTCCAACAATAGTGAATACATCATTAATTTTAAAAAATAAAAAAATATTAATCATAATAAAATACATAATATAATCACAAAATAGTAGTATGTGTAATTAAAATTATCAAATATTCAATTAATTAATCATTCCATGTAAGGGGAGGGGGAGGGGATGTTCATGGGAAAATCCCCCCTAACCATCCCTCACCCAAGGCAAAATTTATCCCCATAGCACCCCCTCCCCCTCCCCCTCCCCCTCCCCCCATGGGGTTGGAGATGCCCTTACATGGGCTACTTTTGTCTGTCTTGTCTGTGCCTAATAAGATATTGGGAATACTCCCTTCATTGCCTGGTGGTTTTTGAGGTGAAACCCTAAGATTAATTTTATAATTCTTTTTTTCAGTGATAGGTTTCTTCCGGACAAGGCCATTGATCTGATAGACGAAGCTGGTGCGCGAATGCAGCTGTTTCAAGCTGCACAAGGATTGTTACCACACACACTGAAAGTGACAGAAACTAATATCCAGCAGCAAATTTCTGATATGACTGGAATCCCAGTAGAAAAAGTTACAAACGACGAATCAACTCGCTTACTAAAAATGGAAGAAGTGCTCGGTCGACAAATTATTGGACAGGACGAAGCAGTTGCCGCCGTCAGCCGGGCCATCCGTCGGGCCAGAGTTGGGATAAGGAATCCCAACCGTCCGATAGCAAGCTTCTTATTCGTGGGTCCCACTGGTGTGGGAAAAACAGAATTAGCCAAATTACTGGCCACTGAATACTTTGGGTCCAAAGAAGCTATGGTTAGGCTTGACATGAGTGAGTACATGGAGAAACACACTGTTTCAAAGCTTTTTGGGTCACCACCGGGCTACATCGGTCACGATGAAGGAGGGCAGCTGACCGAGGCGGTCAGGCGTAGGCCCCACAATTTGGTCCTGTTTGATGAGATTGAAAAGGCTCACCATGATGTTTACAACGCATTCCTTCAGATTCTAGATGACGGGAGGCTAACCGATAGCAAAGGTCAAACGGTTGACTTCAAGAACACAATCATCATCATGACTTCAAATGTTGGTGGGCATTTAAATGAGGCATCATTTGATAGTGTGAAGAAAAGGGTGGCTGAAGAGCTGAAGAAGGTGTTTAAACCGGAGTTTTTGAACCGGGTGGATGATGTCATCGTGTTCAACAGGCTTGAGCAATTGCAGTTGAAGCTGATTTTGGATGGAATGCTTAATGAAGTAGCTGCAAGGGTCAAGGAAAATAAATTTTTTCTCGTGGTTTCGGATAATTTGAAGAAATTGCTACTTGAAGAAGGGTATAATCCCTCTTATGGAGCAAGGCCGATGAGGAGGGCGATCACAAGACTAATTGAAGACAATTTAGCTGAAAGGATCCTGAAATATGGAGTGAAGGAAGGTCGTCAGCTGTTCATGGACGTCGACAACAATGGTGAAGTGAAAATTCAGCAATGGTGAGGACTGAGGAAGATTATTTTTCCCAACTCAAGAACTGTAATGCAATAAGTTGGCGTTGTTTAAAGGTTTTTGGTTAAATGTTTGAATGTTTTTTTTTTCGATTAGTAAAGAAGTCATCTTAGCATTAAGAAAATTGAGGGGTTATAAACTTATAATTTAAGGTGAACAGCATTTTTTATGCGTTCTTATTGAACCCGGGCGAGTAAGCTCACGAATTTGTGTTTGAATGTGTTCAGATGCTGTGTGTTAGCGCTGAAAGGCTTCTTTCCCAGGATATCCTCAGGATGTCTGTTACGCTAAGAAGGCTAGGTTGTGCACCACACCGCAATTAGAAGTTCTAACTCCAGAAACCCTCCAAAATGCATCGAATTTTGATGGAATTGAGTGGAAACTCTTTTGAAACGCTAATTTTTGTTACTCAAAAGGGGAACAGAAAAATTTAGATTAGCACTTTTGATGAGAAAGGTTTGAGACAAACCTCTGGGTTGATTGTTTCGAGATGAATTCGACAAGATAAGATGGCAAACTATAAATTCATTCATATGGGATCGATCCCAAGAGAATCAGTAAGAAAAAGTATTCTTCTTAAAGTACTAAGAACATTTTGTTAGTAGTAAGGGGTTGACATATGAATCAAGAGAGACAAAACACTAAGTAAGAACATCTTGTTAATAGTAAGGGGTAAATAGTATTTTGGTGGTCTCAATTCAGAATTTTTACCTTATTCGTAAATTATCGATTCAATTCAGGCCTTTAATAACCCTACTGAAAAGACTCCATATGAATAAAATAATTGTTGGAATATAACTTGGAGAAATACAATGCAACTATGGGTTAAATGATGGGCTATAATGTTTACACAAACTTTTTTTTCATCCAAACACAGTAGAGATCACAAAAAAGCATATTTCACAAATCCATCCGAAATATAACATATTTACTGTAATTATCCAACACTGTCATATTTGTCTAGAATCCAGATCACTAAATTGAAATGAGAACCTATTTAAAGTAATTATCCAACATTATCATATTTGACAAGAATCCAGATCACTAAATTTAGGGTGCAATTTATTTTTGGCCAATCAACCAACAACTTCATTAACATAACGTTTTTCAGTAGCACATGAAAGGGAAACATAACCGAGGTTTCACAAATCCACAACAAACCACCTTGACAAATGACAATCTAACATAAATAATAAATATAAAGTGGTAATTGAGACGGAAACATATGCTAGTTTACAAATTCATAACGAACTACAAATTTACCGAATAACTCACTGAGAATATTTTTTGAGAAGAAGATGTTGCAGTAATAAAGAATATTAGACTTCTAGCAAACCTCAGACTCGACCGGAAGCTATGGCACTATACAGTTAAGGGTACCTAAAGTGTAAAAGATTGTTATGATTTCGCTTCGAAAACGAAGCTAGCCTCAGACTTGGGGTTGTCATCATCGTGGGTCTTAGAACCCCCTTTCAAAAATCGTGGCCAGTTGACCTTCCGAGGAAAATCTTACACCATGTATGGCGCTGATACGGCTATAGCAGGGGATGGACCGGACACGAGTGAGGAAGATGAAGAACACGAACCGGTGGATGATGAAGCAAGTGTGCGACCCAAGCGCAATGTGCGCGCTCCTATTTATTTAAAAGACTATGTTTAGATGTTAGTTATGTTTTTATTAGTTCTTGATTAATTGTTTGAACTATGGATTGATTTGAGAAGTATTTGTATTATTCGGAGTTTCTACACGTTGGAGTAGGATTAGGGTCGAACCGTCAGGTTAGAGGGTCATATAAAAATGGTATAATTTTCATCCCAAAATAAATTAAGACGAAATTTGCCCTAGTTTATTTTATTTTTTTTTCTTTCCCGCCGTTCGTCTGGGTCGAGCAGCAAGGTGCTGCCGTTCTCACCATTGTTACCAGGGGTAACAAGTGGTGCTTTCATTGTTGTCGTTGGTCGAATCTCAGCTTCGCGGCGCCGTTCGAACTCCACCCACCATGTCCACTACTGAGGAAACTACGCCGGAGGGTCTGGTATTCTCTCAAACGGACTTCATCGCCAACATCAAAACTCTTCAACAGGACACTATTACTAGTGATCAGAGATGGGAAGCTGAGATGCGTACTCGCGATAGACGACTTGAAACTGAAATCGCCTCCCTCCAAGACTCCATTCGGCAACTAGGGCACCGGATTACTCCACCCTCGCGTCCAACAGCGGCAAACTCAACGGACGGGCTCCACGGATGCGCGTTGAGTCGCCTAGGTTCAATGGCGATGACCCCGTCGGGTGGATTTTCTGGGTTCAGAAGTTTTTTGACTACCATCAGACAGCCGAACCTGATCGCCTAGACTTGGTCGCTATGCTTATCGATCACCCCGCTTCGGAGTGGTTCCGATATTATCAATCCAACCATTTAACGGCTTCCTGGATGAACTTTGTGCAAGCTGTCAAACAACAAGTTGACCCCGGCCACTATGAGGATTATTTGGGGACACTCTCTAAACTTCAGCAGCTAACGACAGTGTTGGCATACCAAACCGAATTCGAAACGATGCCCAACAAGATCACTGGAGTGGAAGAATGGATATTGATCCCGCATTTCCAAGCCGGCCTCAAACAGCCCCTAAAGCGAGAGTTGGCGTTACGGAACCCCCGCACACTTGCCGAGGCATTTGGCTATATTTGGCGTTACGGAACCCCCACCCTCGCGTCCAACAGCGGCAAACTCAACGGACGGGCTCCACGGATGCTTGTTGAGTCGCCTAGGTTCAATGGCGATGACCCCGTCGGGTGGATTTTCTGGGTTCAGAAGTTTTTTGACTACCATCAGACAGCCGAACCTGATCGCCTAGACTTGGTCGCTATGCTTATCGATCACCCCGCTTCGGAGTGGTTCTGATATTATCAATCCAACCATTTAACGGCTTCCTGGATGAACTTTGTGCAAGCTGTCAAACAACAAGTTGACCCCGGCCACTATGAAGATTATTTGGGGACACTCTCTAAACTTCAGCAGCTAACGACAGTGTTGGCATACCAAACCGAATTCGAAACGATGCCCAACAAGATCACTGGAGTGGAAGAATGGATATTGATCCCGCATTTCCAAGCCGGCCTCAAACAGCCCCTAAAGCGAGAGTTGGCGTTACGGAACCCCCGCACACTTGCCGAGGCATTTGGCTATGCTAGGGAACTTTCGGCCGGTCAGGACGAACTTCTCCAATCGTATGTCCCGCGACGCTCATGGAATTCTTCATCCAGCCGCTCTCCTAACCTCTCGGGTTCCACCACAGCCCCAGTGGCAGCCACCAGTTCATCCACGGCAGCCCAAGCGGCTGGTTTGCCTATTGTTTGCTTTACACGAGAAGAATGCGACGAGAGGGCGCGTAAGGGTCTCTATTTTAACTGTGGTGAGAATTTCTTCAAAGGCCACAAATGTAAATCTCGTTTTCTGGCACTTACGGGGGATGACGATGACGAGATTGAGGCTGCAGCACCAGCAGAGGACGAGGATCCCGGGATCATTATCGACAATCTATCACATCTCCATACACTGGGAGGTAACCCACACCCTCGCTCTTTGAAGTTAACAGGCGTTGTTTCTGGTGTCACAATTCATATATTAATCGACGGGGGCAGCACACATAACTTTATTCACTCAGCGATGGCTGAACAATTATCTCTACTCCTGCATCTGGTTTCACCATTTCGAGTTTATGTGGGGAATGGCGAGTCCCTCCGTTGTTCTTATTATTGTCCGAAGACGCCACTCTCTATTCAGGGCACGGTGTTCGATATTGATTTGTACGTCCTCTCAGTTCACGGTATTGATGTGGTACACGGCATTCAGTGTCTTCAGACTCTCAGCAAGGTCTCTCGTGATTATAGCAAGTTGACAATGGAGTTTGAGTGGAAGGGAAAACAGTTTGTGCTCTCCGGGGTGAATCATGGTCCCAAACAGATTTCGTACAACAATCTGTCCGCCTTGGCACATTCTCGGCCCGATTTTGAGCTTTCCGAGCTCTTAGCCATGCCTACCCGTGCGGACAAGAACAACACATGGTTCCATCGGACCTTCCCTCTGATATTCAGGTTGTCCTTCAGCAGCACCGTGGTGTCTTTGCCTTGCCTACCGGCCTTCCACCAGTTCGTCCAGGGGACCAACGCATCCATTTGTTGTCAGGTACTAGTCCGATTAATGTTCGGCCATCTCGTTATCCCTATTTTCAAAAATCCGAGATTGAGCGACAGGTTTGGGAGATGTTGGACCATCATCCAGCCTAGCACCAGCGCCTTTTCGTCCCCCCGTGTTGTTAGTCCGAAAGAAAGACAGTACGTATCGATTTTGTGTGGATTACCGCGCTCTGAATGCAGCTACAGTACCGCATCACTTCCCTATACCCACCACGGACGAGCTCTTTGATGAGCTAGGTTCAGCACGTTATTTTTCCATGTTAGATTTGAGATCCGGCTACCACCAGAATCGGATGCACGATACCGATATCGCGAAGACAGCCTTCCGGACACACGACGCTCATTGTGAGTTCTTGGTGATGCCATTTGATCTCACTAATGCCCCATCTACATTTCAGGCTACGATGAACCAGATCTTCATACCACTACTACGCTCCTGTTTCATTGTTTTCTTTGACGATATTCTGATATACAGCACTACGTTAGAGTTTCAAGACCA
This sequence comes from Linanthus parryae, assembly GCA_023055425.1. NCBI lineage: Eukaryota > Viridiplantae > Streptophyta > Magnoliopsida > Ericales > Polemoniaceae > Linanthus > Linanthus parryae. The sequence continues at coordinate 12,347,629 of JALGPY010000014.1, forward strand.
GCATCTCCATCAGGTACTTCAGTTGTTGTCTGAGTAATGTTTTTATGTGAAACTGTCAAAGTGTTATTTCATCCAGACGATTGTGGAGTATCTTGGCCATATTATTACCGAGGGCAAACTGATAGCAGACGATCAGAAACTCGCCGCTATGGCAGCTTGGCCAATGCCTACTACAGTCAAACAGCTCAGGGGTTTTTTGGGGCTGACTGGTTATAACCGACGGTTTATCCATGATTACGCCACGCTTGCCTCCCCGCTTATTGACATTCTTAAAAAGATGCGTTTGTGTGGTCCGAGGCCGCTACCGCCAACTATGTAGCTTTGAAACAGGCGATGACTTCTGCTCCTGTTTTGAGTCTTCTAGATTTTATGGTGCCATTTTTAATCGAAAATGATGCTTCAGATACCGGGATTGGTGCGGTTTTGATTCAGCAGGGTCACCCTTTGGCTTTTTTTAGCAAGAAGCGCTGACCACGTCTTCGGGTAGCTTCGGCCTATCACAAGGAGTTGTACGCCGTCTAGAAATGGCGACGTTATCTGTTGGGTAGAGAGTTTATCATTCGCGGTGATCAGCGGAGCCTTAAGGAACTGCTTTCTCAGGTACTTCAGACGCCTGATCAGCAGTTTTACATCAGGAAGCTAATGGGCTTCTAATTTCGCATTGAGTACAAACCAGGGGCCGCAAACCGGGTTACCGATGCCTTGTACCGTCGCAAAACTGAGCCCAAAACGGCTGCCTTGGTTCTCTCGACCATTCGGCCTTTACCATCCATCTTAGCGGATCTCCGTCGCGATGTCACGACGCAGCCTGACTTGCAGGCTTTGTTGACAGCAGTTCAATCCGACGCTAAACCACCTCACTTCTCCTACAGTGATGGCCTTTTGTATTACAAGACACGTCTTTGTGTGGGTCGTGACTCGTCGGTTAGGGACACTTTATTGCAGGAGTTTCACAGTGCGCCGACAACGGGTCATCCTGGTATAGACAGGACGTTTCGCCGCCTTTCTGCTTCTTTTTATTGGTCGGGCATGAGAGTTGATGTTGCGCGGATTGTCTCCGCTTGTTTGGTCTGTCAGGCGACCAAATATTCTACGCAGAAGCCCGGGGGCCTTCTTCAGCCTGTCCCCATACCTGATCGCGTCTGGTTTATGACATCCATGGATTTTATTACCGGCCTCCCTACTTCACAGGGCTCGACCTCTATTATGGTCGTGGTGGATCGCCTCACCAAATATGACCATTTCAGGCCGTTACCAACAGATTTTGACGCTCCACGCGTGGCACGCCTTTTTGTTGATGTGGTGGTGAAGCACCATGGCTTTCCATAGGAGTTAGTTTATGATTGCGATTCGAGGTCTTGAACAGTATTTACGCGCCTTCACTTCTGAGCGACCGAAGCGGTGGTCCTATGTTCTCCAATGGGCTGAGTTGGCCCTCAACTGCTGACATAACGAGAGTATCAGTATGACGCCGTTTCGTGCACTGTACGGCCGTGACCCACCTTCGTTGTTCCCCACATTGCCAATGGCGGGTCGATCACCTATGGTTGATGAGTTGCTGGCGGAGCACCACGAGGTCTTGCAGGATTTGAAGGTCCATCTGACTCGGATGCAGCAACGGATGAGTGCTCAGTCCAACAAGCATTGTCGCGATGTTTCTTTTCAAGTTGGTGATCTGGTTTTTTACATCTTCGTCCTTATCGTCAGAAATTCTTGGCTCGGCCGTTTTCGGCAAAGCTTGCTCGCCGATATTACGGTCCTTTTGAGGTGATTGAGCGGATTGGTTCTGTCGTATATCGCTTGAAGCTGCCTGACTCTTGAAGTCTTCATAATGTGTTCCATGTGTCGTTGCTCCAGCCTTTTGTGGCCTCTGATTCGGCCGTACTTGTGGTGGCTCTTACGGAGGAGTTTTTCAAGGGTCGTCCTGTGGCGATTCCTATTGTGGCCTCTCAAGATCAGACGGTGTTGGTTGCGGGTGTTCCACAATCCCAGTGGTTGGTTTTATGGTATGATGGGGCCATGCCGTCATGGGAGCCAGTGTCCGACATTAGACGGCTTTTCCTGACTTACAGATTGATTAAAAGCTGGTTTTTGAGACCGGGGGAGTTGATACGGCTATAGCAGGGAATGGACCAGACACGAGTGAGGAAGATGAAGAAAACGAACCGGTGGATGATGAAGCAAGCCCGCGACCCAAGCGCAATGTGCGCGCTCCTATTTATGTAAAATACTATGTTTAGATGTTGGGTATGTTTTTATTAGTTTTTGATTAATTGTTTGAACTATGGATTGGTTTGAGAAGTATTTGAATTATCTGTGGTTTCTATACTTCTTTACCCGGATTAGAATTAGGGTCGAACCGTCAGGGTTAGAGGGTCATATAAAAATGGTGTAATTTTCTTCCCAAAATTAATTAAGAAGAAATTTGCCCTAGTTTATTGTTTTTTTCTTTCCCGTCGTTCCTGTGGGTCGAGCAGCAAGGTGTTGCCGTTCTCACCATTAACAGGCGCTGTCTACACAACTCGTTTCCATCAGCATATAACCTAGAAAAAAGAGGTAATTAGGTCTCGGAGTGGTGTGCATCATGTGGTAATCAGAGGAAAACAACTTATCACATTTTCATGCACTGTTCATATGAAAAAATGTTTGGGCAGGACTCTTCAATCCAAAATCACAAGAACAGCCGGCAAAGATTCACATATTGGACTTCAGATAAAATAATCACACTTAACATTGAGGAAAACAGAGTTTTTGCTCAGCTATGTGGTCAATTTTTCTTAATCGAAACAATAAACTCTTCAATAAAAAAGATACCGAAGCAGCCACGACAATCCGGGGAACAATTACAAGAAGAGAAATGCTAGGAAAACAACCAATATCTCCTACTCATCTCCCACCCAAGTGTAAAGTTGGCAACATGAACATTCATTTGGCATGATTACATTTTTTTAGAAGGAATGTGGTGGGAGATACTGATTGGTTCCCTAACATTTCTATTACAAGAATTGAAGAACAAGAAGATTGTAAAGCATCACTTAGCTCTGTTTTGCCCACAAATGGAGATAGAGACCGGTGGCATCCACCAGACACGGGTTCGGTCAAAGGCAAATTTGATGGATCTTGGATCACATCCACCGAATCTGGAAGCATCGGGGTTGTGCTTAGAGATTCAGGAGCCAACTTGACTGCAACCAGAGCCATGCATGTCGGTCGATGCGATTCTGCAAAAGAAACGAAGATACGAGCTACGAAGGAAGTGATCTTGCTTGCTTCACATATGCTGATGAAAGTCTCTAGATTGAAGGGGATGCAAAAAATGGCACAAGGGAGCTATGAACTACCATTGGTGGAGGACACATTCAAGATTGAACGGAGATAGGAAACCTTCTCTTGGAAATCAGGGAGATGAAAAATTGGTATCAAGACCTAAAGATTAGATTCGGAAGATGAGAATTAACAAATTCGCCCACGCTCCTGTTGAAATGGCCCGTGAACTGACAGCTTCTACCACATCGATCCCACTAGCTTTACCTTGGTTTATTACTTTCTTAAATTTGGATCCGGATGTCGTAATTGCTACTTTTTGAGTTTTCAAAAATACCCCCCTCTAAAAAGAAAAATAAGTTTTGTTTGGTTTCATAAAGCTTTATTGTGAATATACTAATTACCCACAAGTTGGGCCCCACTCACCATGAACAACTTGAACAAAAAAACAAATTTCGAATCAAATGTCACACATCATGAAAGATATGATAGTCATCTCCTTCTAGACTTACTTGGACTTCAAACAAATCTAAGTACGTATTTTTTGATTTGTAGAGTTCTTCGTGAAAATAAATAATTGTACATGGAAATAACCGGTTCATCATTTTTTTCAATACACGAGTATTTAGCTTCTTCATTTGCAAAATATTTGCATTTGAGAACCTTGGTTTCACTCATTGACTTCTTCTATATCCCTGATATGGTGATCCACAGTTCTAACAAATCTCGCAACTCATTAGTGCTGGTTCCTTAGTTATTTTCTCAGTGAAACCAAAGGAAACCTGATCATCTTGACCAGTTTTCTCCAATCTTCTTGTTCTTTTGTCTGATGCTTCAATTCCCTTCCTTGCAAATTGCTTGTCCAACATTTTTTCCATGGCCTCCACAATTTTTCTTTGTTCAACATCATTCGTTTCAATTTTCGTATCTCTCCCAAACTTTCTTTAAGTAGTACATTTTTGTATCAATGTCCCACAAAGATGAGTGAGTCATGATCAATCTCCTCACAGCTTAAAACAATGTCTAACTCTTTTATCTTTTCATTCCATATTCGTAACACAATCTAAGAATAAGACTCGAATCCAGTTTTATTTGAACATCTAAATATTGATTAAAAAGGTAAGACACGAATTCTGTGTAGAGTCGTGTTCGACGTGTTCAAGTCCAAGTGTTAGTTACGTTACGAATTGCATATAGATTTCGGAGTAGTACAAGAAAGCAAGTCTTAAATGTTGAGGAAATTTTGGTTTTCTGCTAGAAAAGTAAGCTAGTGGACACATCAAACAACTTGTTTCAATTTAGTTCTCCGTATCTAGTGAGGCAGATAGTGGAAAAGACAAATGACACGTAATACGAAAGAAAAGGGATCCTAAGGGGAAAAATATAAGGATGTGACTTATGTGGCTACACTGTTAAACGGTAAAATAGTCTATTAAACACTCCAACCCAATAATTGTAGGAAATGTACATATAAATATCATCAATCATATATTAGTTTCCCTAATAAGTGAGTCTCCAACCAATTTATAGCATATACGAGGCAAATCAACGACATTGATTAATTTAATTCCACGGTCGACATTGAAGAGCTAGAAAATTCACAACTCTTTTTGCCTAATTTTCACTAGGGAACTTCTAAACACCATATTTTAGAGCATTCAAAGTATTTAAGTTTATCTCCTAGGAAATTCTTGCATGTATACATGATCACGGGACCGAATTCAAATGCTCACTCAGCAAGGCATGTCTTGCAATCATCAATTCCCCTTGTCATGATGCTAGTTCAAAAGAGAGGGCTCTTTTAGGAAAAGGGTAGAATTCATTCATAACAGAAAAAGTACAGGAAGCTAAATATTGCATACCGAGTGATAGATATAATGATTAGTTAGCGGCGCCATATCGGCTACTGACAGGGAAATTCCTTAGTGATTCCTTGGCTAGGGAGTCCGGTTCTGCGACTTCGCTCCTTGGGACTTTAAGGATCTTCAAAATATCAAAAAAAATGATTGGGAGGCAATGTCACTGAACAAGTTGGCATTGATGTAGTCGGGTTTTTTTATATCGAGTGACAACCAAATTAGCGCAGTCATTGGCCACCTCTAATTTTGAGATGATTTAAAGAGACGATCCAGGTCAACGCCTGAAGCAGAGTTGTTGCTTCTGAAACAAACGAAAAAGGACTGGCGAAACAGTTTCCTCTCCAATGACCTCCCTCTGATTATTGCAGAGGACCCAAGCACCTGCTGCACTGCATGAGTTCTTATCCCAGGATGCATCGATGAGACAAATATACGGTTGAGTGAAGCTTGTTGTCGCGCTTGTTGACTGGTTCCTAAAATAATCTGGTTTAATTGTAGTTTGCTCGGACCTTAAGGGGTGGGTGGTGGGTATTATGAGAGCATCGGCAAAACGAAGGTTTGTAGTGAATCAACGTGCCTTTGAATATGGTTGTTCATATCCTCTAAATTCCTATCAATCTAAATATGCCAAAGAGTTTGAACAAAGTAAACTTTGTTCGCCTCGGTTGGATGCGTCGTGAGCATATCCAAGAGTGTCCACGACCAAATTAAGAGGGATAATCCTAAATTCAAAACCCAGTCCGGAACCTCTCCAAATATGCAGGGACATGACGCATTCAAAGAACAGTTGGTTCAAATCCTCAAGAGGAGTTGAGCATCTGGCACATATAGTTGTGGTGCCAATATTACGGACCCACAGATTCTTCATATGTGGCAAGGCGTTGACCGCAATATTCCAACAGAAATAATGAAGCTTGGGTGTGAGGTGGAGAGGTTTTGTGGCTTTGATCAAACGGCTCACAGCGTTGGTGCCACTCAGTGACGCTGGATCGGGGTTAGTAGCCATGGCCCGTTCATGAGAAAGGTTATATGCTGACTTGACCAAGAAGAATCCACATTTGTAGTGAAATTTTGGCAACCGTTTCTTCATCAAAAAGCACCTTAGGATAGGAAGGGTCATTGACATTGAGCATGTTTGTAGAATAAGTCTAGAGTGGTATTGGTGATTGTTGTGTACATGTTGGGCAAAGTAGTTGTGGCAATTTGTGGAATCCAAGTGTCTTGGACGGGTCGAATTGTTTTCCCATCACCCAGAATCCAAACATGTCCTTTTCGCAAAAGTTCTTTGCCCCATAGAATGCTTTTATAACCCCAGGACGCGTTAGCTGAAGTTTTCAGCGAGCGGAAAGTTTTCCTTCGGCAGTATTTTCCCCTGAGGACTGAAGACAATATGGAGTTAGGTTTTTTTTTCAATGTGTTTGGCCAACTTTGAAGGAAGGCCTTGATTGAGAATCATTGGCGAGCGGAATCTGAGACCTCCTTCATCTATTGGCTTGCAGTTACTGTATATTTTTGTGTGTGGTGATTGATAAATCAAGATGTTTGTGTATTTGGTGTCGCCTGGTGATGTGTAATAACTGGTTGTTGTGTTAAGTAGACTTTAGATTTCTACGCCATTGGTTAGGCGGTACTTGCATCCCTACAATATAGATACGCCCATCAATAAAAGACTTGTCAGAGACCCAAAACTTCAAAGATCTATGACTCCCAACATTATAGACATTATTTTGTTACTATCCGGCAGCTCACTGCAAGGCCATGTCATTTACAGCAACGGACGTCGGCTTTATGTATGTGAGTGCACTGTTTTGAAAGAACGGAGGTTTTGCTGAATTTTAGTAATGCGTCTTGGTTGAAAGTCAGTGAAAATAAATCCAGCATATTATGCCCCCTAATGTGAACAATGTTAATGCCAAAAGATCTTTGCAGGATTGCGGGATTTAAAAAGACTAACAAATTGGGCCAGTACTTGGGCGCCCCCATGATTAACGGAAGAGTGAACAAAGAAAGGAAGGTCCACCATATCACAACTAAGAAAGGAAGGTCAGATAAGTGGATTGCTATGAAGTTAGATCTAAACAAAGCTTATGATTCTGTTAAATGGAATTTCTTGCTTCAGACCCTTAGAGATATGGGTTTTAATCAGAAGTGGTGTGCTTGGGTGGAACAATGTGTCACTACATTGAAGTACAAATTCAAGATCAATGGAGCATCAAATTCAGTGGAGGTCATTCCTAGAGGGGGTCTGAGGCAGGGAGACCCCTTGTCCACATATTTGTTCACTATTGCTATGGAGGTTTTCTCAAGAATGATTGAATAAAAGGTGAGGGAAGGCAGTATTAAGGGTTTCAACTTTAGTGACTTTTGCCCTCCCATTACACATTTTTTCTTTGCAGATGATGTACTGGTGTTTCTTAGAGCTGACAAGGATGAAGTAGCTACCTTCCTGGAGATCTGCAATAATTTTGGGGAAGCTTCAGGGCTTTACATGAATCGGAACAAATCAGGGATCTTGTACTCTCACCAAGTTTCAGAAGAAGAAAAGATTGCTATAGGAGAGTTGTTTCAGATGAAGACTACTAAGGAGAAATCCATATACCTAGGCATTCCTTTATTCTGGGGCAAAACAAAGAAAGAGGTGGTGGATCAGCTTAGTAAAAAGGTTTTCAACAAACTGAAAGGGTGGAAGCAACTTCTTTTGTCCCCTGGTGGAAAGGAGGTGATGATCAAGGCTGCCATACAGGCTATTCCAAGCTATTTAATGTCAGTTCTCCTTCTCGCTGTGAGCTTCATTAATCATATCATAATATCAACGAGAAACTTCTGGTGGGGGAATGATCCAGGGGAAAGAAAACTTGTCTGGGTTGCTTTGGATTGTTTAACAAAGAGGAAAGAGGATGGAGTTTGGGTTTTCAGATTTTGAGATGGTTCAATGAGGCTTTGGTAGCAAAGCAAGGATGGTACTCAACCAAGTAGTATCTGTGCTAGAGTGTTTTCAGCCTTATACTACCCTAACCAAAGTTATTGGGAAGCTTCCAGCACCAAGGGAGGAGCTCATGTTTGGAATAGCATTCTTAAAGCTAGAAGAATTTTAGAAGCAGATATGAGGTGGTCTATAGGGAGTGGCACAAAGGTGGATTTCTTCAAAGATAAGTGGCTGATCACTAAAGAAAATGGGTTGATTCACAGTGAGTGTAACTACAGGAGTGTCAAGGTTAGTTATTTCATTAATGGATTTCTTAAATGTTGGAATGTGGGTGCTTTGAAGAATGCCCTTTCCAAGGAAGACCTAAAAAGTGTCCTACAAATTCCTATTTCCTTTACTGAGCACGAGGACAGCAGAATGTGGAAGTGGTCAAAGGATGGTACCTATACAGTTAAGTCTGGCTATAGAACAGTTGTTAGGTTGGAAGAAGAAAAATGAAAGAAGAAAACAAAGGTGGTGGAAAGATGCAGCTCTAGCCAAACAGACCATAAGGAGAAAGCCTTTATTTGGACTCTCCATCTTCCCCCCAAGCTTCAATTCTTTTGGTGGAGAGTGTTGTCCAAAGCCCTGCCTTGTAGTGCCAATCTGAGCAAGAGGAGAAATGGAAGAAGTGCCAAGTGCAGAATTTGTGATGCAGAGGTTGAAGATGAAGCTCATACTCTTTTTGGATTCAAATGGACTGAATTAGTGTGGTTTGGTGCTGGTCTATTGAGAAGAGAAGATCTTCTAACTATCACTTCATTTCATGGATGGAGTGTGAGTATTATAAATGATATAAAACTTGGCAAAGTTCCAAAAGAATTTCTTGAAAAGGCTATCTTTGTAGCCTGGGGTATTTGGTGTCAAAGAAATAATTTCTATTTCAATGGGAGTAGAATTGATCCTGGTAATGTGGTGTATAGCTCTCTGCAGTGGAGAATGGATTACCTGAAGAGTATGCAAGAGGGCAGGCTTCAAGAGGTACATGGTAAGAAGGCCCAGGTTAGCAGAAGAAAGAGCTGGAAAGCCCCAGATGATGAGTATGTGAAGGTAAATTGTGATGCTGCTTGGCTAGAGGATTCTGGTTGTATGGCTTCTGGTTGGGTCAGCAGAGATTGTAATGGAGCTTTGTTAAGTGGTGGTGGCAGCAAAGGTATGGCAATCAGTGCTCTTCAAGCTGAGAGTTTAACTTTAAGGGAGGCTATCTGGGCAGAGAGTAACTCCCCAAGACTTGTTTGCTTTGAAGTTGACAACCAGAAGCTGGTCAATTTGATAAATTAGAAAGAACTCCCCCATTTGAGGTTAAGAGAGTTATTGGAGATATTTGCTTTGTCCTTGAGCAGGGTCAAAACTTGGTGAGCTGGGTTGACAGTGGCTGATTATGTAGCTAAAGAAGTCTGTAGTAGGAGATTGAAGGTTGATTGGGTGTACCACCCTCCTGAGTCCTGACTGTTAGAGAAAGCTCTTAGAGGAAGATGTTCATCTCTGAGCTGCTGCGCTTTTGTTTTGGTTGTTTTTGCTGTTTTTGGGTTGGTTCTTAATATACTTCATTTTGACCAAAAAAAAAACAAAACAAATAGACAGTTTAAAATGAGAAAGTTCACAAACATATAGAATAGCATAAAAGTCACCAGGTTCTTGCATATAAACCAACTAACAACCTCAAAAACTCAGAAGAAACACCATCTACTGAATCTCCTTGTTGACATCACGGCTAACTTAAAACAGATCGAGAAAAACACTATCTGGACAAACGGAACCATACATTGAAAGAAGCAAACCAAACTTGAACCACCCATAGAAGGAAGAAAACCTAGTAACCGCCCTTGAGGTCATTGACCACATCATATGGAATAGGAGTAACAGTCTCTAACGTAGCACCTTCCACCATGAAACCAGGCTTGGGACCCTTAGGCTGCCTCTTTGTGCTGATAACCTCCCCTCTGGCCTTGGCCGCTGCCTTGAGTTCGTCGTTCTTCTTTACCCTCAGCTTGAAGTCCTCGGTGCACCTTGAAGGCTGCACATGTTCGATGCGGACATGGATCCTCTTCTTGATAATCCTATTACCCACCTACACACAGAAAAAAACAATACATATTATGCAATTTATTGTCAAGACGATTATATCAAATCCACTAGCATCAACAACTGGTACAAGAAATCATTTGCCTGATAACTAATACAAGACCTGCTGATTTGAGGAATCTATGTTCCAATCATATTCTCTTTCAACCAATACAAGTCCAAATGTCATATCAGGAAAAGAAATTAGGAACTTATACAGCAGCAAGGTGTCAACGAGGGTCATAAGGATTCTTTATTTTATTTTCCACTTGATAATTGCGAGATAGGGATCCGGGCGTATCGTCACCAAAAGTAAAGCCAGGAGACAAGGCCAACAGACACGTAGGCTAATACAGAGTATTAAATACTTTTCTAGCCATCATTCACATGCCAAACCAATTGCAAGAGCTCATGCAAGAACAATTTAATTTAGAAGAAGGCGTCTACAACAGCGTAATGCTTCAAAAATTGCTTTCAGCGAAAAGTATATAACTATATACTGACTAAACTACCAACTCCATTACAGTCATTATTATAGACTGAAAAAACAGAAGACATCCAAACGATTACATAGTGTATGAGTCAGTATAAAAGAACAAGTTTGCGGAGAATAGCGAGTGGAAAATGCATTTTGATTCACTCGATACTGGAAGCAGAGACTGAATCATGATAACATTCTAGTGGATTACATACAGTAGATGGAATAAAAATGACCAAAAGATTATAAAGAGAACAAAAGTCAGTAAAATTGAAGCCACGTCTACTTACATTTAAGCAGATTTATAAGATCTAATTCGTCGTTTACCCCCAAAAAAGGTGCCAAAAGCATATCAAACCTGTAGAGAGTGAATTATATTCGGGCATATCACCAATAATACGCATCGGGGCATACAGTTGCAATAGATTTACATGCCTATATATGTGCTTGACTCTAGCATAAGCAAAAACCCAATAACTCCAGAGCAAATGCAAACTAATCAAGGAAACAATTACCTACGATGAAATCAGTTCTGAGTTCTAGCCTAATAGGTAAATAGCTGCAGCAACCAAATAATTAACCAAGCAACCAAAGCATCAAATCACATGCCTTCACATCGACAACTCACCAGCTAGTCTATCTATATTGTACGCCTGAAATCATAAGAGTGCACTCACAAGCCAACCCAATTTGTCCACTCTAAATTAAAACATTACGTTTCCAGAGAAATCTTGTTCTCCAGAGACAGCTAAACTGCGTATGACCATCTAGATGACTAACTGCCATGTTGTCATCTGGAAAAAAATAACGTAAAAAGAACATTGTTCACTTCAATGTTGATCTAGTTTCCCTTCTTTTCTTCCAATGCCGTTTCGATCATTCAATTCTTTCATTACCATTCAAGTTCAATAACCAGATGAACCCATTTTGTTTAACATCATTCATTGTTGCATTAATGATACTGGCAGGAGCTAAGACATGGAGAGGCACAGGGGTCATTGCCACCACCACCACCACCCCCAATATTTTACAGAACTACAAATGCACCCCAAAATTTTAAAGACTTATTCAATTGTGCCCCCTTTTTATTACAAGTGTGCCCCCAACAAATCCCAGTTATGTCCAAAATATTAAAATATCTCTTTTGAAGGACCCTTACACATACAAATTTGATAAGACCTCTAACCATTCACAAAACGATCATCTATTTTAACTAGTGCATACCACAACAAATATATGATAATTCCTTAAGTTTCAATGGCTGAGATTGTCTTACTATGAAGCATTTAGTTCTTAGTATATATAGCGGGGATAAGTTATTCCATATGTCACAGATTGGGGATGGCTTATTCCCCACAACAGATTATTATATAGATGTGGATAAGCAGGGGCGGAGCTAGAGCGCGGCACTGTAAGGCACGTGCCGCACCCCGATTTCCAAAAACAACACAATTATCCCTGTATTTTTTAGAATTTTTCAATTGTGTCCCATGTAAATTATGAAATTTCACTACCTTTTTTTGAAATGTAAAATTGTGCCCCAGTACTTAGTATTTCCTAGCTCCGCCCCTGTTGATATGCTATTCCACATGTCACATTTTGGGGTATAGCTTATTCCCCATAGCAGCTTATATGGAGAGTTGTACATAGTCAAATTGAATAGAGAGAAGCCAGAGAGAGGACCGTACCTGTTTGTTGATTTCGACGCCGATGGCGCGCTTGGTGACGTTCCAGACCTGACCGGTGCGTCCATGGTAGAACTTGTGAGGCATACCCTTGTGGACGGCGCCGTTTACCCTGACGTCGACGTAGTCGCCGACGTAGAAAGGCCTCAGGTACGTTGTCAGATGGATCGTGCCCTTCTTGCGGAAGGCTCGAGAGAACGAATCCCTCGTCCGAGACCTCAAACCATGACCCGCCGGCATCGTCTCTCCTCCTCTCTCTCTCTCTCTCTGCTTCTCTCTCTCTCTCTGCTTCTCTCTCTCTCGATCGAAGCTCTACTGGTGACAAAACGTCAAAACCCTAGAGAGTGATGAAGGAGAAATAGAAAATGCTCTAGGGCTTGGTGAGCTCGTTTGGGCTTTAATGAGCCGGTCTTACTCTGCGTCTTTTTCTAAATGGGCCCGTTTTGCTTCATAGATATTGCCCCAAAAACCGAAAAATAACGTGCTTCCTCCATTCTACGTCTCTCTTTCCATACAGCATTTGCAAAACATGTGCAAACGGCCCCGAGTGAGATTTAGCTTTTAAAAAAATGTATTTTCTAAAAAAATAAAAATACTCTGTTTGGAATCAGAGATATGATGGAGATAAGCTATTCTACGTGTCACATCTTGGGGACAGCTTATTCCTCATAGTTAACTTTTATATACATGACAACAACAACAACAACTCTACTCACAAATGATTATTCAAAACATGTGTCCATTTATAAGTAGTGGTAAGTGTTGGCCAATTATCCATGCCTTTGAGACTATTTACCACCCATTCATTCCCCCTACCAAACTACATGTTATTGATTTGTCTCAAATTTAAGGGCCTTCATCGATCCAATAGTGAAATCCATAACTTTTTTAGTATATAGATTGGAATACACTTTATCGGAAAACACGAGTCAGTCGAAACACTTTTATTAATTAGTCATTTTTGCATCAGCCTTCATAACCAGGTCAAGCACAATCTTTTATTGCTCGCCATTATCATTTATGGTTTGTCGTCCAGCAACCCATCACAACAAAACCATGTCTCTGTAGCTAGCCAACGTTGTAACGACCCGGGATCTCGGTCCAGGGTTAAAGCGACAATCGATAACCAAAAGCAGAATATTACTTAAAGGTTTCAGTTTGGTTCATTTATACAATAATTATTTCGATAACAAGTACAATTTGGATAGAGAAGAAAAAAACAATGTGTTTGTGATCTGCTAAGTTATCTAAACTAAGTTCGGCATTCTCGTCTCGATTCGCGTTTTCATTCCCATATTTTGATTGATGACATGCGGTTTTAAAATGGCAAAAGCCGACGCAGTTTTTGAAGAAAAAGATCACTAAAAACTGAGTAAATACACACTACGACATGTAAAGCAACTAGTGGCACAGAAGCAAGAGTTGAAACAAATTAGAAGATTTATAACAGTAAAACTAACAGGTTGGGGAATTCGGAACAACTGAAAGTAACTGACTAACAAAAACCTCTCAATTTAAGGACATTGAGAAACCACGAGTATTCGGTAATATATCCGGAGTAAACAAGTCCATTTAAGTTGATAACAATATTCATGAGTAGCCAAAGCTTTTCAAATCATTTCAATCGATTAGGGCATATTCAGAGCCACAAACAACATCAATAGAGTAGTCAATTTTCAATCAAGTTCAATTAACTGTTAATTTTAGCTGAGGCATGTCCAGAGCCACCAGCAGGATCGATGTAGACAGAGGGATCACGGAATAATCATAGAGGGTTCCTTCTAGGGTCTATCAAACCCTATTTCACCCGAGCATTAAGGGAGCCCATTCGTCAACCCAACTCACAATATTAGCTAAAAGGCCTTAAGTGTCGACACCTCTATACCGTAGTGACCCTTACAAGTATAAGTAGCACTATGTAGCTCTACAAACCCCTTTGCCTCAATATCTTGGTATATTTTGGCTCATCGGGGGCGGATTTGTGAACAATTAAGTTATATCAAATAAAAGGAAGCATGGAAAATAAGTTATATCACGGGAGGATGACTTGGCGCCTCTGGCCGAGCCATAATAAACAGAACTCTGTACATCGTCCTAAGTCTATTAGAGGTATTTTATTTCTTTTCTTTCACATAAACAGGATCAGAATATTAACATTTCACAAGTAATTTCCGAGAGTTCTCAAAATGAGATTAATAAAATAGTTTAACAACTTTCGAGTGGAAAACATGCATTCTCATACTATTTCATATAACAAAGCGTTCATTCCAAAACTTCATACTCATACGCACATTTTGATAATTAAATGTCGCACGTATGTACTTACCACTGAGTCAAAGAACGAAAAGCAATGCTAGAACTCCAGCAAGGACACTGGTCTCATACGATGATGGGTCTCACAGTCAAAGCGGCAGCACGAATACATACGTCTACTTCGAACGGCCCTTAACAACGGCTGGATATACACAAGCAAAGTATACAACCTATTAGCATATATAACCTCTATATGAGGTTGTATGCAAGAATGCAATGAAATGCAGGTCATACTACCTAATTGGCCAAAACGCCCCTAATACTCCAAAGCCGCCTAGTACAGTGTCTGACACTTCCTAAATCCCAAATTAAACTCATATTGGCCCAAAAACATGCAAGAAATAACTCCAAACTCTTCCATATGAACTTAGCATCAAATCTACAACTTTCAGTTAATTACACTTATGCCCCTAAAGTTTAGTAAAATTGCAAAAAAGTCTCAACTGTTAACTTGGTCAACCCTGACCGAGAATGACATACGAGTACTCCAAATATCCATACAAGACATGCTGACAAATTCCAAGTTACTAAACGAAATCAATTCAAATCTTGAGTGAAATTACTCTTTTGCCCCTCTTATACAGTTCAGTCATACTAGGGTTTACGGGAAGTCAAACATGCTCAAGCTTGATATTTCGACTCAGAATATGAATACGAACAAGTTTCGTGAAGAACGCTAAGGCTAGAGATGTCATTTAGAATGTCGAATTCGAAAGTCAACATAGATGAAAATCAACTCAAATAGTCAACTTCACAGCTGATTTCTGATCAAGCGAGGAAGATATTTGAAAATCTAAAAACAGGGTTTTGGAGATGGTAGTTCAAGGATTCCAAAACATATTTAAACTCCTACAAACTCCAAGTATACAAAGAGATATCGCTAGTCAAAGTGGGATGAAAATTTAGATTCCAACACTTAGGAAATTCAAGAGATTTACACGCGTTCAAAGCAACAACTTAGGATTAATTTGTGAGAAATCCGTTACAAAATTGAAGATGACCCAGAGAGGATAAAATGAAGTATTATACATGAGCTTCACACAGGAGAAAGAAAAACAAGATTTCATTATGATTTGAGGAAGTTATAGATGTCAGAAAATGGGTACTTCAACATAGTTCTATACTTCGAAAATTTTCAGCCATAATCGGCTCAAGAACACAACATTTTCTCTCAACTTTAGGCTTAGATTTCGACCAGTTAGAGGGAAAATTAGCTCAAGGAATTCAAATAGATGTTGTAGAGCTGAGTCTAAGCTTTCCAGAAATCCAAGAGTCACTTCAAACTTATTAACAACGAGGAAGATACAAGAGTCCAAAGTTGACAAGAAATGCATCAATCAAGAGCATGAGTCTCAAGAACACGTAACTGCAGCTATTTCGAACACAGATTCAGGGGGTTTAGAGACCAAATTTGACAAAACTTAAAATACGAAAGTTGTATCCAATCATCCGAGGATTCCAAAAAGCTAAGGCTCACTCAAAACGGATCAAAAACTAGGGAGATACAAGCATTTAACCGGGGCAGTTTATGAACCGAAAAACCATGAACTTCAAGAATCAAACTTTGATGATTTGTTGTTACAGTCACAATTTGATGATCTAAACATGTTCTAGACATGACTAGGAGCATGCTCATGCTTAAAATCGGTCAAAACAAGCAAGAAAAGAGGTTGTACCGCTCAATGTTGCATTTCCGGCGGTCATGGAGGAAACCGGCGACGTGCCGATTGGTTTCCAGCAATTCAACGCGCTCCGAGCAGATTCTAAGTTCCCCAAAGTGTTAGGCGATGTACAAAGGCCTTGGGGAAACCGTTGGGAGGGAAAGAATGTCCAAGAACAGAGAGCACACCGAATCCCGACATCTAGCGGCGGTTCCCGTCGGGTTCTTCAACCCGGAATCCGACGATGTTGATTTCCTTCGATTCATCGCACAAATTTGGTACCTACGACTTCACCTTGATCTTAGAAACAATGATATGTGGGTTAATTGTGATGAATTGCAACGAGGAGGGAGAAATCAACAATAAACGGTGCTAGGGTTCATACCTTTGAATCGGGTTTTCTCTCTCGTTACTCCTTGTTTTCCCAAATCAATTTGTGCGTTTTACTCCTGAGGTTGGTTGCTACCTCAGGTAGTAGCAGGTCGGGGAGAGGTGGACTTATGGTGGAGTACTTTGGTGGTGGTGGTGGTTCTTCATAGTGAAGAAATAGGAAGAAGAAGAGGATGAAGATGATGGATGAGAGAGAGAAATATATATTTTTTCAGATTGTGCTGGTGAAGTGGGGATTTGGAGGTGTTGACTCTTCATCTAGTGAGGTGTCAAGTAGGATTGGACAAGTGTCCTACATGCATAGGGGTAAAAGTGTAGTTTTTCAAACGTTGGGGTGCTAACTAGAATTACCCAACTACTAATTTTCAGAGAATTGCACAACCCCCCCCTGAACTTTGCTAGTGCTTCAGAATTATTCTAACAACTTCCAAATATCGCCAACACTCCAAAATGACAACTATAAAGTTGTGACAGACTATTTACAATTTTGTCCCCAAAGTCTTGATATTGCACTTAAGAACACTCTCGGGAATTAGGGGTGTTACAAACATGACTTGAGTTTTCTTATCTGCATAGATATTTGGTCGTTAATTGATTTGGCAATTTTTATCTAGCCCCTTTACACTTCGTTGAGTTGCATGAAAAATACCAGATCTCTATTATTTTTTTAGAATAAAGATTTCATTAAAAAAAAATAGGGGACAACGACATCAGCTTGAGTATTAGCTGCATCTACTAAATATATAATCCACGCAGGAGCTTCGTCGATCCAAGTGACGTTTCTTTCAATGTATCGGCCGAATGATGCCAGCTCATGGGCGCATGTATAGACTTGTCAGTTTCCATAGCTAAATTTGATTCTATCAAAACTATAAAAAAAAATCGCTCATCAGTTTTATCAGATCCTTTTTTTTGTAATGTCAGATATCTCTTTGCCATTGTTAACCCTTAAATATCCTATAAAAGTTCTTTGCATCACCTTCGATCCACATTGATGAGATCTCTGGTTGAGTAGCGATATCGATTGCTTCCATAGCTTCTCTTTCTTCACTCTCTTTTGCTGAGTGGCAGAGAGGGGTGCGTTTAGATCTGGCTGCAAGGAACTTTCAAACGGCGTTTCAGAAGATGACACCGACGCCGGCCTTGAGGGTTGCTGCCGACCAGGCCCGTTGATGTTTGTCTTTACCCATCCGACTTTTGTTCTTCTCCATCGCTCATGATGAGGTGCATGTCCCCGATTGGAGCTAAGTCCTCTTTCACTATTTCATACATTCTTTCTCCTTCCTCTGCTCGTGAGACTATTTGTGAGACTATGGATTCAATGATTTCCTCCTTGTTGTTTAAAATTTGTTGTTCCGTTGATGTCATATTGTCCAAATTATTTTGAAAAAAAGAATGAGATATTTTGCTCCAAGGTCATTGATTTGGAAATGAACCCAATTGATGTAGTTGCCCTAGTTTTTCTGCAAAAATCTGAGTCAAACACTTTCTTTCAGATATGAGTAGCCCTGGTGCAAGACATGAACATGTGTTTATTTGTTTGCCCATGTTCGCCACAACCTACACAACGATCTGGTATGATAACCCCCCTTCGAGCCAGACTTATAATGGTAGGGAGTGCGTTGTGGATACTTCTCCACACAATGTGGATGATCCTTTTTTACACCTTGATTTGCCATAGTTTCTGGAATGATTTTGTTTCTAGCGATGATGTAGCCTCCCCCCCCCCAACCATTTTCCTATATGTCGCATGCTAGCTCGTATCCGAATTTCACTTCGTATTTTCCATTGTTGGTTGCATCGTATATCATCTTGTCATCTCTTGGTGCTTATGGTTATTGAATGGTCATTACAGCTTTTCTGTCGACATGCCAAAACTGTTTGTTGAATTTCTTTTTCGTTCCACTTGTAGATAACCAAATAAATCATGTCACTTACTCGTCCTACCCTTCACAACCATTGTGGCCTTCTCCGCCACAGTCTTTTTTACCACTTAGATCTTCTATGCCGCAAATATGTTTTCTTGTTGTAAACTCATTATTTTCCTGTCGAGTTTTATGACAGGTGTTAGATATATTAATTAATGTCTTAATATTTAGTTTCTTACTTCTTTTTGAAGCAAGAGAATAACTTCATGATTCAAATAAAGCAATCAAGCAAAATTACAAGCAAGTCTTGCAAAGGTGTCATGCATACCAAAAGAAACTCATTCGACATAATGAAATAGCATTCTTAACTAGAGAAAACATTACAAAGAACAACCATGGTTGGAGCTTAGAGTCTTAGTAAATTACCTTACATTACATTATAGGCTCAGAAGATAGAAGCAAACATATATACTTAGCTAGATGGATTGACAAAGTACAAAAAGACAACTATCCACGAAGACAAACTATAGCTTATTTGGAGTAGAAATTTAGTGTCGCTCTTTTACCTGAGCAAGATTATCAAAGTTGGAGCCACTCACTGGAGTCTGCGCATATTTTTTCAAGTGCGGAATACACTGGATTATGGCCTTTATTGATTTATGAGTCGCTTTCTTGGGTGAACTTGTATTTGACAACCTGTGGCGACTTTGCTGCTACTAGTGTACTAACGTATGCCTAGACACGAGCTGCTAGTGTCTGTATAATGTTTCCAAGGGTGATGACAAGCTCCCGAATTTGGGATGAGTGGCTTGTCCATGATGCCAAGGGTGATGACAAGCTCTCGAATTTCTGGATTTGCTGATTTGATGAGGTCTCAGTCCACAACGTCGTCACTGTAAGACTACCGATGTATTGAAATTATCATTTCATGTCCCACTCCCCACATTAAGCAGATGGTGAATTATGGTAACATAGTGATCATGCCTCAGTCTATAAATATTTATAAGTTTGCAGACTAGTTACCAACAAAATGTCATTCAAAACACTTCCTACCTAAGTCACATAAAGCTAGAGTGCAAACGGATGCGGAAGCGAAAGCTTGTCTAATTTTAGAAGAATTGCGTTTAGAGTGCCTATAGATATCATTCAATCAATAAAAACCAAAAAATTCAAAATCCAACTTAACACTACACGTCAAAAATCAAAATCCAAAAGCTCTCACAAAGCTTTGACATAAAAGTCAAAAAAGTCAAAATTAAAATTCACAAAAAGCTCACACACCAAACCCACCATAAGGGCATGGTCACCCGTTGAGGCACCAGGGCAGGAGGCAAGGGGCTCTGGGGCGCTAGGGCAAGTCACTGTTCACTACTTTTTGAAGTCTGTTTCCACCCGTTGGGGCAGGGGGAGAGGCAAGACACTGTTCACTGTTTTTAAAATAATTACAAAATACTATATTCTGTATTTTAATAATATTTCAGTTATTGATTTTTAACAATATTTCTCACCCAAATATTTTCCAAATAGTTTTTTCAAACCAGCGTCTTATTTTTTTAATGTATTCCAAAACTGTTTTTTTCGTAGAACTTTTTCAAAACAGATTTTAACTAGTTTATGTGAAAACATTTTTTTTCAAAACTGTTTTTTTTAACGGTTCAAAACTGGTATTTTCAAACCTGTTTTTGATACTAGTTTATTTCAAAACAGTTTTTTTCAGAACTTTTTTTTCCTCAAAACTGGTATTTCAACACTGTGTTTTTCTTCAAATCCAAAACAGTTTTTTTTCCATCACTTTTCAAAACAGTTTTTTCAAAACAGTTTTTAACTAGCTTATTTCAAAACTGTTTTTGTTTTATAAAACTCGTATTTTCAAAACTGTTTTCTGAAGACATTTTTTTCAAATCCGGAACAGTTTTTTTTCTAACACTTTTTCGAACAGTTTTCAGAAACAGTTTTTAATTACTTTAATTGTTTTTTTAACTGTTAAAACTGGTATTTTCAAAACTGATCAAAACAATTTCTTAAAACCAAAACAGTTTTTACAATTTATTTTTTCGTAACTGTTTTCTAGTTGAAACATCATTTTTTTATATACAAATTAGTATTTGTTTTCTTTTTTAAAGTATGCAAAACTTTGGACAAAAAAGAAAAGTATGCAAAACTAGTATTTGAGGGTAAAAGTTAGGTGGAATGTCTATGTGGCATTGGGGCAAGAAGGCAAGGCAAGAGGCTAGAATTGCCCAACCTCTTGTCTTGGGGCAACTCTTGCCTTGGCAAGAAAATGTGGGTGGAAAGGTGAATAGTGGAAAAAGAGGGTTGGAAAGGGCTAGGGTGAGGTGGTGCCAAGGCTAGAACCCCTTGGTGGACATGCCCTAAGCTTTCTACTTGTGTACCATGTACCCCGTCCACCAAAAAAAAAAAAAACAAATTTACATTGGTGGCCATTGTGGGTTATCTCTAACTACAAAAAGTAGTTAACTTCTTCCATTCCACACCAGAATCGCCCCCAATTCAACGCCAAATTCAGCAAATAGTATTACAGAAAAGGTAAAAAAACGACAGTCCTTACAAAGAAAAGGAGAGAGAGAGAGAAACACCTCCAGATCTACTTCCCCATTCTTTCCTCAGATCTCACTAGTTTCCATTTCCAGCACAAGAACAACAACTCCTATCACCCCAAAGGTAACCTACCCAAAACCTTCAATCTCCTCACTAACCCTAATTTGAAATCCTAATCTCTCTGGGATTCCCCTAGAATCGGAATCCACCATCTGGGTTTGCTCCAAAACGCCATAATTGATCTGGGTTTAGTTTGATCTGAAATGGGTGCTTCCCAGTCCACACAAGAAATCGGCGAAGAAGAAGAAGAAGAAGACGAAGAAGAAGAAGAAGACGACAATGGTGTCAACAACAGAAGAGACTCAAACGAGAACAATCTAGTCAAGAAGCTTCTCGAGCAAGAGCCAGAGATGCTACCATGTCACGCATCCGCATCTCCGCTCTCTCCTCAGCTCTCCTCCTTCGGAACACCGCGGCTCGGACCTTCGATCAAGGTGTGGGACCCTTACAATGTTCTGGCTCCGCCGCCGCCGTTGCCGCCACCGCCGCAGTTTAGTCGGAGCTTCTCGTCGGAGTCGATCGCCGACGAGAGGATGATGACGGAGGTTTATTTGATTAGTCATGGGGACTGGCATATGAATCTGAGGCCGGATTTGGTCGGGGGAAGGTGTCCGGAGGCTGCGCTCACGCCGGCCGGGAAGCGGCAGGCGAGGGCGTTAGCGGTGTTTTTGAAGTCGCAAGGGGTTCGGTTCAGTGCGGTTTATGCGTCGCCGTTGGATCGGGCGAAAGCAACTGCGGTCTCCGTTTGCCAGGTGAAATTTCTTTTTATGTTATCAGGAACTCGTGTTCATTGATACTATCATGAGAACGTGATGTGCAATTTGATAGACACAAATTTTAAGTCATTAATGATTCATTGATATTATCATGAAAACGTGACGTTCATCCTCACATACACAATAAGTCATTAATGATTCATTGATACTGAGAACGTGATGTGGCATGGCACACATTCTAAGTCATTAATGAAAGAGATGCACATTTATTAGGACTATAAATCTTAAAGAATATGAAAAGAAATTAGTGACCGTCACGTTTTCATGATAGTATCAATGAACACGAGTTTATGAGATCAGCACTCTTCTGGTTAATTTATTAGAGAATTTGTTGTTTTTCTTCTATGGGGAAGAAAGAGCTATATGCAAACTCATCAAAATGGGAAGGTTTTAATGGCTATTTCTTGCATGAAGTGGCGGAAAGTATAATGAAATGCCAATAACATGGTTTCTACCCAATTTTGAAATGGCTCCATCAAGGGTTCCAATCAATCTTTTTGTAGTTTGGAGCTGGCTTCACTTTTAGTTAGTTTGAACCAATGCATATGGTTACATCATGAGTTTTTTTATGTTTGTATCTCTTGTTGCACCCATTTTGGATCCAAATCCATCCACTTGTGTTTGGATGAGTGCTGCACTTTTGCAATTTGACTCTATTCTCTTTTGAGGCATGCTCTTCAAACTTGCGTTAGACGCTGCCGAGCCACATAGGGGAAAGACAAAGGGGTTTGGTGACTTTGTTGTTGAGGAGCTCAAATGATTGCTTTTTCTAGGTGTATTTTTCTGTGTTTGAATAAATGCTCTGGTTGCTGACTACCATGATTTGGAAAACTATTGAAGTAGGCTCTTTCTATATGTAGTTATTCCAAGCTAACTTGGATCATGCTTTACTAAAGCTGAATTTTGAGTAATTAGCATCTCAAAATACCAAAGATGAAATTTGTTTTAGCTCTTGAGTCCTTTCCTTGCTCATACCAATGTTGCTTTCTCGTCTCTCTTCATCACCTGCCTGTAAATTTGCCTCTTAATCTGTTGGTAATTTCTTGGGATGTAATGGAAGTATTGGATCGGAAGTTCAGAACACTGTTAGCTGGTTTGGCTGAATATTTTGCATTAAATTTTGATTGCTGAATTCTTGTGAGAGGAGTTTTGGGAAATGTATAATGTGTCATTGTTCTGTTGAAATTGAAAGAGGAGTAAAACAGCTAGTGGTTATATTACTTCTGGACCTTCGGGTGTCATAAGGAGCTTACGTGTTGCTGACAAAGTGGTAATTGTGAAATTTTTGGTGGGTACTGTATTCAATGAAGTCTGCCCAGTTTGAGCGGAGAATTAGTAACCTGATCCCCCACCCGACCCCACCCCAAATTTTTTCAACCTCTCAAGGAATTTTCAAAGATCTATGCAATGTGGTTGTAATTTGAGTTGTTGCTCGGCAAATGGCAAGTTAAGATAACAAAGTACATTCTCAGGCCCCGAATAGCTTTCATACTTGTAAAGGGTTATTCAATACCCCCCTTATTTTGCTATGCTATAAGTGTTCCAAGGCTGAGATTAATTCCGTCATGGCATAAAGCCATAAGTGGATTTCAGTTGTGACTTAAGGGCATTATTGGTCCAAAGACAAAAATTTGAGGGCACGTGGTCCCACAGTATTATTGGAGTTTAGGGGGTTTTTATAGTAAGACCTTAGTATTTATATAGGTAGGATTGCCTAACTTTCTTAGGCGTGGCATGGCAAAATAAGGAAGTCATTTACATGAGATTTGGAGTAATTAAATGTCAATTATGTCCACATTTTGAAAAGTTGTCTTCTTCTTGCTCTTTTCCACCACCAGATCTATAACAAAGAAATTAGAGCTCAATATTGGTGTTGGGTGGCGATGAAAGAAAAATGGATGAAGAGGCGACATAATATTTTCGACGTAAATTTGGTTTTTTGTTGAGGCATTTTCGTCTTCTAACGCCCTCATGATTGAATCTCACCTAATCCCACCACCCCTTATTAGCAATAAAGGGTATTCAATAATCCGTAACCTCATCTTGGCATGATGCACCGTTTAAAACTCTCCACTAGAATTCACAATCTTGTACCCTTGTACCCTTGTACCCCTACCAAGCATACCTCGAGGGTGTTGAGAATGCCAAATGTCCCATTATAAAAATCAAAATTTACATTTTCATGTATTCTCTTTCTATCTATTGATGTAGATATATAACTAGCCTCCACCATTATAAATACTCACCACGCACTACCACCCGAACCACTTGAAGCCCACTACCAAATGTATGTGTTGCCGCTCACTTGTTTGAGAAATATAACTACTAAGCCATTGCTACCATTATCCCCCTATAATATCGTGGCATACCATGTGCCCCACGTTTTAATCTCGGCACCAAATGCGCCCTGTTGGGTTGGAGCCCTGGTTCATGGGCGACCCGTTTTATGAATCGACCCGGTTCATGTTTTGCTACGACCCGAAAAGGGAGACATGATTCGTGGAGCGAAGGCTTGGGCCGGTAGGTCGTCTATTTATGAATTGACCCGATTTATGAATTGACCCATTTTTGACCCGTTTGGGCTTGGATCCGGCCCGGTTTGATAGGTCGTCTATTTATAGAGTTCTTAGGGTTCGTAGCATGTTATGTTGAGCGTTCTGATTTCGCTTGTAATTCTCTCTGAGACGATTCGTCTGTTTTAGTGAAATCTCTGCAACTCCGTGGACGTAGGCTGTTTTGCCGAACCACGTAAATCTGTGTGTTTCGATTCTTTCTTTCTGCATATTTCGTTTTTTCACAACACGCCCTAGTTGATCCCTTGGTACTCTCATCAGGGGGTCCTGAATCCCCCCTAATTCTGCAACATACACCATTTAATGAGGCTGTTTGGCTAAGTTAAAACTAAAAACCAAGATGTGTGGATTGTTTTAGGTATTTGTTGGTTATTTAGTTAATGTGGGAACCCTTTTTTTAGGTTTTACAAAAAAACAAAGAAAAACAGTCATCCAGACTACCAAATTACTCCCTAGTCCCTACAAGATTCCAAATCTTCTGCCCCCTCCCATTAACATGCATCAAACATGCTCTTAGGATATGCATCAAGCCTTTCCCAAGCAGATCTAATAATGACAAAAAAAAAAAAAAAAGAAAAAAAAAAAGAACATATTAAACACTCCGCTTATCTGGATGAAGGCAGAGGTGGTTCCCAATGACAGTTAAAATAAATAATTGATCATCAGCAAATTATGAATATGAGGTAAATACTTGTAAAAACCATAGATAAGAAATATTATAATTTTTAAAGAAAGTTATTTATTTAAATATAATATTCAACAACTATGGGGTGTGGAAACTCCAGTCCTGCATTTTTTTGTCGACCAGCTCTGTTTGACTTAGTCATGTAACGAGTGAACCCCTTTGTATTGCTGGGAATAAGAAAGTCTTAGATACTGAAGTAATGAGCTAAGTAACGTACCGCTAATATATTCAGTCACAGCGCTTAAGAATGGATTTGGTTGAGCTTTTACTTCATAAGTGAAACCAAGGCCGACCCTGAACCCCTCGGGGTCTAAAGCAAGTAAAATTTTTGGGGCCTGCAGATTTTTTTTTTTTCGAGTAAAAATAATAAAAATAAACGACGTTTTGTGGGAGTTGAGCCTGAGTCACATTTGTGCCAAAAACACTAATGACCGCTAAACTAGCATTGATACTAATCTTATGAATGAATCAAAATATTAATTAAGCTTAATGTTAGTATAAATATAGGGCCCTGCCGGAGTTGGGGCCTAAAGCAGCTTCCCTCACCTGCCTCACCCTTGGGCCGGCCCTGAGTGAAACATCGGTTTCATTAATTTTAGGCTGACACTTTGTAGTCCCAAGTGTTCGTCGTAGTTCTGCCAAAAGTGGTATTTCGCATGGACTCTCAAATACTTGTTTGCTACTCAACCACACTGACTGCCAAATGTTGTTAATGTAGAAAGTGAAACACTGATACTCCTACTGGATTAGATTTGTTCACCCATTTCCATATGTAGCTAGGTAGTTGTAAAACCTCCGCAGGCTGGATCATCTCTAACGGATGAGCTTGCCAGGCTGGCTTGGTAAGCAAGAACCTGGCTAACTCCCAGCTCTTTCTGGAAAACCTGTATGCACTTGAGTAGGGTCCAGAAGGTATTGCAGACATATGGCAAACGGAAACCCAAGTCATTTGGGGAGTGGCAGGCGTCGAATCGGTAAACCTTGGGATAATTAGATACACGCACACCCACATGCATATAGATAACTGAATAAAATTACATTTATTTATATTTGTAAGACTAGAAATTGTTCATAAATTTTGTGTAGTAACAGACTGACAGTAAGGGGTAAGAAAAAAGACTAATTATTTTATTTTATCTTACTTGGTATTCTTATTGTTAAATTGATTGGAACTGAAAGATTCACTACAATACGTCAAGATAAACTCTATTTTATTTGTATCAGAGGCTCTGTAAATGAGTTTTCCTTAACTTGTGTTAGACAAAATGGTTTGTGTCATAACTGTAGTATTTCAGAATTAAATAACATGCCGTATTTTACTTTTGTGAACTTTGGTTGTAAATTATGATATTAATGTATTCTAAATGGGGTCGAACAAGTACTTAAACAATTAGCCATCGGACGTAGGAGACAAAAATGTTTTCTTTTCACCACGTAGAAATAGTAGTGAAGCATTTTCTATGTTGTGTTCCGTCTAAGGTAAATAATTCATAGACAATTTGGAGCGTTTCCATTAAAGCTCTACACAGTTTCATTGCTCACAAGGCCAGCCTGAGAATGCCTTCAAGACTGTTATTTACCAGGGATTGGCTCTAAAGTGTGCCAACTGTTGGTGCCGTATCATTTGGTACTCTCGCTGATTAGGGAGCACATTTTGTGGCTGATTTTGCCCCAAAATTGTGATCTGCAATACCTTTGACAACCCTCTTTAGGCAGTTCATGTCAGTTGGGAGGAAATAATATATTGGTTGAGAGTTAACTAGAAATAAATCTATGTTTTTTAGCAACTCTATATTTTCTTTCTGAAAGCACTAACACTCAGTACTTGTAACATTTACCCCCAGTTTCTTTCATGCAGGAATTATTGCGCTGCATCAGCGTAAAACTGCTAGTATAACCACATCGTATAATTACATTTCTTTTTTTAGGTACAACTACATCTCTTTCAAATGAATGTGTGTTGGTATTTGGTAGACCCTTTCTAGTGGAGTTGCATTTGCACTAAGGGCACGAAAGTGATTGTGAAGTCTTTTGAAAAGTGTCCCTAAAGTGCAAAGGAGGCTTTCCGCATGATAGGATACCATGATTATGAATACTGTTCGCTTAAATGATCTGTTTTTTTCTGAGTAGGGAACTGTTTGGGGCTAGGGCTTTTTGCTTTCAGTTTCCTATATCCCTTTTGAGTGTTGCTCGAGTATGTTTGCTAGTGCAACTTTGTAATTATGTAAATATCATAGGTATTCCCTAGGTTTTGTATGCAATTAATGTGTTGAAAGTAGAGTGAAATATGGAGCTATGGTCTTTGCTAGCTTCACGGTTAACCTAGGAAGCATGGACACTCCAAAATAGGGGCCGTATGCGTATCGGACACTTAGGACACTCGGACACTCTAACTGTCTGGGTATTTTAGAGGATACTTAAGGGACATGCCATAGACACTTGATGAGAGACGTCAGTCGCCCCTTCATGTTTATTAGACTTTCACACGTGTTGGTTTATGAAATAATTTTAACGTTAAATGGGTTCAAATATATGATTAACTGATGAAGGCTCAAATATATGTAAAAGATGCCCTTATAAACAAAAAAGCAAGGTTTTAGGTTCTCACATGCCACAACTTCGAGGGTTTTCACAGACAAACCGTAAAACTCGAAACCACATAGGCTACTCTCTTTCTATTCTCATTCTTATACTTAATCTATGCTTTTCCGTGATATTTAAGCTATAATTATTAAATTGGAACCAATATTTTGTCATCGATTTGTTTCCTAGAATGTAGTTGAAATGTGAGGGAGGAAAGGAACTTCTAGGTATTTGGAAGATTGTGGCCATTATTTACATGGTTGTCAAACCAGGATACCGTGATGCTACGCTATAAGAAATTGCGCATTGTAAAAATTTGATCAAGCTTTCTAAACTACGTGGAAAGCAATATAAACAAAAAGTTATACGGATAAGAAAGCAATATAAACAAAAAGTTATACGGATAAATGTGAACATTTATACGTATTGATCAGTATGAAATGAAACAATATTTTTATGAAAAGAGAAATGAAACAATATTAGATGGCGCCTCTTTAAGTCTTTTAGTTCTGAAATAAAACCTTGAAATCAATGTTATACCCTTTATAGTTTTACATTCTAGTAAAATACCTTTTGTTAAGGAAACATATCCCATGATATAAATTGAAGCGATGCTCTTATGATTCCAAATGTTTATTTAAAGAATAATATATTCCAGAAAAACTATGATTTCCCTCATGAATAGTTAAGAGGATGAGAGTCATAAGACATCGTCTAGAGTTTTGAAATTATGGAGATGGGGGTTACATTAAGTGCAATAGTTATGGCTTGATTTGGATTTTTTTTTTTTTTTTTTTTTTTTTTTTTTTTTTTTTTTTTTTTTACATTTGATCACAATTACTGTTTAAAACTACAGGAGATGAATTTTCCCGAGGAGCACATTCATCTCTCAGATGCACTTCTGGAGATGAGCCAGGGACACTGGGAGGGCTGCCACCGGTCAGAAATCTACACCCCTGAAGTAACAAAACTAATGGAACGGTTCCAACCCGATTTCTCCGCACCATCAGGCGAATCAATGCGTCAACTTGAATTCCGGCTCATCCAGTTCTTGAACGGCACCGTCGTCGGACTTCCCGAAAAATTCCGGTCGGATTTCTCGCCGCCGTCCCAGAACGACAACCAGGAGTTCATGCACCACCACCCTCCGCCGCCGCCGCCCAACTGGGACTTGCTTCACCGCCACCGGCCGGGGCTGACAAAGAAGAAATCCGGCAAGAGCAGGCTTCAGGTGGTGGTCACAACCGGGGACCACGAAGCGGACGACGAGATGTCTCCTAGGGAACCACAAAACCAAAGCTCCCACAACGAGATAAACCTCCGGAGTAATTCCACTTATGTTTCTTCCACCATCGGCATTTTCACTCACTCTTTGCCCATCAAGTGCATTGTCACGGGGCTTCTGGGTTGCAGCCCGTCAATGTCGCATAGGGTTTGCGTAGAAGATTCTTCGGTATCCGTGCTACAACATTCTTGGAAAACGGGTTGGCAGATAAAGAGATTGAACGATACGGCACATCTCCGGCTTCTCTGAAACTGAAACCCAATGGATTGAAAGATTGTAAACTGCATTTTCTGTGTTCCTGGTTCTGTATTCTTGCTATATATCTATCCAAGGTCACCCATTTCTCTGCTGCATAAAGAATGCCAGGTTTGGGATCTTGGTTCTGGGTGATTTTTTTCTTTCTTTTTCATGTAGTTTTTTTGTCTGGTGTTGCTAATTATAGAATGATGAAACTTTTATTAATCCCTAACCATGGGAATGCAATAATTATTTTTTGGCGACCTGTATTCTTGTAATGTTTATTGCCTACCTGTTAATTGAATTTTGTGCCTCAGTTGGGGTATTGCCCTATTGGTCTCAAAAAAATGTTTGCTATGTTGTTTTTCTGGCTGTTCTTTTGAGTATTTTCTGGTTTATTGTGTGTTTTTAGGTTTTTTTCTGTTTCCAACTGGTACCAAACGGGCTCTTAGAGTCTTAGTCGTTTTAATTTATTTATTTGTGGAGTTATGTTATTCTCTTGTTATGCAACTTTTATAACCAGTTTTGGATAACGTATCATCTTAGAGTCTTAGTCGTTTTAATTTATTTATTTGTGGAGTTATGTTATTCTCTTGTTATGCAACTTTTATAACCAGTTTAGCGGAGAACCTATCATTACGGACTTAGTGCAGTTATATGCGAGTGAAGCAGATCAGGCGGCACTCTTCGAAGATCACCACAATCACCTGTTTTCAGTAAATTCTAACACGCTACCATATCCAGACAGGGTCATAGGATCACCACAGTCACAAAGATCACCACAATCACCTATTTCAGCGGTTTCTCATAACATTGCTACCATATTCAGGATCTCATAGGATCCGAACACTCACAAGCTTATAGCCGACACAACATTGCTACTAAATCAAGGGTCATCTTGTTTGATTAAGAACTAATTATGCCTTTTGCAAAGCCCTAGAGTGAAGATATGGAAGGGTCATGAACAATGTGAGCCAGAACACAACATTGCTACCAAATAAAGGGTCATTCTTGTTTGATTAAGAACTAATTATGCCTTTTGCAAAGCCTTTAGAGTGAAGATCTGGAAGGGTCATGAACAATGTGAGCCAGAACACAACATTGCTACCAAATGAAGGGTCATTCTTGTTTGATAAAGAAATATTTGTGCCTTTTGCAAAGCCTTAGAGTGAAGATGAAAGAAGCTTCATTAACAAAGTGAGTCTAATGGAGAGCATTGGGTCATCCAACATGTTTGACAATGTAGATGTAGATTGACTTCTTTTTTATTATTTTAGATGACCTAGTCAAAATATGGCAGCTTATATATATAATGTTAGCATATGTTCGGCATTTCATTTTGACTGGCTAAAAATTATAAAAAAAATATTTTGTTAAATGAAACGTGATTGTCTTTAATTTAAGGTCTCAGACACGTGTAGTCAGAGTTTAAGACAATAATTGTTCTTATATGTCCATCGTTCAACAACAAAGCAATTTCATATTACCAATGACACTTCTAAGCTCTTTAAAAGACTTCGAGATGGGCTCAAGATCCTGGCTTGGCGTAGAGTACGGAATTATCGAATTTTAGATTCGTTTCCACCCAAGAAACACATATTCGGTGAAAACTGGTACGCACTCTATCGCTCGAGGAGGGAAAGTGAGATGTAAAGAAGGCATGCAAGAAGGTCAATGAAGCACCCGGCATGTTAACATCTATGCGCCCTAAAAATATAGTTCAATTTCTAAATAATGATTTTGCTAACTTATGAAACTTAAATGTTTTTAATTTAAGGTGTCAGACACTTGTAGTTAAAGTTTAAGCCAATCATTATTTGTATCTGTACATGTTCCAACAATGAAGCAATTTCATATTACCAGTGGTACTTCGAAGCTCTCTAAACGACTTCGACATGGACTTAACATCCTAGCTTAACGTTTATACAGAATTTTGAATTTCAAATTTATGTCCACCCAATAAGCATATAATCGGTACATTTATTGCCATTATAATAACGACAAATTGAAACTGCAAAGTAGGCATGTTAATGGGTCAGGTCAGACTAGACCTGACCCAGACCCGATCCGCTCAACACCAGCGTCAATTTCAGAACAATGTTCAATACAATTCTCATTATAATAACACTACCACCATTAAAATGGTGATATATCAGGAACAACTATCTTCACATCTTTGGGCACCATCTTAATACAGAGGTCTTTGATGAACATCTTAGCGAGATGAGGAGCACCCACCATGAAGACCACAAACTCCACCAAACGCTTGAACAACATCTTGTCTCTGTGTTGTTTTTGCCCTCGCGACAATAATATAGCAAATAGTGTTTGAGATATGAGGTATTGTGACCAATTCCTAGTGCTTATATAGGACTTCATGGATACTCACATGATACATCTCACATTTATGTTGAGTAAGTACTAGAAAATATGTGTCATAAATGTCAGTCCATATATGGATTTATTAATACTTTTGCACTAGTACATCAACAAATTCATTGAACGCTTTATACTCCAAACTTACACTGTACGCATTGCTAATTCCTTATGTGCGCTCAAGTTCATCTGGAAAACTATATAATCCAAAAGGTAAATTAAATTTGATGTTTAGTTGGGTATCAATAAGGCACTAGAAATTTGCCCATGTCTAAATACTAATATAGTACATGGCATTTTTTTAGGAATCGTTAGTACATACTTGAAGTCCATACAATCTGCTTTTAGCTAATTTCACTTGGCGGGTGCTAAATTTTAAGTTAAAAATTGCTCATTTAAATTAATTTCAAAAAGATTGTAATTTCTCCCATAGCTAAAAATCCCGCACAGCTTTTAGCGATAGTATAACAATATTTCAATTATACGCAACCGTATTGAAACATTTAATTGTAAAACTATTTAGATTTTGTCATGTTGATCAAACCACTGTAATATTAGCTCATGTGAAAGGCATTGTTTCAATGACAATAGATTACTTTTTTACTCAAATTATTTCAATTGATTGTATAGATTTTCATCGGATTCCAAATAATATCTTTATATGTTTTTTTCCATTTTCTTGTTAATTATCAATTTTTTCTTCTAGAAGACACCTAATATTTTGATGTATTTTCGAACTACTACGAAACACCTATCAATTTGGCCCATTGCAATTTATGGCATGAAATTTTCTGTTAATGGGAGAGCCGATTTCAACTGTGACAATTGTACTCCAACGCATGCGGAAAGAGGGTCAAAGTCTCAAGATCTAGATGGGCGGTATTTGGAGCCCCCGCGTTGATGTAGTTCGGAGCTACTAATGGGTAAGGGCTGACGATTGTCACCCTTCACCATTTTCTTTTTTTTAGCTACTTTGGAAATTAACCCCTCACCATTTTCAATTGCACTTTAACATTGATAATTATAACTTTTGTTCAGAAAAGTATAAAATACAGATGTTTTTTTTCGAGAAAGAATTATACAATGTTCTGATACCTGATTTAGTTTTCTAACGTCGTCACTGTTAACTGTTGTCATAGTTTCATTTCCTGAATAGCTACCGGTTGAAGACATAGGGCTAAAGTTTTTTGGGGGTGACAACCTCATTTTTCTCTCTTTTTGTCTTTCCTCCTGGTTACATAGCAGTTTTTTTTTTTTTTTTTTTTTTTTGCTAGGAATAAGAACTTCAATTAATAAGAGTTCAAATACAACTAAACCATAGGGATAAGAAGAACTAGTAGACATTAAACCAAACAACTAGCTCAAACAGCAAAGAGCTAACCAAACAGGAACAAACCAAAAGTCAAAGTACTAGAATACACCATAGATACATTGAGCTAAGACTGAAGAAACCATTACTCCATAATATAGGGGATAATAGCAGCGGAGGGAGACTCAAGCAATGGCAGGGTGGAGAGGTCAGCAACATCAGCTGGAGCAGAAAGAGGGGGAGATCAACACCAACTTGAGTGGGACCTGAAGCATCCAAAGCGTTCATACAAGCAGGCACTGAAGAAGACATCCCAGGCACAGAATCAGCAGCAACAGAGCCTTGCAAGGGTGGAATGGTGGCCAGATGATCCACATCAAGCACATCTTGAACACTAGAGCAAGCTGCAAATTGATCACTGGCCTTAACCCAAGAAGGAGCACCATCAACCACAGATACCTTAACCAAAGCTGACAAATCTGAATAAAGCATCAAAGATGTCTCTTATTAGCAGAAGTACAAATATTAATAAGGCAATTGAGGTTCTGAGCAACATGATAAAGTTGATCCACATTGGTGCTAGCTTGACGAAAAATCATCTCGTTTCTGGAGGTCAAAAGAACCCAGAGGATAGCAGGTAACCAACTCCAATGAGGATCTGTTTGCAAAGCTTTTCTATTTCTTAACCAACTCTTAATCCAGTAATAAATATTTAAAGAAGAAGAAATAGGAATTATAGTGCTATCCTTCTGCCAAAGTCCTTGCGCCCTAGGACAAAGAAGAAAAAAGGTGGGTAGTAGTTTCAGTGGTAAGATTACAGAAAGGACAAATGGATTGATTGAGTTAATTCTAGAGTGGAGGTTATGAAGAGTGGGAAGATAATTAGTAAGAATTCTCCAAAGGAGTCCAATTATTTTATGAGGCAAGCCAGACTTCCACAAATTAGACCAATTAAAGTTATAACTAAGGGACTTGAAGTGAAGAGGGGAGGAAGATAAATTAGAAGAAGAATTGTCAAAATTAAGTAAAGAGTAAGCTGAAGACACTGAGAAGACACCAGAGCTGGAGGCATTCCAAAAGAATGTCCACATTCCTGCTGTATAATCAAATTAATGAGCCATCTTGAAAAAAATTGATTGAGAGTCCTAATACACCATCTTCCACTGCCATCAATAGATGAATCCAATAACTGATCAACTGTCTTAAAACTATGAAAAGGATCTGAGACTTTTAAAATTTCTTGAATTGAACCTGCAGGGATTGAGGGAATCCAGCCAGAGGATCTGATCATAATGCCCTTTCCATTACCAATCTTCCAACTAAGACCTTTATAAAGAGTATCTTTCCCCTTACACATGGTTCTCCAAGCAGAAGAGGCAGAGGGGCCAGGCTTGATAATGCTAAAGGGAGTTCTTTTACAATATTTTGTAGTGAAGTATTTTGAAAAAAGAGTATTTTTGGATGAAAGCATTCTCCAACTGCTTTTAGCAATAAGAGCATTGTTAAAGGCAGAAACATTTTTAAAACCAAGCCCCCTCTATTAGTCTTGTTACAAAGGAAGTTCCAGGTCAGCCAATGTAAACCTTTTTTAGCAGTGTTTCCGAACTATAGGAACTTTGCTAGCATTGAGGAGATGATATTACAAGTTTTAGCAGGAAAAACACTAACTGACATGCGATAAACTAAATAACTGTTAAGGACAGCCTTAATAAGCACACATCTTCCCATAAAATTGATTTGTTAAATTATAACTTGTTAAAACTTGTCCCCCTGGGATTCGATAACCCGAGTATTAAAAATACTCACCTTTTACTACTTCACAATGTGCTTGTGTAATTTGAGAAAGTAACCCGCGACACTAACAAATAATTGGGCTACTTCCCTGATTGTCAGTAGGAGAAATTTCATTTTCATGCCCTTTCATATTGGGTGTCTATTTTCATCTCGGGGGTCTATAAATGAAGGCATGACCCTAATAACGCCCACATTCATTCCTAAATTTTGGGAATATCAACAGATCATAACCACCGTTTCAGTACAATCTAATAATATTCACTTTTTTGTTGTGTGTAGATGATGATGAGCAGGATTATTGTCCTAATTGGTTTTGCTCTTTTAATGTCCACTGCATTCTGTAGGGGCACATTTCTACTGTTACATAGGGCAAACCCACCCGCCCGCAAGGGCGAGTCGGCGGTGCAGCTAGCTAGGGACCAGGTTCGACAGAGGCGTATCATCAGCAACTTGTCTTTGTTTAGTTCTGATAATTTTTTGTAGCTGAGTATGTTAAACATTATTTTTGCTTTCCAAACTTTTCTAAACAAATGAGACAATTGTAACCCTACATTTTTTCCATCTAACGTTCATGTCTCATCTTATAAATATTTAGGTTGCACTATAATAATTAAATTTCGAGACTCCCTCACGGGAATATAGCGTTGAAATAGACTCAGGTAGTGACTTACTATGGGTGAACTGCATCGCGTGCATCGGCTACCTTAAAACCACTGATGTTAGTGTAAGTACTAACCTAATTTCCCAATTTCATGTCGTTAGTTAGTTTTCTCACAAATTACTGATTAGTGTTATGATTTTTGTCTTTTCAGAATACACTTAGTTTTCTTGTTGTGCAGTGTACGTGCATTGTACGTGTTAAATTTGTGTTGCCTTGCACGCTTCATATTTTTGTTTCAGCTATTGGATTTTTATTTGTTCTCATTTTAAAAAATAAAAATTCTATGTTTTTTATTTGTTCTCATTTTACATAAGAGAAAAAAATAAAAAATTAAAGCGTTGTAGTAGTATGTACGTTACGTAGCCTGCAGGGCTCAGATCGCCAGAGAGAGAGAAACATGCTCCTATGATGCGTGTATACCTGGCACGATCACGGGCTGCATTGATCTCTATGTTGTCGGTGTCGTCGAAATCAGACATCCCATGTAGAGTAATGGTTGCAGTATTTGCTGATACCGGAACCATTTCCACAACCAAAGTTACGAAGATCATCATCGGCAAAGAATGGTTTTCAGCAAAGTTTTTTCAATCATATTGGCACATTTGTGGGGGAGGAGGTTTGCAGAGCGATAAGAAATTTATCCCCTCTATTTATGGCCTTCCCGCCTCAATAGTGACCTACAAGACCTTAAGTATCGAAACCTCCTAGTGGTTAGCAACTATGCTAGGGTACTACAAATAGGAACCCGAAGTCCTCATGGTAGTGCAGAATATGGGTACCAAGGGTAAGCCAGAGTTTGGCTCCCAAAATCTCTTGACCATAATATATGGTCATAAACAATATAATCATTGTAGTGAACTAAAGAACAGCTCGTGCAAGATATCTTTCACTTTACGTTACTTAGTGTCTTATGAGTATTTCTTGAAAATGTCGTGATTCTCAGTTCAAACAAGAGATACAAAACTAGCAAGGGAAACATGGATTGCAATATATATAAGTTCCAAGTAAAATATATTTAATGCTTCTAAGGGAGAGATTTCAGTTTCACACTTTGTGCCAAAGTAGACATGATTTCCAGAGTTTCAACAAATGGATAGTACGATAATCAAAACAATAACCAATTTGGCACATAGCATATATTGGAAACTCATTTTGATAGTAGAAGAGTCGAGCATATAACTTACCTTGGCAAGCAAATTCCAAATCAATAACGAGCAGCTAATTGTTATGAACTCAGGGTATACAAATGACGTAATATTATAATCAATACTATATCCATAGAATCATGTACATGTTACAACTGACCTACATTAATGCAAGTGAAATGATTCTAGGGCAACATATAACCCAGTAGTATGTACTAACTGTCGGGTTGAAGTAGGGTTTGGTAAAGCCACGAGGTAACTCTGAGTTATATATTTTCGAGGCAGGTGGGAACTCTGCATCCGCTCGTACAATGATTAGTTTCTAGGGCTCATCGGACAGTAGAGCTAGTTGTTCCCGTGGCACGTGGCCAGGTGGCCGCCAGAAAAGTTTCTAATGAAGACTTTAACAAAGATACAATGAGAATGAAATCTCAAAGCAAAGTTTATCCCTTAAATTTTGTTACTTGTATTTATAATGTTAACTCAAATTTGTCCCATCTACTTCTTGTACTTCTTTTGAAATATGCATGTGCCCAATCATCTGTTTACATGTTGAGGTATTTCTTACTCAGCTCAAGCTGACTTTTTGAAACACTGTGGTCGGCTTTTGCCTTTGCCACTTTGAAAACCCACGGGTTAATACCGCTGCAAGCTCTAGGGGACGAATCACTAGCTTGGAACGGGGAATTACATTAGCTCTCATGGAATAAATCATCTGTTTCATGTTTTACAAACAATTCAGTTTTGTTTTCAAGTTTTCACATTAAGGACCACATTTGGTCATTCTCTTTATTGTAATAAAATTGTTTTGAATTAAATTAAAGTTTTGTTCTTTATGGCTTGGTACGAGGCCGACGTTCTACTCCGTACACAATGAGGTAAAACTCCTCGTGCGGGGGACATCTTAGCGGTTCGGGCTAGACCTGAAATCGCGGGGTATTACAGTTCTTCTGTCTAAAGTTAAAAAATCCCACACATCTTAAATACTTCATGCATATAAGTCTCTGTCCTATTACATATAAGATTATCTCAAAATGTATGATATCTTGCAATCAGTCCACATTTGTAAAGAGCATGCTGATTTTAGATAATGTAATTATTGCTCAGGAGATTATGCATTTCATAAAGAACAAGAGGAAGGACACGGAAGGGATTATGGTCCTAAACTCGATATGTTGAAAGATTTTGATAGAGTTATATGAGCATATTGAGAAAGCATAATGTTGAAAATGGGATTCTGTGAAAGATGGTTGAATGGGTAATGGCATGCGTTAATTCAGTAGGTTCACAATGTTGATTAATGGTGAAGTCAATGAGTGTATCACCCCGTCGAGGGGTATCAGACAAGGTGAAATCGTCAATTGTTCCATAAATGATACTGTACTCGTGAGTATTTACTGTTGGAAAGCCTAAATATTGAATGTTCAAAATTATGAACACATGTCTTCATATGAATATTGTGGTTGGTTTTTGATGTTTTTCATTTTCAATTGTTCGGAATGAGACCTATGCGGTCTCTACTTGTGTTGATTACTAACTACCCAAATAAATTAGAACGGTGTAGTTTATGAGAGTCTAAAATGTGTTTTCAGTAGCAAGTTTGTATTAATCTCAACTATTGAATTCGTTAAATTAGGAAAAGTTTTTCAAAAAATATGTCTGGGAGAAATGCTCAAGGTAACGTCTGAAAACCAATTATGAGTATTTGACATTGCATATGTCTCCAAGAAGTTGTGGACCACGTTTATTGTAATACACATGTTTAGCTAGTACTTTGCGCTTACTGACTACAGCAAAACACGGGAGACAAACATTCATTTTGATTTGAAACACGAGTTACCTTTGAACATTGATATTGAATTCGTTATTTCATGTCACGACATCTCCAATAACGACCTAATTAGTGGTTATAGTTCAAATATGACTATGGATGGGAAGTGGCTCCAATATGCTCTCTAATATACTGAAAAGACAATTAAAAACACTTTTCTCTACATTTTTAGAGAGAGGAAATCCTCTCTCGATATCCTTGTGCCTTCAGTGTTCTTATGGTTATTTCTCCAGTTCTGGGTTCTAGCTTTTAGATTGTTCATCCGCATGCTCCTTTTCTACCCTCCGATTGGCTGCTGGTCTTCGTTGCTTGTGCCACATCTGCCCGTTCTTCAAATACCTCTCCCTTTTCCCACAATCACCTTCCATCCAAGAAAAACATCATTAATCATCACCCTTTTCTTGGAAATTGTTGTTTCTCCTATGCTACTTCTCAAAACTTTCTCCCCTTGTCCATAATCTTTTTTCATCATGGCTCAACACCAGTAATCATCATCTCTTTTTTCATGGAAATTGCTGGTTCCTACCGTCTCTCCCTCTTAGCGTCTTTCTCAACCAATTAATTTCTCCTCCCTTCTTTTCTCTATCTCATCTCCTCAAATGAACCCTCCTCCGTCGTCTTTAACCATCTTCTTCCCCAGATCTAATCATGTCTTTTCTATTCCCCAGTTGTTTGCTTCATCTTCTGCTACCTCTTGTCTGGGTGTAATCAATACAACCTAGTTTCTCATCCTCATAAATGGCCATCTTTGATTGCAACAACTTCTCAAACATACACCTCCTCTCTCATATCTAAGTAAAAAATCCCTAATGGATCGAAACCTCAACCAGCCCCCATCACCGCCATGGACCTACGCCAAGCCCCTCATCGTACAACTCCTCTAGGTCCGGCAACGATCATTAAACTCCTCCCCAAATCCACCAAAGACAACATATCAATCGGATTTCGGCGGTGGATCACAGACCTCCTAATCGAATCCACCTCGTTCCAAGACTCTAGAGACCGGCGGTGGGTCACAGTCTTGTCTCCATGAGGAAGACAATTGTGGGCTTCTATTTCCTCACAATATCTTAAATAGATATAACGTTGCGACCCAAGCCCCACACGTTCCAAATTGTGAGATTCATTGAGCTTGGCTGACAGTGTGGTACTTCGGGGCTCCACCATCCATTATGGTTATTTGAGCCACATAAGTCCACTTGTTACTTACTATTCTTCCATATTTTTTCCATTATCCACTGTTCCTCCACTCCTACCAGGGGCACGCTTGTTTAGTCTTCCCCGCCCGTGCTTCGTGTCTTCCGCTTTCTCTGATGGGTTATGGCTCGGGTTTGTGTTTTTTATCAATTTACCATAAACATCACTTGTATTATTCAAATTTGTGACATATAACCTACTGCATTATCAATTTACCATAGACATCACTTGTGCTATTACAATTTGTGATACATAACCTACTGCATTATCAATTTACCATGGAAACCACCTACATTATTCAATTTGTGACAAATAGCATAGGCTAAGCTACGGAAAGTAACATAAATTGTGTAAACGTTACGCAATTGCGCATTTGCATA
The DNA here is from genome assembly GCA_023055425.1 of Linanthus parryae. Lineage (NCBI taxonomy): Eukaryota > Viridiplantae > Streptophyta > Magnoliopsida > Ericales > Polemoniaceae > Linanthus > Linanthus parryae. Next base: position 12,387,627 of record JALGPY010000014.1, read on the forward strand.
GTTCATGTACCCCTTCATTAAATAAGGACAATTGTGTCATTGCGTAACATTTACAAAATTTCCTTACTTTACGTAGCTGGGACTAAATGAAATAAGCTATTTGTCATAAATTTTAATAACGCATATGGTTTTTATGGTAAATTGACAATGCAGTGGATTAAGGGCTAATTTGGGAATGCTTCCGCTGCCAGCACAACTGCTTTTCGACAGCAGAAGCAGTTTTAGTGTGTTTTCTTTTTCTAACAATTTCTGCTGTCCCACAACAATTTTCAGGAAGCAAAGAGGGAGATGCTTTTCCAGAAAATTCTTTTGATTAACTTATCTACAACCGATTTTAACCTTACAATTTTTTAAAATATCAATAGTTATCTTTACGAAAACGACACGTGTAAAATATTTTTGTCATTTTACCCTCTCACAGCAAGTTCACAGTTGATTTTACCAAACACAAAATTACTAAATCAATATGTCACAACAACTTTTACGTAATATTTATCAAACAACATTTTATCAAGAATTCGCAGCAGCTTTCTAAAGTGTTTTCACACAACAGCTTTCTAGCACTGCCACAACATTCCCAAGCTAGCCCTAGGTATCACAAATTAAATGACGCAGGTTATTTTTGTGTTAAATTGATAATCAGTGGTTAAGTGTCATAAGTTCAATAATGCATCCATGTTTAAGGTAGAAAAAACTCATATTTTTGAAAATCAGCCTTGTGGGAAAATTCTCGGTTTTGCATAATATTGGTGGTACTGGGATAACTTTGTCTCAAAAACAAAATTTTAGTGACGAAATTGAGGAAGTTTTCTTCCGCACATTGAAAGGGTACATGTGTCATTTAGTCAAACTGAAGGCAAGTACGGCTCGGATTGGGAGGTGTGTGTTCCCTACCCAACCCATTGATCGCGGGTTGGTCATATCGATACCCAAACTCAATCAAGTAGACGACAAAGCTAAACCTAATCAAGCTTTTCGAATCGGACCGGTTTGACTGGGTTTAAAAGAGTTCAAAATATTCCAAATTGTTTAAAAACTTAAGTCTGTATACATGAGCGTGGACTGGTTTGACCGCGTTTTGCCTAAACTTTGCCCCGACCCAATAGGTAAGGGTTGAAGAATATTCAACCCAAACTCACACTATTCTTTCTGATACCCAACCCAAACATAACCTATAAAACTTGATTTGTGGACGGCGTATATTACTATAATATGTAATTTTTCATGTGAAATTTAAATCAAACCGGACCGATAGTAAACGTTTTTGCTAACTCCGTAATCATAATCAATCAAAATTAATTCGAATACATAACTATATAATCATAATCAATCAAATAACACGAACAAGTGATAAACTCGGACCTGTTTGGACGAATTTTGCTCACCAATGCAACAAGAGAGGGTTATAGTGTCTTTCGACCCCTCAACAACACTATTCCCACCATAGCCTCCGGTTATCACACATCCCAATAATTGACGGAATATACCAACCCAGCACAGCCAAGCCACATGCCCCCTATTCCGTTCACACCCTTGGCCCGTCCGTAATTTCTACACAAACAGCGTCCAAATCCGTAAATTCCCACTCCCGAGGGCTGATACACTGCTACAGTCCCTCAATTATATAAACCGAAGAGTGATTGGCCGTCGAAAACGGAATAACAAAGCAACATTGGAGACAGAGAGAGAAATCGGGAGAGACGATTGATTGGGCCCAAACCCTCATTTCTTCTCTCTCAATCTCTCTCGATCGAGATCTCGAAATCTCTCTCTTTCAATGGAGAATTCTAGGCAATCTCTGATCCCAAGCTACCTATACTCCTCCTCCGCAGTTTCCAGATCTCCGTTCCTCCACAAGCGCAACACCGGCCTCTTCCCTGCGCCGTCGTCGTCGCCATCGCCGGCGGTGGCTTCTGGAAATGAGGCTTCACCTAAGAGGTTTGTTATTCCGTCGGCTAGCGAGCCTGGGAAGATCGAGATGTACTCGCCGGCGTTTTATGCTGCTTGTACGGCTGGTGGTATCATGAGCTGTGGTCTGACTCATATGACCGTCACTCCTCTTGACCTTGTCAAGTGTAACATGCAGGTATGAGTTTGTGACCTAATTCGAATTCGATCTGTTTGAATTTTTTGGATTCTGATTGTCAACTCGTTCGATCTGGTTTGTTTTGCGATCTGGATTGCGGTTTTGTGTTGTTTTCACGCTGATTTGGTTTCGATCTGATTTAAGAGATCTAGTGTTGCTTATACTGTTTATTTCCGATGTGTAAATGTTCGCTAATAATCTGGAATCATTTGTGTTATTCGTGGCTGATTGGGAATATATTCTCAGCAACTTTGCCATGTTCATGCCATTAGTTATTCTTGTTAGTCAACCGAAAGTGTAAAATATAATGAATTTCGCTTGGGGAAAACTGGAATCCAATGATTTTGGCATCAATTGTTTGCGTTGATGATATTCACAGTGATCAAGGTGTAAACATGTGCAATTGAGTTGTGATCTCTCACTTGTTTTGCTAAATTGAGTGGTGAGAGAGACGTGGCATCCTTTTAGCTTTCCTGATTCATTTACGTACATTTGGATACATTTCTCGGGGAGTCTCTCTATCAAAGCGAACCGTCATCTTTGACACTTTTAGGGCCAGTTTGGGAATGCTTCTGCTACCAGCACAGATGTTTTCGGACATCGGTAAAAATAAAATTTCTGCTTTTCCGGACAGTTTCTGCTGTCCCATACCAGTTTTCAGGAAGCAAGAGGGGAGATGTTTTTCCAGAGAGTGCTTTTGATATATTTATCTACAACCAATTTAAACATTACAATTTTTTAAATATCAGTAGTTATCTTTACGAAAATGACACGTTGCATATATTTTTGTCATTTTACCCTCCCACAGCAAGTTCACATTTGATTTAACCAAACACAAAATTACTATATCAAATTGCACATCAGCTTTTTACGTAACATTTACCAAACAACATTTTTTTCAAGAATTCGCAGCAACTTTTCCATAGTGTTTTCACACAACAGCATTCTAGCACAGCCACAGCATTCCCAAACTGGCCCTTAGTTTGCCGTTTTGATGTTAGAGGCATTGACATATTTCATGACTTTGATATTTAGTCCTGTGTTTCCTGTGCCATCTACCATAGTTGTCAAAATCTTACGATTCACGATTCGTATCCTACGATTCGATTCGATTAACCCATGAAACGATGTGAATCCCTTAGTGAATCTTTCATGGCCAAAAAAATATTTGAATCCCGATTCAAGAGTCTGAATCTTACGATTCAGACCGATTCTACGATTCACCTTCGATTCACCTGAAGGTGTACTTGAGTTGCGGCATAAGTCTAAGAACTAATACTTCCTATATTACTTCATACATTTATGTTTGTTTTGGACCATGCATGTGTTTTAATTTACTAGTGCATTTTTCTCACGTCCAAGGCTAATAGTTTTCTATTATTTTCAATCTCCTTGCATCTTGTAGTTCCTTGCTCCACATGCCTATCTATATCTAGAAATTTCATCATCTTTTTGATGTGTGAAACTCCTTATCACTAGTTAAGGATGCGAGTTTCCAATAATTTGAGCTATGAATATTTTGTTCAATAATGTTATAGCTTTATGAAATATTTTATTATATCTACATAAAAACATTGCAAGCTGAATCTTTACGATTCACGATTCGATTCGATTTACGATTCAGTGAAGGTGAATTTCGATTCACTATGTGAATCCTGATTTGACAACTATGCCATCTACCAAAATTAACCATTGGACTCTTTAACAGATTGACCCTGCAAAGTACAAGAGTATCACTTCTGGATTTGGAATCTTGTTTAAGGAGCAAGGTGTGAGGGGTTTCTTCAGAGGATGGGTGCCTACCCTGCTTGGTTACAGTGCTCAGGGTGCCTGCAAGTTTGGTTTCTATGAATTCTTCAAGAAGTACTATTCTGATCTTGCTGGAGCTGAAAATGCTGCCAAGTACAAGACCTTGATCTACCTTGCTGGTTCAGCATCCGCAGAGGTGATTGCTGATATTGCTCTATGCCCCTTTGAGGCTGTGAAGGTTCGCGTTCAGACTCAGCCTGGCTTCGCTAGAGGACTGTCTGATGGACTTCCTAAGTTCGTGAGATCTGAAGGGGCTCTTGGGTAAGCTTACATAACTTCATAAACATTTCTATGAAAGAACAAATAGCAATTGCTGCGTATTTAATTTGTTTTTGTTGGGTATCTGTGTAGGTTGTACAAAGGTCTTGTTCCTCTGTGGGGAAGGCAGATTCCATGTAAGTTTAATTACATACAGTTAGTAATATTCTGTAGAGCTTATGGTTAAACTGAATCCACTTTCTTTGTTTCTATCTCACAAATATTGCAAATTATACTTGAGAAGTAATCATAGTGCATCTACTCCTCTTTGCTTCATGACTGGAAATGTTTGCTTGGTTTTTCTCACACCTTAATTGAGTTAAACTTGGAGGATTAAGCAATGCATGAAATCTAGCAAGGCTCTGTTTATTTTGTTGCGTGTTTACTCGAGACTGTCTTTGCTTGGCTAGCCTCTGTGAAGTAATTATGATTTGTTGTTGTTTGATAATTGGTCTTGTTCGAATTTCTCTATGCAGCTTAACAGTTAGTAGTTGATTCTTTAATAACTAATGGCTTTTGTGATACATGATTTCAATTTGTTTGCATGATAGACAAAATATTGTAAGGGTTAGATACGCTGTTTTGGAAAGAAATGAATTTGAAAAACGATCATGTTTTACACTTCACGGAGGGTGTTTGGATTGTTAGGTTTTGGTTTTTTGGCTTCTGTAATATGGCTGTAGTGAAGAAAGAGAATATGCAATACGCCCTCTCTCCTCATTAGAACCTCACATTGTAAAAAAGTACAAAAGAAAACAAAACCGAAAAAAGTAGAACCATCTATCCAAACAGGGCCAGCATCGCTGTACAAGTTAGGACTCAATCTTCAGCATTTCATATCATTCAAGTTATAGCTTAAATCAAATGCTGACTTGCAAGTGTTCAATTTTCATCCTCACATTCTTATTTATATAGTATAGAATGAGGGGAATCACATCAGTGCTATAACTACAAGATGTCGTGTATTTTTCATTATGCCTATTTTTTCTTAAAAACTTTAAAAACCAGACTCGGCAAGAAAGCTTATCGTGGTAATGTCATGTAAATCGCCGTATGAAAACTGTATTTGGTCCTTGCATTGATAGTGTTACCTAGACCCTGCATAGCAATTTATCTAATCTAACTTTTTATGGGTACTATATTTTGGTCCTTGCATAGATGATAGTTCATAGACCTTGTATAACCAATGAGGGCCATGACTGGCTGCGTTTAGTTCGGGTGCGAGTGTGGTTAAGAAAAGTTGCTATGTAATGCTAACTCCATTGACTGACTCCTTAAAGTTGCTTATATTTATGTTTGAATTTCTACATGTCAATATAGTATAATGTGTTTCTTTCACTATCTCGGTCGGTTGCTTTTATGCTGGAGACTGCAGTTTTTACTCAATTATATGATCAGTACTTTAAATTTACTAGATCAGCTTTTTTGGCAGTATAAGAAACATGTCTGAAACCAGTATTAGTTTTCCAATATTGATTGTTGTTCATCTGTGTGTAGTTCTGTAGGCGTGATTAATTGGTTTTTTCCCATCTGTATTTGAGTTGATTATTGACACTGAAGTCTGATTCCATAGTACATCCTTTAATAAACATTTCTTCCATTGTGTACATCAATGGGTAGTTCTGTAGGTGTGATTTGTTGGTTTTCTCCCTCGTATATTGTTGTTAATTATTGATTCTGAATCCATCAAACATGCTTTAATAAACTATATTTATTTTTCAGTAAATGAATGCACGTAGAAAGGACCTCTTAACCATCGTCAGTACCCTGATTCTCATTTTCCCTTGCTAGAATGATTTTCTCCTTTTTAGTGATAAACAGACGCGTTTCCTTTAATTATTGTCACCGAATCCTCAAAACATGCTTGAATAAACAATATTTCCCTCGTGTACATCAGTGGGTAGGTCTGCATGCTTGATTTGTTGGTTTTTCCCTCTGTATTTGAGTTAGTTCTTGACATTGAATCCATAGAACATGCTTTAATAAACAGGCATTTTCATTGATCTTCCTCGATACAATAATTCTCATTTTCCCTTTTCTATAATGATTTTCTCCTTGTTAGTGTGGTAAACATACCTGTTTTCTTTAACTTGCTCTGATTTTCACGACCAGCAAACTAGCTTGTCTTACAATTCATGATGTTCGACCATTCTTTTTCTTGAATCCTTGAACACACTATTTAATCAGTTTTCTAACCCCTAACCTTGCACATTTTTTCAGACACCATGATGAAGTTTGCCTCATTCGAGACCATTGTGGAAATGCTCTACAAGTATGCCATCCCCACTCCTAAACACGAGTGCAGCAAAAACCTGCAGCTTGGTGTGAGCTTTGCTGGTGGTTATGTAGCTGGTGTTTTCTGTGCTATCGTGTCACATCCTGCTGATAATCTGGTCTCCTTCCTCAACAATGCTAAGGGAGCCACCGTTGGTGATGTAAGTGTTGATAGTTTATCATGCCTGTTTAGAACTCTGCGGCATCTTTTCTCCTTTTGCTAAGTACAGTGATGTGATTGTGCAGGCTGTGAAGAAGATTGGGCTCGTTGGTCTATTCACTCGCGGACTTCCTCTTCGTATTGTCATGATTGGAACTCTCACTGGAGCCCAATGGGGAATTTACGATGCTTTCAAAGTGTTCGTTGGACTGTAAGTTCCCTTCCACTTAGCATTGTTATATCATTTCTCTTATGTAGATTTTTCCTGTTATTCGTTGGAGTAATTTTGGTAATAAAGTAGTTCGACAAATCGCATTCATCCTTTTTTACCTTCGGGAGTTCGATGAAATGGGATTGTGTATCTGATAGAGGCTTGTTTGTTTGACAGGCCAACAACTGGCGGTGCTCCACCTCCTGTCGCTGCTAAGGCATAATGCAGTTTCAGATAGATTTTGTCATGAAGGACCTGTGGGCTCGTAGTTCTCCTGAGGAATGAATAAGCGTAGGAAGAGGTTACACAGGCCTCTGAGCAGTAGGTTTCAAACTTGTTGCGGGTTTTTATCTCACTAACTTGGATATTTCGTTGTTTTGGGGTCCTCAATTTTACACATTTCGGTCATATTTTGGGTAACTAGAGTAGTAGATTCAAAGTCACCTTGTGGTGTTAGGTTGTGGTTATTTTATTCCCCATGAACAGGAATAATGAACAAGTTTGGGGGTTTATACTTATTATTTTGGTCCATTTGAGACGCTAATGGTGTCTGGGATTTCTTCTTTCTATCATCTATTTGAAGGCATGTGAATCATGCCCGGTTTTTTGCTATTCTTGCCGTGCTTTGTTTGTTGAGTAATGGTTTATTATTGCTTCTACTTGTTGCTGAACTTCAAGCAATGAGAGAACCTGTGTCAGAGTGTGCATAAAAAAGGGATCTAGTCCAGAGGGAATTGTGATGAGCATGTCAAGTGTCATAGTAATTGGTTAAATGCATTGGACTGTTCTTAATTCATTGTGATTATTATCGCCTGAGAGCCAACTGACTGAAGCTTCTTTTATTGTATGCCACCACTTGAGACAACATATCAAGTGAACTGGTGGCAGGTTCGAAAATGTGGATTATCCACTGTGAGAACCGTGTTAAGTGTGTATAGAACACTTCTCAAGTTCACAGAGGGACTATGGCCCTGTTTGGATATCACAGTTTGGTTAACCTCCACAAAAAGTTAACCAAACTTTAACCAAAAATTTATAGGACCCACATTCCACTAATCTTTCTACTCACATAAAAGTCAAAACCTCAAAACCAAAACTATCAAATCCAAACATGCACCTGGTTTGGTTAACTAAACAAGCTCAACCATGTTATCCAAACAGGGCCTATGAGAACCCCGAACCAAGCTTTTACCAAAAGAACTCAGGCCTCCAACATTGTCTAGGACTGAAGTCACCATTTCCCACATTTTTTCGGTGAAAGCGGCTTATTATGAGATAGCCACCCTTTTGGGGGAGTTGTTGAGTTCGCCGGTTTTTTCGGTGAAAGCGGCTTATTATGAGTTAGCCACCCTTTTGGGGGACTTGTTGAGTTCGCCGGTTTTGCATTCTGAAGTCTCTAGATGTTTGCCTAGAGGTCTCTGTGTTAATTTTTTTTATGAAACTCAACTGCTGCGCAATACTGCATCGCGAGCTGTTAGCACTATTTTTTTTTCAAATTAGTTTATTTCTTTATCTTGATTGGCAGATTATTGCATTAAAACAGAGGTTTACCTAGCACGTAACAGAAAGGTCACAAATGTTGATAGATATTCCCTAGACCTCTCTAGTTTCAAAAGTTGGCCAGCTTTGACCCAACCTAGCTTCATTCTCATGGCAAACTCCACCTACCTAAAAAATACAATACTCACTTTTGGCAAATTACTGACAGCCTCTATAGGAGAGGCATGTCTGTAAATTCGACCTGTCCCCTATGTTATGCCACTAGAGAAAGCTAGCCTTGACAATATTTTTACTTTCTTGAGAGCATTCTAAGGATAAATTTTTTAGTGCTCCATTAGAGCACCTCGTGTTGCTTGCTCCATTCGAATAGGCTTTGGAGAGCAATATCAGATAATATTTTTCATGGAGATATACTGGAGTACATTTAAAATAAAATTGAACCTAGGAATGACAATATGGTCCGATCCGATCTGAGATCCGAGCGATCCGAGCCGAATGGACCGGATCCGATCTAACTGAAAATGGATCGGATTTGGATCCATAAAGCCAGACCCGAACGGATCTGGATTTGGATATGAGGGTAGATCCACCGGGTTCCGACCCGATCCGATCCGATCCGACGTATATGTGTGCTTTACAAATATCCTCGTATTACCTCACCACGTACATTTACAAGAAGAATACTATAGTAACTCCAACCTACAAAGCTATTTTGTTTATTTTTTAGGCTTCATAACTTACGAACAGGGCTTAGAGTATGAAATAGTGTTTACGTTTTATGTTATTTTTTCTATTTTATTACAAACTCGAGCCGGATCCGATCCGAATCCGATCCGACTATGTACTGTATGGATCCACGGATCGGATTTGGATCAGCTGAATGAGACCCGATCCGATCTGATTCGAATCCGGTGATGATCCGAACGAATTTGAATCGGATCTGGATCTCATTTCTCTTGATTGGATCTGGATCGGATCTGGCCTGATCCGGATCCGACCCGTTGCCATCCCTAATGGGACCTGTATGAGGCAATTTAAAAGATGGTTACATGTTTCCCCATGAGGTAGCTTTTACTGATTGGGTGTCAATGAACAACTTTATAGCATTTAGGAAAAGTAAAATTATTTGTAAGGGGGGCAGCATACTCAATCAAATTCAGCATTGGGTAATGATCTTTCTTCTGATAAGTGTGATACAGGAAGCACATTGCATATGCACTCAAGGCTCTTATTTAACTAAAAGTCAAACAGTTTATCCACAATTCACATAAAGTGGAAGAACTGGACCATGAGATGATGAGTCTGCATTGCCAAAAATAAAAAATTACGCCCACCGAGGGGCTCGAACCCTCGACCACAAGGTTAAGAGCCTTGCGCTCTACCAACTGAGCTAGACGGGCTTGGTGTTAATTGTCCACTTCAGAAATATCTTATAAATGACCTAGTTATTACCTAGTTTTGCAACTATCTTCCCATACACTCGAATGTACTCTTGCCCTCGTTTTCAAAGAAACCACCAGTAAGTAGCAAGATAACTACCACATATAGTAATGCAGGAGAAGGAAAAACACGAACACCAGTGAATGCAATCTCAATCTTCGTTACCAATTAATGAGATTCCTCTCTAGTATAGTACTTGTTCAATGTAGAAAACATTCCTCCCTCCATCCACCTGTTTGACTTTTAAACATCACTTTGTACATACGCAATAATACTATGAAAAGATTAACAAAATCTTGTATCGTTTTTCTAATCAAATGATCTAGCCATATTGGTATCTAAAAGTCAATCATGATTGATAATAAAACTATAAAAGACAATAGGGGCTTGTTTTTTTTTTTTCTTTTTTGGCTTCGATGTGAGGGTTGGTAGAGATGAAATTGGTAGTTCTAGGACAGATAGTAATGACATGGAGTATAAGATGGTGTTTGATTATTGATATGCTTGATGTCCAATTAGCCCATCACATTTGAACCAAATCCACACAATCACCTTACTTTCTCTCCATTCCAAAAATCAACCACCCATCTTCTTCCTTCCATTGATTTTGTTGATCTCATACGGTGCCCCAATATAAAGATCTATAAACCTTCAAGTTCACAATCATCAGAGAGAAATGAGAGGTTCCAATCATGTTTCAACCAGAACCAGTACAAATAGCTGTGAGAAAGTAAGGACAATTAAATAATTTTTTCTAGACAATTACATAGAACATTATAATAATTATAATCTAACTTATACTGCCCGACACTACGACCACTAGGGAGGCTCGAAAACTGCCTTGGGGCCCTAACCATTGGGCCAGGTTGCTTATTCAAGGACAACTCAATAATTTTACAGTCAAGGATTGATAATACTTGGTCCCTCAAGTATAAATAGTCCCATGTTAGAGGGCTTAGAAATGACTCAGGTAATACTATAGATTAGCACAATTGTGCTATCAAACATAGATCTTGAACTGTTACGGATTGTCATTCCAATTCTCTAGATTCACAAGCCAAAAAACAAACAAGGCCTAGGAGTAACAGAGAAAACATGCATAGTATTTTGAATACAACGCCTGCATGATACCGTAAACAACTAACACCACACCACAAGAAAGTGCAGTCAAACAGACTCTGCTAGAGAGTCTGTTTTTACTGATGATTCAGTAGTAAATAACTGAATCATGAGTAAAAATATTAAGAAATCATGATACCAGAAATGAAGCTAGCGCACAGTTGAAACATCAAAATCTATTTAGAGCCATAGACAACATTCTGAAGGTTTTTTATTGTTACTACATACACAACATTCGGCGGCGGCGGCGAAGTACAACAACAGCAGCAACAAAATGGCAGACTGTTTTTTTAGTAAAACTAGGTATAACAGGCAGCAGCATCTCTCTCTGCTACACCAACTCTAACTACTACTGCTACGATCAGAAGTTAAACATTATGTCGTCGAGAGTAAAGTTCTCCATGGGCCCGAAGAAACCGCTCGGCCCGGCGCCGCCCGAGTTGAGACTCGCCACCGGTCCACTCCAAAAGTCAAACAAGCAGTCGTCGGAGAAGGTGGTGTCGTAAACATACGGCGGCGGCGCCGGCTCTTGCAGTTCCATCTTCACTGTAGTGTGGGCCATACCGGTTGCATCCATGGGGTAAGGGAAGTTCATATGAACTTGACTGTGATCATTTACCTCAAGATAATCCGGAAAGTAACCGTCCGCATCGTTCATCGCCAACTCAGTTGTTTGCAACTCTTCATCACTAGCCTTCCTTGCTCGAATAACCTGGTTTGATCAAAGACTTGATAGTATCAGTAAACAGATGCTAACTTGACTGGTTTTTGTTCTTGTTCTGCCCTAGCAGGAGAAAAATCCTAAGAATTCGCTGCACTTACATATTTCATGCTTTGGTAATCTTGATACAGCATCATGTAGTCTCCTTGTTTTAGACCATGTGTACTGACAAAATCCCCTGCAAGAATACAGCGAAATTGCAGCCAAAGATTCTTAGAGCCTGTTTGGTATATCCATTTAAAAACAGTGAAACACACACACACACACACATAAACATACATACATGCATACGAGAAAAACACGTTTAAGAACAAAATCAGATAACTCTTTGGTATGTGTTTAAATACACTGTTCTAAATAAAAAAACACATTCGCAACACTACTAAATTTCAGCGTTAATTTACTCTAACATCATTTTGTACATACAACGTTATATAGTTGCTTTTTTACGCATTCATCAAAAGTAGGAATATGTTTAAGGGTAAAATTCACTTACACCCCTTCAGTTTTGGTTGACCTCCACTTACACCCCTCCTAGTTTGGAAAACTTCACTTACACCCCTTATGACTGCCGAACATGTTGTCACTTACACCTCCTCTACGCATTTATAATGCTAGTTCTTATGGTGACTTCTCAAAATCAGTTTTTCGGAAAAATTTAGCTTTGCAGAGGCTGCAAAAGTCAATCCATGCTAGTATATTCTTAACACATGCAAAATATCTGTATTCTATCACATATTACATATGCATTTCTGAATATGGTGCAACTACTACAAGTAAAAAATTGTGATTAACTCGAGGTAGAGTTTCCCAATTAATGGTGGATTGACTTTTATAGCACTTTTTAGGGTAAACCTATCAAAAAGACTGAATTTGGAAAGCTACGCTACCAACTAATAGAGTAAATACACGTAGGGGGTGTAAGTGACAACATTGTTTGGTAGTTATAAGGGGTGTAAGTGAAATTTTCCAAACTAGAAGGGGTGTAAGTGAAGATCAACCAAAACTGTGGGGGTGTAAGTGAAAATTACCCTATGTTTAACCACCAAAAGTACGGAAAACATTTTAAAAAAAGCATTAAAAGTATGGAAAACATTAAAAACACACACACACACACACACACACACACACACCACCTTTCTGTTTTTGTTTTTAAACAGTCGACCAAATGTGTCTCCCAAACATGCTTTTGAAAAAAGAAAACACTTTTTATTAAACTAAAAACAGTGCTTCCAAACATGCAATTAATGTACGCAAAACAAAACAAAAAAATGATCCAAATGAAATGAAAGTCCGTATCACTTCTTGTTCTTGCTATATGTGATCTTCCGATTCAAGGAAAAGCCTAAGAAAGGAACAATGTGACGGTGGAAGGCGAAGGTCTTACCGGTATTTTCAAGAACATACATGCGACTAGTGTTGTTAGGCCAGTATCTGCATGCACAAGGAGAATAAATCATTAGTCCTGGATACACTATTCGATTGGGGGATGAAAATGGAAAGTCCATTCATAATGACAGAACCTAACAGGTTTTAGAATACTTCCAATTTTCCTTTCTTTAGTGATGCACACATAACTAAAGGTCAGGTCGCCAAAGTTGCAACCTGAAGATCTGAATCTTGAAAGTAATATGCATAGCAAGTGTACTTATTTATTGATCCAAGCAACGCTATAGAAATACATAAAGCTTTGAACTTAAATACTGTATGTGATGCAGGTGGGGTAGTTATTAGTATCTTTAAGAGTTCCCAAACAGTGACATCATCGAGAGACTAGCTACTAGAAGTTCAAGTAACCAGTTGACTTCAAACCTGAACTTGAAACTCCAAAGATGCACACCGTCCATGTCTTCCATGCTAATGAATACTCCTTCCTTCTCAATGAGTGTAGGAAGGTAAGTCTCAGCTGATTTCTGAAAACAGTCGCGTAACACTAGGAGTTACTAGCAGTGAATATAATTACTAGAAACCTTCCAAGTAATCCAAGGAAATTATTCAAAACGTCATAAGGAATCTCGACTATTGATTGAGGTTTATTCGAGTATCGTGTTTTAGAACATAAAACATACCTTTGGGACTATCATCCTCCTGAGTGAACCCACGTCACTTGTCTGAAGTTCCTTCTCGAAAAGAAATTTTAACTTTGTGTGGTCAATCACCTAGAGAAAAATTCATAAAAGAAGGAATTTAAATTCAACACCCATGAGCCAGTAATGTTTACAATAACATTGAACTGAAACTATATACAATAAGACTATTTCTATGTTGAGGAGAGAATATAGATGCTGAGCTTTAAGCACTCTTAGGTACAGTAACTCAAACAAATGAAAATCAAATAAGACGGCCGTAGCAAAGTTATGGGTATAATCTCTAGAGGAAAATTCATACATGTAGCACATAGTCTATAAGAAACATTTCACGGGGACACGACGAAACCAATCTTTTTCTACTGAGTTTCTAGCAAAAACATAGATACTAAACAATGCAAAAAGTTGTGAAACACTTACAGAGTTTCACGAAGATGTTAACGAAATCGGAGACGATCTCGAGCATGGACTCGATTCTTAAGGCTTATTTGAAGCCTTCAGTTCGGCAAATTGAAATATCATTACTTGATCGGAATGTCTAGACGTCCTCTTGATCGGAATGTCCGGATCTAGATTCTCGGGTTCTTTTGTTAGAGCTCTCTACATTCCTTTCCTTGTATAGAAATACATCTTTTAAGAATGATGCATTACATGACTCAAAAATAGAATTTTTGTGTATATCCACAAAGGGGAGTTCTACTATTATATATAGCAGAGGGACCTCTATTAGACCGTGTGGTTGTGACTGTTCAAATAGTTATGATAGTTCGGAAAACTGAAAGAAGATAACGCACGTCCACGCCCCTGGTCGTGCTGGCTGATCGGACGGCAGCCGCAGCACAAGCATTGTGGTCTGAACCATGTTCTCCCTCGTCTACAAAATTGCTACGCCCAAAGAGATCGCCCTCATGTTCCAAAATTGGAATATTTTAAAAAAGCTCAAGTTATCTCCCATTTCCATTGCGGGACACTTTGTGTTCCCCCACATTGCAAACACCCACATTCATGCTTGCAACCTTTTTTTATACCCGAACACGACTTCGGACAGCTCAAACTAGTAGGACTATCCATAGCTAGTTTCGGTTTCAAGAACCATTAACCCGGTTCATCGTGAACCTGGTCCAAAGTCAACCCTAACCATGTGTTTCCAACAGTTTCCACTCCTACCACTGAGTTCAACTGCTAATAGGGATTTACTTGTCGTACTTCCAAGCTGGAAATTAACAAGGATGAAATATTCTTCATATTTCAACCATTTGGTACCACTATCATACATTTGAGCCGGCAAAATTTTCTCGTGAAGAATCACAAGAAAAACAATTCCTTGATTTGTTTCACAAAGTACCAATAGAAATATCCCGGTAACACAGAAAGACCATGCCAATTGGCTATCACGGAGCATTGCATTTCGGCGATATATGGCACAGTTATAGAAATAACGTTACTTGAAAGTTTACTTCATTACAACACAATAGCACACTCCATTACATATATAAACAAAGAGACGAATTCAACACAATAACTTAAGCAGAGAGCTCGTCTATTATGGATCAGAAAATAACCCATAAGAGATCATGTGAACTATTGTCTTCACTGATTATTTTCCATAGTGGTGAATCACATACTCTGGTGCGGTGGTGCCTACAAGTGCATTACTGAAATTATTGGTCGTTTGCTCTTGGTACAGCTTGCAGTTTACAGTTAAATCTATACCTGCTTCATTTAGTGATAAATTTGTACCGGAAACAGACCTTTCAAAGTTTAAGATCAAGGCTTTATAGGTGCAGGACCGGCCTAAGGGGTAGGCAAGCGAAGCAGACGCTTTAGGCCCCCGGATCGGCCCGTTCATTGTAGTGATAAGGAATAATTATATAATGCAATAATGTAAATTTATCAAGGAGTTAAGATTAGTTAAATGGTAAACATTGAATACACCACTAATCAAATCAAGTTACTGATGTTTTTTATTGTTTTTGTTTTTTACTTAATAAAATAAAGAGTTTTCTTTAATTCAGGCCCCCAATTTATTTACTCACTTTCTTTAGGCCCCGAGATGTGTAGGGCCGGCCCTGTGTAGGTAAAACCACGGAACTAGGGAGTAACTCATCACATTTGGCTTGATGACCTCATCACTTGAAGAAAAACATCAAAAGGAAGTAGAGATTAAGAAAACATGTAACGGATGTTTATGCCAATCCTATTTGGATCGTGGGAGTTGATTACATGTGCACAGGTAGCTTTTTCGGGACTACATGTGCAGATGCACGAGGATATGATTCAACAACCATGTCTTCAATTACTAAATTTAGGATGATAACGTTGAAGGCGATGTCATGGTTGTAATGATGTTGCCCTCCAAGACAAACGGGCAGGTGAGATGACTATTCAAGATCAGTAAAAGGCATTCACTAAATTGCGTTTTCACCAGAAGTATCCGTGATCCACTCCACCGCCTAAAGGAAGTACCAAAAATCAATAACTGAGTGGAGGAAAAAAGAACAGGGGATATGAAATTGGCAGATGAGTGTTTCATATCACCTGAAGCTCTCTCCGCTTCTAATTAGGTGTTAAAAGTACCAAAATCCATCAAATGTGAAACCTTGCAGCAATTCATAGTAAATAAAGGTAACTATAAGAAGCCATGGAACATGGATTCGAACGTAAAACTGGCAAAAATATTGCAACATGGGAAAAAAAGGGTCGAAAAGGAGCATATTTGAAGCTAAAGAATGCGAATTGAGGGATTTCAATTGTTACTGGATTATTATTTACCACCCACCTATATATTCCTACATTGTATGAAAACTTACTCTCCTAAAGAACTTCAAAACTAGTAACAATTCAACAAAAAGTGACATCATTTGGGATTTGGGATACACCAGTTTAAGTGATCGGAGTTCTTGAGCCTGATTTCACCATTTCAGTTGGCAAAAAGATTGACTATTTTCTATATCATCAATGTCCTTGAACTCAATCATGTGAAAAGAACTATTCACTTACCCCAACAGAGTAGTAAAAAGATCAAGAACTTACACAACCTAGAACCAGTAAAAATTTGTGTTTAGAGGATCAATGTAAACAACAACTTCAACATAAACTAAACAATCATTGACCCTGTTTCAAGATCCACAAGTCTTCACCAAAAATGAAGTTAAAACCCCACAAATCATCAACACAAAGACTAATTAGCAACCAAATAAGCAGAGTGACAGAGAGTGAGGGCTTACACGTGAGGGGGGAGGAGTCGGCACGTGAGGGGAGGATATGAAAGGGAGGAAGATGTTGACTGAGGACCTTCTCTGTCTAGCCATCCTTTTCTTCCTCTGGACAACGATCTGTGACTGTGTCATCTGGGTCGCCAAATCCCGAGTCAACTCAGTACTAGCCCGATCCAACTCGGTCTCGTCCTCTTCATGATGATGACCAACAGTTGGCTTTCTAACTCTGTCTCCCCTCACTGCAGCACCACCACAACCACCACCACCACCTGCCACCAAACCACAGGCCTCGTTTTTCTCCATTGCTACTAGTACTAGTACTAGTACTACTAGGGTTAGGGTTTAATTCCCAGAAAAAAAGAGAGACACCCACCAAAATCCAATCGGAACCCACCTTTTTTCTCTCTCTTTGTGGTTGTTTGAGCACACCCAGATGGGTCAATCGACGCTCGGCAATCGCGAAATGGGTGTGGAGATAAAGGGTTATTGAGAGAGATAGAGAGAGAGAGATTTGTGGGTTTTTTAGCCCCTTTTTCATACCTGCTACGACTGGGGTTAATTGGCCATTTGCAAATCTCTGAGCACAATTGACATTTGTACGAACCCCATTCACGGTTGGTATTTTGTTTTTTTGTTGGGTTTTGAGAGCCATTGTATGTAGATGAGAGATAGATAGTAAGTGGGTGTTTTTGAAATAGAAAAAAAAAATGCAGGAAGAAACCATGGTTAATGGGTAGTGGGGGGGAGTTATGGAGTTAGGGTTTTGAGGTGGAGAGAAGGGAGGAGGTACAGGTGTTGAAAAAGCTCTGAAACCTGCAAAACTTGGAATTCAATGGCGTCTGTTTGGGCGTCGAGAGTGGGGGGTGTAAAATTAAAAGATGGAGATGGATTGGAGGGTTTAGTTCACACACACCCACCACCCACTCTCTCTCTCTCTCTGTGGATCTATGGAAGAGATAGAGAGAGATAGAGAGAAACAGTAGGCGTTACGAAGAAGACGAGAGAGAGAAGAGTGGTTTTTTTATTTTTTTTGAAATTTTGAAACAGAGGGAGTGCTCTGAAAACAGCTACTACTATTTCTTTATTTATTTTCTTTTATTTTCGCGCTTTTTCCACGTCAGTCATATGCCTGGTGGGAGGAATTCTCTACACCAACTATACTACCCATATATCCCTTTTAATGTCTGATAATAATGCTGACAATGTTGATGCGACAACAGGTACATGACACGAAGTTTGTGGATTTGGGTATTGTCGAGTCTGTTTTGAAATAAAGATGGGGTGACAAAAGAATGAATAAACGGGCCAGGGTCAACCCATTTAACCTGAAAATGATGCGGTCAACTTGTTCAAAGATCTCATTTCTATAGCCACTTCACAATAGTGACAATCTAAAATGGAAAATAATTAAGAATAAACATTTAAATAATTGGAATTAATTTAGAATAAATAAAATTCAATCACAGACGAAGATAAAAGTTTACGCTCAGTATACGTATGTAAGAAGTTGAGGAGTTCTACCATTCTCCGACTTTGTCGGAACCCTAAAAGCAGGCGAAATGTTGCGATCTTGAACGACGGCGACCGCAGTCATCGTTAGCTCGTTAACAAGTACTTTCTTCGACTATGGCACTACCGCAGGTTAAAATAAGACATTTGCTATCGGCTGAAGAGGATACAATAATTATTTTTGACGAGGAAAGATGTATGGAAGCAATCTAAGAGCTCGATCCGTGCTTGATTGGTAGGTTCTTGCTCCACTCCCATGTCAATTCATGGGCGATAAAATCTTTATTCAAGAAGATCTCATTCGAAAGAGACGACGTAAAAATCTAGGAGACATCGCCAAATCATTTTATCTTTCAATTTTCATCGAAGGAGGCCATGGCAAAAGTACTCGAGGGTGATCCTTGGGTCTTTTACGGAAACCTTCTTGCAATAAAGCCATGGATTATGGGCGCTCGTTCGGACTTGGTGGCTTTCAGCCACATCGATGTGTGGGTCCAGGTTAAAAATCTACCATCTTTTCTCTCTTAAGGAAGATGATCTAAAAATTCATTAAGAGAATGGGTGAAATCCTAACGACAGATGAGTTTTACCAGCGGTGATTTTATGCGTGCTCGTGTTTGCTTAGATGTCTCAAAACCACTACAAATGAGTGTGTGGATTCAATTTTTAGGAGAAATAATTTGGCTCGATTTCATATACGAACGCAATCCATGCGTTTGTGAATGGTGTGGGAGTTATAACCACTTTTTCATACCGTTGCGAGTACAAAACCCAATAGAAGAAAGAAGTCAAAGAAACTGGTTTTGGGGACTGGCTCGTACTCAAGCCAGCAACGCGGAGAAAAGCATTCAAACAGCTAACCAAATACCCGAAACCTCCCTCAGGAATATTGACAAAGGAAAACAATTTACTGGAACGGCATTTGCACCGCGAACCCTTCTCGGGTAGGATCGGATAGAGGCAAGCGATTAAAATGCACAACCATGTTCTCCGAAGAGGAATATAAGTCGAACTCATATGAGATTTCCAAATCATCAGCCCAAAAATATGATTCTGAAATGGATCTCTCCGAACCTTCTGATGCCGAGGTCAGAAGTGTGAAGATAAGCAACAAGATGGTTTACTCCAATCCATTGGTGGAATGAGGCAGCAACGATGGTTGCAAAGGAGGTCTTGATAAAAGCAAAAGAAATTCTCAAGGAGGTTCAAAAGAAAATTCCCCGAGATACTCCAAGTCTGGGGTTGAGGCAGCAGCCAAGAGAA
Organism: Linanthus parryae; assembly: GCA_023055425.1. Taxonomy (NCBI): domain Eukaryota; kingdom Viridiplantae; phylum Streptophyta; class Magnoliopsida; order Ericales; family Polemoniaceae; genus Linanthus; species Linanthus parryae. Next base: position 12,407,282 of record JALGPY010000014.1, read on the forward strand.
AGACATGCCATGTAGTATTAAGTTCCAATCCAAACGAAAAGGCACGCGATCGAAGATCGAGTACGGACATATTTATAGCTAGGGATGGCCTCGATGTTATAATCAAGGAAGGGAGCGTTACTAGTGGATACGGAGACGCCCAAAAGAGATCCACTTCATTAATGGCGGCGACTGATGTGCAGTCCCGCCAAGCGCAATGAATGCAATCAGCTGGAACGTACGGGGGCTTGGGAACCTCTGTAATGTTCTAGATCTTCAGAACCTCATCCGAGGAAACTCTCCCAACACTGTCTTCTTGATGGAGACAAGAATTAAATCAGTTGAGATGAAACAGATTAAACGACGCTTGGTTTTTACCTCCTGCATCAACTTTGATTGTATAGGGTATAGTGGTGGCTTGGCTTTACTCTGGCATGACAACATGAATGTTAGAGTTCTTGAGAATTCGATATTTTTCATTCACTGCCTTGTTACTGATCCTACTCTTCAGGTTCAATGGCATCTGATTGGGTTTTATGGTGATCAAGACAGCAGCGAAAGAAAAAAATCTTGGGAATTATTGAGAAGACTTCGAAATAATTCAAATTTGTCGTGGTGTGTTGGGTTATTTCAACGCCTATGTTACTGCAGATGAAAAACAAGGAGGACGATATCTAGATCAACAGGTAACGGAGGATTTCAGGTTCACTTTATCCTGTAATGAGTTACTTGATTTGGGTTGTACTGGAAACAAATTTACTTGGATTAGCAATCCTCGAAATGGTCGTCGTATTCGTGAATGTTTGGACAGGGTTTTAGCCAATCTGGCGTGGTTGAATCTCTACATGGGAGTTGAGGTTAATCATTTTATCGGGGCAGTTTATGTTCACCTCCCTAAAGAGCTTTGTTGGAACCCAATGAAGAAAGAAGGGCAACGCTTTCACTTTGAATCCATGTGGCTTCGCCATGACGACTGCAACCAGTTATTCGTAAAAGTTGGGAGGAAGCACAAGGCCTCGGGTTGGGGGACAAATTTTAAACTACAGGTTCTAACTACAGCATTGGGACAAAGTGGTCTTCGGCAATGGCAAAAGAAAAATAGCTTTTATAAGAGGCTGAATTGAGGAACTTCAAGTCCGGAGCAATATTGAATATTTTCATGAATAAATTGAGTTGTGTAATAAAATAACTCAATGATCTTTTGCAATATGAAGAGACTATAGGGAGACAACGCTCGAGAATCCAATGGTTAAAAGAGGGGGACAAGAACACAAGCTCTTTTTCACTGTTGAGCTTCGATCAGCAAAGCTCGTAATCACTTGGGAGGCCTTCAAGATTCAAGGGGGGTGAGGAATTCGGACATGGAGGAAGTCTCGAGTTTACTCGAAAATCATTTATGAGGGTTGTTCACGTCCCAGCAGCCCTCTCCCGATGATATGGCGGTCATGTTTGACCCCATAGAGCCAGTCAATACTGCAAGTCAGCTGGTCGAGCTAGATGAGTCATTCATGAGACATGAACTTGAGACAGCCCTTAGTCAAATGGGACCGACGAAGACGCCTGGTCCTGATGGTTTCTCGATACTCTTTTTTCAGGAAAACTGGGATTTGGTTGGAGATGGAGTCACTGCCACGTGTCTGAACATTCTGAATGAGAACGGAAAACTTGAGGGTTTCAACAAATTGTGATTGTGCTTATCCCGAAGGTTAAACAAGCAGGGGCGGACCTACGTAAGGGCAAGGGGGGGCAGTTGCCCCCCCCCCCTGAAATTTGAAAATTTGTACTAGTACCCATAATTTTTTATATTTTATGACTAATTCTGAAGAAATATAATATTTTGCCCCCCCCCCCCTAAAATTCAAAACTGCCCACTTGTCCAAGTGGTTAGTTGTTATGATTAGTAAGAATACTACCCGTGTTCGAGTCCCCTCCCAGACATTATTTTTTTGCCCCGGCTGACTTAATTTCCTGGCTCCACCACTGTAAACAAGTAAGAACTCCTAGTGATTTACGACCTATTTTCTTTTTTCCAGTTGTGTATAAGCTGGTTACGAAAACAATGGCAAATAGAATGGACTTTGTTCTGAATAGTTGTATTTCAGAAACACAAAGTGCCTTAATTCCAGGAAGGTTGATTACATATAATATCCTCATTGTGTTTGAGCTCTTACATACAATGCGCACAAGGAAAAGGGAAAACGGAGTATATGGCAGTTAAACCTTACATGGAGAAAGCCTATGATAGATTTGAATGGTGTTTTTTAGAGGCGACCATGGCTAAAATCGGTTTCAGCAGTCGATGGGTCAATTTGCCACGAATGCATCTCGACTTTGAAACGAGAGGGCATGTCACACCATATAGAGGACTCAGACAGGGATGTCCCCTATTCCCTTATTTATTTCTCTTTGTCTGTGAGACTCTATCTCGTGCTCTTTCAGGTGCAGTACAGAAAAACCAAATATCAGGGATAAAAACTTCTTGGGGGGGGGGGATTTTTCACACATATTTTTGCAGATGACAACATGGTTTTATTTAAAGCGGATGTAGCTGAGATCCCTTTATGATATTGAAAATAGCTTTTATAAGGGTCTACAAACTAACCCCTTATAATATTGAAAATACTAAATCAACCACTACTTCTACATTATGCTTACAACCCATTCATTATAGTAAATTATCTTCTTTTTTCGTACCACCATTTTAGTAAACTATCATTTGACCCCAGAACATGACAGAATTCGCGATTTCGTGTTTGTTTGTATTGTGATGTTGTTATGGGTATCACTAATATTGTGTATGCTTTTTTTTTTTTAAATTTAATGTTGTGTATGTTTTTATATATATATATATATATATATATATATATATATATATATATACATACAAACAAACACATATCTCTACTACTAAAAAGATCGAAGCACCTATTAGTGTTTAACCACCGAAATTGTTTTTTCACTTGAGTTGTTTCCTACATTTTACTACATCCCCAAAATACCCTTGACTGTTACTAATTGACCCATCTGTTGCTTCCGTAAATATTAGTATTTACTACTAAATAACTTCATCATAAATATTCTATAAAACGTTTCTTTTTCTATATTCTTCTATTGTCTCTAATTAATAAGCATGGGAGACAAACATCATGATGAAGCAGAAGAGACGGACGTCCATGACAAGAAGATTGTCCCCTCCCACCCTTTTTTTTATGTCATTCCTCTTTTCACGGGAAATCGCAAATCGCATAATCTTTTTTTTCATCTTCAAATCAGGTATCTTCAAAATATTTGGTGGGTTAGTTTTCGAAAATATTGTGGGTTAGTTTTCTTCTGTTGACCTAGCCCTCCGTCTTCGTGACTTTCTTTTTGGCTTCACAATAGAGAATGTATTCTGGATTGGCAAACCCTGGTAAAGGAGAATGTTTTTTGTGTCCTCATATTCTTGTTTTCATTCCATGAGACTCAAGTACCAACGAGTTTGGGAACACTATCTATGTTTCAGTGAATTACTTGAATCGACATTGATGTCAGATGAAAGAGTCGTTTCTCTCCCAAGTCCAGTCATGTCCGGATCGATCTCACCAAGTTTTTTTTTTACCAAGTTACATAGAATTAAGCATATCCTTTTCTGCTTCGTTGACTACGACTTGATGCTATTTTGCCATCTTAAGTTTTCTTCTTCATCTGTTTATTCTTAATATTCTTTGCCTACTCTAATTTGTTGTGCAATTCTGCATGTTTGATCAGTGATGTAATTCATCCTAATTAAACCGGTGTAGTTGAAATCAATTTGATAGAAGACACAAGTTTGTTTTACTGGTGAAGATACGAGTTGCCTATAGTTTCCGTTCTTTATGGTCACCCGTATTTTCTCTGCTGTTAGTTCTCAAACTATAAAAAGCTGAAGAGCTTCATAGTGTTTAACTTATCTTGATGTTTTCTCCGTTTCCTTACATTTTATAATTTTCTAAATATACCCTTCTCTAAAGCTAACATTTCCAAGATAGTCTAATATGAGTTTCAAGTCCATTAAGTATTCTTGGCTGAATTTATGAATTAATTTATTACTTTATTTCCCTATCAGTTACATAAAAATAGTAGTTCATATTCTGGTTCATTGGGCAAAATCTAAACTCATATCCAGAGCTTATTCCAGCTCAATCGCATCTGAACTACGGTGTGTGTTTTTACATTGATTATGTTTACGTAATTGTATTCTTCTCCCTTCTCCCTGCGATATATCTTCTTCTTATTTTTTAAACACAAATTCGATGTCTGGATGTTATTCAAATTAAGTGGTGTTTGAATAATGGAGTTTTTTTTACTTCGACTGTTTACGTACTTGTATTCTTCTTGTTTAACTGAAAATATATGAGCAAAGATTATTTATTTCGTCGGCGATTGGATCCAGGTGGGTTTTTTACTTTGATTTTTTGATGTAATGGTTTTCTTCTCCTTACAAGGTATCTTCTTCTTATTGTTCTTCTATCTATCCAATTTATCTATGTCTCCTGGTTCATTTCACTTATTTTTTTATCTTCTTGCTTTTCTTCTTAGTTTTTGCTGACATTGTATGCCTTCTTACGCCATTAAAATAAGGTACGTTTATGGATTTGACTATAATCTCTTAAATAGTGTTTTCATGTTGTTGTACACATCGAACGTCTAAAACCATGTTAGCGTGTAACATCTTTTTATGTTTCATTCGTTTTCTATATTTTTAATTTTTTGAATATGCCTTTCAGTAGAATTAATATTTTTCGATTTTTCATACATCATACATCAGTAACGGTAGAACCTATAGTATGTTTATGTTTTCTCAATTTAAAGTAAATAATTTATACCTTAATATTTTCATCAGTTGATATTAGATTTAGCATTCGCTCCTTGCAATTAAAAAATATTTAATTCAACTGTTTCGCCTTAAATTTCACTTTCAATGCCATATTTCCAAAAGTTTCTCCATCTCCTCCTCTTTCTTCTCTATCATTATTTTGAATCTTTTTTGGCCGTCTCATGAATTCGGCTTGCACAATTGTTAAGCATCCGTTTTTCTTGTAAATCACAATTGTCTTGTCACCTTCTAGGTTGTATATTCTTTTTCTTATGTCTGTTTTGTTGATCTCGATGAGACCATTCTTAATATTTCAGGTTTTCTTAATGGCTTGCTCATCTATTTTTGTTCTGTTCCCAAGCAAGTTGTAGATAGTGCTTTCTGAGCTAGCAGATCTTGGCCACGTGGCAACCATCTAGCACACTATATTGTGCTCCACACACACTGGATCACCAGCCGCGCTGATCCATGTGGGGGCTGCGAGACAGGGCCCTCGCGTACCACTGCACGGGACTTGTAGGGACTTAGTAGTTTGGAGGCTAGAGTAAGTCATGTCGCGTGCGAGCCAAGCCCGCACGCGACCTTTAGTAACTGCTTTTGAGAGATTTATGGCACGAGCTCCATGAACCCGGTCAATCCGGTCAAACCCGGTCAACCTCATAACGGTTCCGGTATTCGCGCATAACGTGCTGTAACGGTCCTTATATAGGCGGACGAACGTGCCGTTGCGGTTAAGCTAATTAAGCCGCCATTGATGGGCGCATTAACCACACTGCAACGGTCACATTCTCCGTTATATATAGGACGTTAACCTTTCCATACAAAGGAGAACACACTAGCCATACGCGGAAGCTCTGCCAAACCTCTGTCTCTCTCTCAGACATTACTACTGCCTTACTCTCTCCCTACACACAACCCAACTCTTCCTGTGCCATCTCTGATCCTCTACATACGGTGTACACAGAGGTCTCCCCGCCGGAATCTCTTGTGCACATTTTGGTGAACCCGACGTGAACTTACCAACAAAAAGCAACCATGTCTCAGGAGGATGATATCAGCAACAGATCGCCTTCCACCGAAACTGCCTCGGGAGAGGAGACCCGTCGTACTCCTACGACCCCCGGCGAGGCACCAACGCTCGAATCCTTGGACGCCACCGTCCAAGGCCAGGCGAAAGCTCTCAAAGCTCAGTCTGCGCAGCTAGCCGTTCTGGGTACCCTTGCACCAAACCCTTCACCAGCCACCGCCGTCTCTCAAGGAGGAGGAGTCTCCACCGCTCCAGGACTGGGAGTGTCAACCGCATCTCCCAACCCTAATCTGCAGACTCCGCTGGCGACTACGCAGCTACCTTCAATTCAGGGGTCAACAGCTCAGATGTTGCCTCTCATTGCTCATACTCCTCAGCCTCCGGCTTTGGCATCTAACCCGGCTTCGCAATATCCCTTGCCTCCGCCAACGGCGATCTGGGGCAATGCGAACAGCCAATATGTCCCCAGTCCTCCGGCGGCGTATGTATCACCTCCGCCTACGGCAACCCCTCCTCCTGTTACCGAGGGAAGCATTCCAGAATGTATGACGTCTCTGCAGAAGCGCATGGACACTATTCTGGCTCACCAATCATTCGCGGATACCATCATCCCGAAGCTAGACAACAATCCACCCATCCCGCGGGAGATCTATCTCATGCCTAACCCGGTGGGGTATAAGGCTCCTAAATGGGACAAGTTCGAGGATGTCAACGGAAACGCCCATGAGCATGTCATGCGTTTCATCGATGTCATGGGGCCATACGGAGCCGATTCCAAGCTGCTGATGCGAGAGTTCCCAAAATCCTTGGAGAACGTGGCGTACAAGTGGTACCGAACGTTGGAGGCCGGATCCGTGAAGACTTGGGATGACATGGTCCAGAAGTTCTATACCAAGTTCTTCCAGATGGAAGAAAAGGTGACAATGATCCACCTCTCGCGGATGTACCAGAAGCGAGAGGAGGACGGGATAACTTTCATCAAGAAGTTCAGGGCGAAGTCCTTGGAATGCAAAGACCCGATGCTCGAAAGTAGGCTCGTAGAGATATGCCTGCAGTGCATGCGAGACGAATACAAAGGTATGCTCATCAACCTGCAAACACCTACGTTTTCAAAGCTCATTGAACGCACGAAGAACATCGAACCCATAGTGGAGAGACAGAAAAAGAAAAACGCTCCAGAGCGATCCTCGAGCGGTACCACCTACAAGATCGGGAGATTCAGTTACAAGAGGGGACGCGAAGCTGAGGTCAATACAGTTTCACCCCAGAAGCAGGCGAATGTGGTGAACTTCGACGTGCCGCCTCTGCCATGTTCGGTGGAGGAGGCAAGCGACCTCTGCAGACAATGGCGCAAGGACGGTGTCCTACCGCCGCTCGAGAAGGTACCTTCCAAGGAGATGGTAAGGGACCCGAAGTGGTGCGAGTACCATGGCAAGGTCATGCATCCCACAGCAGAATGTAAGAAGCTCAGGATTGTGTTCAACCAGAAGATGAAGAACGGCGAGCTGATCGTCAGCGATCACAGGAAGGATGTGCGCAACAATCCACTTCCTGCCCATACGGAGCAAGACTCGAAAGGTAAAGAGATCGCCATGATCTCGATTGTGGACTTGGAAGAAGTCGCAGAAGATGGTCTACCCGTCATCGCCGAAGTCCAGGATGACGAGGACTACAGCATAGACACGGACGACGAACGTGCCGACCGGATGAAGGGGTCGACGGCTTTAGCAGATTCTTCGACGAGATGAACTTCTCCGAGAAGTGCCGGACAGAAATGACAAAAGCAATCTTGAGGGTAGCAGAGGACTACGAGGAGGATCTTGTAGTCTCCAATGGGAAAGTCATCAGGGCGTCTCGCTCTACAGAAAAGATTATGACCTTTTCTGCCAGCGACAAAAAGACAGATGCGAGCCACCAGAGGCCTCTTTACGTAACGACCATCATCAATGGCGTCGAGTTCAAACGAGCATTCGTCGACGGAGGAGCAGCGGTCAACGTCGTTTCGCTCCACACACTGAAGCTAGCAGGGATCCCCGAGCACAAGATTGTCAGGCGTCCATCTCCGCTGATGGGATTTGGAAGCGACTCTAGAATGACGATCGGATGGATCCGCCTGGGCGTTCAGATCGGCAAAATCAAGTGCTCAGCGAAGTTCTATGTCATAGATGCGAACACTACGTATCACATGATCATAGGTCGAGCCTGGATTCATCGCTTTGACGCGGTCCCTTCAACAGCCCACCAAGTCATGAAAGCTATCTGGAACGACATAATAGTCGAGATACTTGCCTCAACGAATCCATTCAACATGGATGAAGCACATCTTAGCGAGGCGGTGTGGTTCACTGAGATGGCGGACGAGCAAACACCGGGGCCGTTCAACCCTACTCCTTTACCTCTTTGGGAAGATATCAAGGATCAGTCGCCTGCGGGAGTGATGGTGACAAGAGAGGATGCCAAGGAAAAACCGCCCACACACGAAGAGGCGCCGCGAATCGCTTACCAGCGAAAGAACGTGTACACTCTGAAGAGAATAGCAAAGCATGACCCTGAAGGCAAGGAGATAGAGAGCTTCTACGCCAATGGGAAGAAGTGCTATCGCATATGAAGGTGCGCAGGGATGTCCTCACACGGGCATGGGGATATCCCTGGGCAAATCAACCAAATCGAGCAGATTGCGGTCACGGAAAGGCCAATGCAGAGCACTCCAGATGAGAAGCTCAAAGAAGCACCCGAATGCATGGAAGACAGACCCAGACCACAGAAGCAAGAGCTAAAGGAAGTGTTCCTTAGCCCGAACGAGGAAAAGAAGAGGCCAGTCTTTCTAAGTGCGGACCTCACAAGCGAGGAGGAGAAAGGACTGCTACAGCTCCTAACTGAGTACAAAGACGTATTCGCATGGGAGTATGATGAGATGCTCGGACTGGACACAAGCATCACCATGCATCGTTTAGACATCATCCCGGGTTCTAAGCCGATAAAGCAGAGCACAAGAAGCTTCTGAGTCAAGACCCGGAGGCCAAGAATTACGTGGAGGGTAAGGGCTATCACTTGACCCTTTGTGCTTTCATCTGTGCCTGGCTGTCGAGGTACTTAATTGATGGTCACCCGCATGATGGGGTCTTCTACCATGTTTTGCCGCTCGCTGTGAAGCTGGCCCTTGGCCAAAGAGTCGCACTCGGACCCTTGGTCTTGGGCACATTGTACTATGGATTGGATCAGCTGGTTGTGGCCATGAAAGAGTCGCGCGGCCGCCACGACATACTGACCTTCGTCAACATTGCCTTCTTGACGATGTGGGTCTTTGAGCGGTGGCCTTCTTATGCCCCAACTGCTTCCAAGCCCAACAAGTGGTGTCCCCCAGGCGAGGTGGAAGAGCGCAACAGCGGCAGAGCTGCGAGGTGGTTCGGAGCGAACAATACCAAGTGCGTTTGGAGCCTGATATGCGACAACCGGAAAGAGTTCGTTGCCAGACCCTATGCCGTGCGTATTGAGAACGTGCGGTGGTTTCCAAAGCTGTACCCTGCTAAGGGTATTGTCTTCTCAGAAGAGCTCCTCTTTGAAGAGGGATCGCATTTCCATGAGCGCTATCGCGAATTCTTTTGCTGGTGCCTGCGAGGTTCCCTTCCTGCTCTCGCAGAGCATATTCGCGAGCTCGCGCCAAGGTATGAAAGGATTACCGTGGATGTTGAACCCACTCGAGTTTCTCCCCAGTTTGGCTTTGATGCAGTGGCACCCTCAATCTGGCCACAGTCCATTATCAGAGGTTGCTATAAGCGCTTGTTGACAAAGGAGTGCAAAACAGTTTTTATGAACAATCTTCCTTTTGAGCAGCCTGCAGGTAACCGCGAGGGTGGTTGTTCCAAGAAATGGCTCGCATACTGGATCGCCCAGCACGTCAGATTTGAGACGCCACCCTGAGCTCAAGAACGAAGAGGCAAGAAATCCTCCTCCAGGGATGCTGGAGGAGAATTCCGCCGTTCATTACGAGTCGGTAGCACGGTCACTACGGCGCTGCACCTCAACGGGAGGCGGCCGGAAACATGACCTGCAAACATAATAGACGAAGAAAATTCTTCGAATACATATGAGATATCATCTCCATCTTCTTTATGAAGGTCACAAAGAATAGTAGGCCTCATAAAGCGGATCTTGGAAACTATTTCTATGGCACAAAGCGCAAACTCAGGTCTCACGACTTGAAGTTGCCATGAATCAACGGAAAACAAGCGTTGAAGCAAGCAGTCGTAAGGACTCATGGCAAAGCACATTTTTGGGATGAAGAACCCAAATGGCAAAGACAGGGTTTATATAGACCTCGTTGGAGACTCTTTGGTTGCCAAGATGAGTCAGCACAATTCAAAAAGAGGGTAAGGTCAATCACTTACGCCTTGAAAAGCGGTAACAATCAATTACCCTACTCAAGGCTACGACGATTCAGTTGCGTATCCTATTTAATGACGGATGGTCATGATTCGGATGGACTTCCCAAGAAAAGCATGCTTATCTTACGAGAAATTAGAGTGAAAATCAAGCAGAATATCAATTGCTGATGTCATAATTAGATATGCACAGAGATATTCCATCAATTCCCGAAAGGGGCAAATCGGGCATATCGATTCTTTTGTTAAAAAAAAGGGGGAGAAACCCTAGCAACATTACATTAATGTTTCAGCATTACATTAATGTTCCAGCTATTTGTTTGCTGCTTTTCAAAATTCAAAATTTAAAGTAAATTCTTGATCAAGGAGTCATGAGGGGTGAACTGACGGCTCAGATTCTCTACCTGCTCCACTTCCTGCTTCAATTGCTCGCACTTGGCATTCATCTCATGATAGAGCTTCAGAGCCTCTTCAACCTTTCGCTTTTGCTGCTCCACCTTCTGCTTCTCAGCTGCGAGGTTTTGGTGGCCGAGTTTCAAAGTTACGGCTGCGCGAATCAGAGTAACTCTTTTCATAAGAAACTTGAAACCCAGCCTGCCTTGAACTTTGGTCAGGAGATTTTGGCACGTGCCAAAAAGCAGTTCGGCACTCTAAGCAGAAATGGTCGCAGGCGTGGCCGCAGACAGCTGCTCCAAAATCCAAATGGCCTCGGTAAGAAACAGCCTTCGGTCAAAGGGCCCTATCTCCAGAGATCTCGCAAATGATTGGGGGTAGGTGAGGCGCATCCGAACTAGCCAGTTCACATCAGCTTGCTTCAAACCTAAAGCAATGTCAAAGCTAAGTTATGATATCAAGCTCGCAAATGAATAATGCGGGATGCAAACAACAAACCACGACTTACCAGTTCCTTCAAGGATCTCACGAAGAGAAGGAATGCGAGTGGCAGGAGTGGTTGAGGACGGTCCTCATTCCATAGCCCTCCTGTCAGCTGCGAGCTCTAACTCCTCATAGTTAGAAGGAAGAGTATAAGCCGCACCAGTTGCGAGTGCAGCCCCGACCTGCGAGCCCCAAAAGCTCCATGCAGGAAGTGGCGTCGCAGACTCAGTCATCGCTGGAGGCATGGTGGCAGCCGAAGTTGCTTGGTGAGGGACACTTTCAGATGCGGTAGCATCGACAGTACTCGTTCTTACTTCCTCAGCGCCAGCATGGGCATCTTCCTCCATTAACACAGCGTCAGCTTCGGCATCATCAAAAAGTTCGATGATGTCTTCAAAGGGCTCTCCTGCATATTCAGCAGCTGCGACGGGCTTCTCGGTATAAGAACTCGGCACTGGGACATAGGACGCAGAAGTTTGACTTCTTTGCTCCAACACTGGTTCATCAGCAGTGCCTACGATGCAAAATACGATGATGTGAGGTAACTTGTATCATACGTTATTTTACTATCTTTTGCTAAAGCTAGAGCAAGCACCTCCACGCGAAGGTGGGATTGAAGTATCTTCGTCATACACTAAAGACGTGGAACCATGCCCTATTAGTGTGTCCCCATTAAGCATGTCTTTAAAAGGAGCGTGACCTGGGGCGCGAAGAAGCTAGTCATGATTATGCTTCGAGTTACTAATCTTAGTTCACGCATATCGATCAAGTGATTACCTGAGGGTTCACCGCACTTGCCTACTAGCCAACGGCGAATGTCAGCCTTTGACACACCATGTTTTAACGCGCCCACAATAACATCTCGATAAGTTACTGCGAGATTAAAAATCTCACCTTTATTGCCGCCTGCGATTTCTTCAAAATCTGCTTGGACTTGCTCCAAGGCTGCTGCATCCTCTGCTGGAGCCACATCCTCCTCTTCTGCTTGAGGAGCCACCTCTTCGAGAAGCGCATCTTCCTCCTCAGCTGGACGCACTAAGTCGTCAACATGTTGCTCTTCGAGGCTCCGCTGCCTCACGCGCTCGAGCTCCTCCTCTTCTCGCTGCCTTCTCCTTTCAGCAGCTTCCTCGGCTGTCTTCCTAGATTCGGCAAGAACGTCCTCGCTTATGGGTTCGTCCGAAATGCCAGAATGAGCATCCCTCTTCTGCCTCTTGGCCAAAAGGCCACCGATGGTCTCATCATCATCATCATCTGCGAAGAAACGATTGGTTCAAGATCAAGTTGCAAAAGAATTACGATAATGAGAAGGGAAACGCGATGGAGGTACCTCCTGATTCTTCCTCATGTATCACGATTGTTCTTTCTTCTTCTTCTTCATCACCTTCTCTGGGCTCCTGCCCCTCCTCTTCTTCCTCCTGGTTGAATGGAACGAAGGTCTCAACTGCGAGCTCCTTCCGCGCTTTACTGGGCATGCGACCTTTGCCTTTGTCCTTGGCAAAAAGGGACTTCGCTGAAGGGGAAGTTGGAGCGGTCCTAGGGGAAGATATTGTAATTCCCTTTTGCCTAGGCCTCTTCGCTCTCGGCGCTGCAGTCGCTGGAGGAGACGAATTATCTCTGGGTGGAGACGAGGCCGGAGCGTTATCTATCAGCGAGTCAGCAAAAGCGTTCATGACTGCGCGAATCCTGGTCTCGACTTCGGGGTCCATCCTCGATGCTAGCAAGAACGACTGTCCTTGTCTTCTGGTGGCAACAATGGTGTTAAACAGCGACTTGGAACGATCACCAGATGCGAATCTCCGCACATGACACTACAACCAACAGTGTAGAATAAAAACATCAACATGTGGAAATCGAGAAGCTTAACGCATACGGAAAAAGTTGCTTACCTTAGCAAATGTCTCGCTATATCTGATGACATGCGAGTCGCCTTTCTTAACTGCGGCGATCTTTTCATTGAGAATGACGTCAGGGCACAGATGGTTCTCATGATCCAAAAATGAGTAGCAACCATATTCAGACTCGCTCAGACTGCAATTGGAACGAAACGGAAAAGAGTTTCTTTTGATCAAAGGAGCTCTGCTTGGATGAGGGGCCGACTGCGTCTCAAATCTGACGTGGAACGATCACCGTTTCGTTCTCAATTAGTCGCAACCTCTGATAATGGACTGTGGCCAGATTGAGGGTGCCACTGCATCAAAGCCAAACTGGGGAGAAACTCGAGTGGGTTCAACATCCACGGTAATCCTTTCATACCTTGGCGCGAGCTCGCGAATATGCTCTGCGAGAGCAGGAAGGGAACCTCGCAGGCACCAGCAAAAGAATTCGCGATAGCGCTCATGGAAATGCGATCCCTCTTCAAAGAGGAGCTCTTCTGAGAAGACAATACCCTTAGCAGGGTACAGCTTTGGAAACCACCGCACGTTCTCAATACGCACGGCATAGGGTCTGGCAACGAACTCTTTCCGGTTGTCGCATATCAGGCTCCAAACGCACTTGGTATTGTTCGCTCCGAACCACCTCGCAGCTCTGCCGCTGTTGCGCTCTTCCACCTCGCCTGGGGGACACCACTTGTTGGGCTTGGAAGCAGTTGGGGCATAAGAAGGCCACCGCTCAAAGACCCACATCGTCAAGAAGGCAATGTTGACGAAGGTCAGTATGTCGAGGCGGCCGCGCGACTCTTTCATGGCCACAACCAGCTGATCCAATCTATAGTACAATGTGCCCAAGACCAAGGGTCCGAGTGCGACTCTCTGGCCAAGGGCCAGCTTCACAGCGAGCGGCAAAACATGATAGAAGACCCCATCATGCGGGTGACCATCAATTAAGTACCTCGACAGCCAGGCACAGAGGAAAGCACAAAGGGTCAAGTGATAGCCCTTACCCTCCACGTAATTCTTGGCCTCCGGGTCTTGACTCAGAAGCTTCTTGGTGATGCTGCTGTTTGCGTAGTCACGAAAGAAGTACTGCACCCATTTGTTCCAAGTATTCTTCGCAGACGTATCAACCAACTGCCAGTTTGGAAGGGCTTTGGAAGTGGTCCACCGGGTGGAGATTTTCTTTACCTCTGATAGGCACTCCTCCATCTGCGTGTACAAAGCAATCTCCGCATCCGTCCTTAAAGGACTCAAAGGGTCCACCTCACCCATGGGAGATAGATCATACAGCATATGCACATCCTCGAGTGTGGGGGCAGCCTCGAACTCAGCAAAATGAAAGGTGTGAGTCGCAGGCGAGTAGCGGGAAAGAAGGTTTAGAAGCATGAACTGGTCCAGCTTCACGGCAGCACCCTTCATAGCACGAACGGCGAAGTATACGCCGGCCTCATTAAGAGTCGCAGCATGATCGGTCAACACATGGTCAATCCACTCATCCATGTAGTCCAATTTCTGGACAAAAGCCTGGGTGGAAATCGCAGCATATGGGAAGTACCCATTTTCGATTCCCAATCGAACCACGTCCTCGCAGCCAATCAACTCGAGCAAGGCTGAGTTCACTAGAGGAGTCAACGTTAGCAATCCCTCGTTGGGGACAGAAGCAGGCAGTTTCTTTGCCTTAACCCTCGCGTGGTAGAAGTATTTGCCACCCATATAGGGGGCTTTTCGCCACAAAGCTTGCGGAAGATCAGGTATCTCTTCGTCCTCCTTGGTGGGTTTAGTTCCTTTTGTCTTGGCCATTCCTGCGGAAGAGCAAGAAAAAAAGGGGGAGAAATATACCACACTTCAGTTTGAATTTCGAGATTCAAGATCTATGGGAAGAAAGACGAACAGTTTCTGGTATCAATTTCAGAAATTAGGGATTGGAATTGTTTGCATTATCAGAAATTCCAAAAGCCCTACATTCAAGGTCCTTATCATTGGGGGATTAAATCAAAATTGAATTCAAAGGTTGTGAGTCCCTTTACAAGTTTTTCAGCAGATAATGGGTTTGCAGATCCAACGCAGTTCGAAGCATATACTAGTATGTTAAATTGAAATTAAACAAGGCCAACCTTGTTTCTGTGAAGCCTGCTTGGATACACACAGTTGAAGAAGACGAATTGCAGTTCTGAATTGGTGATTGATTATTTGAATCTGCTCTCGAAGACTTCCGGGTACCATTCACTTTAAGAGAAAAGAAGTGATGCTTTGCAACAATGGAGAATGCAGAGTATTTATCCAAAAACTATGAAGGGTTGCGTCCTTTCAGTAGTCGAATCGCAACTGTCACCGTCGAATCGCGCAATCACAGGACAAGCTGACGTCACGCCTAAAACCCTAAAGGCCAGACGGCACGACTCTAGGGGTTTTAGGTCATAATGGCACGCACGGGGGCTGAATTCACTCATGTTTGAATTGGTGCGTGGCGGCGACGCGTATGTTGGTTTCTGCGCATGGAAGTCTATACAGCTATGAGTCTTCACGCGCAGAAAGGGGGCTAATGTAGATAGTGCTTTCTAAGCTGGCAGATCTTGGCCACGTGGCAACCATCTAGCACACCATATTGTGCTCCATACACACTAGATCACCAGCCGCGCTGATCCATGTGGGGGCTGCGAGACAGGGCCCTCGCATACCACTGCACGGGACTTGTAGGGAATTAGTGGTTTGGAGGCTAGAGTAAGTCCTGTCGCGTGCGAGCCAAGCCCGCACGCGACCTTTAGTAACTGCTTTTGAGAGATTTATGGCACGAGCTCCATGAACCCGGTCAATCCGGTCAAACCCGGTCAACCTCATAACGGTTCCGGTATTCGCGCATAACGTGTTGTAACGGTCCCTATATAGGCGGACGAACGTGCCGTTGCGGTTAAGCTAATTAAGCCGCCATTGATGGGCGCATTAACCACACTGCAACGGTCACATTCTCCGTTATATATAGGACGTTAACCTTTCCATACAAAGGAGAACACACTAGCCATACGCGGAAGCTCTGCCAAACCTCTGTCTCTCTCTCAGACATTACTACTGCCTTACTCTCTCCCTACACACAACCCAACTCTTCCTGTGCCATCTCTGATCCTCTACATACGGTGTACACAGAGGTCTCCCCGCCGGAATCTCTTGTGCACACAAGTCAACAACCAAGCAGATGAATGTCAACTAAGGATGAGGAAATCGAGATTGATGTCAATAGATAATTTAGGTATATAACAATTTTTTCTTTGAGCTGCTTTATTCATTTGGCATCCTATTTAATGAATTTTTTTCTTATTTCCTATCAATATCTTTCTTTTTTTTTGTTGTTGTTCATGTAGTGTTCTACTGATGTGTTTCTAGCTTCTGATTTCCCTATAGTTTACGAATTTGTCTCGGGCAAGGAGTTATGCCACCGGAAAAAAAAAACGAGTCATAATAGATGCGGTGTAAAGGTGACTAATGGGTGTTGGATTGGAGAAAATGCGACCAATTAGAAGGTTTAGTTCGAAAGGATAGTGTTCTTAAGAGTGTCAGTATACAAGAGAATTCAAGTCTAAAAATGCATTTTTTTACGATGCTTCAATAAGCATCTATCGTCCCATCGTAGAGAAATAGGAGTGTTTGATTGTTACAGAGCTATAGATAGAGTACAGGAAGCGACGGGAATAACATTATCTTAACTAATATAAATCATCTAAATAAGTTAGCAGATGAGATTATGTGTGGTAGAAAACACATTTTTGTTATATAATAATCTTGTAAGCTGCTATTAGGGTCCTCTTTCAGTGTCGCAGAAATTTAAAAAAAATCTTCAATCAATTTTATTGAGCCTGTGAATATTATAAATTACTCAATGATCATTCAAAAATATCTCAAAACCCAGTCTTGTGTCATGGATGAATGCTCATGGCCTTACTTTTGGTCATGGGAGGTTGGTGTTTCAATATTACGTATAATTCAGATCTGGATATCTATACTTATATATATATAATCACGTAATAATTTGTTTGTCTTTATTGAATTAGTTGGTGATGGATTGTACTAGGCTATGGAGAAGAATGAAAATTGTAGAGGCATATGGGTGATTGTGCTTAGTAACAATTTATTTGATGTATATGCATTAATGTTTACTGAAGGACTTCATGTTCGTAGAACATTTGTAAATACAATTCAAGTTAGAACCCACACCCAAGAAATTTATCGCTTTTACTGAAATTTATACGTAGGGCCTGTTTTGTACCAACTCAAAATCGAAATAATCTGTTGAAAGTATTCTAAGAAAATAAGATGTTGAAAATCAAAAATAGTTAAATGTTCTAAAAGTGTTTGGTATGAGCCTAATTGCAAAACATTGTCACAAAAAGAATTAAATTAAAATCAGCGCTTTAATATTAATATTGAGGTTCGCAAACAAGCACGAACTATCATGTTAGTTTCTAAACTGGAAAACATTTATGATGAATCTTGTCACTTAATTTAATAAGAAAGATTCGCAATTATCCGACACAAACTACGCCCGTCTTTTCTAAATACTATAGTTGATCGGCTATTTTGCAATTGGGACTACCAGGTAATGTAGGTCGAAAGTGATTTACATTGTCGCTTACGTTGCATGAGAAAATGCTAAACGACTATGGAAGCACAATTCAAAAATTAAAGATAAGAATTCAAAGAATAAGAGAAAATTATGGAACACTGGTTTAGTGCAAAGATACTGTGTTGTAATATATCCCTACACATGAGGCAGTCTTTTAAAATGCTTAGATGCAGCAAAGATAACATTCTCAAAACCGTCCCATACACATGACCCTTCTTAAAAGTCCTCATAGAAGGAAGCAAAATGGAATTTATGCACATTCAAATGAATGTATGCAATGCTTTTAAGAGAATTAAGTTATATGTGAACTGTCCCAAGTGGTTGGTACGGAGTAGGCACATAACTGTTCAGCTTTATTTAATTGTTTATGGGTCATTTTGTTCAAAATCTTAAATCTCCATTTAGATTAATAAGAAGTCGTGTTCTCGCCAATAACAAATACTCAGTACGATTATAGCGTGTTTTTATAGACTTATGATATAGAAGTACATTATGTGTATGTAACAAACGATCCACGTAGTTCGTGATTAAAATATAAGTATTCTAAAAATTTATAATTAATGACACGTGCATCACACGTGCACAAAACTAGTATATATATATACATATATATATACATATATATATATATATACATATACACACACACACACACACATATATATATATATATATTATAACGTGCGGTAAATCCGGAACGGATACCCGTTTCGTCCGGATCCGGGATCGTTCCGTTCCCAAGAGCAAAACGGAACGGGGATCGGAACGGTATTCACAACTATGCTCTAGCCACCGTACATCAAATAGAGTAGCTCACAAGTTTTCTAGATTTGGTATGTCAATACCAAATAAATTTATCTGGCTAGATAGTAACCCCTGGGCCCTTAAGGTTCTTCAAGATGATGTAAACGGGTGCTCCCACCCCTAACTTTACATTTATAGAAGAAACATTTCCCCTAAAAAAAGTTTACGCGCAGTGGGGTTTGCTTCCGCAACCATTTAAGTACATATTTTATAGATTGGACGACATGCACCAATTTATTTAAGGATAAAGCACAATAACCACCCCCACAATATGGAGAAAATAAATTTTGGTCCCCTGATGTTTGAAATATTCCACTATGTGCCCTTGTAACGGACATACCCTAACGGCTGTAATGAAAAGACATTTGTACACCTAAAATTGGATAAAAATTACACCACAATAAAAAAACCACTCTTCACCTCTCCATTTCTAACCATAGTCGAACCTCCTAATTATAACTCCATCTATCTCTCCTTCCCTCACTCTTTCTTTCTCTCCACCACCAGAGCCAAGACCCAATCGGGAGTGTATTTGTGGATCATATATGTTATCTCCCTCTCTATCTTGCCCTTCCTCTCTCTCTCGGCCGAACCACAGCTACCGTCTGTCCGTCTTCTCCACCTCCTTCGTCGACCTCAAACCTCACTTTGTGACCCCGTCTAGTCTTGGAATCATTTGCTGTGGTAGTGATTGTTATGGTGCTGCGTGGTTGTTACACACACATATCATGTGGGAAAAATACACTTTCAACCTTGTAGTTCTGGTTGATATGAGGCTATGACGATGAATTTCTCGAGCAAATGATTTGGGCATGTAGATTGAATCCTTGTGTTGGCGAGGAAACTCAAAGTGGTTTTGGCCACGTTAGTTGCGGCCACTGCGGATTCGTTCTCGACTATTCACTTTGAATAGATCTAAGCCTCTCTAGAACCTTTGATCTGCATATATCGTTGGTCCATCGACGGCGGTGGTTGTGTCTGTTGAGACGGAAAAATTTATGGTCGAGCCACGCCAATAATTGTTTTTTTCCATCCCTGATGTCCCTAGATGAGTTGGGTATATTGATTCGATTTTCATAAGCTATCGATTTGGATATTTCAATTCTAGATAGACCATGGTGGAACTGGTTCCTCCTTCTTTCCTTATCCCTGCGGTGACAATGTTCGGGTTGGATTGGGGGGTGTAGGTGTTAATAGTGGCAGTGAAGTCTGTATGGGTGGTTTTGGCTCAATGAAATTTTTCGTGGGTTGTTTACCGCAAGAGAGAAAGAGATGGGTTGGAGATTGAGGTGCTTGGTTGGAATGATGGCATGGGTGAGGATGGTGATGATTCTTGGATGAACTGGGCTTCCAATATTCTATGGATTTTCTGTCAATTTCTAGCTCATATAAATTGAACAATTCTTTATGAAATTACCTGAAAGTTGGGCCATCTTACCCCCTCGAGACAATACTCCAAGTTTGATGCATTAATATTCAATTGAAACAATCAAATTCATGTCCAAATTGTTAAAGCATGCCCTATAGGCAATATTTTTATCGTGACATTCATTTAATTATAAAGGTTGTTTATTCATTGTGTTATCTACAGTGTGATATGTCAACATAATGAATTCCATAGAATACATCTAATATTCTTAATGCATCTAGTATAGTATTATTGTTAATCATGACGACTTCAAGACATCGAGATTAGTATGTGGGTAGATTGGTATGAGATGTCAATTCTAACACATGGGTACACATTAGTATTAATGACGCGCTGGATTGACCCACCATGAGAACACTACATGGGTGTTATGTGAGTGTCACACCTGCTTCCCATAGTGACAATGGTGTTGTGATCCTATGACTTGAAGTCACTACATTCTTTAGATGTAGAGTACATGTTCTAATATCGTCAAACATCACACTGTAAAAAGGTGATTATAAAGTCGATAAATGGACATATTATGAAACATGCTGAGAGATGTGAGTGATGTAGATATGAGTCGTCCCCCTACCACCCGATAAAAATGCTTAAGCCTTGAAGGTGTGATAACTCCATTTTAGGAGTTATATTCGCATTAGATTCACTATCGTTTTGCGTGATTTACGATGCATTTGAGAATGCATGTCCAAATAGAGAGAAATCTAGCATGTTGAGAGTTTAAGCATAAATGTGTAAACCGGGCATTCCGTGTGTAATTTTGAGATTTTTATTGTCACATTTGGTATTCCGGTATTTGTTTCGTGTTGTGCGTTTCAGGAACCGGAGGCTCGGGAATGTGTATTGGAGGTGGAATGAAGTTCCGAAGAACGAGAAGGCTCAAGAACATGTTGGAGTTGAAGCCGGGTGAAGAAAAGACCAAAGCATCAAATAAAAAGAGGATTTTTCCCAGACTGGTCCTACGACCTATAAACTGGTCTTAAGACCAGTTTGTACTTAGAATCTGGGCGAAATCAGCTTGAAGACCACCCGCTGCTGGTCCTAAGACCATTTCGACTGGTCTCTGCATATGAAATTTTGGGGTTCCAATGCATTTTTTAATAATTTTTGGGCAAGAAGTAAGGGGAATCGCGTATTAAATGACCTAGGGGCTGGGGAGAACTATCATTCACGTACTTGGGAGCAAAACTCATGTTGGGGGAGGAGGACGGACACGAAGAACACACGATGAAGATCTAAACTCCACCATTGGAGGGTTCTAGGGTTTGATCTATTTCTTCTTCTTCTTCTTCTTCTTTCAAATCTTGTATGGAGACACTTTTTGGCTTTGTTTGGTTAGTTTCAATTAGCTAAACACTTTTTCTAGGCGTCTCTACGAGAGCCTAGGGTTATGTAGATGAATAATTTTCAGGGTTTAGATTTTTTTCATGCTATTGATTTAGATCTATTGAATAGACGTAGTTTCTTGAATTTGTTGACGATTCTAACCTATTGACACAGTTAGAGTATGAATTGATAATCAATGAGGCTAATTTTTTTTTCATAGACATTAATAATGCTTAATGTTAATTTTTATTCTCGTTACATGTTCTTACATGTGCTTAATCCTTAGCAAGAATGGATCCGCGACCCATGGATTCGCAACACCAATATAGCTTTAAAGTAGATGTGATAACTTGTATACTTATGTTACAATTTCAGTGTTCTTGATGTTCCTAGCGTTTTTGATGATCCAGGAGAAGCATTAAATGAAGACAATAAAGTCCAAAAAATACACAAGGGCAATATGGTTTGAAGCAATTCTATCAACCACTTTTCTAACGGAACATGACAGAAGAGTGCTAAAAACGCAACTGGGCCAAGTGTATTTTATCTGTTTGCAAAAAAGGAAAAGTATTTTATCTGTATTGTGGGGTTATTATTGTCTTTTATCATTTATTTAAACATATGAATTTCAAGGGTAAGTGACACTTTTACCCCCTCTAGTTTCATTTAAGACGAATTTGAGAAACGACACTTTCAGCCCTTTAGTTTGTCGAACATCAAAAATGTAACACCCCCTATTGTTGCCCCCGTTATTCTTGAATTTGGAATTTGAATTTTTTTTGCCCCCATGTCATGAAAATTGTACGGATTACCCAATAGTATTTTAGACTTTGTTGCATGATATGATGGTCAAATTTGTCTCTAAGATTATTTTCAGTACTTAACCCACTCCAAAACTAGGGGCGTTACAATCAGAGAGTGTAAACTACTTGACGTTCGACACACTTAAGGGGTGAAAGTGTCCTTCAATGAAACAAGAGGGGGTAAAAGTGTCTTTTACCCGAATTTCAACCCACTTTTTTTTTTTTTTTTGTTCAAAAGGATAATATATAAAACACCAACCAGACCATACAACTTAAAAGGAACAGAACAAAAATTAACCAGGCTCATCGATCAGCTCTGGTTGTACATCTCTAGCATCATAATCTACTATTTCTACCAACTCTTTTGGTGAATTCCTCCTCCAATCTTCAATAGGCATTCTATGCTGGACTGCATTAGCTATCCAGTGAGCACACCTATTTGTTTCTCTCTTGTTCCAGTACAGTTTAATCTTGGTCTGGAGTAATAAATACCAGATGTCCTCACAAATGTTTCTAGAATCTTTATCAGGAGGCTTTTTTTTAGTTGCCATCCAAACTGCTTCCTGGCAATCATTCTCCAGGCTTTGAACATGCTCCATATTAATAATCCACTGGAGACACCATTTCAAACCTTGTAGTTCTGCATTTTTTGCAGACAATGCTACAGCTCTCCTGTACTTAATATCCACCAACTGACCTTGGTCATTTCTCATTACTGCTGCTAAAATAGCAGTTTTTGAGTGCTTATTCCAGGCTGCATCAACATTCACTTTCACAAAACCTGGATCTGGTTTTGTCCAATGAGCCTGGGAATTAGAAATTGGCTTTCTTGTTTCTTTGCTCTTCTCTTCTGCAGTTGGCAGAGATTGGATAAAGGTTGATCTCAAAGATATGATCTGGGCCAAAGTATCTGCTGGCTTTATAGGAATACCTTGAAATAAATGATCATTTCTTGACCTCCAAATACCCCAGCAAGTAAAAATAATTTTTTCCAGTAAGTCACCTGGTAGCTCCTTATTTTTGACTCTTTTCCTCAGCTCCCAAAACCGGCCTCCAACAGAGTGGATATTCTGTGCTTCTTGATTGGTGAGTATGCCAATACCAAACCAAGCTCCAATCACAATGAAATAAAGCATGTTCTGTGGTCTCTACATACCTGAGACAGATACCACAAATAGGATCTCTGCATTTTCTTCTTCTTGCTAGATTGCCTCTAGTAGGTAGAGTATCTAGAAGTGTTCTCCACCAGAAATGCTTTAATTTGGGGGGGGGGAGCTTTAGCAACCAGATGTCTTTCAAATCTTCAGTATTTGCTATTGAAGAAGAGGAGCCCTTAGAACTTTCAACTAGTCTTTTCTTTTTTCCTTTTGAAGCCTAACAACAGTTTTATAGCCTGATTTTACAGAGTAAGATCCATCTTGTGACCAAATCCACACCTTTACATCTTCCTTGTTCACCATAGGAATGTTGGTTGCCAGGATTACCTTGGCAGCTTCATTGTGAAAGAGATTCACCACCACCTGAATTCTCCAACATCTGAGATGCTCATTTATAAGATCTGAAACTTTCAAATCTTCATTTATAGTATCTAGTTTGCAGTGATCTTGTAAGTTGATATCTTCTAGCAGCCATTTGTCTTTGAACACCCTGACCTCTTTTCCATTGCCTATGATCCATTTAGAATCACTTTGCAAAATATGTCTCATTTTGAGTAGATTCTGCCACACACCACAGCTCCCCTTGCTAGGCTTTGCATTCCAGAAACTACTGTTGGGGTGATAGAAGGCTTTGAACACCTGTGCAACTAGAGAGTTCTCTTGATTTGCTATTCTCCAAGCCTGTTTGGCTAGGAGTACTGAATTGAAATGTTCAATTTCTTTGAATCCCAGCCCTCCTTCTCTTTTATCTTTTGTGACTGTCTCCCAAGCTACCCAGCAGACCTTTTTTCTTTTGGATTGTTGCTCCACCAGTAGTTTCTAACAGCTGCAGTTATGTCCTTATGTAAATAGGAGGGTAGTAAAACTGCAGACATTAGATAGCTAGGTATGGCCTGTATTATTGCTTTGATGAATAATTCCTTCCCTCCTTGGGAAAGAAGAAGGCTAGACCACCCTTGAAGCTTTCTAGTCACTCTAGCAGTGAGCTCTTGAGCCACCTTTCTCCTACACTTTCCCCACAATAGGGGAATACCCAAATAGATAGCATCATGTGGCATGACTGGCATTTGGAGGCTCTCTTGAATTTGATTTTTGATATCAGAGGTTGTGTTTTTTGATAGTAGGAAGCCAGATTTGTGAGCATTGAGTTTGAGTCCAGATGCATCTCCAAAATTTCTCAGAAGATCCATAAAAGTTCCCACTTCCTTCTTATCAGCTTGGAGGAAAACTATCACATCATCCGCAAAACACAAATGAGAAACATTAGGACCATTATTAGGGAGAGCAAAACCTTTGAGGCTTGAGTCTGCAATTGCTTGGTTTATCTTCAAAGAGAGAATTTCCATGACTATGACAAAAAGATAAGGGGATAGAGGATCCCCTTGTCTTAACCCTCTTAGTGGCAAGAATTTGCTGATGACATGACCATTCATCTGTAGATTATACTGGACTGTTGAGATGCATTGATCAATTAAGCCTATCCATTGGCTATTGAATCCCAAACTCTCAAGGGCTCTTGCCATGAACTCCCAAGACACCATATCATAAGCTTTATGGAGGTCCATTTTAATAGCAAGATGAGCTGTCTCCCCACACTTTTCATTCTGAATGTGATGAATAATGGTGCTAGCAATTTGCACATTATCAATAATACTCCTCCCTGGGACAAAAGCTGCCTGGTGTTTTGAAATTAGACCATCCAGTATAGGTTTAAGCCTATTTGCAAGAACCTTTGAAATGATCTTATACTTGAAGTTGCACAGCCCTATTGGTCTGAAGTGAGCTGGATTGTTTGGGAATTGAACTTTTGGGATGAGGGAAATGTTAGTTTCATTGAAACTCTTCAAAATATAGCCACTGGAGAAGAAGCTAGTAACAGCATTTAACATATCCATACCTATACTGTCCCAAAATTGCTGGAAGAAAGCTCCTTGGAAGCCATCAGGACCAGGAGCTTTCCATTTTCCCAATTGAAAAGTTGCAGCTTTCACCTCCTCCATTGTTGGTGTTCTTACCAAATCAGTGTTCATCTCAGCAGTAATGATGGGGTTTATAGAATCAAAGTAGTCCATGGGAATGGCAGAAGCTTCAGCTTGATAGATGTTTTTGAAATGCTGACTCACTAACTCTTCCACTTCTGCTTCACTAGTAGTCCAGTCCCCATTCTTCTTCTTCAGTCTTCTAACTTGATTTCTAAACCTCCTCTGGATTGTAGATGCATGGAAGAACTTGGAATTTTTATCTCCTAGTTGCAGATATTTGATCCTGGCTCTTTGCCTCCAATAGCTCTCTTCATTAGACCAGCAAATTTCCAGTTCTTGCAGTATTTGTCTTCTCATCATCTCATTATATCTGGTTTGATCTAGAAACTGCATTGATCTCAATTGTGCTGAGAGTTGATCTATCTGCTTTCTGGAATTACCCCAATTAGCTTTCCTCCAACTTTGGATGGCAGTTCTAACTCTTCTCAGCTTCTTTGTAACCACAAACATATTAGATCCATTGATAGGAGTGTTCCAGCTATCCAAAATTGCATATATGCATCCTTTTTGACTTAGCCAAGCTTCTTCCAATTTGAAATTGGCTTGTCTTTTCTTTCTTTGAGCTTCAGTGTTCAAGATTAGGGGGGCATGATCAGAACCTATGTCTGCTTCATGTAACAATGTAGCATTAGTGTGGGTAAGCTGCCACTCCACATTCATAAACACTTTATCAATTCTCTCCATAACTAGATTCTGGGTCCTGTGATTGCACCATGTATGGTTTGGACCTTCAAACTGCATCTCTATCAATCCCAGATCAAAAATTCTCGCATTGAACCTGTTTACTCTCCAGCTTTCTACTGCCCTGCCTCCTTGCTTATCTTGATAGCAACCTATATCATTAAAATCTCCCAATATGCACCATGGTTCTTGGACATGTTGGCTAATAGATTTCAAATCCTTCCACATTTCCTTTTTAACTTTTTCTTTAGGGTTGATATACACAAATGTCCACACTTCTGCTTTGTCTTCATAAGTAACTCTAACATGGATGATGTTATTAGACCTCCACAGCAGATCCACCTGTAAGTCCTCCACCCACCACAGTACTAATCCTCCTGACCTACCAATTGGATCAACATAAATGGAGTTTGGAAACCTTATACTTCGTCTAATCCTCTCAAGAGTTCTTCTTTGATTCTTAGTCTCCATCAAAAATAGGAGACTGGGACGATGGGTTCTGCACAACCCTCGTAATTGCTGGACTGTCAGGAGTCGCCCCAACCCCTGACAGTTCCAACTTATAGCTAACATCGATCTTGTGGCTGTTTGGGGTCAGCCACCACCACCCTGTTAGAGAGACTAGAAACACAAGATAAAGAAGTATTCAAATCTGCGATACCTTCTGCAAATATGTGAGCCATTCTGATCTCTGATTGCTTGTTATTTGGTGCAGGGAAAAGTACTTCACCATTTGCTTTCGTGCTCCTCCTAGCTTTACCTTTCCTCTTCAGAATCTTTCTCTGTGCTTTCTGTACCTCTAGTATATAGCTAGAATTGGATTGAATCTCCTGTTGTCTTTTTTTCTTTGCTATCGATCTGGTCTTCATCATCTAGAATCACCAACAGACTCCCTTCCTCTGTTTTGCTTTTCTTTTTGATTAGGGTTTGATCTTCTTCATTGACGATCCTATTTCTCTTTAGAGATAATAGATTTTTGAAGATAGCAGCTAATGCCACATCCCTAAAGGGGTTGACGTGTACTGGTGACATGTCATTCTGATCATTTGACTCTGGTCGATTCTGCTCCGAGTGACATATTGGATCCAGCGGGTCAGATCGATTGGTTTGACTAATGTCTGGGTCGGTTCTCTGCTGTCCCATAGGAGGCCCAAGAGCTCTTATCTCCTTCCTTGTTGTGATAATGGGCTTCAGTCTGTTGCATAGGGCATCTAGTGGATCAATAGAGATTGGGCTTTGGCTATTACGTCTTATTATTGGGCTTTCCTCTGGCTCTTCAACTATGTATTGGGTTTCATTTGTTACCTCTCTCCCGGCCCAACTATTCGTTGTTGCAGTAGGTTTGTCTTCAGACAAAGCTTCCTCTTGACCTTCCGAGAATTCACAGCAACCAATCATAGTGGGACATTTGTCCGTTTCTCTTTCATCAATCGTACCATCTCCTACCGTGGGCAGGATACAGCTGTCGTCCTTATCCATTCCTTTCGTGTCACTGGTTTGCTTCACGCGCTCATCGTCTTCAACCACCTCGTTACCTTCACGCGCCGTCACTATCTCAGCCATTCGTTTTTTCCAATACTCTGTCCCCCATCTCCCTTCATGACGGGATTCGATCGTTTTCCTTCTTGCCTCCGGTGTCTTTGGTTCAGCTCTTAAATCAGGGTTGTAACCTGAATCAGCCCCTTGTGTTTTTGTCAAAATTTTACACTGGAAGTCAGCATGCCCTTATCTGCCACAGCGGTAGCAGAAGCTACCCAGACGCTCATATTTGAAATTTACCCATTTATCTGCCGTTGACTTGCTTTCAAGCATAAACCCTCTGGGGAGGGGGTTCTCGGCATTGATTTCTACTCTTAATCGGAAAAAAGGACGAAGGCCCACTATTCCTGGAACTACTCCCTCCATATCCACTAATTCTCCGATGGCTCCTGCAATCCGTCGGGCGTTGGTTTCTGATCTTTTCTCCGGTGGAACACCCCGGACTTGAATCCACAGCGGGCACTTTAGCAGGGCTTTGGCTTCCAATTTCTTACCCAACTCCCATTCTTTTAGGTTGAGCAAGTTTCCAGCCAGCAGCCATGGTGATTTCTCACGAAGTCTCTCATAGTCCTCCCTTTCGCTGAACTCAAAGGCAAAAACGTTCTCCTCCGGCACCTCCTCCGCGTACGGTGCTTCTACTTCGACTCTACCCCGGAGGATACCAGCCCCTGTGACTATTTTCTTCATCGTGTGTTTGCTCACCATTTTTCCGCAGAAGTATTTCCCTAGCAGAACAAATTGGTGTAGCCGATTTATAGTTTCAGGACTATCATCAAGATCTAAACGCAGATCCATAGTATTAATCGAGATCCAAAGATGTAGGGTGGATGAAATGGTAAACAAAGCAAAGAAACTCAAAAGAAACGAGGGTGTTGACAGAGAGACGAGGCTCTATGATGCAGCCGGCGGCGGAAAATAAGGGTATTAAACCCAGATAGCTCTCATCCCTAAATTAGAGAGAGAAAACGAATGCTTCTGACTCAGGTGGGGTTCCAATTTCAACCCACTTAAAAGTTGTTCTCTTGAGCGAGAACACGGGCTTGTCTCTCTAACCGATACCAAACCCATCCATCAATCCATCGAGCAAGGATTTCAACAGCAAAACACGCACACACGGCAAGGACTGAACCCATCTACAGAACCCTAAAAAGTAAAATCTTACTAAGGCCAATCCAATCAAAACCATGTACATAAATCATTAGGCCCATTCAAACAACGACATTTTAATGGCCCATCAAGCCCAACTCAGTGGGGGGTAGGTTTGAGCAATTTAAGGAAACAACGGGGTTTCGTTTCAAATAGCCGCTTTGCTGCTTCCACTGCTGCTCTGGCACAAAACCCTAGAGAGAGAGAAAAACACCCCCAAATTCATTCTACTGCGCTTTCACTTCCAAAACCCTATGGCGGAGCCGAACAACGAAGCACAAGAGGTCGACGAACGCGAGATTGCAATGCCGGCGAAGCGCAAGCCCGATCTCGTCGCCGCCGATGTAGATTCAGCGAAGAAGCAGAAATCCGAACCGGAACCTGAACCTGAACCGGAACTCACCAACGGTAGCGATTCTTCGTCTCTGGCCTCGAAAGGTAAGCAGATTGCGGTTGAGGAAGAGGAGGACTATGAGGAGGAGGACGAAGAAGACGAGTACTACGAAGTCACAGACACCAGCGACGACGACGACAGTGACGACAGCGACGACGACGATGAGGAACACGATGACGGGGAGGAGGAGGAATCGAACGGCAAAGAAGCGGTGGTTGATCGCAAGGGAAAGGGGATTTTAATCGAGGAGGAGAAGAAGAGTGATGACTCCGATGACGACGTCAGCGATCTGGAGGAGGATCCTCTAGCGGAGGTCGATTTGGACAACATCCTTCCGACGAAGACTCGCGGCGGTGGCTTCCGCCGTGGCGGAATCTCTATCGGCAACAACAACCACAGCAGTAAGAGCAATTGATGGAGGTTAGTATGATGAAAGGTGTAGTAAGTTTGTATAAAAACTCTGTGAGGGCAGTTTGGGGAAAATGTGGTGGTAGTTTCATCAGAGATATTTTATCTAGATATTTGATATGTTTATTTAGAACAGTTTTTGGTAATCCTGAATCAGAATTTGATTTTCATTTCGAATATGAATCTGTTCTGCTTCATTGCATTTGTTGCTTCGTTTCGCTAGATTTCCTGCAGTTTGGATTGCGATTTTGCTTGGTGTGGATGGAGTCTGATTGGTTTCGTAGAGAATTTTGTTATTAGTTGAGGAGATGAATTACCTATGTTGGACCCTATAAGGCTTGCATCTTATCTGATTTGGTTTTTAGCTTTCTAGAGATCATTTTGGACTTAAGGCTTTATGGTGCCTATGTAGCTGTGGCTCAATTCATAGGACAGCACTTCTGGAGTTATATGCCCTGGTTTGTAAGTTTTATGCCTTAGCATTCCTTGGTGTGCACATAGCGCAGTTGATAAGAAATTGGTTGTAGATCTTGGTAACAGTTGAAGTGAGTGTCGAAATTGGACATCTTTTTCAGTGGTATTCGAGGTGATGGTCACGTTAATAAGCATTCCTTAAATCACACTAAATATTACCTTAAGTGTGTTTGTGGAACATGATTTCGCACCTACGGTGTTCTGGATAATAGTGTATAAGCTGGTTTGTAACTTTAGTGCTCAAATGGGCTTATACTCCCATGTTCAGCAAACAGGGGGGTTGTAATCTTAGAAAGTTAGAATTCCCAAATTTTTGTTAGGTTCATCTTGCATCGTATCTTTGATCCTTGTCTGAGAATAACAGAAGCTCAAAATGATGATATGTAAGATCGATATGGTCTCTACTCCTAAACCATGATGGAATGCAACTGAAAGGATCTCAATGTATAGTAAGCTACAACAGAATGTCATCTTAACCTTAAGTTCATGACCGAATGATTTGTTTGGTCATGGTCCTTTCCAACTCTCGCAAACTTACTCCAGATACCATATATTTGCCCTTTTTTGGTTCAATTTCAGATTATCCCTGTTCCCTTATTAGGTCTGCAGATAGTGTACGTCAGAATTTCGAATGTGCGGATTGAGAATAGCCGCTATGGTAATGTTAGCAGCTTCTGCCTTGTTCCCGTATAGAAGGTAATGTTTTAAGGAAAGCATGCTCATCCTTAAGAAACCAGTATGACCTTGTTCTTGAATCCTAGTAGGTGGAATCTTAGGGATTTTCCTCTTCATTCTTTCCTTCTCAGATTTGTGGCAACAAATGCATGGCTTGTAAGTAACTATATTAGGAGGTTTTAGGGTTTTAGGTACTGTTTTGGATTCTACGTAATTTCTTAAGCTGAGCGACGTTTTATTTGATGACATAATGCTTATCCTTTACCAATGGCAAAACCGGTCGATGTTTTATGCAGTGCCATTTGTTGCCGTAGAACCAAGCCAACAAATTGTTAAGAAGCAGAAACTAACTGACCATTAAGTGGCTCAAACCAACAGATGCCTCTCTGTTGGTCTTGTGTCTTGCATTGTTCTCTCTCCACCACCTGTGTAGATGTCGCTAAGTATAATTGCTTCTGATATGGAAAATATCTCATACCCTCTAGATGTCTGTGAGCTTCAAGCCCTGTACCTTCAGTGACATTTGTAGGTAGCTCGTATCCTTTTATTGCCACGCTAGATTTCCTAAATCCAGCTTTTCCATTGTTTTCCAATAACAATCAAGTTACTACTGATTTTCCGTAATGGTGTCAAAGGGCCAAGCCGGTCTGGGCTGGAATTGGCGCCGGGTTAGTGGGGGGCTGGGAGTGGAGGGGGCGGGCTTTTGGGGGGAGGAAAGTGATCCGGATCGGTTAGGGGCTAAAAGACCTTGGGTTTGGGACCGAGAGGACGCCGGGCCTGTCCGGATTAAAATGGCCAGTTAAATGGTTTTGTAGGGGCCCCGGCCCGGACCGGAGGGGCCCCCTGAGGGTAGGGGCCGTGCCGCTGAGGGCTTAATGCGACCCGGGCCGATTGGGGGGGGCGGGCAGGGGGCTAGGTAGTAGGGGCCCGGTCTGGGGCTGTGTTGGTGGTTTGAAGGCTGGGCTGGGCCGGTTTTGCCCGGGAGGCGGCCCTATTGCCACCATGAATTGTCGGTTCCTCTCTTGAACTCTATCCGATGATCTGGTTTAGGCATTGCAGCCAGGGCCGTTCTTACCCTTCATTTGATTATTAATCAGGGGTATTTTGGTAAAGGCATTGCAGCCAGGGCCGTTCTTACCCTTCATTTGATTATTAATCAGGGGTATTTTGGTAATTGCACAGCAATTAGTTATGCAAACGACACTACTAATCTGTAAAATTACTCTTTAGTTTCAATCTGATTAAGTTACGTAGCTTCCACTATCTTAAAATTGTATCCCTTATATCTGTCCAACTAATAATCGTAAAAATTCCAACAACTTGTTCTTTTAAAATCTTTCAACAACTGTTTGTTCTTCTCCACGACTTAATTGGAAGTTTTCACACCTTCACAAATCACCCTGGCAAGGGTCAATTATTCTTCCAACATTATCATGTTAATCTTTGATCAACTTTGCAGCCTGATATTGACTATAACCGCAGAACTCGCTCTAAATATTTCAATTTCATGTAATCTCTATGACTCAGACAATTGTTAATCACTTCGACGTCCACTATTACCATTCCTCACAGTCACGAGTTGCTTCTTGTTCCATATATTGCCGTAGTATTTGCTGAACAACCCTCAATCTCATTATCTATTTTATTCCTCCCCGTGGGTGTTACTTTAAATTAGCCCTCTGAAATATCTCTCGAAGGTATATTGGTTCACTCAATATACATTTCTTCTTCATTCTCGAACTTCAATTGTTTGTATTAATTTGGGACGGTAAAAGAGAAACATGTATTCACTAGCAAATTATATATTGAAACTTTATTTTCTATACCATGACTTAATATGTAGATTCACATCTAATAAATTGAGAAAAAAAATACTTTATGTAATATCTCTTTAGATAAAAATAGACGTGTGAAGGGCCTCGGCTTTGTCGATTGCCCCGGCTTTATCTCTTTAGATAAAATGGACGTGTAAAGATCACTATCAATGCAGCTCCTTGTAATGATAGTGATCTGATGATATTCATTTCTTATGGGATTTTGTTGATTTCAGCATCCTTTATCGTGCGCCTTTGCCTAGTTTGATGAGATCTTTCTCTGTAAGTTTTTGTTTGTATGGATGCAATGAGAAGGGTTATTTGTTACGGAATGAGTTAGCTGAAAATGCTTTGTGGACATGTCGAGAAGGGCACTCAGCCACTTTCAGAAGTTCTCCTATGTTAAAGTCCAGTATGAGCTTGGGATTGAACTTGAAGTCATTTGCGCTTTGGTGCCCATATGAACTTACGGTGTGTTTGCATGCGTCATTAGAAATCAGAATTTCACTAAATTTGAGATTTGAAATCCCATTATATAAAAATCTTCGTTTGAAAAAATTATTAGAAAGAATATTTTCAAACTCCTCGTCGTTTGCAATCGGTATTCCAAATTCTCCTAATTTCCAAATTCAAATGACACCCAAATATGTGCCATTTCCGAAAATCCAAATTTAGCGTGTGTTTCACACTGCCATCTACTTGTACAATGAATTAAAATTAAAACAAAAAATGTTCCAAATTATGAAATTTTCCCGCCAGCACCAATAGGGTCCAATGACCACTCATCCCACTCCGGTCAACACCACTATACCACTAATCCGTCACTACCACCCCCACTTCTGTCGTTGTGGCATCCTCCACTCCACTTCTGTCGTCGCCACCACCATCCCGGCCATGGTCGTCCCAATCATCGCCTACCACCTGTAAGCAAACATTGCTGTTGCAACGACCAACACGGCTGAATCGTTCCCCGCCACCTCCTGAATTTTGCTACACCGCTGCTGCGCTGTCTGCTTCCTACAGCGTCGCCACAGCCCACAAGTCCAGGTGGTGGGGTGGAATGTGGATGGCTGTGATGGGAGATAAGGGTAATTAGAAAGGATAATCACATGGGCTGAATAACAGTTTAAATACAAGCCCAAATATTTCTTTAAACTTAAGCCGAAATTATGTTATTTTGCTTTAGCCCAAATTTCTATCCCAGTAGTGAATTTCATATCCCATAGTTTATAATCCCATCATTTCAGATCCTGCAATTTTAAAATTCTAAGATACTTATAATTCTTTACCCAAACACACCATGTTGCAGAATTCATTTAAACTCAAAATGGGATTGAAATATATATAAAAAAAATGTTTGTTTCATTTCAGATCCTGTAATTTCAAAATCCTAATAAACTTAGAAGTTCTTTACCCAAACACACCATATTGCAGATTTCATTTAAACTCAAGTGAGATTGAAATATATGAAAAAATTGCTTGTTTCATTTATTTTGAACCCATATTTTAAGTTTAGTTGGGCTTGTAATTTGCACACTATCTGATCTGCAATTGTAAAATACCAGTACTATAGTTCACAGTCCCTTTTATGTATGAAGGGGGACCGGTTGTGCAGTTTGATTGGAGTCACGAAAGAGAAGCTTCATAACAAGTACGTGGGCCTCCCAACGGAGATGAGAAAGAACAGAAGGAGTAATTTCTAAGAAATTGATGAAAGAGCCCAGACAAAGCTTAGTAGCTAGAAGGAGAAGTACCTGACACCAACGGGGAAGGAGATTTTGCTGAAAGCATTAGTTGAAGCGATCCCTACTTACACAATGGGATGCTTCAAACTGCCCACCAATTTGTGTAACAAAATCGAATCTGACATCGCGAGATTCTGGTGGGGGTCATCCACTACCCAAAGGAAAATGAGCTGGATCTCCTGGGAAATAAATGAAGAAATCGAGATCATAATGAGGTATTGGATTTCATCAGTTACAACACTTCAACACAGCCATGTTGGGTAAACAATTCTGGCTTATTCTTATGACCCATTGTGCACAAGAGATTCCGGCGGGGAGACCTCCGTGTGCACCGTGTGCAGTGGATCAAGGATCGCACAGGAAGAATAGGGGTGTGTGTAGGGAGAGAGTAAGGCAGTAGCAATGTCAGAGAGAGAGACAGAGGTTTGGCAGAGCTTCCGCGTATGGCAGTGTGTTCTCCTTTGTATGGAAAGGTTGACGATCTATATATACTGGAGAACGTGACCGTTGTTGTGTGGTTAATGCGCCCATTAATGGCGGCTTAATTAGCTTAACCATAACGGCACGTCCGTCCGAGTATATAGGAACCGTTTAGAGCACGTGGTGCGCGAATACCGGAACCGTTACGAGGTTGACCGGGTTTGACCGGATTGACCGGGTTTATGGAGCTCGTGCCATAAATCTCTCAAAACAGTTACTAAAGGTCGCGCGCGGGCTTGGCTCGCACGCGACAGGGCTTACTCTAGCCTCCAAACCACAAAGTCCCTACAAGTCCCGTGCAGTGGTATGCGAGGGCTCTGTCTCGCAGCCCCCACATGGATCAGCTCGGCTGGTGATCCAGTGTGTATGGAGCACAATATGGTGTGCTGGATGGCCGCCACGTGGCCAAGATCTGTCATGTCAGAAAGCAGTATCTACATTAGCCCCCTTTCTGCGCGTGAAGACTCATAGCCGTATAGACTTCCATGCGCGGAAACCAACATACGCGTCGCCGCCACGCACCAATTCAAATACGGGTAAGTTCAGCCCCCGTGCGTGTCATTATGACCTAAAACCCCTAGAGTCGTGCCGTCTGACCTTTAGGGTTTTAGGTGTGACGTCAGCTTGTCCTGTGATTGCGCGATTCGACGGTGACGGTTGCGATTCGACTATCGAAAGGACGCAACCCTTCATTGTTTTGGATAAATACCTTGTATCCCCATTATTGCAAAGCATCACTTCTTTCTCTTAAAGTGAATGGTACCCGGAGATCTTCGAGAGCAGATCCAGATAATCAATCACCAGTTCAGAACTGCAAATCGTATTCTTCAATTGTGCATATCCAAGCAGGCTTCAAGAAAACAAGGTTGGCCTCGTTTACTTTTGATTTAAGATACCAGTGTTTGCCTTGAACTGCGTTGAATCTGTAAACCCATGAAATTTGTGAAGAGGCTTTGATCTTTGAACCTGCTTCGTTTTAATCTTTCAACAATATTGGATCTTGCAACTCCCCAATTTCTGAAATCGATACCGGAACTGTTCGTCTTCTTTTGCATAGATCTTGAATTCCAAAATTCAAACTGATGTGTGGTATTTCTCCCCCTTTTTTTCTTGCTCTTCCGCAGGAATGGCCAAGACAAGAGTAACCAGACCCGTCAAGGAAGATGAAGAGATACCCGACCTTCCGCAGGCCCTGTGGCGAAAAGCCCCCTTTTTAGGCGGCAAAGATTTCTACCATGCGAGGGTAAAGGCGAAGAGGATGCCTGATCCTGTCCCAGTTGAGCGATTGCTGACGCTGACTCGCCCAGTTAACTCAGCCTTGCTCGAGTTTGTTGGTTCCGAGGATGTAGTTCGATTGGGAATCGAGAACGGGCACTTCCCATATACTGCGATTTCTACTCAGGCGTTCGTCCAGAAATTGGACTATATGGATGAGTGGATTGACCACGTGTTGGATCATCACGCCGAGACTCTTAATGAAGCCGGCGTATACTTTGCTATCCGTGCTATGAAGGGTGCTGCCGTGAAGCTGGATCAGTCCATGCTTCTAGACCTTTTGTCCCGTTACTCGCCTGCAACTCATACGTTCCATTTTGCTGAGTTCGAGGCTGCCCCGACACTCGAGGACGTTCAAATGCTGTACGAACTTTCCCCCATGGGCGAGGTGGACCCTCTGAGTCCCTTGAGGACATCTGCGGAGATTGCCTTGTACACGCAGATGGAGGAATGCCTAGCAGAGGTGAAGAAAATCTCCACTCGGTGGACCACTACGAAGCCTCTTCCGAATTGGCAGCTGGTTGATACATCCGCGAAGAATACCTGGAACAAATGGTTGCAGTACTTCTTTCGAGATTATGCGAACAGCAGCATTACTAAGAAACTCATGAGTGAAGATCCAGAGGCCGAGAATTACGTGGAGGGCAAGGGTTGTCACTTGACCCTTTGTGCTTTTCTCTGTGCCTGGCTGTCGAGGTACTTGATTGATGGTCACCCCCATGACGGAGTCTTCTACCATGTGTTGCCACTTGCTGTGAGGCTCGCTCTTGGCCAGAGAGTCGCACTCGGCCCCTTGGTTTTGGGCACGCTGTACTATAGGCTTGATCAGCTGGTTCTGGCTATGAGGGAGTCGCGCGGCCGCCTCGATGTACTGACTTTTGTCAATATTTCCTTTTTGACAATGTGGGTTTTCGAGCGCTGGCCGTCTTATGCCCCAACTGCTCTCCAACTGGACAAGTGGTGTCCCCCAAGCGGGACAGAAGCGCGCAACAGCGGAAGAGCTGCGAGATGGTTCGGAACAGGCAACACCAAGTGCGTTTGGAGTTTGATATGCGACAAACGGAAGGAGTTTACTGCCAGGCCCTATGCCACGCACATTGAGAATGTGAGATGGTTTCCAAAGCTGTACCCCTCTAAAGGCATGGTCTTTTCAGAAGAGCTTCTCTTTGAAAGGGGACCTCATTTCCATGAGCGCTACCGCGAGTTCTTTTGCTGGTGTCTGCGAGGTTCCCTTCCTGCCCTTGCAGAGCATATTCGTGAGCTCGCGCCGAGGTATGAGAAGCTTACCGTGGACGTTGACCCCACTCGAGTTTCTCCTCAGTTTGGTTTTGACGCGGTGGCCCCATCAATCTGGCCCCAGTCTATTGTCAGAGGATGCTACAAGCGCTTGCTAACAAAGGAGTGCGAGACGGTTTTCATGAACAATCTTCCTTTTGAGCAGCCTGCGGGAACCCGCGAGGGTGGTTGTTCCCAGAACTGGCTCGCATACTGGGTTGCCCAGCAAACGAGGATCGAGACGGAGTCGGCCGCGCAGCCGGGTAAAGCTCCCTTGATCAAAAGAAACTCCTTTCCGTTTCGCCCCACTTGCAGTCTGAGCGAGTCTGAGTACGGCTGCTACTCGCTGTTGGATCGCGAGAACCATCTGTGTCCTGACGTCATTCTGAAGGAGCAAGTCGCCGCAGTCAAGAAGAGCGACACGCAAGTCGTCAGATACAGCAAGGCTTTTGCTGAGGTAAGCAATTTCTTCGCATGTGTTAAGTTTCCTCGATTTTCTTATGCTGACACTTTTATCCTGTACTGTTGTAGTGTCTTGTGCGGAGATTCGCAGCTGGTGATCGCTCCAAGTCGCTGGTCAACACCATTGTTGCCACCAGAAGACAAAAGCAGTCGTTCCGGCTTTCATGGAGGATGGACGCTGAGGATGAAACAAAGGTTCGCGCTGTCATGAATGCTTTTGCTGACTCGCTGATAGACAATCCTCCGGCTCCGTCTCCTCCCGGAGATGACCCATCCCCTCCAGCGACTGCGGCGCTGAGAGTGAAGAGACCTAGGCAGAAGGGAATTACGATTTCTTCCCCTAGAAGTGCTCCAGCTTCTCCTCCAGTGAGGTCCCTTTCTATCAAGGATAAAGGCAAAGGTCGCATGCCCAGCAAAGTGCGGAAAGAGCTCGCAGTTGAGTCTTTCGTTCCCTTCGATCAAGAGGAAGAGGAAGAGAGGCAGGAGCCCCAAGCAAGTGATGAAGAAGAAGAAGCAACAGTTGTGATGCATGAGGAAGAATCAGGAGGTACCCCCGTCGCATTTCCTTTCCCGTCATCGTAACTTCTTTGCACTTCTTTTCTTTAAACCATTCGTGTATTCGCAGATGATGATGATGATGAGGCCATTGGTGGCCTCGCGGCGAAGAGGCAAAAGAGAGATGCCCATTCTGGCATCCCATATGATCCCATAAGCGAGGACATTCTGGCTGAGTCCCGGAAGACAGTCGCGGAGGCTGCCGAGAGAAGAAGGCGTCGGGAGGAAGAGGAGCTTGAGCGTGTGAAGCAGCGGAGCCTCGAAGAGCGGCATGTTGACGACTTAGCGCGTCCAATTGTCGAGGAAGACGAGCTTCCCGAAGAAGTGGCTCCTCGTGCGGAGGAGGAAGATGAGGTTCTCGGAGAGGATGCAGCAGCCTTGGAGCAAGTCCAAGCGGATTTTGAGGAAATCGCAGGCGGCGATAAAGGTGAGATCTTCAATCTCGCAGTAACTTATAGAGATGTTATTGTGGGTGCGTTAAAGCATGGTGTGTCAAAGGCTGACATTCGCCGTTGGTTAGTAGACAAATGCGGAGAACCTTCAGGTAATTATTTGAGTGATACGCATGTACTAGGCTTTAGCAACTTGAGGCAGAATCATGACTGGTTTATTCGCATCCCAGGTCACGCTCCTCTTACAGACTTGCTTAGTGAGGACATACTGATAGGGCATGGTTCCACGTCCTTAGTGTATGATGAAGATACCTCAATCCCACCTTCGCGTGGAGGTGCTTATTCTTAGCTTTAGTAAAGATAGCAAAATAACTTATAGCGCAAGTTACCTCATATCATCGCATCTAATGTCGCAGGTCATGCTGAGGAACCTGAGCTGGAGCAGAGAAGTCAGCCTTCTGCGTCCTATGTTCCAATTCCGAGCTCCCATACCGAGAAGCCCGTCGCAGCTGCTGACCACGCGGGTGAGCCTCTTGAGGACATCATCGAGCTTTCCGACGATGCTGGAGCTGACGCTGTGCTGATGGACGAAGATGTCCATGCTAGTGCTGAGGAAGTAGGGACAAGTGCTGCTAATGCTTTCGCATCTGAAAGTGTCCTTCGCCAAGCGACTTCGGCTGTCCCCTCGCCTCCGGCGACGACTGAGCACGAGGCACCTACTCCTGCGTGGAGCATTTGGGGCTCGCAGGTTGGGAATGCAGTCGCAGCTGGTGTGGCCTACACTCTTCCTCCCGACTACGAGAGATTGGAGCTCACAGCTGATAGGAGAGCTATGGAGCGAGGGCAATCTTCGAACAACCCGGCAGCCCGCATTCCTTCCCTTCATGAGATTCTGGAAGGAACTGGTAAGTAGAGCTTTACTGTTTGCACGTCACATTATTCGCTTGCGAGTTTTGACATCATAACTTATTTTTGACGTCTCCTCAGGTTTGAAGCAAACCGATGTAGACTGGGTGGTTCGAATGCGTCTCAGGTACCCCCGCTCGTTTGTGAGATCTCTGGAGATCGGTCCTTTTGACAGGAGGCTGTTCCTTACTGAAGCCATTTGGATTTTGGAGCAGCTATTTGCGGCTACGCCCGCGACCATTTCGGTCCAGAGTGCTGAATTGTTATGCGGCATGTGCCAAAACCTCGTGACCAAAGTTCAAGGCAGAATGGGCTTCAAGTTTCTTAAGGATAGAGTCACGCTGATTCGCGCGGCTGTAACTTTGAAACTCGGCCACCAGAATCTCGCAGCAGAGATGCAGAAGGTGGAGCAGCAGAAGCAAAGGGTTGATGAAGCTCTGAAGCTGTATCATGAGATGAATGCCAGGTGCGAGCTACTGAAGCAAGAAGTGGAGCAGGTAGAGAAGCTGAGCGAGCAGTTCGCGCCCCAAGACTCTCTAATCAAGAATTTGCTTTGATCTTTCGAATTTTGCAAAAAATAGCAAGGAAAATAGCTGAAACATTAATGTAATGTCTTGAACATTAATGTAATGTTGCTAGGGTTTCTCCCCCTTTTTTTTTCAACAATGAAATTTCCCGTTTTGCCCTTTTTCCGGGATTTGATTGGATATTTCTGTGGATATACAATTATGACATCAGCAATTGATACTTTGCTTGATTTTCGTGCTAATTTCTCGGTAGATAAGCACGCTTTCGTTGGGAAGTCCATCCGAATCATGACCATCCGTCATTTATTAGGATACGCAACTGAATCGTCGTAGCCTTTAGTAGGGTAATTGATTGTTACCGCTTTTCAAGGCGTAAGTGATTGAACTTACCCTCTTTTTGAATTTTGCTGACTCATCTTAAGCAACCGAAGAGTCTGTACAGGGTCTATATAAACCCTGTCTTTGCTATTTGGGTTCTTCATCCCAAATATGTGCTTTGCCGTGAGTCCTTACGACTGCTGGCTTCAACGCTTGTTTTTCGTTGATTCATGGCAACCTCAAGTTTTGAATCCTGAGTTTGCGCTTTGTGCTATAGAAATAGTTTCCAAGATCCACTTTATGAGGCTTATTGCTCTTTATAACCATTATAAAGAAGATGCAGATAATATCTCATGTGTGTTCGAAGAAATTTCTTCGTGTATTATGTGTGCAGGTCATGTTTCCGGCCGCCTCGTGGTGAGGTGCAGCGCCGAAGTGACCGTGCTACCGTCTCGTAATGAACGGCGGAATTCTTCTTCAGCATCTCCGGAGAAGAATCCGTCACTTTCACGTTTGTGAGCTCGGGATGACGAACCGTCGCGTTCATCCCCGTCTACAAGGAGCCCTTGCCCTTTGGAGCTTCTGCTTGCCTGTGGATCGCCGGAACCGGTGGATCCTTGGGCAAATGTTATGGGGTGCATATCTGACAACGGTCTTGTCGGATACCGGGATCTTGAGCGTATGGCTTCATGTGGCTCTTTTAGAGCAAGATCCCCCCTGCTACAGATGTTCACCCGCAGATCTGGGCGTTGCGTAGCCGGCGTTGAAACCGGTGGGTTCATCCTTTTCTAGTCGGAATTCCCGTAGTGTGTTTCTGGCTTGTCAGACATTTTTCGAATGTATTGTAAGCCATATTGGCTGCGTAGTTAGATTCGAGCTTTTCGCTTGTAAGCTGCTATCTAGACAGATAAATTGTAAGTCATTTGACTCGTAATGATAAATAGCTTTCTGTATTATCTGCTGTCTCTTTACAACAAAATACAATTTCGCATGCGTTTCGGCATATTTCGCCTTGCATAATGCTATGTAATTGTTTTGCGTCTGCGATATATTGATTCGCGGGTGTTTTGCTAGATCGTTCGAGATCGTATCTTCGCAGCTGTGCCATCCCGGCATATGGGCTTGTTGGCTGGCCATTGCGGATCATTTAAGATCGTTTTCACAACGTTGCTATCGTAGTAGATAGTCTTTAGCAGATCAATTAAGATCGTTAAGTGGTGTGAATTGCTATCATGACAGATAGGCTTTATTAAAGAATCGATTGAGATCATTTCTCACATAAACTGTTGTCGCAACAGATAGACTCTTAGAAGATCTGATAAGATCATCTTGCGCATGCGTTGCCATCGTAACAGATGGGCTTGGACGATCAACTAAAATCGCTTTGCATATAAGTTGCTATCGTAACAGATAGGCTTAGATGATTAACTAAAATCACTTTGCATATAAGTTGCTATCGTAGCAGATAGGCTTGGGTGATCAATTAAGATCGCATTTAGACAGGCTGCTATCGTAAGAGATAGGCTTATATGATCAATTAAGATCGCATTTGTATTAGCTGCTATCGTGAGAGATAGGCTTAGATGATCAATTAAGATCGCATTTGTATTGGCTGCTATCGTAAGAGATAGGCTTAGATGATCACTTAAGATCGCATTGCACTGGCTGCTATCGTAAGAGATAGGCTTAGATGATCACTTAAGATCGCATTTGCATTAGCTGCTATCGTAAGAGATAGGCTTAGATGATCACTTAAGATCGCACTGCATTGGCTGCTATCGTAGGAGAAAGGCTTAGATGATCACTTAAGATCGCATTTGCATTAGCTGCTATCGTAAGAGATAGGCTTAGATGATCACTTAAGATCGCATTGCATTGGCTGCTATCGTAAGAGATAGGCTTAGATGATCACTTAAGATCGCATTGCATTGGCTGCTATCGTAAGAGATAGGCTTAGATGATCACTTAAGATCGCATTTGCATTGGCTGCTATCGTAAGAGATAGGCTTAGATGATCACTTAAGATCGCGTTTGCATTGGTTGCTATTGCGGCGAATAAACTATTGTTAAAAGTAATAACAAATTGAATAGAGCAACGTAAACAGCTAGAAATGTGAACTTCTCATTTGGGAGAATTCTTTTATTACAACGCTCTCATATGGGAGAGATGAGGTTACAATCCTCTCATATGGGAGAGGAGATTGCGTAAATCGTAGCCACATGAGACATTAAACAACGTTATCATAGAACGTATGAAATGAGAGAAGTCAGGGATAGTACTTCTTGATCCAGCGCATGTTGACTGAACTCGGAGTTGAGGTTGTGCCGTGCAACCTTCGTATGCTGCAGTAGCCACTATCGAAGACTTCTGTGACTTCGAAGGGTCCTTCCCAATTAGCTGCGAACTTTGGGTGAGTTGCTTCTCGCATACAGTGGTCAGATGCGCGCAAGACCAAGTCTCCGACTGCGAAATCCCTTCGCTGGACTGTCTTGTTGTAAGCGCGTGCGATTCTTTCCTGGTACCGCTTGTTAGTCCTTTTGGCTTGTTCTCGCTTTTCTTCCAGCAGGACTAAGTCATGATCGCGTTGATTTTCATAGAGTGCATGGAAGGCCAGCCTTGCCGAATTGACTCTAACCTCCGCAGGTACTACAGCTTCGGCCCCATAACACAGTAGAAATGGCGAGGCCCCTGTGGGTGTCCTTGGAGAAGTTCTGTAGGCCCACAGAGCTATGCTTAGAGAGTCGGCCCACTTCTTGTGGTCGTCTGCGACCATCTTGCTCAATATTCTCAACAGCGTCTTGTTAGTCGCTTCAGCTTG
The DNA here is from genome assembly GCA_023055425.1 of Linanthus parryae. NCBI lineage: Eukaryota > Viridiplantae > Streptophyta > Magnoliopsida > Ericales > Polemoniaceae > Linanthus > Linanthus parryae. The sequence goes on from JALGPY010000014.1 coordinate 12,450,315, forward strand.
TCCGTTTCCCTTTGGGTAGTAAGGGGTAGAACATATCTGCCTGATATTGTACTCCGCTAATTTCGCAGCTACCTGGCGATTAACAAAAGGAGTACCGTTATCTGAAAGAATGGTGTTTGGGATTCCGAACCTGCATACGATGCTTTCTTGGATAAAATTGACCACAGCCAGCGCATTTGCTGTCTTTAGTGGTATTGCTTCCACCCACTTGGTGAACAGCTCGGTTGCGGTGAGAATGAAATGGTTCCCGTGCGACATCGGTCGGATGGGACCGATGAAGTCCAAAGCCCACGTGTGAAATGGCCATGGCGTCCCTAGTGCATGTAGATCCACGGCGGGAGCGTGCACTAGGTTCCCTTTGAATTGGCATTCCTGGCAGCGTCGCACTTTGGTGCGGCAATCGACTTCCATCGTGGGCCAGAAATATCCGATTGAGAGGAGCTGTCTGCATAATTTCGCACCTCCTTGATGTTCCACCTGATGAGAAAGGTCCATGACTTCCTGTGCTTCTCTGTCGTCTAGACATCGCAGCAAGTTGCCCTCGTGGCCTTTTCGCCAAAGTAGGTTTTCCTGTACCAAATATCGAGACGCTTTCCTTTTCAATTTTTCGGCTTCCTTTCTCAATTCGGGCACGGTGCCCTGAGTGAGAAAATCGAACAGTGGCTTCCTCCAGTCCGTGTCGTCATCGATCAGGGCGATGAGTAGAGAATCTTTGATTAGTGCGCAACTTTCGCACTTCCCTTGTATCAGGGCTGCGGCTATTGACATATCTGGCCAATAGATGCCATATCTCTGAGCCTTCCTGTAGATTGACACCTCGCTTTCTCCACAAGCGTGTTGGTGAATCTTTTCTAACAGCTGTTGTCCCTCCTGCTCGGAGACGCATCGCATGAGTATTCCCCCGGGACCCTTGTAGTAAAGGGTGTTGTCGTGAATGCAGTATCCTTTTGTGAGTGCCCAGCTTTCGTTGCTGGTGCCCTTCGCAATAGCTTGCAGGATTGGTTTTCGCCAGTCTGCATCATCCATGTGTTCGTCGTCGCACGCATCTTCTGTCAATGCCGACGATGTTCGCACTTCGATGGAAATCCTTGCGGGGCACTTGTCTATGCTGACCTTAGACCCCAGAGTTGCTAAGGCGTCTGCGTGCCTGTTGTCTGCTCGGGGCTTGTGCTCGTACTTCACATCGCAGAATTGTTGCATCAGCTTCTGTACTAGGGTGCGATAAGACAGGAGGTTGATCTCCTTCAAACCATATTCGCCCGAGGCTTGCTTAACAATCAGCTTGGAATCTCCCATGACTGTTAAGTTGCTCACTTCCAAAGCTTTCGCCGCACGGAGCCCCACAATGAGAGCCTCGTATTCTGCTTCGTTGTTTGTGACGGCGAAGTTGAGCTTTGCGGACATCTGTATGACTTCCCCGTCTGGCTTTGTCAAGACTATCCCAATGCCTCCGCCTTTCCTGGTTGACGAACCGTCGAAGTGGAGGGTCCAATAGGGCACGTCGATTGCGTAGATTTCAGGGCCTTCGAGCTCTTCTTCGATCACGGGTTCGTGGCTGTTGTCGGGAAACTGTGCCAACAGATCCGCTACCGCCTGCGACTTGATCGCTCGCGGTCGCACGCATGTGATATCGTATTGGGAAATGGTCATGTACCATTTCGCCAGTCTCCCTCCCGGAGTAGTGTGAGTTAGCAAGTATCTTATGGGGTCGCTCTTGGTGACCACTACTACTTTGTGTGATGCAAAATAGTGTTTCAACTTCTCTATCACAAAGAATAAAGCAAGGCAATGACGTTCGATGTCTGTGTACCTTGATTCAGCAGGCTGCACGATGCGAGAGATGTAGTAGATAGGCCTCTCCTGGCCTTCATACTCCTGAGCCAAGAGCGCTCCTATAGATCTCCTCGTAGATGTCAGATATAGCAGAAGCGGTGATCCCAGTTGAGGCGCGATCATTATCTTTGAAGACGTAAGTAAATCCTTCAGCTTTCTGAATGCGACTTCGTGCTCCGGAGCCCAGTTGTACGTGGCGTCCTTTTTGAGAAGAGTGCTGAAACAGCATGTGATTTCGGCAATTGCTGGGATGAATCTCCGCAGATAGGATAGCTTTCCTAAAAATGTCTTTAATGCACTCTGATCATGGGGTGGCGTCATGCCAGTGATAGCTGATACTTTCGCGGGATCGGGCTCGATCCCTTGGCGATGAACCACGCATCCCAAGAATTTCCCTGATGTTACTCCGAACGCGCATTTCATGGGATTCATCTTTAGTTGAAAGCGCCTGCATCTATTGAACACCTTTCGCAGGTCTGCGAGGTGGTCTGCTTCGTGCTTGGATTTAACCACCAGGTCATCCACGTAGAATTCCACCTCCTTGTGCATCATGTCGTGGAATAGAGCCATCATGGCCCGCTGATAGGTCGCGCCCGCGTTCTTAAGACCGAACGGCATCACCGTGTAGTTGAATACCCCCACAGGAGTGATGAATGCAGTTTTCCGCGCATCATCGGGATCCATCTTGATTTGATTGTATCCGCTGAAGCCGTCCATGAAACTGAACATGCGATGACCCGCTATTGAATCGATAAGCAAATCGATGTTGGGCAGTGGGAAATCGTCCTTAGGGAAAAAGCGATTGAGATATCGGAAATCCACGCAAATGCGGAGCTGTCCGTTCTTCTTCACCACTGGCACGATGTTGGCCAGCCATGTGGGATGATGGTTCGGTTCTATGAACTTGGCATCTAGGAGTTTGACGATCTCCTGCTTGATCTTCACGTTGAGTTCTGGCCTGAAGCTTCTGGTGCTTTGCTTGACTGGTTTAGACCCTGGGATGATGTCTAAACGGTGCATGGTGATGCTTGTATCCAGACCTGGCATCTCATCATACTCCCATGCGCACACGTCTTTGTACTCAGTTAGAAGCTGCAGCAGTCCCTGTTCCTCTTCGCTTGTGAGGTCCGCACTCAGGAAGACTGGCCTTTTCTTTTCCTCGTTCGGGCTAAGGAACACTTCCTTTAGTTCTTGCTTTTGCGGTCTTGGCCTGTCTTCCATGCATTCAGGCGCTTCTTTGAGTTTCTCGTCCGGAGTGCCCTGTGTTGGCTCTTTCGTCAGCGCAATTTGCTCGATTTGATTGATTTGCTCAGGGATATCCCCATGCCCGCGTGAGGACATCCCCGCGCACCTTCATATGCGGTAGCATTTCTTCCCATTGGCGTAGAAGCTCTCTATCTCCTTGCCTTTGGGGTCATGCTTTGCGATCCTCTTCAGAGTATACACGTTCTTTCGATGATATGCGATATGTGGCGCCTCTTCGCGTGTAGGCGGCTTTTCCTTGGCATCTTCCCTTGTCACCATCACGCCCGCAGGTGACTGGTCCTTGATGTCCTCCCAGAGAGGCAAAGGAGTAGGGTTGAATGGCCCGGGTGTTTGCTCGTCTGCCATCTCAGCGAACCACACCGCCTCGCTGAGATGTGCTTCGTCCAAGTTGAACGGGTTTGTCGAAGCCGGTATCTCGACTATTCTGTCGTTCCAGATAGCTTTCATAACCTGGTGAGCCGTCGAAGGGACTGTGTCGAAACGATGAATCCAGGCTCGACCTATAATCATGTGGTATGTGGTGTTCGCGTCTATGACATAAAACTTCGCGGAGCACTTGATTTTGCCAATCTGAACGCCCAGGCGGATCCATCCGATCGTCATTCTAGAGTCGCTTCCGAATCCCACCAGCGGAGATGGACGCTTGACTACCTTGTGCTCGGGGATCCCTGCTAGCTTCAGTGTGTGGAGTGGAACAACATTGACCGCTGCTCCTCCATCGACGAATGCTCGCTTGAATTCGACACCGTTGATGATGGCGGTCACGTACAGAGGTCTCTGGTGGCTCGCATCCGTCTTCTCGTCGCTGGCGGAAAAGGTCATAATCCTTTCCATAGAGCGGGATGCCCTTATGACTTTCCCGTTGGAGACCACGAGGTCCTCCTCGTAGTCCTCCGCTATCCTTAAGATTGCTTTCGTCATATCAGTCCGGCACTTCTCGGAGAAATTCATCTCGTCGAAGAATTTGTTGAAGCCGTGCGACCCTTTCATGCGGTCGGCACGTTCATCCTCCGTGTCCATGCTATAATCTTCGTCTTCATGGATCTCGGCGACAATGGGTAGGCCATCCTCTGCGACTTCTTCCAAGTCGACGATTGAGATCATAGCGACCTATTTGCCCTTCGAGCCCGGTTCCGCATGCGCGGGAAGCGGGTTGTTGCGCACGTCCTTCCGGTGGTCGCTGACGATGAGCTCGCCGTTCTTCATCTTCTGATCGAACGCGAACCTGAGTTTCTTGCACTCGGCGGTGGGATGCATGACCTTGCCGTGGTACTCACACCACTTAGGGTCCCTCACCATCTCCTTGGAGGGTGTTTTCTCGAGCGGTGGCAGGACGCCGTCCTTGCGCCACTGTTTGCAGAGGTCACTTGCTTCCTCTACCGAGCATGGCAGAGGCGGTACATCGAAGTTCACAACCTTCGCTTGTTTCTGGGGCGAAACTGTATTGACCTCAGCTTCGCGTCCCCGCTTGTAGCTAAACCTTCCGATCTTGTAAGTGGTGCCGCTCGCAGGTCGCTCTGGAGCGTTCTTCTTTTTCTGTCTCTCAACTATGGGCTCGATGTTCTTCGTGCATTCGATTAGTTTTGAAAACGTAGGTGTTTGCAAATTGATAAGCATACATTTGTATTCATCTCGCATGCACTGCAGGCATATCTCTACGAGACGGCTTTCGGGCATTGGATCTTTGCACTCCAAGGATTTCGCCCTGAATTTCTTAATGAAGGTGATTCCGTCCTCTTCGCGCTTCTGGTACATCCGCGAGAGATGAATCATCGTCACCTTTTCTTCCATCTGGAAGAACTTGGTATAGAACTTCTGGACCATGTCGTCCCAAGTCTTCACGGATCCGGCCTCCAGTGTTCGGTACCATTTGTATGCTACGTTCCCAAGAGACTTTGGGAACTCTCGCATCAGCAGTTTGGGATCGGCTCCGTACGGACCCATGACATCAATGAAACGCATAACATGCTCATGAGCGTTTCCATTGACGTCCTCGAACTTATCCCATTTAGGAGCCTTGTACCCCGCCGGGTTAGGCATGAGATAGATCTCTCGCGGGATAGGTGGATCGTTGTCTAACTTCGGGATAATGGTATCCGCGAATGACTGATGAGCCAGGATAGTGTCCACGCGCTTCTGCAAAGACGTCATGCATTCTGGAATGCTCCCCTCGGTAGTTGACGGAGGGGTTGCCGTGGGCGGCGGCGACACATATGCCGCCGGAGGATTGGGAGCGTACTGACTACCCGCATTTCCCCAGATCATCGTTGGGGGAGGCAAAGGGTACTGCAGAGTTGGGTTGGACGCCAAAGCCGAGGGCTGAGGAGCGTGAGCAGCAGGAGGCAGCATCTGTGCCGTTGACCCCTGAACCGAAGGCAACTGCGTAGCCGACGGTGGAGTCTGCAGATGAGGGTTGGGAGGTGTGGCTAACACTCCCAATCCTGGAGCGGTAGGGGTTCCTCCTCCCTGAGGGATAGCGGTGGCTGGTGGAGGATTCGGCGCAAGGGTGCCCAGAACGGCCAAGATTTGTTCTAGTTGTGCAGATTGAGATTTGAGAGCCTTCGCCTGACTTTGGACAGTGGCGTCCAAAGACTCTAAAGTCGGTGCTTCGCCGGGAGTCGTCGGAGTACTGCAGGTCTCGTCTCCCGAGGGAGTTTCGGTAGAGGGCGATCGGTTGCTGACATCATCCTCCTGAGACATGGTTGCTTTTGCTGGTAAGTTCACGTCGGGTTCACCAAAATGTGCACAAGAGATTCCGGCGGGGAGACCTCCGTGTGCACCGTGTGCAGTGGATCAAGGATCGCACAGGAAGAATAGGGGTGTGTGTAGGGAGAGAGTAAGGCAGTAGCAATGTCTGAGAGAGAGACAGAGGTTTGGCAGAGCTTCCGCGTATGGCAGTGTGTTCTCCTTTGTATGGAAAGGTTGACGATCTATATATAGTGGAGAACGTGACCGTTGTAGTGTGGTTAATGCGCCCATTAATGGCGGCTTAATTAGCTTAACCATAACGGCACGTCCGTCCGAGTATATAGGAACCGTTTAGAGCACGTGGTGCGCGAATACCGGAACCGTTACGGGGTTGACCGGGTTTGACCGGATTGACCGGGTTTATGGAGCTCGTGCCATAAATCTCTCAAAACAGTTACTAAAGGTCGCGCGCGGGCTTGGCTCGCACGCGACAGGGCTTACTCTAGCCTCCAAACCACAAAGTCCCTACAAGTCCCGTGCAGTGGTATGCGAGGGCTCTGTCTCGCAGCCCCCACATGGATCAGCTCGGCTGGTGATCCAGTGTGTATGGAGCACAATATGGTGTGCTGGATGGCCGCCACGTGGCCAAGATCTGTCATGTCAGAAAGCAGTATCTACACCCATAAACCTTCAACGCTTGTATTCTTCGTCATAAATACTATAAAGATGGGGGGTTTGTTAAAAGCAGAAGCTAAAAGTGGTTGTTTCTAGCTGTGGAGAAGCATTATGTAACAAAGAATTCGTTTTGAAGGGTTGTATATGGCGTCTGGGAAATGGGGAGCAACTGGATGCTTACAAGGATAAATGGCTCCTTCGGCCTCATCTCTTCAAACCCTTTACGCCAAAAATAGTCACAGATCCAGTTGTAGTTGCAGATCTTATCACAGAAGAAAGAATATGGGATGAGTCAAAATTGGCTACTCTACCTAAGGGAAGAAGACAGAACAGTAATGAGAACAATTAGAACTCCAAATTTCCCCAGCCAGATAGACCGATCTGGCACTTCTCAGAACATGCTAACTATACAGTCAATTTCGCATACAAGCTCCTTATCCAGCATAAAAAAATGAAGTAATTTCTCAAGTTGGGGGTTCGTCAAAAATCAACCATGATTGGTGGAAAATTTTCCTGTCATAGAAAGTTCCCAAAAGCGTCTTGTAGCAAATTTGGAGGGCTTTGAAACATAGCCTCCCATCCGTTCAAACTTAGTACAGAGATGTATCAAAGCTGGTGATTTTTGTGCGATATGTAAGAAAAATTAGGAAACAGAGACTCGTCTTTTTCTAGATTGTCAGGTGGCCCGTGACTGCTAGTCTCATTTCTTTGGCGACGATTTTTTCCGTAGAATCTCTGGGACTTTTCAAGTCTCGTTCCCCCAAATTTTCTTAGATCTTAGCAAAGATGAGAGAAAGAAGATGTGTGTCATGATTTATAAGCTTTCTTGGAACAGAAATAATTATGTCTTCAAGGGTAACCGTGAAAAGGGTTGCAGAGTACCTGGAAGAAACAGATCCACACATGTAGGTGGCTAATTTGTCTTCTCAAAACAGGCGCCGCGGAATCCACCGGAGGAGTGGATGATTCTCAAAACAGACTCCGCCAGGAACCCTATCAAGGGGACGACAACAACTGGAGTGATTCTCAGAGATACCACCATAGTATTCATCGCTGGCAAGACCAAGCAAATCCCCTTTGTCATCTCGCCGAAAGCTGCTGAATTCGAAGCTGTGCTTGAAGGTTTCAAACTAGCTATGGAGATGAACATTCAGAGGATTTGGTTGGAAACAGATTCTCTCTCCATCTCGAAAGCTTTGAGAAGTGAGGAAGGTAGAGAGAGAAACAAGGAAGACGTTGCAGAAATCGGTAGAAGCATCGAGGAATGCAATGAGCTTCTAAAGCAAGTGGAAGGACGCGTGGTCCATATTCCACAAAGTTGGAACGATCTTGCTGACCGTTTAGCAAAATCTGGATTGGGCCTAGGTTTAAATAATGAAATTATTTGGGCCGAGTTCCCCCATGTTTGGGTTGTAGATTAAAAAAATGTATGAATTATCATTTTGTCCCAAATACTTAACATCTTAGATGTATCATATTTCTCGAAAAAAAAGATCTTAGATGTATCATAAGTTAAAAGGACAATTTTCAAAATGTGGTCATAAAATGTACCAGTGTTGCCAAACACATATAACTTTTAATCCAAAATTTTCAGCGCATGTCAAACAGATTTCAAATTATAATTTTGATCAACTATTTAGAGAGAATTATTTTCATTAGTTTATCAAAATTTTAAGGTGGAACCAAACAAGCTCAGAAGTCATATTTGTCAACTTTCCTACACAAAAGTTCCATCAGTGAGACTAATCTTTACCCTTTTAATCTTTGTGTTTGCCACTGTAGATGGACATTTGTTGTGGCAATAAAGTTTTTTAACTTTACATTCGTTTTTGGAATGCAGATGAATGTTTTCAACTTTTTGCTACGTACTCGGTGAATTTGGCAACTTAGATTTTGTACATCCTCACTGATAATGCACTGATGCTCTCATGAAACAACATTTCTACTTTACTCACAAAAAGTAAGTACGCACCAAACTCTACTACTATTGGGTTTTGTACGAACTTTTTTAATTTTAAATAAACTTAAAAGATTTTTTTTTTTTGATGAGAATTAAACTTAAAAGATATTGAGAAAGAAGTCATTACACAAAAGTTTTAAAAAAATGTACGATTTTGGTAGAGAAAAATTGCGCTGTTAATATATTGTGACAATTTTTTTTTTTTTTTTTTTTTTTTTTTTTTTTTTGTGAAAGGTAAGAAATATCATTAATAAGATAAAGTACAACCAGCTCTTGAATACAACGATATACGTCTGCAAGCATTCATCGCCGTAACGGAGTACCTATAGTCTAGAAGTAAGATCTAACTATGATACCCAACATAACACTTAAAAGCTTGTTAAAACGTATAGTAGCTAGAAAGATAAAAAACAAGAGAACACTAAAAAAATAAAAAACACATAAAAAGAAAAACAGATGAATAAAGCCTAAATTTGCTGCTAGCCAATTCACACATGTGGCAATGTATGGTCCAATGGCAGTTGCAACATGTCACTTGAGAAGATTACCGCGTTTGGACTCTTTTAGACGCAGCTAATGAATGACGATGTGCGCCGGCTGGTCGGCATTCGGTGGGTGTGGCGACGGTCGGTGCGTTCCCTGAGATTGACGACGTGACGTGTTGCCAGAATCTGGCCGGAATCTTTCGAGAATGGCGTTTCCTGTACAGCCCAACAGCGAAGCCCCGGTGCTGGTCATCATCCTCCTCATAAAACATCTTCAATAGACTGTAAATCTCTTCTTCGTAGAACAAAACACCAACATAAACTGCCCCTTTTTATATGGCCTGAGATAGGCTTGGAGCAAGAGGGCGCAAGGAAAAACACACAGTGTCCCAAAACAAGAACAAAACCACAATTGATTTGGCCTCTTAGAGACTCGTAGCGCGAATAACTGCAATAACGCGAAAACACCCTCCCCCCCCCAAGAGAGTTGAAACAGAGAGAGAGATCCAAAACAAAAAGGAAGGCCTCTGAGAGGCTTATAGCATGGGGTAAAAGAGCCTACACAACCCGACCACCAAGGAGCAGACTACTCGACCAAACTCATAGAGGAAAACAGAGAAGGTACACAATACTAGTATCAAAAGAACCCACTGCCCTCATAGATTAAAACCTTAAGATCGTGAAATCCAAGGAAAATTGAGACTCTTGAACTAAATATGCCACAAAAATGGATTAGATCTCAGAAGAGATCGAAGCTTAAGCGACGGGAGAACTGCTGAGATGATATGAAGATCTTGAGGAAGATCGGAAGCCTTGGCGGTTGCCTAGAGGGCATAACCTGGGTTAACCAAAATACCATGGTGGAGGACCTGGAGGTTTCCTAGGTACACTTCTAGAAAAACCGCTTGAAACGGCGTTTGCAAAGTGAAACCGCCGTTTTTAAAATCAGTAAATGGATTTCTCTAAATCTCATAAAAATATTCATATCAACCCCTTCTGCAAAAAAAAAAAAAAAAAAAAAAAAAAAAAAAAAAAAAAAACAAAAAGTGAAAATGTAGCTTTTGAATTAAAAACCCAAAAAATTCATAACACACCAATTGTGCAGGAGTTTAAAGCTTTCTTTACCTCCAAGCCTACAACCATGAGCTATCCGTACCCCATGCCAATACCCTCCGCCCTCCCATGTCCTTGCACATAACTAAGAGCATTGCAAGTTGTATGATATAACATGTCCATCAATGATTATTTGTTTAGGCACCACTTCATTTAAGTTTATTTTTGTTAAGAATAATTCATTTAAGTTTAGGATTAAGAGTCTGACAGAAACAAGCAGAGACACTTGAAGTACATAATATTTGTCTAAGTAGTCCCAACGTTTATGTCTACCTCTCAGTGCACATTGGGTAAATCATGTTGTAAATCAATAGCGTGTAGAATACTTCAGAGAGATAAATTAGTATGAAAAAATTCAACTTCACAAACTTGTAGTTGATAAGACAAATAAGCAACGATTGAATTTCTCCAAATTTCAAACTCAGTGATCTCTAAACAGCCTAAGTACATTATCATGCTTGCAAAACCAATTCAACTAATTGATAACGACCTTTTTACTTTTTATGGTTGTAGTCGTAGTGTCCTGCTTAGTTATTGGAGGCCTTTCACTATCAATTGCATTAGTGTGTTTATGTTTCTTGTGTTTGTAGCTATGCGAAGGTGGATAACTTATTGCATTTGACTAGTCGCCAATCTTTCCCTCTCTTAGTGCAAAATACAATCTTTTGAGTGGAGTTTGTCGTGATCGGATTATGGTTGTAATATCATTTATTTATTTTTGTTTTTTATAATTATTTCAAATTCTATACTTTATATTCTTTGTCTAAGTGCATGCGGTACTGAAGTGTAGTGAAAGTTAAAGGGAGATCAAAAATAATTTAGAGCTCGTTTAGTAATGTTTTTTTGTTTTTTAGACTTTTTTTTTGAGTTGTTGATGTGTTTAATGAGTTTTGATGTTCCGCACCTTAGTTTTTGGAAAGTATGGGAGTTGTTGTTTTTCGGAACATGTTTTCCATGATTTTAATAATATATTCTTCTCCATATTATAACAATAACTTTTTAAAATATATTTAATTGCATTAAAACTTTTTTTTTGCTACAACGGAAAAAACATTAAAACTTTTCTATGCCTGATATTGTCATTTCGGCAATCACAGTACTTCTAAGAGGATGATTAATAAAAAAGGTTTCATGAAGAGGGGGCCCAGAGGACATATCCCAAAAGGGCAAATGCGAAGATGGATAAAAAGAGTCATACATGAGATCCCCTGGGGACATATCCCCTTAAGGTGAGAAAATAAAGTCCAATAGATAAAGAAGTACACTAGAAAGAACGGAAGCAAAAGGTGAGGAAACCGCTCATGTAGGCACAAAAACGAGTCTCTTCATGAGCCTATTTTGCGAGAGAGTGTGCCATGGAGACTTCTGCACGCGAGAATTTCACAACACTATAGTAAATCAAGCTCTGAAGAAGCTCTAAAACGTTATGCAAAGTGGCCGAATCCTCAAAGGACTCTTTGGAAGGGTCATGCAACTGCAAAATCAGGTTGGTGCAACCAGTAAGGAAGTTAAGATTGTAGATGCGATTTCTAAGACACCAATTGCATGCATGGTATAGTACGTGCAAGGGTTTCATTGTGAAGAGCAGAGTGGGCGTATGTCCTTTTTCTCGGTGTGTAGAAGTTGTCCGTTATGTGAGAGGACGACAAATCTTATGCATGCCGATCCTGAAGCGCGATCCCAAGATATGCCAGTCTGGATGGATACTACAAGATCAGTGCCCGAGCCAGGTCCTGTGCCCTCATGTGAATGGTTGGAGGGTGGGAGGCGGTTTGTTAGCTTGGAGGTTGGCTTTTCCTTTCTCTATGCTGGGGGCTAGGAATTGAAAAGCAGCATTGAGAGATTCCGAAGTGATTTTTCCACTGCATTGGTGAAAAATCTCCAGTTTCTAGACTTTCATAGGTTTCAGACGATGGCCGTGAACGCACATATTTCTTTTGTTTTACTTTCATATTAAAATTCATTATTTGCATAGTTTATAAAGTGCCAATCAAAACAAACTTAGGCTTTAGCTTTTTATTTGTAAGCAGGACACGTAATTGTTGGCCCAAGAATCCTAGAGTTTGTTCTTTCATTGACTCCAGGCGGCCGGGTATGAATCCATCGAAGCGATCAGCTGGTGGTGGTAGTTGTGAAAATCCGCCAAGACAAGTGGTAATGGCGTCACAACCTTGCTCGTCCAATTGTCAATTTCCTCCTATTATTTCTTTTATTTAACGGGAATTAGTTTTGTAACAATGATAAAACGAGGGAGTGATGCAAGGGAGTGATGCATATCATAATGTCATTTATGGTGTTAGTATACATCTAATTAGTTCTGCAGTGTGTTGCTCGACGGGTTATCGACAGTTTTTGTTTCTCAACCTTTTTTGTGCCAACAATAGATCATATGACGTATCCCACCCTAGATCAACGATGTTATAATCAGACAGTGAAGGTTATTACCTAGTTTGACACACCAAAAGGGTGAAAACGACCTTTTCCAAATTAAAAGGGGTGAAATGTCTTTTAAGCAAACTTGAGGGGTGAAAGTATCATATACCATTTAATTTACAATAAATGTCTTTATTTGAACTTACACTCATTTAAAATGTTATTTATAACTGGACATTTATATATAAGCAGGCATGTATTGTATTTAAGTAAGTCATGAAAAAAAAATCATTTAAAATTAGAGAAATGCTAAGGAAACTCTCCTTATGCACTCTCTTTGGAAACTCTCCACTAGAATATGCCACTTGGTCCTATTTTCTCTCATCAAAATAACTACTCCTAATTTATAGGAGAGAATAAATGAGATGATTTCCACTTCCATTTGAGTATCAATCCCACATTTGTAATATAAAGAATTGAAAAGCCTTGTGAAATTTGCTTGAAGGAAACACGTTCTCTTTTGCTTTTAAATTTTTTTTGCTTTTAAAATTGTTCTTCCTTCTAGCATAATCAGTGAGAAAGAAAAATAAAATAAAAAATGGAACGTAATTTATACAAAAAAATGGCGATTAATATCAAATCAACTTATTTGGTTTATGTGACTAGTTGAATATTATCGGCGTTTTGATTTTATTAATCTAAGCAAATAATGTTGCTGATGTTGTTAATGTTATGATTTGTAAACAGTTGTCATTGATACCGTTTTAAAATTGTTGTTATTAGTGTTGGTCTTGTACTATGTACGGCACATGTATCCATTTAATCATTATTTTATCTCAAGAAAAAAAAAATTATTATTCACTAATGTGATCCGTGCTATATTTCAGAATTTTTGTGTGTGAAAATATTTCAAGAAATTATGATTCATTGAGTCTGCCCAACAAAAAAAACAATTGTTCCAAGAATTTTATGCACTAATTTCATGTTCAATATTTAGTCTGACATCTTAACAAATCATTGTTTATTCATGCATAGTTTAGAATTTGTTTTTCTCTTATAAATTGATAAAAATATATATTTATATTTGTTGACAACTTTTTCACACCAAAGTTATGAGATGAAGGAGGGTAATATTGACAATCGAATTATTAGGTAGAATATTACTTTTTGTTAAACAGTTGTCGATATCTCAAAAAAAAATATAAAAAATAAAAAAAAATGTTGTAAAAAAAAAACAGTTGTAAGATAAAAAATTAATTGCCTACAAATGTGGGATTGATATTCAAATGGAAGTGGAAATCATCTCATTTATTCTCTCCTATAAATTAGGAGTAGTTATTTTGATGAGAGAAAGTAGGACCAAGTGGCATATTATAGTGGAGAGTTTCCAAAGAGAGTGCATAAGGAGAGTTTCCTTAGCATTTCTCTTAAAATTATAGATGGTGAGATCTTCAAATTAAATTTGGGTCAAAAAAATTTATTAAACAAACATAATTAAATTTTGTGTCAGATGTTAATCTCAAGTGGGATTATAATCCCGAACTAAACATGTACTAACTAATAACACCAACCACCACTTAATTGCTTGGTCTATTGGAACTTTTGTGGTTAAGCACATTTATACTTTGATTAATGCATAAAACCACCTCTACATGTCGTTGTTGCATGTACAAAATGATGTTAGAGTAAATAAACAATTAAATTTAATAATTTTTTCATATGAGTTCCTGATTTTAAACAAGGTTTATAAATACATACTTAACAATTTTCTAACTTTATTTTTATTTTATTTTTTGAGGGGAAAACTTTTGTATTATTATTAAGAACTTGAAACTGGATTTGGGCTAGTGAGGCCCATTACATCTTGTGCTATGACTCTAGATGCCCAATGGGGCTCATCACCGATCCACTATTGATCTTGTTGGGCTTGCAGGCCTGCTTTGGCGTGAATATGTGCAGCCACGTTGGTGCTTCGGTGGCTGAAGCAGATAGAGAATGTGGAGAGCTGTCGAGAGAGTTCCACTACTTCATTGATGATAGCACCTACTTCCGAGAAACTTTCTCCCTTCCCATTCAACGCCCCTTTCACTTCTTTGACTATGGAGAGTGCATCAGTTTCAACTTCCAAATCTTTGCAGCCGAGCTTGAGGGCAAACCTTAAACCATGGCGGATGGCTTGTCCCTCTGCCGATCTGGGTTTAGTCCCGAAAGTCGTCGGCTTGGCAAAGCCAGCGATGTACTTTTCATGTCGGTCCCTGATGACCCCTCCTACAGCGGCCTTTGAGGTCTTGCGGTCCCACGCGCCGTCGACGTTAAGTTTGACGGTGCCGTTCTCCGGTGGCCTCCAGGTCTGAGACGGCAGAACTGAAAGGGGTTTCCTCTTTACTTTACTTTCTTGGAAGAGGGACATCTTATCCACTGCAGATCTGGCTATTTCATCACCTGTTGATTTTTGATTCTTGAAAATCCACCTGTTTCTGCTGGACCAAATTTCAGCTAAGCACATGCAGATCAGATCGAGTTTTTCTTCCTTGTTTTCCCTGATAAACACCTCTTCAATCCAGGCCTTGAAACTAATTTGTTTGATGTACAGCTCTTGATCTGGGAACGCAGTCTCCCAGGTCTGTTTGGCAACCGGGCATCTAAAAAAAAGGTGTGTTTCATCTTCATCTTCTCTACCACAAATTTCACATTTTCTATCCACTTCAATCCTCCGATTGCTAAGATTCACCTTCGTTGGAAGGGCTCTCAACCACCCTCTCCAGATAGGGAAGATGTTTCGTCGAGGGATTTTCCTTTTCCAAAGCTTCAGAAGCTAGTCTCGATCTTAGGAAACTGCACTGCTCTCCGTACCCACTGGTTGGGTTGGTCTTCTGTTCCTTGCAATTTGGTAAGCCGTGTGTACACTGTATAGCCCTGTATCAGTCGGATTCCAGAACAAATTGTCCATAACTGGTGATTTTGCTAGAGGAATGCGAATGATTTCTTCATAATCCACCGGCCAGAACACTTCTTTCAGTTTCTGTGACTCCCAACCCCCTTCCTCAACATTTAGAAAATCACTAACTTTATAATGGGTTGATGGAGGTTTTGTGATGGGTTTGAAAGGGAACTTACTGGGGATCCAAGGATCTTCAAAAGCATCTATTTCAGCCCCGTCACCAACCCTCCATATGCAGCCTTCACGAACTACGACTCGGCTTGCTATGATACTTTTCCAAGTAAAAGAACATTGTGAAGATGGTTACACCTCCCAAATAGTTTTATTTGTGCAGTACTTCTTTGTTAAAACTTGAGAAAGCAATGAATCTGGATAGGTGAGTAATCGCCAAAACTGTTTGCCAAGCATAGCCAGGTTGAAGGCTTGGAGATCTTTGAATTCCACTCCTCCCTGAGCCTTACTTTGTTTTAGCTTGTCCCAGGAGATCCAGGTTAAACCCCTACTGTCTTCATTTTGTCCCCAGAAAAATTTCCTGCTCATTTCTTCAATCTTCTTGCAGACAGATTGCGGGAGTTTAAAGCAGCTCATGGTATAAGTCGGCACCGCTTGCGCTACTGATTTGATCATAACTTCACGTCCTGCAAAAGAGAGTGAGTTTCTTTTCCAAGTCTTGAATTTACATTCTACTTTCTCATATACAGAATTAAAGTCTAAAGTTTTGTTTTTGCCTATTGTTGTAGGCATACCCAAATATTGATCATGAGATTCCACTAATCGAACTCCAAGGAAGTTGCTTAGCTCCTGTTGCCGATTCTGGTTCAAATTAGACGAGAACACCACTGCACTTTTTTCTAAATTTATTTGTTGGCCCGACGCCTTCCCATAAACTTGTAATAATTGTAAAATAACTTCCATCTCCTCATCTTTTGCTTTAGAGAATAGGATACTGTCGTCAGCAAAGAATAGGTGTGTAATTTTCGGGCCATTTCTTGAAGCAGAGACGCCGGAGATAAGACCCTCCTGATTGGCTGCGGTGAGAGCTCGTGAAAGGACATCATTGCAGATCAAAAACAGATAAGGAGACAGCGGACAGCCTTGGCGGATACCTCTTTGAGGTAAGACATTTCCACAAACTCTTCCCTCGTAAGCAAAACTAAAGCTCGAAGTAGTAATACAATCCATAACTAAATCTGTCCATTTTGTACCGAAGCCCAGACGATCAAAACACGCCCTGATAAAACCCATTCTACTCGATCATACGCCTTGGACATATCGATTTTCAACGCAAAACTCCCCACTTTATCTTTTTTGTGATACTTCATTGTATGAAGAAGTTCGTACGCAACTAGGATATTATCCGTAATTAAACGACCCGGGACAAAAGCACTTTGATAACAAGATACAATATCAGGGAGCAGCAGCTTAAGCCTATTTGCAATAACTTTCGTCACAATTTTATAAACTACAGAACATAGACTGATAGGTCGTAGATCAGCCGGTTTACGCACCTGATTTTTCTTTGGGATTAGGGCGATAACCGTTTTGTTGAACTCACACATACTCTTGACTCCATTAAGCACCGCAAGGCAGTTAGCTTCAACGTCCTTGCCCACAATATCCCAATAGTCTTGGTAAAAATTCGCTGAAAAACCGTCCAACTTTATTTTTATACGTGTTTGTTTAGCATGTTTTATTTCACTATGTTTAAACTAATACCAAACTGGTTCTTAGAAAACTTATGTTTCTTAGAATTCGGCACAAATAGGAGGTACAAATGTCATTTTTCATATTAGAAGGTGCGAAAGTGTCTTTCCATCAAACCAGAGTGGATCAAAGTGTCTTTTACCCTTTATTTCTTTTACAAAGAAGCTCCAAAATCACCTTATCACGGCGGAATAGTCAATTTTATCCAAACAGTAAACCTTAGTTTGAGGTGCATGTCACTCCACTCTACGGTCAAGATTCCCTTAAACCTCTCCCCCATCACGCGATCTTGACCGTTCGATCCTACAACCCACGGTTAGTGCATATTTGGCATCCCTGTTTTGGTATTTTTTTTTACTCATTTGGTATTATGCATGTTTTTGCATGTTTAAAAATAAAAAACATGCTGAAAAAAATTATTTAAAAAATAATAAAGATTTTTTTGGGTGTTTTTTCATATTATTGGTGTTTAAAGACATTCAACTGTGATTAGATACAAAAAAAATATATAAAATATATGTTAGTAATGTACGTAAAAATGATATTCAAACAAATCGTCATTGATTTAGGTCTTGCTTTCTTTGTCTAATAGGTGACTATTATTTTTTGAAGTCATAAAAAAAGTTCTAATTAGATCATTTTTGTTACAATTTATGTCTGACAATTTTTATCTTTTTATAAGACTAATTATTTTTAGTTTTTTCTAATTTCAACTTTTTCTACTCTTTCCTCATAAAATTTATTTTTAAGGAGCTAAAATAGAACATTAGTAAGTAACATTTTTCTAAAAAATGTACCTAAAACGTTTTAGAAAACTAAACAATACAAAAATAAGCAACTTTTTATGTTTTTTTTTTTAAGAAATCTGAAAAGTCACCTTAATTAGATAAAGAAATCAGGACTTCAGGGCTAGTTAGTGAATGCTATGGCAGTGATAGAAAGTTGTTGTGTGAAGACACTGTGAAAAAGCTGATGTGAATTCTTGATAAAATGTTGTTTGGTAAATATTACGTAAAAGTTGTTGTGAAATATTGATATAGTAATTTTATTTTGGTAAAATCAACTGTGAAGTTGTTGTGAGAGGGTAAAATGATAAAAATATATGACACATGTCATTTCTGTAAATATAACTACTGATATATTAAAAATTGTAAGGTTAAAGTCGGTTGTAGATAAATCAATCAAAAACACTTTCTGGAAAAACATCTCCCCACTTACTTTCTGAAAACTGCTGTGGGACAGCAGAAACTGTCCGGAAAAACACAAATTTTATTTTTACCAAACACACTAAAACTGCTTCTGCTGTCAGAAAGCAGCTGTGCTGGCAGCAGAAGCATTCCCAAACTCACCCTTAGTGCAGATAGCAGAAGAATTGCCAATCTCACCCTTAGTAATGTTATCAAATGTGTTTCGGATTTTCAACACTGTTTTTAAACGGATATTACCAATCAGTTTTTGATTCTATTTTTAAACCTGTTTTTTCAGCACGACTTTTTCCACCGTTTTTCTGTTTTTAAACGGATACCAACCAAACAAGCTCTAATCTTCTTCCCTCTCCCCTCTCTCTCTCTCTCTCTCTCTCTCTCTGAAAGCTGCTTTTTAGCTTTAACATGAGTGATGACAACACAGAGCGAGAGGCCCGGAGAGACTAATTGGAGAGAGAGATTGGGAGAGATTCTCATTTCATTTCCATCCCCATCTGCGTTTACCATTTTGTTCTCTCTCTGATGATCTCCCTCCACTTCATTCATCTCTCTGCTAGATTCAGCTACTAAGCTCAGATTTTTCCATACTTGGTAAGCTTTCTTGGTTTGATCTTGAAAAACCCACTCTATTCCCATCTGGGTTTTGATTCTTTCTTCTTCTTCCTATCTGTAATCATCACTTCTTGATTTTTCTTGATTTCAAGATTATAGCTTACTGAAGCACAAATCAAACCCATTTCATCAAACCCATTTCGATTCTTATCTATTCCAGATCTGGGTTGAACAAATCTTGAATCATCCCCATCTCTAGATCTAGCTTTTACTCTCAGATCTAGTGATTTAAGTGTTTAGCTTCTTCAGATTTGTTGGGTTTCTTGAGGTTCTTCAAAGGATGAATTACTTCCCAGAGGAGGTTCTAGAGCATGTGTTCGACTTCGTGACCTCACACAGAGACAGAAACGCGATCTCTCTAGTGTGCAAGTCATGGTATGCTATAGAGAGGTTTAGCAGAGAGAGGGTGTTCATTGGAAACTGCTATTCAATTAGTCCAGAGAGGTTGATTGAGAGGTTTCCAAGGGTTAGATCTGTGACTCTGAAGGGAAAGCCTCATTTTGCTGACTTCAATTTGGTGCCTCATGACTGGGGAGGTCATGTTTATCCATGGATTGAAGCTATGGCTATGAGTAAGGTGAATTTGGAGGAGCTGAGGTTGAAGAGGATGGTGGTTTCTGATGAGGCTCTTGAGGTTTTGTCCAAGTCTTTTGTGGGTTTCAAGTCTTTGGTTTTGGTTAGCTGTGAGGGGTTCACTACTGATGGCCTTGCTGCTGTTGCATCCAATTGCAGGTATATCTCAAAGACATTTCTCTTGTTTTGATTTCAAGTCTTTTGGTAGTTTTAGTTGCATTTAATGGATGATGATTGTGCTTCCAGTTTTCATAGATTTTACCGTAGTTATTGTTTGCTCTATCGAGCTCATATTTTTATTCCCTTATGTGAAGATGAATGCTTGGTTTCATGAGTATGGTTGCTGCGTTCTTGTTTCATTTTCATGCTTTTGGTAGTTTTAGTTGTATTTAATGGATGATTATTGTGATTCAATTTTCTTAGCTTTTATTGTAGTTGGTATTGTTTGCTCTATCAAGTTCATGTTTTTTTTCCTTTTGTAAAGATAAGTGCTTGGTTTCATTTAGTATAGTTGCTGCCTTGCTGTTGTGCACTTTTGTCTAGAGTATTCTTGTCTGCTCCCTCATTCCCAAAATATGAGAGTCCTGTTGTTTTTGACAACCATTTTGCGAGGAACTTGGGAATTTTTCATAAATGTTGCTGAGTAATCTTCTAGCTGTACAACTTTAATCAAAGAATAACAAGTTTCTGTTCCATTTTACTAGTCCATTCTTATCCTCATAGTGGAATAAAAGCAAGACACTTATTTTTGGATGGAGGGATCATAATTAAGCTTCTATGTTTATGGGATTTGAGTTCATAATGTTTGATCTATCCAGTGTTCTTTAGTATAAGAAATTATTACTGGTTTTCAATAGTATAGTTCAAATTCGATACCTTTCTCAAGAAGAACATGGATGTCTTAACGTTGTTTCCTTGGACTCAAGTTGATATTGTTTGATCTAATCCATGTTTGTGTTAGATCTTACAACTCCCAACAGATTGTATAGATCCATTGCATACTTAGTTTTAATCATTGCTAGCATTTGTTTCTTCAGATTATTAAACCTGTTGTGATTCACTTGGATATCAGTTCACTGGAAAACTTAGATACGTCGCATTTGTTTGGTTTCTTGGGTTTCCTTGTAGAAGTTATAATTCAGTTCATTATTAACCTCAGTGCTCGATTATGCAGGAATCTGAAGGAGCTAGACTTGCAAGAGAATGAAGTTGAGGATCACAGAGGGCAGTGGCTGAGCTGCTTTCCAGAGAGCTGCACATCACTAGTCTCCTTAAACTTCGCATGCCTGAAAGGAGAAGTGAATGTGGCTGCTCTAGAGAGGCTGGTGGCGAGGTGTCGCAACCTGAAAAGCTTGAGGTTGAATCATGCAGTTCCAGTTGATACTTTGACGAAGATCTTGGCACAAGCGCCTCAGTTGGTGGACTTGGGAACTGGTGACTTCCTCTGTGATCCTGATTCAGCTACATTTCAGAAACTGAAGACTGTCGTCCAGAAATGCACGTCAATTAGGAGCTTGTCAGGGTTCCTCGAGGTTGCTCCCCGCTGCTTGCAGGCAATTTACCCTATTTGCGAGAACCTCACTTCACTAAACTTGAGCTATGCTCCGGGGATTCATGGTAATGAGCTGATCAAGCTTATCCGCCAGTGCCAGAAACTTCAGCGCCTATGGGTTTGTGCTCTCTTTCTTTTGCTATCTTTTTGTGGGTTATGATTTTGCTCTCTTGGCACTTCATTTGCTGGTAGGACTTATAAGACTTATAAGTCAATTCTGGACTTTAAATAGTGTGTGACTTATAAGCTGAACTTTTGGATTTGACTCACAAGTTCGAAGGGTAAAAATGAGCTTAAGAAAAAGTTGGGTTTTGAATCTATTTTGGTTTTTTGGACTTGAGAGAAACTTTTATTACACCAAACACGCATATCTTTTTCTTCATCTTTTTTGTCGTAGACTCTTTTGACTTGAACTTATAAGTCAGCTTAAGTTGTAAATAAGTCATACCAAACTCACCCTACAAGTCATATTTGAATTATAAGTTGAAGCCAACTTGTAAGTTGTGTTTGGTATGAACTTATAAGTTTTGGAATTTTTTTATTTGAGCTTACAAGACCGTAGCGTAAAAAATGATTGTAGAAAATTTTATGGTTTTTGAAGCTCTTCTTGAACTTTTTTGAGTGGATGAACTTTTTCACCAAACGCACCCATCTTTTTGTATTCTGCTTTTTTTTGCAAGACTTTTTTGACATAAGCTTATAAGTCGACTAAAGCTCTATGTTGCCTCGGAAAAAAGCTTTTACATGTACTCTATCTGTACTGCAATTTAGTTAAACTGTTGGATGGTGAGATCTTCTATTGTCTTAATAATTGCAAAAATGATAAGAATCTGCTTGCTCTGCAAACATGGAAATGCAAATTCAATGAACCAGTTTCAATGTTCCAAATGCTCTATTTTCCTTGATTATTTCTTTATGCTCGTATTCATGTTTTCCACCATGTTTTCATGTAGATCTTGGATTGCATCGGCGACAAAGGTTTAGGCGTTGTGGCTTCCACATGCAAAGAACTGCAGGAGTTGAGGGTGTTCCCCACCGATGCTCAAGGAGCAGGACATGCCGATGTAACTGAGGAAGGTTTGGTCGCCATATCTGCTGGTTGCCCCAAGCTCCATTCCCTGCTCTACTTCTGTCACCAAATGACCAACGCCGCCCTCATCACCGTCGCCAAAAACTGCCCAAACTTCATCCGCTTCAGGCTCTGCATCCTCGAACCAACCAAGCCTGACCCCGTCACCCTCCAGCCCCTCGACGAGGGCTTCGGCGCGATCGTCCAATCTTGCCGGAGTCTCCGGCGACTCTCCCTATCTGGGCTCCTCACCGACCAAGTCTTCCTCTACATTGGGATGTACGCCGAAAATCTCCAGATGCTTTCTGTTGCATTTGCCGGCGACAGCGACAAGGGGATGTTGTATGTTTTGAATGGTTGCAAGAAGTTGAGGAAGCTGGAGATTAGGGATAGTCCATTTGGTAATGCGGCGCTTCTGAAGGATGTGGGGAAGTATGAAACAATGCGATCCCTTTGGATGTCGTCCTGTGAGGTGACATTAGGAGGTTGCATGACTGTTGCGAAGAAGATGCCGCGGTTGAACGTGGAGATCATTAACGAGAGCGATGATCAGATGGAAGATGAGATGGATGAGAGGCAGAAGGTGGAGAAGATGTACTTGTACCGGACATTGGTTGGGCCGAGGAAGGATGCGCCGGAGTTTGTATGGACATTGTAGAATGATGTTTTCTGCTGTTGCATCATCTGGGTATGGTTTTTCTCTTGTCTAAGTTGGTGTCTAATTAGGGTTTATGAATTTGTTGTAATGGCAACTTTGTTGTTGAGTTGGATACTTGGATGTATAAGAGACACCCTTGTTTATTCGGTGATACCTGTATTTTAGGTGGTGGTTTTTATTGATAAAAGACCTAGCTCCCATTGTTCTTATTGTCTGTCATTTCAATATTTATTCGATTAAGTATTAAAATACCAGGGGGTTGGGGCGTTTAGAGAGAGAAAACTCTCTCTCCACTCTCTAGGACACAACCCCATCCTTAGAAAACCCTAAATTTTAGTCTTTCTCGCAGCTCTTCCTGGCTCTTTACGCCGCCGCCGAGACTCTTTCTTCCTTCAATCTTAAGTTGTTCTCAGTTTTCCTCCGATTCACCCTTCCTTTCGGCGTCGGACTCTCGTGGGTGGGTTGTTTTTCTTCTCTCGTCTTTCTTTTTCTTTGGGTTTTCGCCGCCGGCGAAATCAGATCCCTTGTTGCTTCGTTTCAGTTGTGCTTGGCAATCGGCACATCATCAATTACCCATTTCTCTCTGGCTTTATTTTGTGCTCTGATTTGGTTTCGGTGCTCTGATTTGGTTTCATCTCCTTTCTTTGGTTCCTCTGTTTTGTTTTTTATTATTTTGTTTTTGTTCCTTGCTTTACTTCTTATCCAGTGACATTGAGTCAACTCCCTCGCCTAGGTCATCTTCATCTTTTTCTTTTTTCCTTTGTTAGTGTTTTAGTTTCTTTGCCTTTGTTCCCGTGGGTTTAGAGCTTGTTTTTTTTCCATCTTTTTGGCTTGTATTGTTCTCTTTCTTCGTCTCTTTTGTTCAGTGATTCCATTTTCGTGTGACCATGAAAAGAGTCAGATCTACAGCTTTAACAAAAGTGTGGGCTTTGAACTTCCAAGAACACCCGCGTTTTCTCGCGAATTTGTTCCGATCAGATATGCACGAGCCCACAAGGAAGAAAGGGCGTGTTTGCTCGAAAAGATTTCGGGTTTGGGCTGAAGCTCTTTCTCAAGAAAAGCGACTTCGGAGAATTGGGATTTCCATCCGAATCTCGACGAGGTCAAACAGATCAAACTCAAGTACAATCGGGATGAGCTTTTGCATCTTCGCTCCTCCCAGGATCGTAATCTTGTGTTTGATCACACATGCAAGGAGTTATCAAGCATCCTGTCCGGCCCCTTTGACGATAACCGTAAAGCGAAGGTCCGATTTGTCAACCCAAGAACCAAACATGTTCCTTATTACGTGTTCCGTCGCTGTTTCCTCATTCATCATGAGCATCGCACATCAAAGAGGCCTTCAAAGTCGCGAAAAACGGAGGATTCAGAATTCTCCAAAATCACAAAAGGACCTTATGACTCTGGGTGGGTTCATTCGCATCCGCAGCACTCCCCGACGCGCCACCCAGATAAGAAGAGGAGGCTGAGCTCCTAGTTCCGGCCACCACCACTTTCGAGGATTCACCCACCTTTCTCCTTATCTTTCCTTTGTAGTCCTATTATGATATGTGTATTGTTTCTCCTAGCATCATTCTGATTTCTTCTCTGGCCTTTTGCCTTCATGTGGTGCTTCTCAAATGTTCAAACTTTGCGGCTAGGAATCTCTATGCTATGTTGTTTTTATTGTTTCTTTTGTCTTTTCGTCCTGCTAAGTCTTGTTGTAATTGTTAGTTTCAGAAGGTTTCTTTAGTAGCTAGCAAGTTTCTAGTTAGATCGATGTTCTTTGTATTACTATGTAGTCCTCCTGTAATTCTCCTTATTATTAATTGATGTTCTTCTCTTACCGCAAAAAAAAAATATTTATTCGATTGGCTTGACAATGCACCTCTGCCAGGAGCATGTTCACCCAGAGGCCTTGTGCTTCGGTACCACTCGTTCCAGCATCAAAATTCATGTTAATGTTAGGGTTGGGCTGCCTTAGAGGCACGAGCTAGACAGTTCAGTACCATCTAAACAGCATTAGGGCACTTCAAATTGCTCCGGTGCCTCTCTAACACAGCTTTATGACGGTGGAAAATCATACTAAAAGATACATGAATGTCCTAGAGCTTCTGTCTCATGTTTTTTTTTTTTTTTGTTTTTTTTTTTTTTTTTTTTTTTGTCAAACTTTCTCATGTGTTGACATGCTCGAGAACTTTCTACTCAGGTCACACATGTTGCTAAAAAATGCGATGTTTAGAGCACAGATAGGGGGCTGCTAGGTTTGAGCTGCGTACATCGCATTCAGGAATTGACATATGGGATTCTTGCATACGAATACTACTAAAACATGACATTTGTAACTGAAATTATGAGATGTTTGAATGAGGTGGGAGATAAATTATGAGATTTTTGGATGAGGTAGGAGATTTTTTTGCTGTTTTCTCATCCTGGATGGCTTCATATCTTCAATTTCATGTTTCAGATCAAAACCCCAACTGACACTTGGGTGCTTGCTAAATTTGAAGCACCAAAGTCAAGGTAAAAGATAAAAAAATATAGAAGGAACAGTCGAGAAGAAACTACCATTGGGTGCTTACACAAATGATAAATCTCAAGAGAACAATATTACCATTGGGTACTTTAGAAGGCCCAAACCAATAGTCTAAGTTGCGAAGTTTCCTCATAAGAGAACAATATTCTGAATGACCATATAATTACACATTTTAAAGAAGAAAGAGAAGAGGGTGAGAAACCCAACAAGTTTGTAGAATGGGAAGTCATCCACGTCAAACGACCACTGTAAGCACACCCGTCTGTACATGTTGAACAACTTAGTAGCAGCACTCCTCCAACAGACAGCAGCAACATAGAGCAGCAAAACTGCAAAAACATAAATTGAAACAAACGAAGATAAATGTTTCGTTATGATTTTATGATCATGAAGTGGCGAAGAAAGACTAGAATTACAACATAAAAATGAGCATAAATATTGCGAGGATAGCAATGGGAGTGCTAGCTCAGTGGTAGAGCATTCAAAACACTCTACATGAGGTCTATGGTTCAAACGCTGCTAGAAGGCTAGTTTATGATCTGTGTGTATGACGTTCTATGTATGCGGCAAAAACACGGGCAACTCACCAGGGAACTTCTATTATTGGATCGGTTAACCCATTTTTGACTCTCGGCTCATCAAACCATTTCCCAGAGCATCAGCTATACAGACCTAGGACTTCGCTCATTTCTCAAACTCTCTGCAGTTCATAAGTTTCATTTCATACGGTGTTTAGCTTCTCAATTCTTACAAATAATTGACAAGTCATATATATCTGTTTTGCCTTTGTATCAAATGTCTACGACTACCTTTTATATAGTTTATTTCATTGGAACACTTAGAATTGATATATGATGAGTTAGAAGCTGACACATGGAGCAGTGAGAAATATTCTAAAACCTTGGTGTATTCTAAAGTCTATATCAACTTATCCTGCTGTCGGGAAAGAAAGATCATCCTAACTTGTGGTATACTTTTAAACTTGTCAAAAGGACACGTGTATTGGTAAATGCTAACTCAACAATAACAGCTCTCCAGTCCCCAATCATACTGCTAACTTAACATTTACCGTGCTACTCCTTCACATATTAAAAACCCAAACCAAAGTTCTGCGGTCCATATTAGTGTGAAAGATCAGACGCAATGACTACTAGTAATAGTTGTTGGGTGCCAGACACGAAGTAAATTCCACGAGAGGTTGGAGACATGATTTATATCCTGTTGATGGAATGAAAATACTATCTAATGGGTTAACCACAGGTAACAACTTGGACTAATTCAGGAAGGCAACATATTTTGCTTCTAACCACTAGAATGGAGAATGGTGGGGTAATTTACAGAAACTTCCTCCAGGATTGCGTACATAAGCACTAGGTATCCCTTCTGTTTGCAGATAATCAGGACACACCCCTAATTTTGAAGGAAGACTACAAGGAGGCTGGAAGTACCAAATTGACCTTAAAGGTTTATCATCATTCAAATTCCTACCCACTGCTCATCTCCTTCATTGTTCTTTCCATCTGTCTTCCGAAACCCGTGGCCACCAGTCTACCACTAACTCCCCCCTAACCCCACCACTCTCTCTTCCTCCACCACACCAACCATCACAACCGATCCCAACGAATCTGCTCCACGAGAACAAAAAAAAAATCCTGTCCACTCCGTTCCCTTCCTCTTCTTCCCTGTCTTGTCAACAATGCCAAGTGGGTTCGCCTAGTCCTTCCACCACTTCAAGTTTGATCCTTCTCCGTTGAACCTTCTCCGACTGTTCTGGGGCGGTGATTCTGTTAATTGAATTGCGCATTTTACCACTATCAGTTCTGTGCATGGATTGGATTATCGAAGAAATTGAAGAGTTTCCATCAAAGGTTTAGCCTCCGCCAAATAAGAAAAAGTACGGACATTCGATTGGGTCTCTATATCCACCAGTTGTCTTTGCTCGATTTCAAGTTGCAACTTATCGATCATTCAATTCATTTTGATCGATGAAGAAAAGCGCTGCATTTGGGACTGTTAAATTCCAGATTTAGTTTGGACAATATTCTCATTTGGGTTTGAATTTAGAAGCGAGTAAAGGTTCAAATTTGGGTGTAAAAGTTGGGGTTTTCTTCTACTATTTGTGTGTTAGAGATAGAGTGAATCAATGGATGGGGTAGGATGGTAGTTTTGTGAGTGGTATGGAGACATCAAAGCTTTTTGTTTGGCATTTTTTTTTTTTGGCATGGAGACATCAAAGCTTTTTGGTTTGGCATCTTTTTCTTTTTATTTGGCATGGAGACATCAAAGCTGGAGTGGCCTAAACCTGGGTTTTAATTGCTTCTACCCTCTACTTCTTACAACAACCTAGGCCTTATAATGAGAACAATTCAGGTCAATTTCTCCTAAATTGGCCTAAATGTGATTATTTTCATGGAACAAATTACATTAAATTTCGGCTGATTTGGGTTTGGATGGAGGAGATGGTAGAGGACAGCAGTTAAGGGTTCATTATTCGAGAAGAAACAGTGGAGAAAGGACAGAGAGGGAGAGGGGTTAATTAGATATCTTAATAAAAATTTGGCTGAAATGGGAATTTCCATCCTTCGACTCATGGATCATTAGTCAAAGGGTGTCTAATGCAATTATTTAGGCACGCATTAAGGATGTTCTTGATGATTCACAAACAATAAAGGTACAGAGTAGCTATTTCCTATAACCGAAGGGTAATTTCAGCAAATTTTCTTAAGAATGGTAGATATTTGTAAATACTTCATCATCTCTATCCACATACAATAGCTTTACGAGCGTTTGTGCATGTTACAAATCATTTTGTGCCGAAGCTGCAAAACCACAGTTTGTAGGCATCAAAATTATTCATTTTAATCCATTTCTAATACAGTAGATTCATAAGACTCTTAGGTTTGCTTTCTTTAGGTAGAGCCCAAGGAAATACTTTGAATTTTATAATCGTGGTGTCTTGGATAGCTAGCTCAAACCTCAATTAAACCCACGGCCCGCTGACGTTAACAACCGGTTAAGCCCTACGGCAGCCCCAAGGGATTTTGGCTCTCACGAGGTTTGAACCTTGAACCTCATAGGAAGTACACCTCTAACATCAAAGCCATTACAAGGGGTTGGCCAACGAATTTCCTTCACATCACATGTGTATATTTCTTCCGAGTTCTGACCGAGAAATTCGTAAAAGAGCTACCCCGTAACCGTCAATACCTTTTTGGTGTATGTTCTCATTTTAAGACTTTGTAATTACACAGAGCAAAAGAAGAATCAAAGAAAATTAGGTGGTAGTTTGAAGGAGTATGTATTCAGTGACGGAGATGGGTCTGTTTTCAACTTGAAGAAGCAGATGGAGGTAGTAATGATAATCTGGAGCGCAAGAGTTTAGTTGAGAGAAGAAAAAACCTAGATAGCCAGTTCTCTGAAATCGAATCTTCACTAACCAAATCATTCAAAATTCAAAGCCTTTCCCAGGTACCATATAAACCAAGTAAAAAGTTCGGATTTCACAATCAAAATAAAATTGGATAGATCATCTACAAGTCCAAGTGAAATATGCATAAAACCAAAGCCCAATTAAGTACGAGATGGTAAGGGACCAATTCGTTTCTCAAATTGTTGTGGGGCTTCAACGGGCATGGAATCGGTGGTAGAGCAATTGTGGATATGGTGGAGGAGATAGCCTTTGTGGGTTGAGTGGAGTGAAGGGGAAAAACAAGTTTAGGTTTTGTGTGTGAAAGTGACAGACGAGGGAATAGAACAAGATTGTTCTAACAATTCAGAACTTCATGGTTTATGGAATCTGTTAGGGAAGCTTAACATATGGTGAGGTGGTGCGACCATAAAAGAGTAGCCCCAACATCCGAGATTTAACTGTGATTTCTAGCTTTAAGATTTACAGGAAACTTTCTTATTCCAATGAGCCTCATTACGTGAAGGAGACATGTTTCCTGACCATTTACTCCCAATCTCCACGTAACACCTCCCAAAAACCCACACTCTACCGAAATCACAATGACAAACTCATTATTTACAGGAAAATTTCTTGTTCCAATGAGCCTCATTACGTGAAGGAGACATGTTTCCTGACCATTTACACCCACTCTCCACGTATCACCTCCCAAAAACCCACACTCAACCGAAATCACAATGACAAACTCATTCGGATTCCAACATTTGGTTTTTCTTCAGCTTTTCACAATTTTATTCAGAGGCCAGCAAAAAAACAAAATCACCTTCAAACAGTTCACAACATGGGAGCTAAAAAGATGGAGAAGACCGTCCAAACTCCAAAAAGAAACAAGAACCAAATCTTCTCAACAATGGAGATGTGCTATGGAGAAAGACATATAGTAGTGCTAGATCATAATAAATCATCAACCACTTCGATTACGTTAAACACAGTACAGTCACTTCATCATTTTCGTAGCTGAATTCAAAAGTAATGATGCGGGGAGCTTCAGGTCGCAGTCATCCAGTTTCATACATACAGATACGATGTGCAAGACCAATGAACCGTACACCACCCGAGCTAAATTGAACAACAAAAGTAATAGTAGATAATACAAACAGCAACAAGACACTTATCAATCTGCTCAAAAGGCTTCCGTATTTCAATTACTACAGAAAATGAGAACTGATCTATGTTATCCCACCTTGAGAAACCAATTCAAATTCAAGTTTTCGTTTTAACTAATCTATGTATCAGTCAATAGACACCCAATTCAATCTTCACTCAAATTCTTCCATTTCCACAACACCACCAATCAAGAGCGAGAGAGGGAGAGAGAGAGAGATCATACCATCCCCTTAGAAATGAAACACACCCATCTCCATCATCACAATGGTGGTGATCACAATGATAGACTTGGTAATTCTGAGGAGGTGGAGGTGGTGGCGGGGGACAACAACCTTGATTGAAGTAGCTTTGATACCCTTGTTGTTGTTGCGGATGAGGAGGAGGGTAAGGATACCCACCCGGCTGCGGCTGCGGCGGAGGGTACCCCTCGTACGGCGGCGGCTGTGGTGGCGCCGATGGGTAACCCGGCGGAGGATAAGTCGATCCGTACCCTATAATCAAATAATCACATAATCGAGTCAGGATCATCTGTATGCTTTGTGTGTATCCTTCCATCTATCCTTACTTACTATGATTGGTGCATTTCATATTTTTTTATTCAATTTAGTTGTTTCAAAATTGTGTCAAATATTCAAATTACTTACTATGATTTGTGCATTTCATATTTTTTTTATTCAATTTAGTTCTTTCAAAATTCTATCAAATTGGTAAAAAAGACTATGAAATTGACCAAAGGATACACACATAAAGGCCACATAAACACCCAGATCAAATCAGATCACAACTTAGAAAACCCACATGGGGGATTTGATTTCATATACCGGAGAACAGAACCCATATCGGGATTCGATAGATTAAGCAACAGAATCAAAGATTTCAAAGGAAATGATGAGAAAGGATGATCAAATTGTTGTGGGGATTACCTGGTGGAGGGTACGATTCGTGAGGTACTTGCTGGTAGCTCATCTCCTTGTTGTTCTATACGGAGAGTCTCGACTAGAAGTTGCAACGGAGGATTTGACGGTTTCTTGTTATGGTGGGTGGAAGAAGCTGGAAAGGGTTTCAAATGGTACAGGTTTTGGACATTTGATGTGTGTGTGTGTGTTGTGAAAGGTTTGGGAAATTATTGTAAATTGCAATTTGAGCCCAGGTGATTTGTAACCATCATCAATCTAGGACATAAGTAGAGGTGTCAAACGGGCGGGTTCGGGTGGACCCGACCCGTTTATAAATGGGTTTATATGTATATGGGTTCAACCCATTTTACCCGTTAATCGTAGCGGGTTTTATGGGTGGGTCATAAACGGGTCAATGTGACCCGTTAACCCATTTTTAACCCGTTTTTAACCAACATATGCTAAAAGTAAAAAAAAAAAAAAAAAAACAACAGCATATGTAATTACTTTCTGTTTTCTTTTTGCAACTATCACTCTAATACCACTCCATCCCACCTCAAATGCACTATTTGGACTTTTTCACCCGTATCTGAGTTACTTTGACCGGGTGATTTAGATCGTAAAACGATACAATTTTTCGATAATTTTTTATGGTCTTGTAGAATAAGAGTTCCTCTACAACAATACGAAAAAATTATCTAAAAATTAAAAAGTTTTGCTATCCAAATCATCGGGTCAAAGTGACCCAATAAATAGTGGTAAAAGTCCAAATGGTGCAAAAGAGGTGGGACGGAGTGGTAAGTAATGATTCATTTTTGGCTAATTGCACCGGAGGTACCCAAAGTTTGTCAAAACGAGCAAGTAGGTACCCAAATTTCAAAATCGAGCACCGCATGTCTCAAACTTTGGATTTTCGAGCAAGTAGGTACCCTTCCGTTAATTTTCCGTTAACTTTGGACGGAAAATTATAAAAAGACTTTTATACCCCTTATTTTCACCTCATATTTTTTTTTATTAAAATACAAGTTTTACTAAAAATTAAAAAAATTCAAAAAAAATTTATTTAATAATTTGATATATGTAAAATAATGCAATATATTTCATAAAAATTACATATTTTTACATCATTTCAAGATATGAAAAATGTTTTCATTAACATATATCCGTCAATCTTAAAGTCTTTAGCTTTTTTTCTAACAACTTTAAAAAAAATCTCAAAATTTCATAATTTCACATGTAATTTTTAATAAAACAATAACATACAAGTATCTTTGTGCATTTTAACAACTTACACAAGAGTTGATACCAGACATTCTTGAGAAGTTTTTTATTGTAATGTTTTGTATTTTTCATACAAATGTAAAAGAGACTATTGTATAAAATATAAAAAAATACTTTATGTTATTGTTTCTTCAAAAATACATGAAATTATGAAATTTGAGATTCTTTTTAATCACTATTAAAAAAATTAAAGACTTTAAGATTGACGGATATGTGTTAATAAAAACATATTTCATATCTTGAAATGATGTAAAAATATGTAATTTTGATAAAATATATTGCATTATCTTACATATATCAAATTATTAAATTAAAATTTATTTATTTTTATTTTTTTTTAGATTTTTAGTAAAACTTGTATTTAAAAAAAAGTTGGAGGTGAAAATAAGGGGTACAAAAGTCTTTTTATAATTTTCCGTCCAATGTTAACGGAAAGTTAACGGAAGGGTACCTACTTGCTCGAAAATCCAAAGTTTGAGACCTGTGGTGCTTGATTTTGAAATTTGGGTACCTACTTGCTCGTTTTGGCAAACTTTGGGTACCTCCGGTGCAATTTAGCCTTCATTTTTTCTGAAAACAAAAGTGAAAAAGACTAAACTGCCCTTAACTCTCCCAACCCTTTAACCGACCTAGCCCTCTCAACTACCCCCTTTTGAGACTCCATTTACTGCCGATAGAGAGAAAGAAGAGAGAGGTCTGTTCCTCTCCATCTCCTCCATCTCCAATTCTTCCTCACCATTAGATCCAGCTTCTCCAAAACCCCCACCATTAGATCCAGCTTCTCCAAAACCAGATCCTTCTTCCCCAATTTCTTCACCATCATGTCGTCTCTTCATTAGTTCATCCAGTACCGCCGATCTCCCAGACCCATAAATTGAACGGCGGTGGCTTCGACGGTGGAAGCTTGGACGGTGGTGGCTCGGCGGTAGTAGCAGGCGGCTTCGACGGCGATGATTTGGCGTCACTATCTACACCCACGTCGTCCCTTCCACCCGCGAATTCGTGTCGCAGCCGTTTCCACCCGCTTTGGCGGTCGACAATCAGTTCATCCAGTACGGTCGTGGAGGATTTCAGGGGCACGATAAAGATTTTGACGGGTGTTGCCGGGTTATTTTTCCAACCCGCTTAACCCACATAACTCAGCGGGTTAATCGAGTTCACCCGTTTCCACCCGTTTTGAATAATTAACAAGACCCGAACCCGCTTAACCTGTGCATATACGGGCGGGTTGACGGGTTAGGGTTGAGTTTGCCAGCTCTAGACATAAGCCAGCTCATGTTGTCTTCTTCAACGAGACTAGAAATGGAAAAATACCCTTTCACCCGCTATTGTATGATTGAAAGACATTTTCACCCTCTTTTGTTTGAAAATGACACTTCACCATGTATTATGAAACCATTAAAAGGGGAGTCGAGAAATGTCATACTGTATGAAATAATTTATAAGAAGTAAGATAAAAGATATTTTTTCGAAATCTACTTTTAATTAATTTATCTACAATTAATTTGTAATTTTATATATATATTTTTAAATATAATATTTATCTGTAAAGAACTGATGCGTGTCATATATTTTTATCTTCTTATTCACAAAATGTTCATACTTAATTTTACGCAGCATGAAATTATTATATTCACAACCGGTTCATATTCCGTCTTTATTATATTTACACTTTGATCCGATGACTTAGTTACCAAACTGGTGCAAAAAAAACTCATGGTGTTATAGATCAAAGTTTACTCGAAATCATTACATATCACCGGATTTAAAGTGATCCAAAAAAATCAAAGTAGAAAACAAAAGATGAAATAAGTACTAATATTTACCGAACAACAATTTATCTATTTAAAAAAAAAAAGTAGTAACTTTTACCGAACAACACTTTATCTAAATTTACAACGATCTTTTTTACCGTAATTCTCACACAGTAACTCCAGCACCGCTACAACATTCCAATGACCGTAAGTGCATTCTCATATCTTATGTCGACCAGTCTTATCTTATGTCGACCAGGTGATTTCTAGAAGCAAATGCAAAGATCATTAAAGTAATTAAATAATTCCCTAAAAAAATTAATTAAACAAAAACTGAGTGATGAGATAGTCTTTGAATAATACTACCCCGTACGTTTGCAAAAAAAGAAATACTACCCCGTATGCAGACACGGTTAAGCAACCGAGTCTTTTCATTATTCTCCTCCTCCTTTGCGGTCCTTCTCTTCAATCTCTCTCTCTCTCTGCGACCCAAAATTCATACTATAAAAAAACCAAAGACTCCTCAAAACTAAATCATCTTCTACTCTTCACAATCATCTCTCTAATTCTCCTCTCCATCATCCCCATCACTCCCTCTCTTCCAACATCAATATGAACGGTCACGATGAATCCCACGTTCCGGCAACCCCAGAAACCAACAATCCTCACGTTCCATTCCAACAACAACCGCCACCGCCTTCGTATGATCAGCACCACCAGCCGGCGCCGCCGTCCTCATCCGCCGTGTATCCACCGCCTGCGGCGGCGGATCCGGCGGCGGAGAAGTGGGGGACCCACATCATGGGTGCGCCGGCGGTGCCGACGAGTCACCCGGGGAACAAGAAGGCGGCGACGTGGAGCGCCGGGGACCACCCGGAGCAACACCACCAGCCGTACCTGCAGTATGCTCCGGTGGAGAAGCCGAGCGCCAGTCCCATGGAATCGATTCTCCACAAGTTCAATTCATGGAGCCGGAAGGCTGAGTCCACCGCCAACAATATCTGGCAAAACTGTAAGATTCCCCCCCCCCTCTCTTATGCTTAAATTGCGATTTTGCCCCCATCGTTGAAATAATATCATTTTACGCGTTTGTTTGGTGGCCGGATACTTCCAATTTTAGAATGAGATTATTCTAACATGTTGAAATTAGGAGTTTGTTGTATGTGTTGTACTCGTAAGTCTCTTATTTTCCTTTAAAAAACGTCTCTTAGCTTTTGCGTAGAGGTCTCGAGTTTTATATCCTAACTTAATGGCAGTCTAGTAGCCTTTTAAACTGCTAAAATGTATAGCAAAGTTGGATTACCTCTCTAATGTGCTTTGCACACTAATGCACTAAAGTTGAGCTATCCCAATTTGCAGTATGAGGATAGATGTTGTGAAGTTCCACATTTAAAAAAAACAAAAAAAAAACAAAATAGTTTCCATATTAACCACAAGATTGAAATAAATCAAATTCTTAAAATCGAATGTACCCCTTGTGATTTTTTTTTAATGTTATTATGTTTTGGGTGCATTCTCTGGCCCAAATTAATACAAGTAGTCCGTTTGAACTTTTTATAAAATAAAACTTTGTTGCTATCATTGTGAAGGATTACAGTACAAGAACCTATAATTACAGCACAACTATAATGAAAAATGTCAAAATTACCCATCTAATACACCACAAGAATTAATTACCAATATTGAGCACATCTGTTTTGAGCCTTCTCCCCCTTTTATCTCTCTCATATTAATTCTTCCTCAAACTCCCTCCTCCACCGCTGTTGCCGCCCGCCACCATCAACCCGGCCATCTTCTGTTTCGTCTCTTCTTCTTCCTATCACCCACCACTACCATCACATCTCTCTCCTACCACCACAACAACCATTGATTGCCCACTCCCGCCTTCAGTGAAACCCATTTTTGGAGAATTTTGTCATTTCAAAATAAAACGTGTTGTAATTAGTGTTTCTTGTGCTGTAAGAGCATCTCCAACCCATGGCTTCTTCCCCCTCACCTCCCCCTCCCCTCACGGGCTTACCATTTTCCCCCTCCCTCTTCCCCTCCCCCTCCGCCAAACTACTAATTGTCTCCAACCCATTTCTTTTTCCCCACCAAAAAAAATAATTTGTAATAAATATTTAATGATTTAAAAATGAATTATTAATACCAAAAAAAGTAAATGCAAAATTGTTTACCAATATATATACACACACAAAAAAAAAATGTTAATAATAATAATGATATTAATACTAAAAAAATAATTAAAATAATATTAACAAACAAAACTTTTATTCAAAAAAATAAGATAATGATGAC
The DNA here is from genome assembly GCA_023055425.1 of Linanthus parryae. Lineage (NCBI taxonomy): Eukaryota > Viridiplantae > Streptophyta > Magnoliopsida > Ericales > Polemoniaceae > Linanthus > Linanthus parryae. Next base: position 12,486,339 of record JALGPY010000014.1, read on the forward strand.
TTTTCGTAAATATACTTTCCAACAATCGTGAATACATTATTAATTTTAAAAAATAATACAAAAAAAAGTTATTAATCATAATAATAAAATACATAATATAATCACAAAATAGTAGTATGTGTAATTAAAATTATCAAATATTCAATTAATTAATCATTCCATGTAGGGGGGGGGGGGGGTGTCCATGGGGAAATCCCCCCTAACCATCCCTCACCCAAGGCAAAAATTATCCCCATAGCATCCCCTCCCCCTCCCCTATGGGGTTGGACATGAACCGTATTTTTATACGATTTTCCCCTTTCCCCTCCCCCTCCCCCCATGGGGTTGGAGATGCCCTAATTGTTACGCCCTATTGTGAAATGTTTATCCATTCATTTATGTTTCGAACTATCTATCATTAGTCGTTTCTCCTAAACGTTTTTTTCATATCCAATTTACCCTAAACAGTGAAGACGGCACCGTCAGTGTCGGGAGCAGCATGGGACAAAGTGAACCTAATGGCGAAAGCAACAACCGGAGGCGGTTTCGAGACCCTATACAAGCAATCCTTCACGACGCTCCCCAACGAGAAGCTGAAGAAGACGTTCGCCTGTTACCTCTCCACGACCACCGGACCGGTGGCCGGAACTTTGTATCTGTCGAACGTTCACGTCGCCTTCTGCAGCGACCGGCCTTTGTCTTTCACTGCGCCCTCCGGCCAAGTGACTTGGAGCTATTACAAGGTGATGGTGCCTTTGGCTAGTATCGGGACGATCAATCCGGTGGTGATGAGGGACAATAAGGAGGAGAAGTATCTCCAGATTGTTACTGTTGATGGGCATGATTTCTGGTTTATGGGATTTGTTAATTACGAGAAAGCGACGCGTCATCTGTCTGAAAGTCTTGGGAGTTTTGTTGCCCCAGGAGTTGCAGCCGTTCAACAACCACACCAACCTTAGAACGAGCTTTGTCCTGCATACCGCCTGTTCCCAGTTCTGCTTCGATGTAGGGATGGTTATGGATTTTGCTCTCCGTGTTGCTTGGGAGATGGTTATTGTGTTTATTCAGTTAGACTTTTGTTTGTTGCGTGTTTATTCAGTTAGACCTTTGTTTGTTGTTCTATCAGTTTCTCCTGTAAATTTTTGGTTGTGTTTTATATATTTTGTGTTAAATTTGTATCTTATTTTATATACATCGTGTTGGATTTGTTCCATTCTTCCATATCTTAGATGTCTCAATTTAAAAGCATAAAGTTAGTAATGGAGACTAGGATCAACTTTTGCTCTCTCCCTGGAGCCCCCTCCTATGCTCTCTTTGAGCCACACCCCCTATCCCCATTCAAAGCTACCCAGTATTCACTTCAACTAGCTCCAATCAATCCCATTTGATCTCATTTGATCTCAATCGTTTCATCTTCCATCACTCTTGGGGTTGGTCTGCATGCTTATTGGTTGGCTTTGCCAATCGAATTGCTGGCCTTCCCTAACCCTCACCCCCCACTCTTCCCTCTGAAAACCCCACACCCTACTACCTATAATGCAATCATTTCCTGCAAGGCAACCTTGGCTTAACCAAATTTGCACTCTCCCGAGATTTAGCAGATTATTTCGTGTGCATGCATTGGTTCTTTTGATTCTAGTGTGATAGCTCCCTTATCTTACTAATCAAAATCTTTTCAAATCTTTGGATGCAGGAAACCTTCATGGTTGTTTATTTTAAGTAGCTCTGAGTTGTTCATTGATTCATTCTCACTTTTATCTCTCTCCAATTCTAGTTTCTCTGCTAATCTTTAATCCTCTATGTCTAATCCCTTTCACTTTGATGTTAGTAGCCCCTCGTCCAATGACTCCATGGAGGAACGACTAGATGAACGGGGGTCTGTGATCTCACTGAACCCTAGCAGGGCTTTCACCTTCAGAGAAATCATGAAGCATACTCTGGTAGGGAAGTTTGTTGGTAAATTCTCTCTTTCTCCTCTTGTTATTCAACAAACAATCTGCAAAGCATGGAAAACAATGGGATCAGTTTGGATTGAAAAAAAACTGGAAGTTTATCTGTTCCACTTTCAAAATCCTAAAGACAAAGAGTTTTTCCTGAATGAGTCCCTAATCTCGATTCATGGTTTGTCCTTAATTTTCAAGGAAAGACAAAATAATCAATCCCTGTCAGAAGTTGATTTTTCTAAAGCAGATGTCTGGTTTCAAGTACCAAATATTCCTCTAGAGGGCTTTGACAGGGATACAGCTGAAAAATTGGGCAACCTAGCAGGGGACCTGATTGTGGTAGATTGGTCATTTGATAGGGTCAGAGCTCTTCATGCTTTGCGTATCAAAGTCAGAGTTTCTCTGGATCAAGCCCTAACCCCAGGCGCCTATGTCACTGTCCCAGGGGAAGATGAAAAGAAGTGGGTATTTTTCAGGTATGAAAGGATCTTTAAAATTTGTTACAGATGTGGGTGTGTTGGTCATGATAACAAAAGTTGCAGCACTAACCTGGTAGAAGTCTTGGACAAGTTGGAGGCTAGATACCTGCAGTCGCACCATCTCTCATCTTACCCATTCTATGTAAACCCTCTACGGAAAATGTTCACCCATCTTCTCAAACTCCACTCCAAACATGGCCCCTATCGTACTATGAAGTTTGACACTAGCAGAACCCCCATCTATGAATTTCTTGACGTTCCTACACTGCAAGATCCCAACCAAGGACCCCCCATCCCAAATAACCCTCATCTCTCTGAGCACTCAACCTCCTCCACAGACTCTGCAAACTACTTTACCCCCCCCTCTGAACCTCACCAGAATGAGATCTCCAAAAAGCCAAGATTGGAGAGTGATCCTCCTTTTATAGGGAACCAATCCATGAGAGAAGATCATCAGTCAACAACCCCTCACATGCACCAACCCCGGGTCGAAACGGTTCCTATGGCCTCACAAATGCATGCATGCTTTCCAAGAGGCGCCATGAATGGCTCTGCTTCCCAACAGGCGCAACCGGTTCATTTTCAAAATGATTGGTTCAATGCCCTTGCATTAAATCAACGCATGCAGTTGGGAATTCAAAGAGGAGATTCATTGTTTCAAGAACTCTGTAACCTACCCCCTATCAACACTATAAATCCATCATCTCTCTCCCAGACTCCAGTTTTGCAGAATCCTACAACCTACCCTACTCCCTCCTCTATTCAATCGCTCTCCTTGTCCCAACCCACAATGGTGAGACAACTCCCAACCACCTTCAAAAAATTAGAGCACTCAAGTTTCTCTATAAGAGCCCCAGACTTCTCTCCCACAGCCACCACCGAACCAGACTCTGGTAAGACACAGAGAAGACAAGATTTGGCTGAGATAGACAAGATGTTGAAGGAAAGTGGACCATCAGTACCAAAGAAATCAAGGGGAAAGAGGACTGTAGGGAAGAAGGTGCCAGGGGTGGAAAAGAAAGTGATTACCAAAAGGGCTTCGGAGAAAGTTTTGGAGAAAGGAAAAGGAAAGATGACAATCAAAGCAAAACCACTCCAGATTCAAGCTCTCAAGAAGACAACTAAGCCAAAAGAGGTGGTGGAACAACAAGCAGTTGACCCCAAGGGAAAAGGTAAAAAGCAGAAGACATCTTCCAAGCCAGAGGCAATCAAAGGTAACTTAAATTTTTTTGAATCCATTATGCAACTCAATTTTAACCCCTTCTCCGAGAATTTTTTCAAATTTAAGTTCAAAAAACGTTGTAGATCTTTGAATGACCAATTTATCACTCAATCTGATTTCTTTAAAAAACCTAAATTAGGCTTTGGGGTGGTTGTGCCACAACAACCCCCAAGAGAGCCATGAGTCTTCTTTGCTGGAATTGCAGGGGTTTGGGTCAGGACCCTGCAATTCGTGAAGTTTTCTCTCTGACCCGTAGACACAAACCTCAAATCATCTTCCTCTCTGAAACTAAACAATCTTCCACTTTTATAAATCGAAAATTTAGAAAACTAGGATTCCAAAATCACTTCTCTGTTGAGCCAGTTGGTTCTAGGGGAGGGCTATGGTGTGCATGGCACTCTAATGTGTTCACTATCTCTCCCAAATGGTCATCTTCTAATCTCATTCTACTAGAACTTATCAGTTACTCTTCCTCTACTCAACCCTGTTTTATTGGTCTGGTGTATGGTCAACCAAACTTTGACAAAAGAGAGGAGGTTTGGAAACAATTTAACCAAATTCTACCGCTAAACAGTCCTCTTCTCATCATTGGAGATTTTAATCAAGTCCTGTTTCCTCATGACAAAACTGGACCCTGTGCCTCTGTTATCAGAGGTGCCAATCAACTTTTAAACTATTTGAATCTTTGGGGTCTGTTTGAAGTTAAAAACATAGGTCCCTGGTTTACGTGGTCAAATTGTAGATTTAGTTCCTCTCCCACTTTTGAACGTTTAGATAGAGCTTGGTGCAACTTTGAATTTCTGTCCCTTTTCCCTTGTGTTACAATGCATAATCTAGGTATTGGAGTCTCGGATCATTCCCCTATTGTCCTTAAGCTCCTGGACTCTAATCTCACGTGTATTAACCCCCCTAGAAGATTTGAAATATGGTGGCTTAAGAACCCAGAAACAAAGGATCTCTTGTCCTACATTTGGAGACTTCCTATTAGAGGCTCTCCATGCTTCAGGGTGGTTAAGCTGCTCTCAATTACGTTAAAGGCTTTTAGGTCCTGGGCGAGGGCCAAACCTTCATTAGTAAACCAAATAGCCACGGCTAAAGCTAACATTGCCCACTACCAGACCTTACTCCCTGATCCTTCTGCTGCAGCTAATTTTGTAGCCAATCACAGACTCCTCCATGATCTCCTCACTTCTGAAGAGATCTACTGGGCTCATAGAGCCCGCTGCAAATGGCTCCAAGAAGGCAGCAAGAACACAAAATTCTTCCATGCTTACACTAAAATAAGGAAAAACTTTAACTCTATTCACAACTTGAAACTCCCTGATGGTACTCTGATCTCGGATCAACCCACCATCATGAAAATCTTCTTGGAGCATTACTCTAATATCTATTCACAACCTTCTCCATCAGCTGCAGACTTAGCCCAACAAAATGATGATCTTTTCTCCTTCTCTCTTCTCTTTAACATCACTAAGACGCTCAATATGGAGCAACAATGCCTGTTGTCCAGCCCATTCACTGCCTCAGAAGTGTCTAATGCAGTTTTTAGTATGGCCCCCCTTAAGGCACCTGGTCCAGATGGTTTTCAACCAGCCTTCTTCCAGCAAAACTGGTCTCTCCTTTCCACCTCAATCACTTCAGCGGTTCTTTCTTTCTTAAACTCTGGGTTTATGTTAAGAGAGCTTAATAGAACACATATTATTTTTATCCCAAAAAATAATAATCCCCAATCAGTTACTGACTTTAGGCCTATAAGTTTGTGCAATGTCTTATATCGTATAATTGCTAAGGTTTTAGCAAATAGGCTTAAACATGTTCTTCCTTCATTAATTTGTGTTAATCAAAATGGCTTCATTCCTAATAGACTTATCCAAGATAATATCCTTATAGGCCAGGACTTAGTGTATACTATTCACAAAGCCAACTCAGCTCATCAACCCAAATTAGGAGCCCTTAAGCTGGACATCTCCAAAGCCTTTGATAGGGTGAGATGGGATTTTCTAGAGCAAGTAATGTTCCAAATGCACTTTCCCCCCCACTTCTCTAGACTTATTATGCAGTGTGTCTCTACTGTATCTTACTCTCTAATCATCAATGGATCACAATCTCACTCCTTCTCCCCTCACAGGGGTTTAAGGCAAGGAGATCCTTTATCCCCCTTCCTTTTTGCCCTTTGTGCTGAGGCCCTGTCTAGTTCTCTCCAAATGGCTGAATCTGACAATTTGATTCAGGGAATTCCATTTGCTAGAGGTAAAACCATTTCTCACCTCCAATTTGCAGATGATACCCTTCTGTTCTTCCAAATCTATCCTAATACAGCTTTGAACATCAAGACTCTTCTTGACACCTATGCAACTGAATCAGGACAAGCAATCAATCTTGATAAGTCCTCTCTAGTCTTTAGCCCTAACTGTTCAGATTCTGATAAAATGCAGTTCTCAAACAACTTAGGATTACAACCTCATGATTCAATAGGCAAATACCTAGGAATAACGCTAGATAAGCAAGGAACTAACAAGGAAATAATTAAGTCCACTATCCTTAAAATAAATGATAAGTGTGCTGGATGGCAGAGTTTACTCCTTAATACTTTTGGTAGAGCCACTCTTATTAAATCTGTACTTAACAGCTTCCTAGTCTACCCAATGTCCATATGTATGTTCCCTAAGAAAGATTGTGATCACATTCAAAGCATCTTCTCAAGATTTTTCTGGGCTGGCTCAACTTCTAAAAGATGTATTCATTGGCTCTCTTGGGATTTCCTGTGCAATAAAACACAGAAGGGGGGTTTGGGGTTCAAAAATTTGCAATGTTTTAATAATGCTCTACTAGCCAAAAATTGTTGGAAGCTTGTTAATGATCCAAAAAGCTTTTTCAGTTCCTATTTCTTACCTAAATACTGTAAAAGGACACATGTTTTGGCTAATAGAGCTACTAACATAGCCTCCTGTGCTTGGAAAAACATCTGCAAGGGAAGAACTACCCTTTCCCTGGGGTTGCAATGGAAGTTGGCTAAGGGTCAGTCTTTGATTATTAGAAGTAGTGGTTGGATTCCAGATGTTCCAGGAAACTCGATTGAGGAGTGTTTGAAGCAAACAGATCCAAATAACAGATATAAAAAGGTTGAGCAGTTAGTTGCACAAGATGGGCATTCTTGGAATATTACTCTTGTTGAAAGACTTTTCCCGCCATGGCTAAGTAGTAGAATTCAAAGTATTCCGTTAGGTTCTGCTGATGATCATGACACCCCCCACTGGAAGTTTACCTCCAATGGAGTCTACTCTGTTAAAACAGCTTACCTCCATCAAAACTATAATAATTCCTCCCCAAACTTATCTAGCAATCGTCTTCAATTCCGCTCTATCTCTTCTGAAATCCATTGGAAAAACCTCTGGAAATCTAATCTCCCTGCTAATATTATTCATCTCCTATGGCGTATTTGTACTAACTCTCTGCCTTGTCTAGATAATATTCACTTTAGAATCTCTTCAGTTAACCCCAACTGTCCCAAATGCAATCTTCAGCTAGTTGAAACTCCCCTTCACATTTTCTTTCACTGCTCTGTGGCTCAAAGGCTTTGGGAGAGAGCCCCTATTAATAGTTCTCATAAACCCAACAACAACACTTGTAATTTTCAGCAATGGATTTTCAGTTGGTTAAAAAGAAAGAAAACTAGAAAATCCATTCATAATTGGCACTGGATCCCAGCTATTATTTGGATTCTTTGGATCTCTAGAAATAAGACTTTATTTGATCAGCATAATTCCTCTGTTGATCAAATGTATTTTCAAGCAGAAGCTTTAGCTGCTTTCCTTAGTGTTTGCTAACAGTTTAGTATTCTTCAGCTGCTACTGATTGGATAGAAGTTGAAGTTCAGAAAGGTGGCATGTCATGGAAGCCAGGGTCTCTTCAAATTCATCCACAGTTCACTCCAACGGCGCCCCAAGCATTGATGGAAGTTTCAGACGCTTTTCCCCTAGCAGTGCTGCCCCCAGTTTTTATGGCACAAGCTCCGAATCATGCTTGCAAAGAAGGCTCCACAGCTCTGGTTTCTGGAAACCAAGCTCCAGGTGGCAATGATGTGGTGGCTGATGCTAAAGCTGGTAATGAAGATGCTGGTGGTGATCTCCCTCCTCTTCCGGACAATGAGTTGATGTCTGCTGTTATTCCATTCATCGATGCCTAGGTGGATCTCTGGAGTTGTCTGCTGCTGTGTCTGCGTGCTAGGAAGATGGTTGGCTTCTCGTGTCAGTCTAGTTTCAATCTAGTTTCAGTTGAATCCTGTTTATGAAACTTGTTTATGGTTGTTAATATTTTGTTTAACTTGGTGGGTAGTTTGGTTAAGTTTTGGTTAAGTTTTGTTAAGTGTTGGAACAATGGTATGTTTTGTGAGGCCTGCTGTGAAGATTTGAGGCCATTCACTTGCTAGTTTGGTGGTTGGAGTCGCGATGTGTCGACTAAGTAGGTATCTTTCTATTTGATGACTTGGCTATGTTTTGTACTATGTTTTTAAGTAATGAAGTTCTCCTTGATCCGCAAAAAAAAAAAAGCATAAAGTTATTTTCAAAGGGTGGAAATAGTTCCACAAGTGGATGAATTATGAACATGCCTGTGCAATCGGAAAATAAGGGAAGATTCTTGAATCGTAGAATCAAGGGGGCGAATAGAAATCAAACTGAAGCGGAAATGCCTTAAACTGGAACAACGGCTCAAACTTTTCACGAAAATGTAGTAACTTACTCTACAACATTATGAATCGTTTTTGTTCAAAGTTTTCTAAAAAATCAAAGTAACAAACAGAGCAGATAAAATGGAACGAAGAGAGTATAAAAAACTAATCAAATGAAAATAGTGAAGTGATGCTACCAGTCAGCGAAATAGAGTATAAAACCAATAGTTGGTTGTCATAACGAGTGGAACGAATGATACCGCAGGACATAACTCCCAAAAACTTCATGGCTGAAACCGAAGTATACTTTCGTGTTGGGTGAAGCAGTTCAATTCGACAGTGTTTGCTTTTCTGCCCCCATAGACTACAATATCCGATCAAAAAGAGAAAAGACAACAGGGCATGCTATGAAACTGATTGGTAATTGAATTAAAGTTGTGTTCATCTCATGTCTGACTAAACCGTTAGCTAAGAAAATATCCGCAAAAGTGTCCTCAACAAGAAGAAAATGGAAAAGAACAACATCCGACTGAAAGCAGTTGGGAGGCTTTGCTTCGAGCAGAGAATCCAGTAGCAGTTCTTCTTAAGCATGCTCACAAAGGATGATAATCACCTCTTCTTCTTGCTTCCTTTTCCACTCGATGGGGTGGCGATCAGGTATACAAAAGTGACCACCAGGGAGATCATAGAAACCAGGGGACCATACTTGCCCAGCAATTTCTGTTGATAAAGAAAAAAGAGAAATAAAGAGACTGTCGAGTATGGAAAAATCAACGGCTGATAAAATACACTAAAATCTCTAAAGTACTTCATATACGCGAGGAAGGATGCTATCGGAAAGAACGTAAGACTAGAGATGTTAATGTGGTGCAGCGGGCCGGGAGGAAAACCCAAGGTTGAGGGGCAGGGGCCTGGGTTAGGGTGAAGGGAAAAGGCTGGGACGGAATTTATTTGCTCTTTACCTCGAACAGGCCCGGTGTGGGTTCAAAACCCCTGTGCTTTGAAGGGGGCCAGGCCAGGTTGGGAGGTAACCAGCCCACCTTTTTTCTATTTAGTTATTACATAATAACACTAATTATAGCTACTAAGTAATAATTAAGAGTGGAAGAGTAGCAGTTGCTTTTGGAATGAGGTTAAAAACGAGGGTGGGTAGTTCTTATCGAAAATCAGAGAGAGGTGTAAACACGTCTTTTTTTTTAAAAAAAATTACAGATATGGACCAAAATACCCCCCCCCCCAATTAAAGGGGACAAAATTGGTTAAACGAGTTGTTGTTTTCATTTTATTTGGAGTGGGGTGTGTACGTATGAACATTGAAGGGGTGCAGGTTGGGGCATTGTGTGGGCCGGGGCAGGTTGGTGTGGGTTTAGAAGGGGTCTGGGCCGGGGGTCGAGCTTAGCTTGAACCGGCTGGCCCCCCACAATGGGTGTGGGTTGTGTGGACTGGGTTGGGGCTCGGTGTGGGCCGGGTGAAGGGGGTGAGTTGGTGTATTGACACTTCTAAGTTCTAAACTAAGACTTGAAATGAAACTAATTCTACCTAATTGAACCCAATACCTCACTACTCGGAGGGTCCTTGGGACAACCATGGGGACGGCTAGGTTATGCAAGATCTTCAAATTGCCTTGTTTCATGTTAGAAGATCAGTATTGTGAAGGGCCTTCGCCAAACTGATAATCAGACATAAGAAACAAGACATCGTGAAGCACTATTTGACTTGACTAGTGACATGCTCCACATAATTAATATCCACAGGCACATCAGATCACTTCTAATCTCAAAGTGTCTCAAAGAAGGTTTTGGTAATAGTATCTAAAGTAATATTAATGTCCCATTGTGTAGAACTACTAGAACATAAAACATTGCTATATGATGGATAGGACATACCTTAGCCTGAGATAATTTGATTGTCACCAGCCACAATGCAAGGAAAACACAAAAGAATACCTCTTAGCGAACATTTCATACGTGAATAAATGAAATTGATTGAAAGATTCATCCACTGCAGGAGACGTACCAAATCAAACTTCTTCTGAGGAGGTCTCTCTGCGAGGATGTCCAAGGGAAGAATTGGGGTCGAATAAGCCTCCTGAAGATATAAACAGATATAGTGAATTAATAAACATAAACCTGTTCTTGTAAGCAACTATGGATATATTTTCTGGGCTGCCAAAGGCATATGAAATTGTCTACAAGACCAAACCTGGAGGGCAGTCTTTGTAGGGACGCGGAATCTGATGACTGCAGGAGCCCCATAGAATACAGTTTGTATTTTGGATTCCAATTCAAAAGCATGTGACACAACAGAACCACTGCCAATAATACAAATTAGCATGACCAAAGGGTTGATACAATTTAACAAATCAGCAATCGGAAGGGCGAAACTCACGCATCAAGCTTTTCCCATGAGACAGAAGTATTTCCACTGACAACTTCAAAGATATCCTTTGTCCAGCTATCATCAGTTAAACTCACATCATATGCGGTCCTGAAATCACACATTTATGAAATACAAACTCATGAGATGGCAGAATGTGAAGGAATAGAAAAGTATACACAAAAGAAAGAGAAAAGGGAAAACATTAAGAGTAGTAATCTGTAGCAACAATTACTCAATCATGAGGTGGAATGGTTAAATGAGGAGTCAGTTTGTAGACATAATGGAGATTTACATCAAGACCATATAGTCTAGCTAAAATCCTACTTCAGCGAGGCGAGAACCAATCGACTGATGCTCAAATGTGAGAAACAACGAGGCTTACAAGTCTATGCTCTACATTGAGTGCAATTAAACCAACACTCTCACGCAACCAGCTCGGCATTGTCAGTTCTAAATCTATTGACTGCCTAACTAAGAACAAAATCCGACTCAACGACCTATTAGCTAAGCAGAGTCCTAATCTCACAGCAAAAATCTAAGCTGATTAAGTGCATGTTCGGCATTGCTGATTATAATCCAATTGGGATGAAGTCATGAAGATCTGTGTTTTCGGTCAGTTTCATTTAGCAGGCGTAAATTTTCATCTGAAAATCTGCAGCTAAAATTAATTAATTACAAGTCAATTAAGCAGCTGAAAATATAAATGCTTTCAAGGTACTTTTGACATAGCATGATGAGAGTTCAGTATGAGTAAGAGTATTCAAGTGATTGATTGTAGATATCTGACAGTTTTGTCAAATGAATCAAATGTATACTAATCTTCAGGTCATATCAAACAGTTGCGGATTTTCAGCTCAGCTAAAGATTATTCACTTCGATTCAGCCAATTTTTTACAGTTTCCAGATGATACCAAACCATCTCTAAGCTACCACTTCAAAGAGGAAGAACACAATAACTTCTAATCAAACTGAAGACTACACACAAAGGATCAACACAAATGCTCAAGATACAATAGGACTAAAGCAAAATCAACGAAGTCATTAATTCAACAGCATGCAAAGAATAAAACATGAATTTATCTCAGCTCCAGTACTGTTAATTCAACGAATTCTTCTTCCTCATCTCAGATCAGCACAACAAATTCAATCGGACTTAAAAGTAGCATGCAAGCGAGCTCAACTACTGCATCGTTAATTCAACGAATTCTTCTTCCTCGTTCCAGATCAGCACAACAAATTCAATCGAACTAAAGGCATGCAAGCGAGATCCGTTCAGAAACTTGAAAATCGATCTACAGATGAACCGAAAGACAACGAAATCGAAGGAAATGAAGAGAGGCTTACGCAGATCCATGGTTGTAGATGTCGATGGAGACGGAGATGCGTTCGACGCCGGACTTGAGCCTGGTCGGAGTAGCCTTCTTGTGAGCGACGATGAACGGAGAGTCTGAACTAGCGAACGTCGCCGACGAGAGGAGGAAGAGAGCTACGAGAACGGAGAGGAGAGACTTTGCGATCTGGTTTGCCATGGTTGACTGTTTTTGGAGGTTTTGGTTCTGGTTTAGGTTGGGATTTTATTGGATCGCTTTAGCCAAGCCTGAAACAATTGGACCAAAGAGGAAGGTCAGTTGCATTTCGGTTTGATACGGTGTCGTTTGGGTCGTTAGGGCTGTTGTGGTTGAGCTGGCATTCACGGCGACGACGGAGAAAGCGCTCATTGGTCTAGAGCGTCTACGTGGTGCAAAATAATGTTGAATTGACACTTTGATCCCGTATGTTTGGCTTAAGTACAGTTAGGCTCTTTGGGTTTTTGGATAATGACACTTTGCCCCTTCTTTTGGCCTAACGTTATGACAATTTAATACCATATTTTTATGTCCCGTTTTAGAGACCGCCCTTACTACTCTTTGTAGATACATGTTACTTGGTGCGACACATGAGCTTTGTGTAGCACCAATAAAATTGTCACATGGGCATGACTTGTATGGGACCACGTCACTTCTGTCTCCAAGGGACGTGGATATCACGTCACTGACCTCACGAGTGGCGCACCATGCGAGCTCCGAACTCAATCCAGACTGTGAGAGTGGTGGGGGGGGGGGGCACACAAGATCACATATCACGTACCGTTGCACAACACACGTATTGAACTGTGAAAGTCCGGTGGAGTGGTGGCTAGGTAAGGTGCATAACATCTCGTGGTGCATGGGCCCCACTGGCATGCACCAAAATCAAACGTATATAAGGTTACCATCCTTTTTGTCTGAAAGACTAGATCACGAGATCATAGGTCTAAGAGGACACTCAAAGTAGTAGAGTAGTACCCACGGTACGCACTCACCCATGTATGTCTTTAGTTCGGAGCACTCAACTTACTTTCATCCTACAAATGGGTGATACCTCAATGGCAGAGTGTTGCAAGCCTCTGCATGTGGTCCAGGGTTCGAACCCTAATAGATTAACATTATATGCTGTTATATGTAATTGACAAAAAGAAAAGCTTACTTTCATTCCTTTCCACATGTTCATCATAGTCACTTTCATTGCTTTACTTCGCATCACCTTGACACTATACTCAAATCTATAAATTCAAGTCCACCTCACACACTCTACATCCCTCTCGTGAATGCCAATAATTAAAGAAACCCGAATTCATAACTGTGCAATATAAACTCATAGCAAAAATCATCTTATAAAGAGTGAGAAAGGCATTAAACTTGCAAATATGTATGATAAAAACACTTGTAGCGTTGTAGGAGACGTGATTTTCATGTTCCATACTTGTACAACTACAAACAAAAAATTGACAAAAGAAGATTAAACATTACGCAATGAATGATGAAATACTACGCACATGATAGTTCTTCCCTTGTACCGAGCTGTAAGTTTTAATTCATCAAGTATGTTGCATCTTTTAAAAGAAACCATGTCTAATTAGTTAAATAATCAAATTTATAAGTGATTAAATGGAGTTAATTACCCGCAATAGTATGAACTTTCGATAAATTGTCAGTGAAATTAATCAATTTAAAAAATTGTGATGCATTTTTTTCCGAGTGTCTTTAAAGCAAGTCGTGGAGTATAAAGCGTAATATTGAAGTTTAGGTGAAAGAATTCTGTGTTTTTTCCGTCGTTGTTTCAACCACTGGATACATAACATTTGAAGCCACAATTCTTCCTCCTTTAAGTGTAGATCATTTATCTTAGTTCTAACAATTCTCAATCTTCGGACTGCTGTAGTAGTTTCTCTTTGCCTCTCTAGATGCTCTTGCTATTGTCAAAGTCTTTCAGGGCTGCGTTGACATTCCCGAATGTCTCTCCCTCTCAAAGCTTCAATTTCCGTGCTACATCTTCTAGTTTATCCGTAGAAAGCTATCTGTCACAACTTCTTCGCCACGCGTCGCTAATAACCAATATGCAATCTTTGTGTCGAGTCCAAGTTATTTCAAATTGGAATCTCCCCAACCCTTGGACATGACCTCGCCTAACTAAGACCATAAGAAGTTCAATTGGATAGTGGTCTGAAGTCGAGGCAGTCAAATGACAAACTCTTGCATTGTTGTATTTAGTCCTCACATAGACATTTTCCACCACTTTGTCCAACTTCCCCCAAATATTGTCCTCCTAATTTTCCATGTTGTTCCAAGCGAACGGGTAACAATAAAGCTCAATGTTAAACCAAGTGGATCAAGCAAGAGCAACGAAACAACAAAGAAAACAAGAACACGAACACAAAGATTTAACGCGGTTCACTAGCAATTGTTGCTAGCTACGTCCACGACCCGAAAACCCGAATATTATTGAGAGAGAAACCTGATTAAAACTCACACGCTCGTACCATTGTTTATGAACGATCCACATACCTTAAACAGACATAGGACCGATTAAACTCGCACCCAAAGCAACCCAAAACATTCCCAAAACAATAAGGAAACAACCAGATTTTGCGAGCCCCCGAACTAGGTCGTGTGATATAGTACAGTAGGTCGTGCGACCTACCATAGCTTGTGCGACCTATGCACCTTGTCTTCCTCTTGCCAGTTTGATCAATTTTCCATGTCGATTCGAGGCACAAATCCTATCAAATCTCCACATTGCCTTGAATCCTCATAGCAACTTGGACCCATAACCGAAAACTTCTATCCAATTCAGAGACGAATGTTTCGCAGCTGTATGTGAAACTAGAATTGTCAATTGGTTGCTCCAACTACCATGCGTTCCTGCAACGAATGCGCCGGAATGCGGATACTCTTCTGGAAACATTATCAAGTGCTCAACCTTGACCCAGACTCGAATACATTCATGAAAACGGTAACAAATGTATTCCACATACGCCAACTTGCACAAAAGATGCACCGCGACAAGTGTCAGACATGATTACTTAGTAGACGCGACGCACCTAATCACAGTGCCCAAACTGAATTATCGTACCAGATTGCGCCCGAATTCCTTTATTGTTTCAGATGCTCGCCACAAAACCTAATCACGCCAGAACAAGCCAACCGCATGTCACGATACATGCCCAAAACCAAATGCCCCTGCTCAAACTAGAAAATGTACGAAATGCGACGAGAGACTTTAGGTGACTAAGGGTGCGTTTGGTAAGTTATTATTTTTGGTTTATGGTTTTTCCACCAAATGGTTTGTTAAAAGTGTTTGTTTTGATTGGTTTAAAAATTAGATTTTAAACCAGTTTTTTTTCAACTTTTGACATGTGGAAAAAACCAACTTTTGGTAGTTTTTTTTTCCCAGTTTATTTATGAGTTGTTGTATGTACTATTTTGCCTTCATCTGTTTTTATATTTTCAAGTCACCCTTAGGTCATTCTTATCAGCATTACGATGTGGGCATAACTAGTGCACTTTTTCATCAAATAATTCGCAATCATAACAATAGTTGTTATGTTAGATAGGAGTCCCTTATTGTGGCGCTATTATTTTTGGTTAGTTGTCCTATTTTTTACCCACTGCTCATGCTTGAAATTTAATGAAATTCGTATTGAATTTCGCTGTGAGCGAAATATTGGGAAGTCGTCAACTTCTTATTAAATCCAAGTATGAATTATTTTTTTGATACTTTAAAATCTTATAACAACTGTCTATTAAATCGTCTGGTATTTATTCTTGTTTTTTTTTTTAAATAACAACTATTAATTTTGCTGTGATCGAAATACCGTAAATGTGTTCTTAAATTTGTTTCAAAAAATCCTTTGACTCTCTGAAAAATGTTAACTTTTTGCCTTAAATTTGTTCTTTGTGCATTCGTTAAAAAAGTACAAATGAAGAGTACATTAGTAATTTAATTTACTGCATCTAGTTTAAAAATCACTACCAAACACATTTTCAGTTTTTAATCTAGATTAAAAACTATCACCAAGCACACTGGTTTAAACAAAATCTCTTAAAAAAAAAATCACCATAATCTAAATATCAATTTTTCCACCATAAACCATTCTACCAACTCACCCCAAGTGGTTAGACAAAAAAAAAAAAAAAACTCACCCCAAGTGTGTAGTTGCCTTATATTTTTCTCTTAATTTAAGCCACATACTCTATCTACCACACATTACTAATACAAAACAATAACTACCACAAAACATGTGGTTGGTAGTTTCTTGAAAGCCTAACGTGTAGTTGATAGCGTAGCACCAGATAAGCCCTTCTCTGTCTCAATCCAGTTAACGCTCAGTAAATCCGATTAACACCTTAGAACTGAAAAAACAATCGAAACCCCATCTCGCCGGAGATGTTACCGCTCTGCGACTCCTGCAACGACCAACCAGCAATCCTCTACTGCAAACCTGACACCGCCAAGCTCTGTTTGCTCTGCGACCACACCGTCCACTCTGCAAATCCCCTCGCTTCGAAACACCTCCGATCGCAGATCTGCCACGCCTGCAGATCCGAACCGGCCTCTTCCATTTCTCCCACCGATAATCGCCTCCTCTGCGACGCCTGCGATCTAGCCTCTCACGGCGAAGGCGTCGCCGTCGAAGGATTCTCCGGCCGACTCTCCGTCGCCGAGCTCGCCTCGATTTGGAAAATTGACCTAGCGCGTTTTAATCGGACGGATTCGGATGATTTGTGTGATTCCACGGTGGTGATTAACGAGGATAGAGACGGACCTAGGGTTACGACGGAGGTGGAGGAGTATAAGAGCGTAGTGTGGAAGCAATTGGTGGAGCTTGAGAGGAGGGAGATGATGGAGGTGAATGATGGTGATAGGGGTGAAGTAGGGAGGAAATGCGGTGAGAAGAGGAGTGTGGAGAGGATTGGTTATGGTGATGGAGGTGATGGGGATTTGTTTCATCAACAGACTTCGTTTACTTCTCTTCTTACTTCGATGACGATGTCCTCCCAGAAGCGGGCTCACAAGGTTTCGGTACGACTTTTTGTTGAGTTTTCGTTGTGTTTTGGTTGTTTATAGTGTTCTTACTGTGTGTTCAACAATATTCAAATGAATTTGATGAGGGAATATTAAGCTGTATGCGAAATGACATGAATTGCAACCATTAACAGCGCATTGCTAATTGTTATGTGCAAGTTCAAAAATTACATGGATGTGGATACAGTGACAGAGGAAAACTCTCCGGCCTTTTCTAGTTATGGTGATTTTGTTTTCTTGATTATGAGTTCTGGGACTAATAGTGATGCATACAATATTAGATGGTGCTTGATAGATAGTAGGATTGTGGTGGGAATAAAAGCGAAAAAGTCTAGTCGAGGTGATTTTGTTTTCTTGTTTTTGTAGACGTCATAATAGTTCAAACAAAACTAGATTCAGTCATGAAATTAAATACTCAAAATGAACTAAAGCACTGAACTGCAACCTCAAAATTTAAAAAATAAAATAAAAAATAATAATTATTGTTTCATCAAAACTAAGATGAATACACTAACTGTACACAAATATTCTCAATTCTTCTACATATTCAGAGATCGGTCAAGCCCATTGCTTCTTTTGAAGTCTTGAATATACTTCAATTTGGGTCTCTAAACAGAAACCTTGATTCAGTAGAGAGTGATTTGTTCTTTGCCAAACATAAATTTTCAATCTGGGGTTGTGGTTTTGAACAAAAATCTTGTAAGGTTTTGAATAACTTTTGATAGAATAGAGAGTGATTTGTTTCTAGAAATCTTACCTTGACTATGGAAATTGTGTGATTTCATGAGCTATGAGAGAAGGTATGTTGCTAGAGAAGAGGAATCATCGTGGAGAGACTAGAGGAGAAAATTTTAGGGAGACTGCGATTGATTCCCTCATGATCCGGAATGGGCGATAAGAACCAATGAGAGTTGGTAAGGCCTAAGGCTCGTCTCCTCGCTACTCCAAGGCTCGGGTTGGAGCCCCACTATTGGCAGTCTCTCTTGGTGGGTGATCTGTAATTCCCTTAGTTAGCTCTCACAGGGGCGCCCTAAGGTATGCCCTAACCCTGGGATGGGGTAGCCTCCCCTAACCCTAAATTCTTTTGTACTTAAAAAGAATGCGCGATAAGAGAGTTGGATCGGCAAGAGGCTTTTCAATTGATTGATTTTCCTATTAGTATCTGTTAAAATAAATATAGCAAAATGCCAAAATACCCCTATTCTTCTAAAATGTGTTCTATTGAACATTTCTATTGGTTCCAAACAACCATTATAGCTCCAAATCTTTGTATGCAGAAGACCTATGGTTCGTCACTATAGACAGACCCAAACCAATTTTGATCAGCAAACCATAATCAACAACGTCTCCTCTCTCACACGACTACCACCTCCGCTGCAAAACCACCAGAGAAGGCCTTACCATGGACTACTACGGTGCTGGTGAGGGAAGAACACCCTTTAGGTCTAGGGACAAAGAACTGAAGCATACAATTTGGTTCCAGTTGTGCTTCTCTGCCCCTGATTGAACTCGTGAGAGACAGATGAAAGGAGAAAGCTATGGGTAATTTGTGGTCAAGCTTCGTCACTATTAATAGTTTGATACCTGATGGGGGAAAGTCTTGATAATACTACCTTGTTTGAGGGGTCATAAGTGTTGAATTGGCGGGCTCCACTGAGTCCGTGTCCCACTTTTTTTGCCTCACCCAATGCATGATTTTCTTAGTGGTCCCATCGCTGACCCAATAGGCCAAAAAAGTAACACGCGCCAGTTGTATTTGCGACTTGGAGCTCTCAATGCATGAGGCGGTAGCTCCATTGGAAAACACATTACAAATTGTTGTTGCTGTTGCTGTTACTGCTGCTGCTGCTGTTGTTATTGTTATTGTTATTGTTGTTGCTGTTGCTGTTGCTATTGCTGCTGCTGCTGTTGGGACTAGTAGAGGTCGCTAAAATATTTTTCCGTTGGATACTTATGATCATTTACTTGAACTTTGATTCCATGAAGATCATATTTCGTTAAAGACTTACTCTTGCACTGGTGCTTTTAAAGTGAACCGGATTCTCATGTAAGTAGCGTTGATTTGAGAACTGCTTTGAACCTGTTCGTGCTGAATTACCTCCAGCTTTTTCTTTCTTTAAAATAATTTGCATTTGTTCTATGCAGACCTCGAAGTTTGAAATGTATGGGATGAATCTTTCCATTATTGCCTTTTTAACTGAAAGACGTTATGGTTAGCATTTGATACCAACGCAACTTTAATGAGTTCTTGATGACTTTTGCTCATGCCTTGCAGATCTTAGATGTTGGTTCAGGAAAATCGCGGAGTTGCGAAGGACCTGATCACTTAGGAAGTAAGTATATTTCTAACAATTCTTGGAATGCTAACAAGGATTGCAGCAACATGAACAGCTCTTTCTTGCCAGCAACAGAAATGTTAGGAGACATGCCCAAGATGGACTACTCTGGAGTATATCACATGTCATTTATATATGTGAGCCATTCTAGCTGTGATTAATAGCCTTCAGATTTATTGTTACTGGAGGTCATTTTCTTCTTCTATATGGATGGATGAAAACTAAATCATAACCGGAACTCGGTATACCTTTGTGAATTCACAATTGATGTTGTTCTTTTTCCTAATTACTCTTTTGCTGCTTAGAATTTACTTGTAGGCTTTCAAACTGTCAAAATCACATTTCTTAAAGAAATTGGTAATAAAGATTAGGGCATAGCA
Source organism: Linanthus parryae (assembly GCA_023055425.1). Classification (NCBI taxonomy): domain Eukaryota; kingdom Viridiplantae; phylum Streptophyta; class Magnoliopsida; order Ericales; family Polemoniaceae; genus Linanthus; species Linanthus parryae. Next base: position 12,506,110 of record JALGPY010000014.1, read on the forward strand.
TAGCTGCCTCCAAAAGTCAGTTTTGAAGCTTGATGAATTCACAATTGAGTGCTGTTCTTGTTCCTAATTACTTAACTGCTGCTTGGAATCTATTGATGCATTTACATGAAGGCACAACCTTAATTTGTACGGGGTTTCGTACACTGGTCAAAATATGTGATTCTAGGACATGTGAACCACGTAGATCATTGAACATGAAAATTCTCCTTCATCTCGGTGCTTTGAACATGAGATTCAGTGTAACTTGTTCTTGGACTAGAGCACCAAACTACTGTGTGCAAGTCCTCCAGGCCCATTGGGCGTACTAGAGTACTTGTGTCACTCGTGATGTAGATGATATTTTTAATGCTTTTGACAAAATCATTCTTGGGGAGTTGTGGAGAATCTTAGGATAGTGGTAGGCGCTTAAAGAATTTCGCAACTTGGCCGTCGCATCACTTGTATTCTTTAAAAGGCTCGAGGACTATTTTGGAATGTAACAAGGCTTCACCAACATGTACTCTCCTTTTATATATTAGTGTAGATCGCGAGATGATTTTAGTAACCTGTCCTCAATGGTCGGGTTTTCTGCCTCTGAGTCAGTTATGTAAAAGGTTTCAGATTTTGTGTTCGGCTAAACATGATATCTAGACTATGGAAGGAAGACTTGGGTAATTGATACATAACTTTTAAGGTTAAATCTTGTTCTTAAATTTTTACTTGATGGTGAAAAATTAAGCTGAAAGAATCATTGAGCTCTGCCTCTTAACCTGAAGTTCATGTTTAGCTTTTGAGAGCAAGCACTACTCCCCCCAAGTGGTTTGAGTGCCGGTAAGGGAACTATGAGGAGCTGTAAAGAGGAAAAAAAGTAATCATTAAGCTATCACAGACACAAACTTCCATTGCTAAAACATAGATTCTTCGATCAGAATATAATTACTTGACTGCAGAAATTCAAATCTCAATTATGAAACTGTAATTTGAGTTGAGTTTTAAATTAAAACTTAATCAGAAAAAAAGATCTGAAAAAGCTATAGGTTGCAATGCTTTCAGGTGTCCAAGTAATTTAGAGATGAAAAATGTTTGGAGATGCGAACAACGGAACAAGGGAAATAATGAGTTGTGGGTCAGTAAAATGAGAAGGGAAAGTTTAGATCTGATTTCTGATTGTGGGTTGAAGTCCCTTTCTATCGTCAATGTGGGCATGCATGAGAAAAGAGAAAACAATGTCTCTTTCAAGCTATACGATTGGATGGAATTCAGCCTACTCGGTAGTCATATGAATGTGTACATTTTTATTTGCTTATCCAGTCCAATAGTCCAATTGTGACTGTAGCAAGTTTTCGTTTTGGGTGTAGCGCAGGATTATCGCTGGGTTGCTGGTGCCGCACAGCTAACCCAGAACCCAGTGCTATTCGTCGCTCAATCTGTTACAGTCCTAGTTTCATACAAAAATTGGACTCAAGAGGATGTAGTTCATCGAATTTCCTACGCTCTTTTGGATAAGGGTAGAGCTGTAATTTCGATTAACCGAAACCGGCCCGAGAATCCTTGAACCAATCGGGATTGGTTACCGGTTATTTAGTTACGGTTAACCGGCCCGGAATTTTTTCGTGTCCTCTATCCGGTCCGGCCCGTGTAACTGTAACTGGTTATACCGGTTCGGTTCGGGCCGGTTAACAGGTGTGTATATATATATATATATATATATATATATATATATAGAGAGAGAGAGAGAGAGAGAGAGAGAGAGAGAGAGAGAGAGAGAGAGAGAGAGAGAGAGAGAGAGAGAGAGAGAGAGAGAACTGGTGGGAAAGTGCCGGTCTCGGTCAACGGCTCCGATCGGTTATTACGGGACCGGTTAACAGTTCGACAGAAGGTTTAACCGGCCCTAGCCTGCAAAAATCGGTTTCGATCCCTGTTCGGTCCTTCCAGGCTCGGTTACTCAAGAAACGGTTAAAATCGGGCAGGTTCACCGGCCCGTTTGACATATCTAGATAAGGGGTTACAAACACATTTCCAAATGCGATACTCTTGTATTCTTCTGTCTAACCTTAATGCATCTTACAGCAATTATTGGCTCGTATTTGTGTCCTTGGGTCAGAACTCATACGTTTGATTGAAAAATTGCAGGATCATGCAAAGGAATTGATGTCAGACGGCAGACCAACTACGACTAATAGACGCAGCATAACAAACCCGGATTCTTGGGGTACTAGCGATAGTAATGAGGAAGCAACAATGACCCATACAGCTGATATGGATCCAACGGCAAAGAACAGAAACCAAGCCATGTCACGCTACAAGGAGAAGAAGAAAACTCGGAGGTACGACTCCTTGTCAATACTCTCTTTTAGTAAATTGAAAAGAACACCCTCACATTTCATCATTCGTCTCACTTAGCCCCTCTTAGATCAAAATCAGTCACCAGCTAACTCCCTACATTTTCAATTTCGTTATGCTTTATCTAATGTTCTCAACTCCATCCATTAACTTGGACGGAGAATTACCGGACTACCCCTTTGTTTTTGATGTCTGGTTTAGAGAACATGAAGTACATTGATCTTTTTACACATCGCCCATACGACCATGGTAGGACGCCATTGAAAACATAGGGATTTAAATGGTACTTTTGTTTATCAGGGGTCACATGAGACAGTTTGGAATTTAATACCCTTTTTGAATGGCGAAGGTATGACTTCTTGTCAATACTCTCTTTTGGTAAACTGAAGGAAAAACCCTCACATTTCATCTTTCGTCTCACTTAATCCCTCTTAGATAAAAATCAATCACCTGCTAACTCCCTACATTTTCAATTTCGTTCTGCTTTATCCAATGTTCTTAACTCCAACCATTAACTTGGGTGGAGACAAAATTACCGAACTGCCCCTTTGTCCTTGATGTCCATGTTTAGAAAACATGGGGCACATTGATCTTTTTACAGATTGCCCTCTGACCAGACAATTGTGTTACAAGGTTGGGCCATGGTAGGACGCCCTTGAAAACATAGGGATCTAAATGGTACCTTTGGTGATCGGAGTGGTCAAATGAGACAGTTCGGAATTTAATACCCTTTTTCTCAAGCTGTAGTTCCACCTTTTTTACCTAACGTTTGTCAGTTTGGAGATATTAACAGGTTCACTAAGCACATTCGTTATGAGTCGAGGAAGGCCACTGCCGAGACAAGGCAGAGAGTGAGGGGTCGGTTTGCGAAGGCTAGTGATGTTCCTCAAGGTTAAGATTTCTGCAAAGTGTGTTGTTACAAAGTGGATAGACATGAATTGTCTCTGCTTTAGCCTTTAGGTATGCCCTTAAAAGGTGGCTGGCTTAGGAAAGTACTAGCTGTTTCATGTACCTATCTGTTGTGTTCCATACCTGTAAATATGGTTTTTACCTTCTTTCTGTTCCAGTTAGTTTGAAAAGTTTCTTTTTTGGGGGTTAAAACCCAAGTCTTCATTATTTTTTCGTTCTTATCATTATCGTTTTCCCCTTTGTAAGTAGTACTTAAATCCGGTGGTTGCAAATCGCGAAAGTTAATTGAATTGCTGGGCTGGAAACTTATATGCTAATTCGGGATCCTTTTAAGTCTACTTGATAGAAGTTTGGAGGATAATTCGGGATCCTTTTAAGTCCATTTAACAGAAGTCTGGAAGAAAGCTCCTGAAAGGGACTTCACTGTAGTACTTTTCCGAGTTACTGAGTTATTAATGGAACTGAGAATCCTGCAGCGCTCCAATTACAAGTGTCCTGGTTCACTTGGTGCCCCTATGCCTTTGGTACCTCATCATTCTAGCCCCAAAATGGCTCGATTCACTATTCCGTCTTCCACCCAAATTTAAAATTTAACTTTAGGCTTTACAGACCACATTGGTGATGAGATGCGAAGCTTACTGAAACTTCATAAATGGTTTCCTAAAAAGAAATCAAGACCTCCCTTCGGGGAAGCGAACCCCCTTCGGCGTACTAAGATGACTACCTCCAATTGTAGTGGAGAATGAATGTCCCCGGAACGCAGTGTGCGGTAGGAGCTGCTATGTCTTCCTTTTAGTAAAGTGAAAGAGAAAAAAATGCACCAAACAAATAAAATGATACGTCAAAAAAAATGAGTTACATTGCACTATTGCGGCAGTTGACGGTGCAAATGTGCAATCATATGTTGCATAAGTAAATTGCAATTTTTTTAGTACTTGACAACTTGTAAATGTAGTGTGAACTCTGGGCGTGCATAGTTTCCTGCGGGATTGACGCCGAAGGAAGGATGGTTTGTACTTTTGTAGTAGTAAAAAAATGTTGGAAAATCTAGGATGACTGGATTAATATAGCAGGAACCAAAAGGAGGTAGATCTTCTTCTTCTATTGTAGGAGTGTGGGATGAATCTAGGAAAATCAAATGAAGTGATATGATGATTATATCCTAGATTTGAGTTCAGATTTGGATTGTGATCTTGATAACTGTTCCCAAATCCCATGAGTGTAACCTGGAAAGTTTAACTTCATGGAATAGATAAAGAGACTGATCATTTGTAAATCTTGGTTTACAGAAGATTTTAGCCAACAAGTGGTGATCATACAGTTGTCGTTTCTCTTATTCTAGTTTTGTTTCGCATTTAGGACACATTAACCAAAACACAAGCACATGTCACGTGGATGTCAATTGAGATATAGACTATATTTATATGATATATTATTGATATTACAACTTCACATCATTTTGAATGACCTGAACGCACAAAGTGCTTGTTTGGGAGGGAGGGTTTTGAGATTTAGAAAACTAAAATCTCCCTAGTGTTTGGGTTTTGAGAATTTGAAACAGCACACCCATGGTGGGAGAATAAAAAGTTTGTTTTGGGTTAAGTTTTCCAAACCCTCCCTCACGGATAGTGCCATAGTGTTTTACTGTTCCTTTAGATGTTGTTGGCATCATCTTTATTCTTTACCATTAAAATGTGAAATACATCTAGGACTAAAAATTGAGGAAGGATAAAAGTTACCGTTGTATGGTACATTTAGTTTCCTAAATTCGTCTTCTCCTCCAACGGCTGAAACATCTAGAAGAGAAAGGGGCTGTGAATGTATTAAATGATGTCGGTAACAATAGTCTAATATTAACGAGTTGGGATGACTATATATTAATTAGTAAACTATAGTTAGGATTAGAATGCTTGCTGAAAAAGAAGTTGGGATTAGAATATGTGAAGTTTGGGATCAAACTCATAAAGTAGTTCAAATCACGTTGAGTTTCATCGTAATCGGAATCGAATCGTTCAACAGAACTGGTCTAAATATCGGTCTCAAACCTACACACTCAAGTACTGTTTGGTATCAACTAAAAATCTATGTTTTTTTTAGAATTACACAATAATCTAGTCTGGTTCGAACGCGAAACCTCAAGCAGGGGCTTCAAATGCTCTACAATTAGAGTAATTATTGCTTGCTCCAAGAGCAAATATGACATGGTGCTCTAAGCAATACCAAATCACAGGACACGTCAGTAACATGTGGGAATTTACTTTTTTTTGTCTGCCACCCATACTCTTTCCTCCTAACGTGTTCTGTGCTGTATGGTTAGAGCAAATTCACATCATTTGTTCTTAGAGCAAACAAAAATTTCTCCTACAATTGAGCTCGCACCTATTTGCATAAAAATCTGTTTGGTATGAGATGCTGAAGATTACTAATTTGATCTATTTAATTTGGATAAAAGACATTTTTCACGCTCGAATTATCGAAAAAAATACATTTTGCTCCCTGATTTATCGATAAGTACACTTTGGTCCCCTGTCAGTGTATGGAAGGTGGACATATACCACCTTTATATTACAATTCGTGCATGTTTGATGCAGGGATAAAGAAGGGGTACAGTCATAACAATACTAATAGGGGGTAATAACCGCTATTTGGTGCAGGGATACTTTCATTCCCCCCTTATTATCTTTACCCCCTCTATGCCTAAAATTTAATCCCGTCATGTAGGTGAGATTCAATACTAAAGACTTAATACGGTGGTGCAAACAAACATGTTACATAATCCTCCCTATATAATTAATACTCCATTAATATCAATACACCTTTTAATACTGTAGGGTTCTCTGTACCCCAGTTTCAATCCCGACACCAAACGTGCCCTTTATTAGCAGAGAAGTGCAAACAAACTTTTTGTGACCATTTTATCCTTACAAATTGTGCACAAATAACACCCTCTTACCTGGTCGAAACGGAGTAAATAGTGATAATACCCTTTTATCCTTACAAATGGTGGACAAATAACAAACGGAGTAAAAAATGATTTATTTAAAAAAAAAATGTAGCATCGAAATTTCTATTCTGTTAAACAGTACGCATTTCCCCGCCATCACCGCTGAGAATAAAAAGTTCAATTTCAGTCTCTCTCTCTCAATCTCCCTACGCATCCGCCATGTGAGCCATCTCTCTCTCGGTCCCTGAGCTCTCTCTCATGGCGATTTCAACATCTTTAATCCCTCCTCATCATCTTCTGTCAGACGCCAGTAAGTGATTCCTCAATCTCTCTCTGTATATATATATATATATAAATACACACACAGACATAGTTCTCAGAGATAGATAGATATCCCTCTCATCTATCACACCATCTTCTCCTCATTAACTCTCCATACTTGGGGTCCCCATTAGCTTCTCCATCTCCTCCCCCATCACTTTGAACCCAATCGATAGGAATTGAAAATGGGTTTGATGGGTATGTTGTATATTGGAGGATGTTGTTGATTTTGGGGAATTAAGGTTCTTCATCAACAGCTATGGGTTGTGGGTACTCTGCCTTGGTTGGTGGTAGTAAGAAGAAGAAGCTGAGGATTCCTGAAATCTCCATTTTCGTCAGCTCATTGCGTGTTCCGGTTCATTCCGATCTTCAGAGGGCGCTTAAGGGTCCTGTGCCGAATGATCTCGCCGATAAAATCGTCTCACTCCGGAACCAGATTCTTCTCATTGCTGAAGACACTGGTAATGCATTTTAATGGTTTTGATTTCTGTGGGTTTTGGATTTTGTTGGGTTTTTCATGAGCACATTGTTTTTCTTTCAATTGAGGGGATTACAGAGTTTGATGGGTTTTTTATGGGTTTTTTCATGAGCACATTGCTTTGCCTTCAGTTGGGTGTTCCAGAATTTGATGGGGTTTTCACTTCATTTGTGGTTTCATTGTGAGGATCTTGAAGAATTACAATGGGTTTTCAATTGGATTATAGAATTTGATGGGGTTTTTTTGGGTATTTCATGATCACACTGTTTTTCCTTCAATTGGGGGATTACAGAATTTGATGGGTTTTTTGTATGGGTATTTCATGAGCACATTGTTTTTCTTTCAATTGGGGGATTAGAGAATTTGATGGGGTTTTTTTGGGTATTTCTGAGCACATTGTTTTGACTTCGTTTGTGGTTTCATTGTGAGGATCTTGAATGATTACAATGGGTTTTCTGTCGTTATTGGCTTATAGGTGGATCTGCTGTTAGTGAATTGCAACGAGCTTTAGAAGAGTACTTACCTCTTCTACTTGGCCTCACTAACAAAGGTATCCTTCCTTCTCGGCCACTCTTTTACCCTCTTTTTTCGTTTTAAAGTTCTGTGCCAGTGTGAGTAATGACTTTATTTTGCAGAGCTTGAAGATGTGGTGGAGTTCAAGTGGAGGGATTTGGAAGATGGACGACAAGTGGGTGTTTTTCACAGACTCATTTTCTGTTATTATTTAGTCGTGAATCAATTTTGATCGGGGAAATAACTATGAATTGATCAAACAGGAATTCTGTGTCGCAAACTCATGGTTTGAGATACTATCTGTTATCCACATGATGGCTATGCTGACACTGATAGAGGCGAATTCTCTCTTAATGCCTAAGGGCTCTTCGAATTCCTCCGAGAGACTTGTATCTGCAGGTTTGTATCCGTGTTGTCTAAATGAGAATCATTCTTATCCAACTTGAAAGGAACGCGATTGGTCTAAATGGGCGAAACTTAACTTGGTCTCGTTTCATCACATCTGTTCATTCGATTCCAACCTAGTTCGCTCACTTAACATTATGATATGTTTCCACTGTGTATTTGCTATTAGATTGCATGAGGGATGCTGTTGATTTGTTGCTAAAAGCGTCGGGGTATTTGGACTTCTGTGTGAGGGAGGTCATCGTGCACTTCCCAGCTGATATTAGGTACACGCTGACATACATTTCCCAGGAAATTTTAGATCTAGCGTTTCCTGTTGGATTCGTCTGCTAATAATGATTGTATTTTTGTGTATGTATCCAGGAAGAGGTTGCCAAATGGTTTACAGGAGGGTGTGTTGGAGGCTATTTCTATTCAAGCATTGGGTCAGGTATGCATTAATTCAATCTTGTAGCAGAAATATGTTTCTACCGACCTCTAATTGGAGAATAGCTATTTTTATATCAGTAGATGTCCATGTGAATAGAAGAGAACGAGATTTATTTTGAAATAGGATTATCTTTATTCTCTTTTAATTTAGGAGTTATCTACAATACATGTGAGATTAGTCCACTACTTGGCTATAAAATAATTTGCACTATAAATCATATGAACTGTAAACATTTAATAAGAAAAATGCATGTGAGATTTGATTTTATAATATGAATGCTGAATCAGCTACTGGGAATCTGTTTTAGCATATGCTGGTAAATTTATTAAGTACTGTGCTAAATGACAAATCCAGGGAACTGAACTACAGCTTGGTTTAGCTGCTGAGAACCGAAATGTTAATTTATCTGTGAAGAGGAGGCTGGCATGTGAGCAGCTGACCTATTATGGACAGGTGGGAATCTCTATTTTGATCTCCGTAATCTAAATATCTGGATTTCATTTTGTTCTCATTTGATGTGCATTTAAGCTATTTATCGACTAGATATCTTTTGGACTCTTTTTACTTGAGACAATTGTACTTGTACATCTTGAGCTAGTTGGAATTGGTAAAATGCAACCTCTTTGACGATCTTCTGTAGTTTATAGTACTCTAATAATAGCTAGACAAGGATCCGAAAACTCAACTAGTGTTTTCATTTAACTTCATTCACAATTTGGCATGTTTGATTGATTTCAAAAATGTTTTGGCACCTGCTGCTCCTCTGTGGGATATATAAATAGTGAAGTTATCATGCGTCCTAAGGTGTTCTTCATAATTAAGTGCAAGCCTAAGAGAGTATATGGACAGTTCTGAGGTCTGGGGTATGTTTGTATAAGGCTTTAAACAAATCAATACAAGGTTCAAGTCTTCTTCTTCAAGATGATGAAATCTCCTCCTTTTTCATTCTCTTAAACATTTGGTTATCTGTTCATATTTTACCCTTTTCCTAAAGCCTTTTCAATCTTGAACTTTTTTAAAGTTCAGATTATGATGTTATGACGGCAAATGTTTCCATAAACAACGTGCCATGTTTGAAGATTAATAATTCATTCTTTTGCCAACTTGTTTCAGGCTCATTACTCCTTATCAGGTTGTAACCTAGATGACGACAACGGAAAGAAGCATCTGTCATTCATCAAATGGAAATTTCTTGAAGCAAAGGTCTTAACTTCATCATTCATTACTGCTAATTTTCAAATCTTCTCCATCCTTCAGCAAGCTATATTGGTGTTGAGTGTCTTATATTCATCTCAAATTACCAGGCTGCAGCTTACTACTACCACGGTCTGATTCTTGACAAGGGTACAGAACCCTCCTGTCATGTAAGTGCCGTGTGTTGTTTTCTGGGCGCAGAAGAAATACTATTAGAGAGCAAGAAGGCATGTTTAAGCTTTTGTCTTGCTGTTCCTGTCTCCAGGTTACTATTCCCTTCTTTGTTTCTCACATTGTCTTTCAACAATGTCAGTCACTGTGTTTATGTTTGGAACCATAACTTCATTTTATTAACAATTTGCTGTGATCAGGAATCCTCCACCCTGGGGCGCTATGAAACATTTAAGCACAAAAATCCCTGACGTGGCATCTAAGAAGTCGCAAATGTACGCGTACCTCTTGGACCAGGAGAAGTAAGTTGCCTCACTTCAATTCATATGCTCTTACCGTTACTTCCCCTTTGGGGCAATTTTTAAGAAATTGTTTCTCTTATATGAGAACTATGTACAGTAAGGTTTCAGAGCTCAGAACCCTGAACTACTGTTTATTGTTTTAGGGTGTTTTTGTCTCTTGCTTTTCTAAAATGCAAAATGCAAAGATTTGCCTTCACAATGGATCATCGATCTCATTACAGACCCTAAACCTCAAAAGCAGCAATAAAGTTTATTACCGAGGTAACTGAAGATAAGCTGACAGTCAAGGGAAATATGTTATGGCCACTGAATGGTGCGAAGCTTGTCTATCATTGGGGAATCCCCATTCAACTGGTGAATGTTTGAGTATGTGTCTGTAACTTCATGAGGGCCATATCCCATCAATGTTTGGTGTAGGGATAAAGAAGGGTACAGTAATAATAATACCAGTATGGTTTATTAGCTGGTGTTTGGTACAGGATAATGGAAGGGGGATTTAATCCCCCCTCCATGCCTAAGATTTAATCCTACCCTGGGCGTGGGATTGAATACTAAAGCTTAATACTCTTTCTTATAATAACGCAAATAAACAAATACATAATCCTACATGTATAACTAATACTCCCTGAATATCAATACACTCTGTAATAATGTAAGACCCCATGTACTCCCAATTTCCAGTCTTTGCACCAAACATGTATTGGGCTTGTTTGGATGAGAGTAAGTAGAGAAAAACTAAAAGTAAAAAATTTGAGATAATCGGTCAAACCTCTCCAAACGAACAAAAAACCCGGATTTCCGCCAAAGAATCCGGAATTCCGGCTTGAAATCTGGATTTCCGGATTTTCAGCCGGATTTCCGGATTTTTTGGCGGGAATTCGGGGTTTTTTTTTGGCAAAATTCCGAACTTCTTAAGGTAATTTTGGTTCTTTTTACACAATTTTGTGTTATCGCAACCTCACAATCTCAAAAAAATAATATTTTTTATCCATAATCTATAATAATCTATCTCATCCAAACTCTACAGATAAAAGGAGATTTTAAGCTCAACCTCTTACTTATTTCAGCTCATCCAAACAGCCCCATTAACTGAAAGGGTGTAGCTGTAGAAGTGTAAGACAGAGTGGTGGATAACTTACCGAAACTGTAGGTATCGTAATTGTAAACCAAATATTAAATGGATTTAACTGAATTAGTTATAATTGATGCAGGGGTCTTCAAGTCTTGCCTGATCTTCCAGAATTCCAGCTCTCACTAAGGCCTGACGACTTCGAATTGCCAAAGATAGATTGTGCTTGGGGAATTGAATTGGAGATACCGAGTCAACCCGTCAAAGAACAGCTTAAAGATTGTGAAGATGAGACATTGGCTGTATGACCTTTCTGTCCTATTCTTGAAACTGGATAGTAGTTATTTCTCTAATCCTTTCATCGGTTAACTGCCTCCTAGTATGTGTGTTTAGCTGAGTGTACATTCTTGCACAAGTTTATATTAATGAAGACAAGAAGCTCCCTGTTAAGTGTATACCCATTACATTCTTCGATCATGAAGCCTGAAATCGTTCTATTGAAACATTGTAGCTAGTGCACAACACCAAGATAAGTGCTTCATTGGATCCATGGTTTCAGCATCTCATTAAATCTCCTATTATTGTGAGAAGAGAATTGAAAACATCTCGTAGAATTAGATTTCCATTGTGATCTTAGTGGTAGATGGCGTTTTGCAAGGTAGTACTTCCTCCGTTCCCTCTCTTTCCCTTAATTTTGACTTTTTCCATTATCCACTAAGTCACTTTGACCCGGTGATTTGGATAGCAAAACGATACAAGTTTTTGATGGAGATTACATTGCAAGTAGAACTCACAAACAAGCATGGTGTTGAAAGCTAAGTACTGTTGTTACCCAACATAAAACATGTGGACTGCTGAAACAGGGAGCTCACCTTCCTATGCATGGAGCATCATCATCTACGGCATAAATCTTCTCGAGATAAGGGTCCGATGGCAAATTGTAGACGAAAATGTTATTCGTATTGGAAACCGTTGGCCGCAGAGAGAATAATTTCATAATCATCATTGCACACCCATAAATTGTTGAAACGAAAGTGAAATGTTTCTTCACTGAAAACTCTAGATCTTTGGATGAAGAAAAACTAAGGACTTAATCTTTGGTTAAGTTGATGTGGAGGAAATTCTAAACACCTGGATCTCCAGAAGAGAAGGTCCAGATAAGCTGCGATGGCACTACGCCGTTCACGGGTCAGCTCCGGCTAGAGATTAGCTCTGCAAAGAAAAACAGAAGAGATAGGAGCATCACCAGAAGCTGCAACATTCGCTCTCACATTCATCTGGAAAACCCAAGTACAAAACAAAATCAAGCTCCTCACTTGGAGAAGCCTGAAGGGTGTTCTTCCAACCCCCAATAATTGGGGAAAAGAGGGATAGCTACAGAGGACAGGTGTTGTCTCTGTGGTGCCCCAGGAGAAACATAGCAACACTTGTTCATGTTCTGTAACAGCATCTCCAACCATGTCGCATTCCCCCTCCCCCTCCCCCCACGGGCCCACCAATCTCCCCCTCCCCCTCCCCTAAACTACTACTCATCTTCAACCATTCTCCTCCCCCCACCTAGTTAGGTTTATTTTTAAATTATATTTAGTGAATGACTTAAAATAAATTATTTATTAATACAAATAAATATGAAATAATATTAATATAATTATTTGTCTTATTCTAGTTATGACTCAATAAATTTTGCATCTTCTTAACTGTGTTTTCAAAATATTTAAAATATATAATTGCTAATTATAAAATAATAATAAGATATATCATATTGACAACAAAATAAACTAACGGTAATTTTTCATAAATATTTTGTTCAATTATTGAAAAAAATATTTTTTATTTTTATAATAAAAATAATAATTAAAATATATTAACTGTAATTAAAAACATATTTTATAATAATATAGTATTGAGTGTAATTAACATACCCAAAATTGGATTAATTAGCTATAATGGGGGGGGGGGGGGGGCAGGGGAGGGAGAAGTTAGGGGGGAAATGCACCCTAACCATCCCCCACTCATGCCTAAATTCTCCCCCCACCTTCCCCCTCCCCCTCTCCCTCATGGTTGGACTCCCCGTCCCCCCTCATGGTTGGAGATGCTCTAACAAGACAACATTGATATGGGAGGCCCGGTGTCTGAACACCAAAAGGCAGAAGCCTTACTGCAGAGGAGTCCATGGTGCTAGCTCAATCAAGAGACCTGACGGAGTTCAACTGGCTTGGGCCTTCGCTCCACTAATCATTTATCCTTTTTCGTGTCATGGCAAAGCATGAACCGGTCGGGTCATTAAAACAGGTCGCGTCACAAAACCGGCTCCACACCCCAACATAGGAAACCAAGGCCCTCCTTACCCGATTGCTTTACAAAGAGAGTCCCAACATTTTAAAGAGATTCTTGTTCCTGGTGGATTTTCATAAAGAAAGACGTAATCATTCCATGTCATTTGACAAGAACTGGGTTGGCAGGAAAGACACGGCAAAAACGTAAGTATTGTGAGTAGGCACGATCTCACGAGGGTGTATCTGCCTGCAAAAATAAGCGCACCCTGCTTCATGAGTTAACTGTGGTATCAGGATGCCCAAAGTGGTGCTATGAAAAGAGCGTTTGCGGCAAGCATGTCTGGTGGGTGATAATCATTGATTTCGCGGACAACGGATAATAGTTATCAAGAATACCCTTGAGTTGCAAGCTTGATCCCGGTTGAATTTTTGGAACATGATAGAGTCATCCGCAAAAAAGGAGGTGAGACTGCAGAGGCGGCCCTATGGGGAGGCTGCCGGTGTCCCCGCTTTAGGCCCTTGGGGCCGGGAAGGCCCCGTTGTTTAATAAATACAGTTAAGATAATAAAAAAAATTAATGTGCAATTATAATAATATTTACAGTGTAAATCATACATGCCCATAGCTTTAAAACAAAAATAAAGAAAACTACTACATAGTTTTGCATATTGCCCAGTTGTTGATGACAATCAGCAACGGAGGTGAATTTTTTATTTGAAAAATATTAACATAGTGGTGATTTTTTACTTTTAGAAAATTAACATAGTTGAGGGTACAACAATCAATAAAATAAGAGAAAAGTTTGAGGGTACAACAAACAATAAAATAAGAGAAAAGTTAGAAAAAAGAAAAAGGAAATCGGAAGAGATACCAAAATTAACAATGACCACTCCTTTACCCTCTCTCGAGTTCAGTACCCAAGAAGAGAAATTATCAGATCAATTCACCGCCATCTCTCGGCCTTTCTCCTCTGCACCTCTATCCCTCTCTCCCAATCCATCTCAACCCAGCTCCAAGCACCACCCACCAGCGATTCGCCGCAGCCACCAGCAATTCGCAGCAGCTCCAATTTCAGGCGGTTCTTGGCGAGCCAAACCAGCAACGGCCATTAAATCCGGCAAGCACATACCTCTATCAACCTGTCTCTTCTCTCGATCTGTTCGTATCTCTTTTAATCTCCACTAGCTCCCCCCCTCTCTCTCTCTCCCTCTGGTTTAGAAGTTGAAGGGAACACTGGGTTGTTCCAAAAAAAAGCAAAAAAGCTGTAGAGATCTGTTCCGCGGAATTTACCGGAATGCACCGAAACATGCCGAAATTCCCGAAACCGTCCGAAACACTCCGAAACGGTCCGAAATTTGAACCGGTACGAAATAACAGCATATCCGTTCCGTTTTAGCCTCAAAACGGATCGTTCCGCCCGTTCCGGACCGGAACGGAACGGAATTCACAACTATGATTTACACTATTTTGGAGCTAATGTACTTTTTTTGCCACAAAATAGACCCAAGTTCGATTCTCGGTAATTGCATATGTGATTTTTTTTTGTTTTAACTTGCTAAAACATTAATAAATTATAAAATTTATTCAATACTTATCGAAATCAACATTACTTATTCTTAAACCTATTTATCACACAGTTAAAATTTTGTAAGCTACAAGTAAATCGTATAGTTTTTTGAAGAAGGGGCCTCAAACTTTGTTCGTGCTTTAGGCCGCCAACTTTCTAGGGCCGGCCCAGGGTAAGAGACCTCTTGAGTATTTCGACTTATGCGGATACCCGTCTCTGATCTGACCTCCATTGGCTGATTTAGTGCAAATGACATAACTTACGAATAATAATGAACAAAAAGTGAACAACGAATCACTTTGGGGAAGCCCTTGCGAGGCCTGGAACGGAGCGCACGGGGAGGCATTCACAACTACCGGCGATGTAACTGTTAACTAGCAAGCCAAAAGAGTGGAGGTGAACAAATCCCCAATACCATCTTCTTATTGTAGGAGTCAGGAAGGCCCAATTAACTCGGTCATAGGCTTTTTTCACATCTAATTTTAAAATTATCGATTGTATGTAGATTATCCGATAAGTATGACAAAGATTTTTCACTCAGCATACAACATAGTATAATATGTTAATATCCTAGTCATATTGAAGTTGACATGAAAGCTATGAGTTGAAATTCGTAAGCTAAGTCATGGGAGGGTCATGGAAAAGGGACCTTTAGTGTAGATATTAGCAATATACTCCAACATTACGATGATGACCTTTAGTGTAGATGATGATTGAAGCAAGACACTATCTCAATTTGCTTACTCTGCGCATGAAAGAAATCATTTATAAGCAGTTTGAATAGCATTATATCATTCAGTTATAAAACAAGTACAATAACGGTAGTAATATTATCAAGTGTCACAGCATGTGTTGTTGAATTCCGTGCAACACTTAAAACCCGTTTCAAGTCAGCCAAAACAAGAACAACTGATAGAGGAATAATAATGTCGATAGGAAGAAGCATATAATATTGTGACGGACAACTGATAGAGGAATAAAAACGCGATAGGAGGAAGCCTCAGGTGTTATAATGGGCATACATAATACATTTAATCAATGTATAATTTAGATGGATGAGCACAATTATAAGATAAATATAAAATATGAAGTGTGGCCAAATTTATCCAGAAAAGGAAAAAAAGAGGTGTGGCTAAAGTGCCAAAACATGCCATTACGTTATTGTTTTCGAGAAAATGATGCAATTACACTATGGGTATTGATAAGTAATTTACTCCCGTAGTCAGGACGGTAGCCAGACATGTCACATCAACACACTGAGGGAGGAAAAGAAAAAAAGAATGTATATAATGTGAAAGCTCCTACATAGGGATGGCAATGCGGTTCAATCCGATCCGAAATTCGATTGATTCGATCCGAATAGATCAAGTCCGAATCCGATCCATTTTAAAATGGATCGAATTTGGATATTAAAAATCAAAATACGATCCGTATCCGGATTCGATCCGAATATATTAGGAGGTCCGATGGATATCGGACCCGAAAGGATCCGAACACACATAGTTTTATAAAAATATACTTAGAGTTATAAAAATACAAGTGTTTACCTACATATATATATAAATACATTACACAATTCATTAAATATTATGTTTTCAGGCCTAAGGAAAATATTCAACTATGGTTATGGACAATTTTAGTGGTTGTTTTGATTGAATTTGTAGATAATCTTAGACATCATTGGTGGCTTAAACTTTTGAATGGATTTCTTATATTTCTTGGTAGAATTACGTTTGTCATATTGCTAAATATTCTTGGCATAATTTACTTTTTTAGGCAAATTTTTATTTTGTGCGGCGGTTTTTTTAATGTATGTATTTTTCTAAATTTGCTGCGTATTTTTTATGAGAAGTACAAAAAGTTGCTCAGGATCTGAATCTGAATCCAAATCAGATTCGTTTCTGGTGATTTGGATTGTCGGATCGAATACGGATATTGCAAATTAAATCCGATCCAGATTCGATCCGAATCCGTTTGGGATTCGATTGGATTTGGATCGAATATGGATCCACTTATTTTGATCTGATTCGGATATGGATATAGGTAGATCCAATCCGAATCCGATCCGTTGTCATCCCTACTCCTACAGTTACTGTTCATTCGTGTAATGGTGGGCTAATGGTGATCCTAAGATTATTTTAAAATAAATGATTGAGAGGGAGAGCTAAAATTCCATGCGTGTGGACCAGCCGTCAAACATTGCCTATGCCATGCGTTCGGGAAAGAAACAAAAAAGTTCTACTCTCATATGTCACATGCTACGGACATTGTCAAAAGTAAATTTCATCGAATAATATAAAATTATATAAAGTAGTGTAACAAATAAAATTCCAATACGCAATTATAACTTTGGTCGAATTAGTGATTTTTCTTTCTATATTTGTGACACACTATGGTCACTAAACTTGTAATAGATCAAACGTCTGAAAGCTTAGGTGGAGAAATAATCCAAAGATACGGGTCATTATCTAGTAACAAGAAAAGGAAAATATCACAACGAAATGGAAAAGGAAAGACATGTAATTAAAGCAAACAAAAAAATGTTTAAGTTGTCTTTCCATCAATTCATGCGTTGATGTAGCATGCCACATCACATTCTGGCTACCGTTTTGATTACTATTAAGAGTGAGATACTTATCATTAGTCTTACGCTATTCGCTCCCAATTTTGGATAACTACCAACCACGTACTATACAAGTTTTTTAATTGCCATATGTCAACTTATGATAGTCATACCTAGCTATTTTAGCAAACATTCTCCCTATTTAATTCTTTTCCTTGTAGGATGAATTACTCATCATTACTCTTTACGCTATTCGCTCTCGGCTTCGGATACCTTCCAATGACGCACGATACAGGTTTCAATCAACGGTTGGACAACATTCCTCACTCTTTTATTTCTTTCCATTTTCATACTGCTGTGTGCTGCTGACTCCTCTTCTCTCAACTCTCCCATAGCCTCCCTTTATATCTTCACGTCTTCTTCCAGACCAAAAACCATGCTCAGTGCACCAGATCTCCCATGGCGTCCACCGCACTCGCCTCCGGTTTATCTCCCTTCTCTCTCCGCACTGGAAACTTCAAATCGAACCGTTTCGTGTCGTTATCGGCGACGGCCACGACGACGAGCCACCAATCGCCGCCGTCAATCGGACCGCCGCCGCCGTCGGCTATGAGCGGCGGAGCTCTCGGAAAGCACGTGAAGGCCGTCGGAGTTGCGGAACGTTTTACGAAGGATGAGGCGGAGGAGAGGCGGTGGAGATTGAAGGAGTACTTGGAGGTGTCGAAGGAGATGATTAGATCTGACGACGGTGGACCGCCTCGCTGGTTCTCGCCTCTCGAGTGTGCGTCGCGCTCGGAGAAGTCTCCTCTGTTGCTCTACTTGCCTGGTTAGTTGATGATTCGCTCTCGATTATGATTTTTTTGTTTTTGTTTCTCACGATTTTAAGTACTACGTGTTTGGGTGATTGATGTTGAGTTTTTTTTTGAGAAATGATTGGAGAAGTATTGTTGTTGTCAATCGATTTCGTATCATATCCAGCTTCAATAATTGCTTGCATACTCTCTCGAATGTGGTGGTTTGACTTTTTTTACCCGTAGTTGCGTCGCATTGACTCGGTGATTTAGATAGCAAAACGACGTATTTTTTTGGCAATTTTTCCATGGAATCTACAACACAATGGGAATATCACAAATTTTTTGTATCATTTTGCTAATCCGTTTACTGTGTCAAACTGACTCAGTGAATAATGACAAAAAGTAAAGTATGCTGTATGTAAAGAAACAATTATAGTATAGGGAAAAGCTACTTCTGCTTTTTTACCATTCCTAGTAAATAAAGTGTATAAGTGTATCCTAGCATATCAACTGGAATGTGATATACACAATTTCAGTTTTTTGATTTGTATTTTGTGGATTTTTCAGGGATTGATGGTGTGGGTTCCGGACTTAGTTTGCATCACCGCAAGCTTGGAGAGTAAGTTCAAGAACACCAGTCTCTGTATTCTTCTCCTCTTGATGCGCTGTTCAAATACAGACTAATGTTAGCATTGTCAGAAGCTTCATGGCATGTTTAGTTTGGATTATTAGTAGGAGGCTACTAAAAGTAAAACCATCTGTGCCACTAAGGACCGTTGAGATGGTTCCATTTTGCTTTAATTGTGATTTCTAATTCGTAGGTCATTTTGTTTACGCAGGATATTCGATATATGGTGCTTGCATATTCCTGTTATGGATCGGACACCATTTGAAGGTGTGTCTTCTGAATATAGTAATGCTTGTCATTTGTGATCAACTTATTACGAACTAAGTTGGTCATTGGTCTTGGCTTGTCGTGGCTTGCAATGTGGAATTTCCCTTTCTTCACATAAAAACACATACTTCTCTCTTTTTTAGCTATCACTACGTGATGATTAATGTCTATTCAAATTGTCTTTAAACGAGTAAACTTTGCATCGTCACTTGAAGAATCCAATGTGAAACTGCTTATGTTCTCTCACTAGTTCAAAGCTGAAGCGGAAGCACATCATATTTTGTTTTTTTCTATGTTTAGGCGTGGAACTGTTTGCATGTCTGGTAACCTATGTTTTTGAATTAATTATTTTGCAGACCTGGTAGAGTTGGTTGAAAAAACATTGAAGTCAGAACAAAGTCTCTCACCAAACCTTCCCATTTACATTGTTGGAGAATCAGTTGGAGCCTGCCTCGCATTGAGTGTTGCTGCTCGAAATCGTGGTCTTGATCTAGTACTAATTTTGGCTAACCCAGGTTGGAATTATCTTTCATATGAATTGCTGTTCTTGTAGTTGCATACAGAACTTTGATGATGTTTTTTTCCTTTTCTCTCTGTTGTTATGGATCCCATAGCTACATCCTTCAGCAGATCGCCGCTGCAACCTCTTCTTCCTTTGATCGGATTTATGCCTGAGGAGTTCAATCTTACCTTGCCATACATATTGAGTATGATGACAGGTTGCTTCTCTCATTTCTCATTACCATCTTCAATATTTGCTGGTTTCGTTTGTGATTAGGAGAAGGGGGCAAATAGAATGAAATGTCACTTGTTTAATTGAAGTTTTTCACTCTGGGCCTGTAATAATCACTTTCTCATATTTTTGAAGTGAGAAAACAGAAAAATTTAAGAAATGGTGATATATACAGATCACTGAGGTCGAGTTGCCAACTATCTGTTATAAATCGATCTTTTCATACTTGGTGTCTCTTTGAAGCATAGATAAAATACCGTTATTCGAAAATTTATGTGGCAATGTTAATTAATGGACTATGCAAATAATGTCCGCTCAGTTAAAACTAGAACTTGTTGTGTTTAGGAATTCCTTTGAAGATGGTGATGACTACTCTGGAGAAAGGTCTTCCTCTACAACATGCAGTTGGAGAAGTTTCGGAGACTGTTGTAGCATTATCCTCGTATCTTTCTGTAAGTTTCATCATTCTATCCCAGATAGAGAGACATATAATTTTAGCTAGAACTGTCACTTTTTGTTGGATTCTTCGGTTTCGCAAGAATCAGTTTTTCTTGGATCTTCTAATTGCTACATTCATATTGACTATTAGCTGTTCCAGCTCAAAAAAAAAAAAAAAGAAAGAAAGAATTGCAAGTTGCTACTCCTTTGATGGTTGAACCCTCTTTACAATTTTAACAGCTAAGGCAAAAGGTGGACAGAATTACTGGATGCTTAGAATCATGAAATTTATTAATGTAAAACCAGACCACCGAAGAGTTTTTTGCACAAAAGATTTCGGTTAAAGACACATAAACAGCATTTTATGTGTAAATCGCACAAGGTTAACATTTTCCACTATGATTGATTCTTCCGAAGGTTATGGGAAAAAAATGAAATCATAGAGTGAATCCGTGTTGAGTGAAATCCATGAAAAATAGATGCTTTCCAGCAATGTTGAATTTGAAAAGGACTAATTTATGTTACAGGTCCTCTCTGATGTTCTACCGAGAGAAACACTTATGTGGAAGCTGCAGCAGCTCAGATCTGCTTCTGCATTTGCCAATTCACGTCTTCATGCTGTCAAAGCACAAACATTAATACTTTCGAGGTTCTCATCTTTTATCTCAAACTTTTCATATTTTATGTGGAAAACAGTCAAAACACATAGAGGCACATTTAATAGAAATCCTCACATCTTATGGATTAGAATAAGTTTACTGATGATAAGGGTCCTTTCCATGATTTTCTGCTGATCCGAACCTATCCTGGCTGACTTACTATCGAGTTTGAAAAGGATGCATGCGAAGCCTTCAAAAAATCAAACTTGGTCAAGAAAACCACTTTCCA
Organism: Linanthus parryae; assembly: GCA_023055425.1. Lineage (NCBI taxonomy): Eukaryota > Viridiplantae > Streptophyta > Magnoliopsida > Ericales > Polemoniaceae > Linanthus > Linanthus parryae. The sequence goes on from JALGPY010000014.1 coordinate 12,527,322, forward strand.
TAACTAAATGCTGCCACGTCTACCTGTACTGTACGCAAGCGCTTTGTCCATAGTGGAATCTCGTGGTAAATTTCACGTAAGAAGCATACATTAGTGATGCTGATTTTCATCAATGTAGTCTGTTTATCATTGCCACCGTCATGCTTACGGGGCGGTTTATGTTTCTTTGTTCATTTTTCCAGAGTTTTAGTGGTCAAATTATGTTGTAATAAAACATAAATACTCAGAAAGGCCTTTGAAAGAAGCTCCTCTTGTCATGATGATTTTGAGGAAATAAGCTTTTCCCTATCACATTTTTTCAGCTGATGGGAAGTCCATGATTTTGTACTTGCAGTGGTGATTAGTGGACTGAAGGTGGGTATCTCTAACCCCATTGGTTGGCTTAGTTGTCTACGAAAAAGAATTTGGATATGCAGCATGGTCTTTTCCCAGAGTTGATTAGTTATCTGTTCCGTTTTTAGTTCCCATACGGGGAGTCACCAAGGGAAGGAGTGACGTTCAGCTGTCTTTTCATGTTGGTCGGAAGGCCTTTGTTGGTTGTCAGATAGATAAAAGTTAGCTAGACGAATGGTTGGCTTTCCTAGCTAAGCTTATTGTGTTGTACGATGATACATCCTGATGGAACTTGTAGATTTCTTAAGCAGTTAATTGAACTTAACCGTAAAACACATAACATGAGAACATGAAATGAGTTTTACAACGAGGATGAGATTATATCTGTGCCTTTTATTACAGAGGCTAGTGTAATGCGATATAGGTCTAGGTTCACATTGGTCCAAGGGTGTAGAAGTTCTTCAATTGTCCTGCTCAGCTTCCCATAACGTAAGGGCTCTATGATGTAAAGATTACTGACAATTGGGTGTATGGGCTTCAAAACCAACAAACTTGTGGGTTTCAAAACCAACGAACTTGTGGGTTTAATAAGCAAGCCTAGGTTCAGAGGTTATCGGGTTTACAACTATAAGGATCAGATAGTTACGTTACCGAAGAAGGTTGAGGTATTCCATTCACCAGTCATTTCGTGCCTATGTCAGGAATATGCTCCTGTACCTGGTTCAAGTCCATAAAGACCACTATCTAGATGTCAGCCTTGGTTCTCATCTTGAATAAGAGACCCGCATTTATGCGTGACTTGACCACACTGACTCTCCCATGTTAAGAATCCTGGGGTTCCACCTCAAAACCAATTGGCTATGAGGGGAGTAGCCCAAGTATCTTATTAGGCACAGGCATAACAGACAGAGTTCCGATTTGGGACAAACAACGATTCTAAACATCACGACATCCCATATATGACCCGAGTCTCGGTGACCTAGCCCTGAACTATCTTTTTTATCCCTGAACTATTATTTGTATAATCAGTTAATACCCTGGTTCAGAGGGGGGGGGGGGATTACTCTGGAGTACTGTGTCAATTTCTTTACTGTTTAGTACCTATATAAGGAATCATTTGACCGAATCAAACTTAGTGTTAGCTAATATCTGGGGGGAAATAGCCGAATACAGCTAATACAGCTAGTTCCGGAGTACCAACGCAACGTACGAGTTACACATCCATTCTTCTTTAAGAAAGTTACTAAATCAAAGCAGAAGTCATAATCTACTATTTCAGCACATGGTCAAATAAGTAACTAATTATGTGTTTCTGATTCATACAATGTGCACAGATCGAACTAGACTGGAAAGAATATTGGGATTTGGAATCAAGTTCTATATTCAGCACCTTCTTATTTTGTCAATTTTCAGGACAATCCTGGGCATTGCATCAAAAGATTCTTAAGTAGAACTTGAGACAAAACATGGTGGGTTGAGTCTAGCAGTAGTGTTGCATACTTGTACTCTGATGAGGACTTGACCCTCTTGGTATTGATGACCTTATAGTTTCACCTCACGGTTCTTTTTCTTTCCAGTGGCATGGATTTCTTCTTACCAAGTCAAGAAGAAGGTGAAAGACTCCGTCGAGTACTTCCAAAATGTGAGATCCGCAGGTTTAGTGATAGTGGCCATGCCCTTTTCTTGGTAAGACAACCTTTCTCTCTAGATCTGCATTTATGTATCTCACGGAACTTTACTGAACTAAACCACATAGATACTATTCAACTATGCTTAGGGCCTTCCATCACTGGAAGTTAATACTTCAATAAGCAGTTCCACTAGCTCGCTAGTAGCTATTGTCAGAAGCTGAGTATTATTAGCATAAATATACTAGTAAATTTGTATGTGACTGGGCGTGCTATTTATACATAAATGCCAGCATCATTCCGCGCATATAACTGTTGCTCAGGAATGCCTGAAACCAATTAACTTCGTGAACACCTAACCTTTGAAGGCGGGTCAGGATGCCGCAAGCTCCTGGATTTCGGCTATGCCTAGTCTCGACTCCTGAGCAGTACATTAGAGGATTGAGTTTTGGGTCCTCTGAAGTGTCACCCAGATGGAGAGAAACATGAGTTCTCCAGAGAAAGGTCTCTCACACTGTTAGATCTGGGGAAATAAATTTCTCCTTCAATCATTTAGCATCTGTACAAGCACTAAATTGCAATTTTCTCTCACTTCACTCTCTTCAAGCTTTCTCAGCTGGCAGATAAATGGAATTAAATTTATTGAGGTTTTTTGTTACCAAAGCCTAAGTAAGAATGACATACAAACCGATGTTCCTTCCATGAATTATTTAAAATAACTTATTAAATTGCCTAAAGATTTGTTGTAGGTTTAAGTAGTAGGCTTACATGGAAGTGATATCAATTTGAAATGCGTATAGTAGCATGTACAAAGTGTCAAGAGTCCTCAAATTATTTCTTCCAAGTTTCAGCTTAAATTTTTTTGATTGCTAATATATTTTCCTTCTTATGTGGCAGGAGGATGGTGTTGATTTGGTAACCATCATAAAGGGTGCTAGTTTCTATCGTCGTGCAAGATACCGTGACTGGGTCTCGGATTACATACCACCAACTCCCTCTGAGTTGAAAAAGATATATGAATCAGTCAGGTAATTGATTGCATCACCTAGACAAATACTGCAAATAAGCTAAACGCAAACTCTTCGGTTCCCGTTAAAGGATTCTGATTTCTCTTTCTGTGCAAGATACCTTGACTATGCATCTGTTACTCGTATTCAAGACATAAACAAGAAATGTGATTCGTTCTTTTGTTTCCTCAAGAACTGGTAGTTCAATATGCATGGAGCTAGACCCATGATTTAGTGGTCTTCCAAAAGTTGTGCTTTCTGATCCTATTGGATGTACTCCCATGTTTCATGAGACACGATACCTCAGTACGAGTAATAGTTTTTTCCATTGTCAAATTTATCGTGTTATTCCGATCAGTTGATTCTTAGCATCCTGTTTGTAGCTTTGGTTATATGAGTGAGTGTAGCGTTAGTATTGTTTCACGGTAGACTCCGTTTGACAATACTTTTTGGGATTATTGTTTCGGTCTGTTCGCAGATTTCCTCCATGACAAAACTGAGCAGTTAAGCTTCTGATGTCTTTTCATTTCTAAATTTAGATGGACCGAGTTGGCTACTGCCCCTGTTATGCTTTCAACCTTAGAAAATGGGAAAATTGTGAAAGGGCTTTCAGGGATTCCTTCGGAGGGACCGGTCTTGTATGTTGGCTATCACATGCTTCTGGGGTTGGAGTTATCTCCTATGGTTGCCCGTTTCATGACTGAGAGAAATATTCTATTGCGAGGGTTAGCACATCCCATGATGTTCAGAAAGTTGAGAGATGGAAAGTTTCCTGATTTAGAAAACTTTGATACGTTCAGAATGATGGGTGCTGTCCCCGTGTCAGCAATTAACTTTTTTCGACTTTTCGCCTCAAAGTCCCATGTTCTGCTATATCCTGGAGGCATGCGAGAAGCTCTACACAGAAAGGTATGTTAATGGGTTACATTCCATTTTGGTTCAAGTATGTAATTCCTTCTTGCTTGTGTAGGATATAATACCTAGAGAAGTTAAAGTAATTGATTTCCCTGGGTATAAATGTGGAACACATAATTTCGATGAATTTTATCGATGTAGTAGATTTAGATCAGTCAAGATTGATTATAGCATTTCGTTGTTAGTGAGAAGTTTCCACGTGTAAGCATATAGGGATCTTATCACGATTTCTCATTTCATTTATTTTATCCAGTTTTCTAGAACTCATTGTATGTTGCTATATGACGAGTACAAGTTATTTTGGCCATTTACAATTAAAGTCGAACATTTCAGGGTGAGGAGTACAAATTGTTATGGCCAGAGCAGTCTGAATTTGTCAGAATGGCGGTGAGATTTGGAGCAACAATTGTACCTTTTGGTGCCGTTGGTGAAGATGATGTTGGCCAGGTAAGCTGAAAAGCCCCCCCCACACCCCCCCCCCCCCCCCTCTCATTTTTCTTCCCCTGAGATATACTTCTTTGTGTCGTCTATAATTAATTAGGGAAAACCAACTCCGAGTAACTGGGAAAAGGCTTGCTTGGTTTGTCATATTTGTCACTTCCCGACTACATGCACGGTTCCGTGTGAGTGTGCTATTTAGGCATGAATGCCATGTTTCTGGCGTTGAAATTGCATACTCGAACAATTAACAAACTCGACAGATAAAAATTTCAATTGGTATGCTGCTGATACCACATAAAAAACTAGAAAATTGTGTATAACAGTGAACCCGGGTCACATTTACCAGTAGCTGGAGAAATAATTATAAACTAGGAAACCAAACAACAATTAGTAAGAAATAATCATAGTAATAATAACACTAATAACTATTATTATTATAATAATAATCTCGTACAATTAGGGAAGCAAATTCTGTTAGCATACTGTATCCTATATGACCCTCCATGGGTCATTGATAGGTGTCATCCGAGGGTAGTAGACATGGTAATCATATGGAGCATCTCTTAGTAGGGGCATATATATGCCAATGTGCCTGTGTGAGGGTGTCATGAACTTGTTATTGCATTCATGTAGTCTATATGTTACAAAAAAGCAAGCACGAAATATATGTTCCATCTGTAGACAGGTTTTCCGAAGGCAAAAAGCAGATCAGATTAAAATTCAACCTCCACAAATCTCAAAAAAATATTCTTTTGGTAAGTTGTTTCCAAGATCCTTTTCTCGGCAAACACAGCCTGTCATCTGGCTTCTGAGGAAGACATTTCTATCATTTCCTCCATCTGATCAAATCATGATGTTCCCGTTGTGAGTACATCGTGAAATGTATAAATTCTCGACCTTAATGCTGTGATGGCCTGTATCTAGTCTCATGAAGTGTTCTGAAGAAACAGCGGCGATAAAGATTTGGGTGATGTGTGTGTTTTTTCTGTGCTTCTGTCCCTCTCAGTATAGGTGTCTGCCTAATTATTGTCGTGTGCAATTCTTTTTCCAGATATTACTTGATTATGATGATCTGATGAAGATTCCTTATTTCAAGGGTGAAATAGAAGAACTCACTAAAGAAACTGTGAAATTGAGGTATTCTCCTAAACTTTATTACTTGCTTGAATGGAATAGGTAGCACGTCAAAGCATGTTTGGTTTTTGGAGAAGGTGAACTGACAATTATATGCCAACCTATTTTTTTCAATACTTTAATGGATTAAAGGAAATCCAGTGAGACTAAGATTTAAAAAATACACCAATATGTTAAAGGGCATCGATTTGCCATAAAATATATGCTTTTTGGCCATAATTTTCCAGTCTCAAGTCTCATCTTCCCTTGCGTGCCTAATCTCCATGTGGTTGAACTTCTTCCTCCCAAACCACATAAGCTTTTTCATTCTTTGTCTCTTTTCGATTCTTTTAGTTCCATGGATTTTACCGTAAAACTGTTGAGGAATTTATTGAACCCTGGCAAGTGTTTGAGATAAACCTCTCTCCGTAGATCTTGATGTTCGATTACGAGTCATTGAGGGCAAGGGTTAGGTCTCATGACAATATATGAGACACAGACGCACCAATAAGGGCACCACAAAAGGTATTATGAAGACAAGAGACGTGATTTTATGTTTAGTCAATTTGGCTATCTCAAGAGTCCACACCACATGCTTGAATATGTATGTGATCTGGAGAGAGTTATTTCGAGGTTGCAATAGCTATCTCTTTGTTCTACTTGATGATACACTTTGAAGGAGACAGTCTCTTACCACGGGATACGCCACTCTAGAACACTTCCATTGTTGGGCAATTCAAAATATTAACCATCCATGTGGGTCTACCTCAAAATCAATCAGCAGTGTTCGCCCATGATTTTTCTTATAAAAAAAAAGATTGCCCATGATTTTATAAATTGTATATTTAAATCAAGCATTCCTGACATGCTAGAAACCTCAACACGCCTCCTCAGTGCCCATTTAGCATAACAAATTCTGAACACATGGACGTGAAAAATGAGTAGGTGATGACACGCGGGTCAAATGACCAACACAAAACAAGCAGGTTGTGCTTGGAAACTGTACTAAGTCTCGATTGGTTCCATCTCAAAACAATTGGTCTTTGAGGTCTTGCAACATTTCTAACTTTCTTCTTCAAAGAAACCATGTTCTCTTCTTATTTTTTTAGTATAGCTACTTCTTAGTCTTCAATTTCTCTTACTGATACTAATATACTACTTATCAATCTTTTGTCTTCTCATTTGTAACCTGAACTATCCTTTTTAGCATACTTGAAAATTCAAGTATTTGCCTCTTCTTTTTTCTTCCAATCTTATCAAACATGTCAAAATCTTCACGTATGCATCCTTAACTGCTCTTTTAGGTTCAATTTTAAGTTATTTTTATTTTTCTTTAACAGTTCTGACTACTCCATTCACATACATGGCACTGTGGCTATCTTTCTTCTCGTTATTTTAGCATTGCTAATTCGCTGCCGTGTTTCTTATATTATTAACCCACTCACTTTCTTCGGACATATCAAACCAATTTTCATAGATGTTTGTTTCATTCTCTTGGACTAGACCAGTGGTTATCTCACATTGCACAATGTCAATTATATTCCGTTGACTTCTTAGTTGATCAATTCTTCTGGAAATTAGTAACTTTTTATTTCGGAATTCCGCCATATGAACTTATGCGGCGAGACGTAGCTCATGTGGTAAGAGCAAAACGAGCAAGTTCATGAGGTCTCAGATTCAAATTATTTTACTGTAGATTATACTGATGTTCTTCTATGGTATTCAAGAAATAAGCAAAACAGTTCGATCACGCGGTACATCCATGTCTACTCCCCTAACTAACCACTTTTTGTCTTGTAATCCACACGTGTAACAGCAGCAGCCTGTGCCTTTGCTGTAAGACGATGGGTGCTTGTGTGTTTCTTGAAAAGATTGTTATTACCGAAAAATTCACAAGTCATTGCAATGTCTTAGAATTAAAAATCCCATTTTTTCGTAGTCTCCCATCCTAGTCTTCCTAGTTTTAGTTTAATATATTTGCTTTTATTGGTACAGTCTTTCAATATATTTTCAATCATGTAAGACGAAGGATTGATAAATGAACTACTTGTACGAGTTTCTGTTGCTGCATACATGTTATCTCTTTTTATTGCTTGATTCCCTATTTGAAAGTTAGTTTACCATTTGTGTAGAGTTGGCATGGAGGGTGAAGTTGGTAACCAAGCTGTGCATCTTCCAATCATAGCACCTAAAGTTCCCGGCCGTTTCTATTACTTCTTTGGGAAGCCAATCGAAACTAGAGGTATGTCTCCCTTCTTCACTAGAGGTATGTTTATTGTCTGATGATCATGTTTCCTTGCAAATGAAACTTTATCTTTGTTTACTAATTCGATTGTATGAAACTCTTCATAGTAAGTTATAAACTTGACAGTTCCCTTCTTTGAATATAGATGGCAGATCATTCTACTTATCAATGGAGTACTAAACTACACAAAAGTGCTACATGGAAAACAGAAAACATGCTAATATATTATTGATTAATAGCTCCCTCAGGACAAGATGTTCTCTCCTTGTGCTCCGAGCTGATTTTAGAATCCTCAATGCTAGCCTTGCAGATCCCATTCACCACCCCATTCCACTCCCACTTCCACAATGATACGCCCCTTCACTCTTTGCGGAATTAGTATGCTTCCTTATCATGTGTCGTGCCATGAGCTGAATTCCGTGCCATGACCTGTCTCAGTATATCACTAGTCATAACTTATCAAAGTTGTCCAATCTGATGTTACGACATTCTAGTCGTGTTCTAGTAATTCGTATCAGCATTCCAAACCGATATTAGCTTCATCCGACCACAAATTTCCTAGTCCCAATATCTTCCTGTGCTAGTCCACTTGAGGTTCACCTGATATTTGCTCTTTCTCTACACCTCAGGGTTGTGTTCCGCATTGGGTTTGTCGGGATGTCATTGTTGTTAGATCACCGTCTTTCCATAAAAATCATCCGGGAATTGGAATCTATCAAAGTTGACAAAAAGCTTCGTTGTACATTGTTTAGCTGCTTGTATAAATTTTCGCATTGATAAGGTATATTCTTCAATTTCTTGCAACAGGGAGGAAGGAGGAATTGAGGGACAGGGAGAAAGCTCACAAACTGTATTTGGAAGTCAAGTCGGAGGTAGAGAGCTGCATCAGTTTCTTGAAGGAGAAAAGAGAACAAGATCCTTACAGATTTTTAGTGCCTCGATTAATTTATCAGGCTGCACATGGTTTCGACACTGAAGTCCCAACATTTAAACTCTGATCATTTCTCTCACCGTAGTTGAGCCCCTTTATTAGAAGAACAGGTACGTGAGTCAACTTCGATTGAAAAACAAAAAGGAAAAACACGCTGCGAGAAGTAAGAGGAAGTTGGAGATTAGAGCATTTTTTAGGGCTGACTCAAGTCTGAAGGCCCTAGCATTTGAAGTATGTTAAGTACTAGTAAGGGTTATTTATTACTATTTTTAGACCTGCAATAGTAAATGCAGCAGCACATACATATATCAGTCGACATACCTGTAGTGATTGATTACAGCTCACAGTGGCTGCTATGAACAAAAACATTGCGCAATCATGTTATGCATCGTCAGTGTATTGTTCAAAAGTAATACACCTGATTTTGAATATTTTTACAGTGGTGTCCTATAGCTACATGAGTGGCCTGTTATTTTTACAGTGGTGTCCTAGCAGCACATACATATATCAGTCGACATACCTGATAGTGATTGATTGCAGCTCACAGTGGCTGCTATGAACAAAAACATTGCGCAATCATGTTATGCATCGTCAGTGTATTGTTCAAAATTAATACACCTGATTTTGAATATTTTTACAGTGGTGTCCTATTAGCTACATGAGTGGCCTGTTATTGAATTACATTCATTTTTGCCCTAGTTATTCCTAATTCCTAACTCCGTCGCATTGTAATGTGCACTTTTTCTGGCACATTTGGGCGGCTCATTGTTGGATTTCACCATTTGTTTTGTGACTTGGTATAGGTGGACGAGAGGAGAACACAAGTTTCCCAGCCATTCCATGTGCTTCCTTAAACATGGAGGGGGAATAGACTACTGGTGCAAGATACCACGCAGATTCTTCTCTTTCTCCCCATTTTGAATTTTATCAATATTCACTGGGTCATTTTGACCCGGTGATTGGATGGTAGAATGATGCAACTTCTTGATAATCCTTTCATAGTGTTGTAGAGTAAAAAATGCTCTATAACACAGTGAGAAAGTTATAAAAAAAGCACCATATTGCGATCCAAATCATTCGATCAAAGTGACCCATAAACGAGTCAAAAAATTAAAATGGGGAGAAAGAGAAGAATCAGGGTACTCGTTTTCCTTGATCACATAGTACATGGAAGTTTGAACTCGAATGACCAGAAGTATGGTTGGTACAATCACGGGCGGATCCATGATTTTCCCTCAGTGAGGGCTAAATTTTAAACACATAAAGTGTTAATGAATAAACATAAATAATAAGGGTTAATTATTCAGTGGGGGCTTAACTGAATTTATTGGACAAAATATAAGGTAAAATCACAATTTTATAAAGTTAAGTGGGGACTATAGCCCCCACATCTCAACATGTAGATCCGCCCCTGGGAACAATGTTTATTTGCTTCACTTAGCAGCATTTTATAAAAGATGCATGTGAAATGAATTTTCACTCGCAGCTGTTATGTTATAGTTCCTTGTCGATAATGGAGTGGGCAGTGTTGTGTTCATAATATCCACCAAGGAGAAGATGCATAAGACTACAATGCAGGTCCTTTGACCAGGGGACCTTATTTTGCAACTACAAACCTTTTTTTGCTACGTTTTCAGCATTCATTTAGATTATTGAGAAGGCAGTGGTTATAGTCTATAGATGTCAGCAACATTGGGCTTAAGGTGTCTAATAAAATTCGAACGTACGAATTCCTCCTCAAGATTGAATTCTCTTGTTTGAATTTGATATGTAATTGCATTTGAATGTCCACGTTTTCAATATGATATGGATTATGCTCATTGAATCGGGAAGTATTAGTTGGGTCATGTCCCACCACGTGACATGGTTGTATAGTGACAAACGCTCAACACCGATCAAAAAAGTCTGAGAAATGCATTTGTTTGGTCAAGGCATAATGATCGAGGCATAGGGATAAGATTATACATGTCGTTTATTATACCACGTTTGAGTACACTTAAAGCAATGTCTACAACAGTACCACTCTGTCTTTCTGCCCATTTGAACTTTTGCCACTATTCACTTAGTCACTTTGACCCGTTAATTTGAATAGCAAATCGATGTAATTTTTCTATAATTTTTTCATGGTGTTGTAAAGTAAAAATTTCTCTATAATACGGTGAAAAAATTATCAAAAAACGTATTATTTTGCTATCCAAATCATCCGGTCAAAGTGACCCACATACGAGTCAAAAAAGCAGTTTGGGTAGAAAGAGCAGAGACGGAGTGGTACAAGTTATTCTGTTTTCTACGTCCTTCATGTATTTGCCTAAGTAACTTTAGAGTCAATTGTCCTGATTCAATTGCAAAGTTTTTAGTTTAAAACACTTAAGCTTTGTTGTGCTTGGACACGATAGTTTAGAATTCTGACGCTGAGGGCAAACATTTGACATTTCTATCCAAACAGGGCTATAGCAAATTTAAAAGATGAGGTTCCGGTGGAAAAAAAGTAAAAAACTATAATCATGTGGCCGGAGCCCATGATTCAACCGCCCTCCCTTCTTCACCTCCACGCTTCTGTTGCTCTCTCTCTCTCTCAATCAATACATGCGCGTGCGTGTGTGTGTATATATATATATATATGTATGCACATTCGTTTGGGTAAATTGCACTTTCACTCCCTCCTTCTGATTTTGGTTGATACTACGAGGCAGTGAAGATGAATTTTCTCTCGAGCAAATGATTCGGGCATGGAGATCGGATCCGCGTGTTGGCGTGGCAATTCGGAGGCTCTTTGGGCCAGTGTAGTTGCAGCCACAGGCGGAGTCGTTCTCGGCCGTTGAATCTAAACAGATCTGAGCCTCCTCTCCCTCACCTTGGATCTTCAGAGATCTTAGGTCCCGACGGTGTTGGTGCTGGTGCTATGAAATGGTCCAAGTGCCTGTTTGGAATCCCAGTTTTTGCAGTATAAAAATGTTTGGCTTGGTGATGTTCTGGATGTTTGTTAGCCTCTGTTGCTATAAGCTGTTACCAAAACAGGCTCTTAATATTATTAATTCAGTGCACTTGGATTTGCTTCAGCCTCAAGAATGGGATGTTTTCAAGAGGGCGGTTTGACCCTCTCTGCAATTGCTTGCTCTGGAGCCGGTGATTTCTCTACTCTGTTTCTTTCTTTTGAACTCTTGACATGTTAATGTATTGTCATTGCCACCACTTAGGAGATCTTACCTTTATGTTTTGTCATTCTCATATACCTCCCTTAAAGCTGAAACAAAAATAATACATGTTTAAAAAGATAAATTTAAACAAAACGTAATAGAAATACAGTTAGAGGAGATCTTACCTTTATGTTTTTGCATCACAAAGTCCCAAATTCCAACATACTCGAGGATTCCCATCATGAAAAAGTATACAGTCACATGCTGAAGAGATGTCAAAGGATGAAATAGTAACTCTATACTTTTTCGTGGTGGGAATTCTCAAGTACAAGTATGTTGGAATCTGGTATTTTGTGAAGCAAAAACACAAAGGTAAGATCTCATTTAACTGTATTTCTAATACGTTTTGTTCAAATTTATCATTTAATCATGTATTATTTTTGTTTCAGCTTTGAAGGAAGCCTCCCCCTTACATGTTAATGTTTTGTCATTGCCACCACTTAAACCCCGTGTGGTTGGAGGTAAACCTTGCTTTGGTTTTTAGTTCGCCATTTATCTCGTAAAATGTTTTCCCTTGTAAAATACTTTTACTCAAATGATGTAAATGATTTACACGTTTAAAATCCGTAAGCCATTTTCTACCAGAAAGTGAAGGAGCATGACAAAAACTCATACAAACACCTCCACCACCCAGTACCACCATTGCCGCCACCCACCTCCCCACCACTGCCATCGCTGTCAATTAATTAATTTTTTGTTTTATGTAATTTGGTTTAAAAAATATCTAATGCACAAGCAGAATGTTTTGCAAGTTTCAACCAACCAAAGAACTGTTTCACGATAAATTTTTTACGCGTATAATATTTCCTTTGCAAAATCCCATGAATGCATGGTGTGGTGTGGCCCGTGGGATGCTCTTTTCGTAGCTGTGAGAAGTTTGGTATCATCCTTCATTTGCTTGTTTTTGCATGCCACTTGGTCTGGCTTATAACCTATAGTTTCCTCCAGCTTTCTATTACACTACTCCAGTAAACGCACTATGCTAGGGCGGAAGTAATAACTAGCTAGCAGTATGTTACAGAGTTGGAGGAAACTAAAGGTTGGCTATGAGCCAGACCAAGTGGCATGCTAACAATTGGATTAGTGTAAATATAGGATTAAGTGAGAGACCAAGTTAGAGCATTACCGCCGATGCTCTCATTCATTGTTTTTAGGCAGGTTCTGAAAACAGTTTAGGGTTGAGGATTTATTAGTTAACAAATGTCATGAGAACAGTTTAGGGTTTATTCATCTCGAGAGAATGAATGAGGCTCCAGCTGATATAGAGACTACAGGATGTTCCCGGTGGTTGTCGTCTCTGCTACTCGCTGGAGCTGATGATTTCATCTCACAATCATCTCCACCTACACCTCGACACTTCTCTCTCTCTCTCTCTCTCTCTCTCTCTGAATACACACACTAAAAATTGGCTTGATAACCTGCTGGCGAATTGGTCTTTGAAAAATACCCTCAATGTATGATACGAGGCTGTGATGATAAAATTATCTCGAGAAGATGACTCAGGCCCGGAGATCGGTTCTGCGTGTTGGCGGGGCAACTCGGAGGGTTTTTGGCCACTCTAGTTGCAGCCACTTCGGATTCGTTCTCGGCCGTTCACTCTTAACAGATCTGAGCCTCTCCCTAACCTTCGACTTCGATCTGAAGAGATCTTAGGTCCTGACGGTGGTGGTGGCTGCAATGGTAGTGATTGTGATTGTGTCTGGTGAGATGGTCCAAGTGCCTGTTTGGCGTCACTGTTTTGCGGTATAAATGTTTGGCTTGGTGATGTCCACGGATGCTCGCTAGCCTCTGTTAATTTAAGCTGATACCAAACAGGCTCTTAATGATGTTCAGTGCTATTGGAGTTGATTACATGGTGCAGGCTCAAGAATGAGGCTCACTCTGCAGAGAGATGAGATGTTTTTCAGGGGTTGGTTGACCCTCTCTGCAGTTGCTTTGGAGCCAGTGATTTCTGTACTTCTTATTCAGAAACCCTCATTTCTGTGTTGCAAATACACATGCATACATAGATACTTGGTCTGTTTCTACCGTGATTTCTGAACTTTTTGAACCAGTTATTTGGATGGCAAAACAATGCTAATTTTTAATCACCGTGTCATAAAGGTAGTATATTTACTTGTTAAAGCCTTGATAAATGAATATCTTGGGGCTGGAAAAAGTTATTGATTTGGCAAAGTTATTTGTTTGTCAAAAATTCATTTATCAAGGTTTTACTGTATAAATGCAATACATGAGTTGAAGGACAGAAACTACCCTTTGAGAGGCTGTGATGATTACTTTCTAGAGCCTACAATTTTAGGCTATGATTCGACTAGGATCTTGGCATGTCAACCTGGATCTCCCCCTGTTGCAGCCATGGCGGTGTCTGACATAGCCTGATCCCATTCACAGATCTAAGCCTCCCCTTCCATGCCAATTGTACTATCACTCCATCCCAGCTCTTTCTGGTAAATCACAATTTCACCCCTTCTGGTTTTGGTTGATACAAGGCTATGACGATGAATTTTCTGGAGCAAATGAATCCGGCATAGAGATCGCATCCTCGTGTTGGCGGGGCAACGCGGAGGCTCCTTGGCCACTTTAGTTGCAGCCACGACAGATTCGTTCTCGGCCGATCACTCTAAACAGATCTGAGCCGTTCCCTAACCTTCAATCTTCAGAGATCGTCTGAAGCTGGTGATGATGATTGTGTCTGGTGAGATGCTCCAAGTGCCCGTTTGGAATCACTGTTTTTTTGCGGTTTCAACGTTTGGAAATTAAACATGGTCTTGAACTGGCTGGTGAATTCGTCTCTACCCAAATGAGTTTAAAAAAAACACCCTGTTTTTAATCAAAGTTGATTAAAAATAGGGATGCCAAACATGCACTAAGTGGTGAAAGGAGGACGTAAAGGGCCTCTATGTTCACTTCTTCTGTTCAGATCTAGGGTTTGCCTACTAGCTCGAGAAATGAACGAGGCTCCAGCGAAGAGTGAGTACGGGATGTTCCCGGAGGGTGGTTGCCCCTCTCTGCTACTCGCCGGAGTCGATGATTTCACATTCAACCGCCCTCCCACCTCCACCTCCACCTCCACCTCCACCTCCACGCTTCCGTTGCTCTCTCTCTCTGAATCAATACATGTTTATGTGTGTGTATAAATTGCACTTTCACCCCCTTCTGGTTTTGGTTGCAACGAGGCTGTGAAGATGAGTTTTCTCAAGCATATGAATCGGCCATGGAGATCGGATCCGCGTGTTGGCGTGGCAATTCGGAGGCTTTTTCGCCACTGTAGTTGCAGCCACAGGCGGAGTCGTTCTCGGCCGTTCAATCTAAACAGATCTGAGCCTCTCCCTCACCTTCGATCTCCAGAGATCTTAGGTACAGACGGTGTTGGTATTGGTGCTATGAAATGCTTCAAGTGCCTGTTTGAAATCCCTGTTTTTTGCAGTATAAACTTTTGGCTTGGTAATGCTCTGGATGTTTGTTAGCATCTGTTACTTTAAGCTGACACCAAACAGGCTCTTAGTAATAATTCAGTGCACTTGGATTTGACCCTCTCTGCAATTTCTTGCTCTGGAGCCGGTGATTTCTCAACTTTTTACTCAAAGGCTTAATTACTTAATGCATACCCCCCAGTGTCATGAAACTCTCACATTGCAAGAAAGAACATCAATGTGTAATTGGTAAAAATAAGGTAATCTTTTCATGTTGTTGTGGAAGATTCATGACGTGATGATTGCATTCTAGAGCTTGCAAAGTTTCGGCTAGTATTTGTTTGTCAAACATTTATTTATCAAGGTTTTACTGTATAAATGCAGTACATGAGTTGAAGGACAGACACTACCCTTTGAGAGGCTGTGATGATTACTTCTAGAGCTTGCAGTTTTAGGCTATGATTCGACTAGCATCTTGGCATGGCAACCTGGATCTCCCCCTGTTGCAGCCATGGTGGTGTTTGATGACATAGCCTGATCCCATTCACAGATCTGAGCCTCCCCTGACTGACCATTGTATTATTACTGCCACCACTTAGAGCCAGTTTGGGAATGCTTCTGTTGTCAGCACAGCTGATTTCTGACATCAGAAGCAGTATTAGTGCGTTTGGTAAAAATCAAATTTCTGCTTTGCGGTCCCACAACAGTTTTCAGGAAGCAAGGGGGAGATGCTTTCCCCGAAAGTGCTTTTGACTATTTTATCTACAACCGATTTTAACCTTCCAATTTTATAAAATATCAATAGTTATCTTTACAGAAATGACATGTGTCATATATTTTGTTATTTTATCCTCACACACAAGTTTACAGTTGATTTTACCAAACACAAAATTACTATATCAATATTTCACAGCAGCTTTTATGTAATATTTACCAAACAACATTTCATCTAGAATTCACAGTAGCTTGCCCACAGTGTTTTCACACATTAGCTTCTAGCACCGCCACAGCATTCCCAAACTAGCCCTTAGTCCTCGTGTTCTTGGCTTCTTTGGCACAAATGAATTGTGAAAACCCCCATGAATGACGTTGCGGAAGTGGTGTGGGATGCTCTTTTCATTGATACGAGGGGTTTGAGATCATCCTTCACCTGTTGATTCCTCCAACATTTTATCACATTGCTATACATTTTTTTGTAAAATGCTTTCCCTTGTTTTGGTGCTGTTTGGTTGGAGGTAAAATGTTTTCCTGTAAAATGTTTTTCCTCGAATGATGTAAAATGATTTTCACATTTCAAATCCGTAAGCCATTTTCCGGAGAGTGAAGGAGCACAACAACTCATACTAACACCTCCACCACCAATAACCACCACTACCACCTACCTCCAACACGATCCATCACCGCCACCCACCTCAACGCGACCCATCACTGCCACTGCCGTCACGGCCCACTGTTCGTAGGCAGCGCATTTGGCTTCACCCCATGGGCCTTATTGATGAGCCAGTGAGTTATGTGCATCCTATGCTGGTTTGACTCCCTTGTGTGGTAGGCGGCTCTGGCCAAGCAGGTTATTGTACAAGTGATGTTACACCCTGTGTGCACGTCATTGTCATTTGGATATAACTGCTGGCGAATTGATCTTTGAAAAATACATCTATATATGTGTATATATATCCGTTTGGGTAAATTGCACTTTCACCCCTTCTGGTTTTGTTTGATACGAGGCTGTGACGATGAATTTTCTCGAGCAGATGATTCAGGCATGGAGAACGGATCCGCGTGTTGGCGGGGCAATTCAGAGGCATTTTGACAACTGTAGTTGCAGCCACGGCGGAGTCGTTCTCAGCCGATCACTCTAAACAGATCTGAGCCTTTCCCTAACCTTCGATCTGGAGAGATCGTAGGTCCGACAGTGACAGTGGTGGTGGTGATTGTCATTATGTCCACGAATGTTTGTTAGCCTCTGTTACTTTAAGCTGATACCAGACAGGCTCTTAATAAGAATAATCAGTGCTATTGGAGTTGATTACTACTTCATGGTGCAGGCTCAAGAATGAGGCTCGCTCACTCTGCAGAGAGATGGGGATGTTTTTCGGAGGATGGTTGACCTTCTCTGCAATTTTGCTTGATTCGGAGCCGGTGATTTCTGAACATTTTTAATCAACAACCTTCTTATCTCTATGTTGCAAACACACATGCACAAAAGCTTCTTATAAATACCACTCTGTCCCAGCTCTTTGACCGGGTGATTTGGATAATATAACGATGCGAATTTTTGATAAATTTTCACCGTGTTAGAGCAACTTTTACTATGCAACTCGGTGATTTGGATAGCAAGACGAAACAAGAATTAGGTAATCTTTTCTTGGTGTTGTGAAAGGTTCATGAGAGGCTGTGATGATAGCTTTCTAGAGCCTGCAATTTTCGGCTATGATTTGACTTGCATCTTGGCATGGCAACCCGGATTTCCCTGTTGCAGCCATGGCGGTTTCACATCATAGCCTGATCCCTCACAGATCTGAGCCTCCTTTTACTGACCATTGTATTATCCCTCCCATCACTTAGTCCTCTTTCATATTATTGGCTTCTTTGCCACAAATGAATTGTGCAATCCCCTAAATGCATGGTGTGCAAGTGATGGTTTGGTGTTCCATGCCCTTTTCATTTATGTGAGGAGTTTCGGATCATCCTCCAACTGTTTGGCTTTGTGTAATTTATTCAAATTCTCAAAACCTTGGTTTTCTTTGATCAGATTTTCTTAATCAAAGTTCTTGTGTCATCCTTTCATAGGCTTTTACTAGACTAGTGTAAAATCAGGATCAGGTTGGAGACCAAGTTTGAGCATTACTCCAAAAGTTCTCCTTCACTGGTTTTAGGCACAGTTTGATTTACTAGCTATTACAAATATGAATTCCAAAGTTATGGCTTGTACTGCTCTTGATAAGAGTTGTTTCCTGAGCATGCACCAAATGAGATCCCTGGCTTTCTTTCTGGCTGGGAAACCTTTAGTCAAGGAATATATTGAGGTATTGTTTCAAAGGGTGGTTGGTTGCCCATCTCTTCACTTTCATCATAGCGTATTAATTCTGAACTGTATTAACAATGGTCATCTCTTTGTCACAAACACTCAAGCACTACAAATGAGCATTCACTCTCATGCTGTGTTGCACTTTTGTAGGTAGCGCATTTGGCTTCACCCCATGGGCTGCCAGGGAGTTTTCATTGCTGGTTTGACTCCCTTGGGTGGTTGGCGGCACGTTTAATCAGTGTCATTTGGGTATAAAAAACACTTTTGGGAATCCCCGCCGGTTCATACATTTGAGTTTTAGAAACTGGCACTTGAGTTTGTGAAGCTATTTGATGATAGCTTTCCAAAGCAAGCAGTTAGGGTAGGCAAGGATTTGACTCATGTCTTAGTGTCACAAAGGGGACCTTTTCCCCTGTAGCCAGACAAGGCGGTGTAATGGCACTAATATGATTGCATTCACATGTCACATATATGAGCCTCCCTTAGAGCATATAACTTGCATTTTAGCATGACATTCCTATTATGTTTGATTTTCAATTTTTGTTTACTGATCATGAGATTAGTCTCTGCTCCAGAATGAGTAGTTCTTGACCTGACTTTAGCACTTTCACCCCTTCCGGTTTGGTTGATACGAGGCTATGACGATGAATTTTCTCGAGCAAATGGATCAGGCATGAAGATCGGATCCGCGTGTTGGCGTGGCAACGCGGAGGCTCTTTGGCCACTATAGTTGCAGCCCAGGCGGATTCGTTCTCGGCCGATCACTCTAAACAGATCCGAGCCTCTCCTTAACATTCGATCTTCAGAGACCGTAGGTCCGACGGTGGTGCTGGTGATGGTGATTGTCTGGTGAGATGATCCAAGTGCCTGTTTGGAATCACTGTTTTTTGCGATATTAATGTTTGGAGATTACAATTGGATCTTG
Organism: Linanthus parryae; assembly: GCA_023055425.1. Classification (NCBI taxonomy): domain Eukaryota; kingdom Viridiplantae; phylum Streptophyta; class Magnoliopsida; order Ericales; family Polemoniaceae; genus Linanthus; species Linanthus parryae. The sequence continues at coordinate 12,546,498 of JALGPY010000014.1, forward strand.
AACCGGCTGGTGAACTCGTCTCTACCCTCGGTTGACTTCTTTAAGCTGATACCAAACAAGCTCTTAGTACCACTCTGTTTCTTCTTTTCTCTAGATTGTAAAATGATGCAATTTTTTGATAATCTTTACCCTAGGTTTGTGTACAAGCTCGAGAGAATGAATGAGGCTCCAGCAGATAGAGGGACGACGGTATGTTCCCGGAGTAGGGTGGTTGCCCCTCTCTGCTACTCCCCAGAGCCGATGATTTCACTTCACATTCAACCGCCCTCCCTCCTCCACCTCCATGCTTCTGTTTCTGTCTCTGAATAAATAAATAAATAAATAAATAAGTGTGTGTATCCGTTTGGATAAATTGCACTTTCACCCCTTCTGTTTTTGTTTGATACGAGGCTGTGACGATGAATTTTCTCCAGCAGATGATTCAGGCACGGAGAACGGATCCGCGTGTTGGCGGGGCAATTCAGAGGCATTTTGGCCCATGTAGTTGCAGCCACAGCGGAGTTGTTCTCGTCTGATCACTCAAAACAGATCTGAGCCTTTCCCTAACCTTCGATCCGCAGAGATCGGAGGTTCAACGGTGACGGTGGTGGTGATGATTGTGATTATGTCCATGGATGTTTGTAGCCTCTGTTACTTTAAGCTGATAGCAAACAGGCTCTTAATAATAATAATAATAATAATGATAATGATAATAATCAGTGCTATTGGAGTTGATTACTACTTCATGGTACAGGCTCAAGTATCAGGCTCGCTCACTTTGCAGAGAGATGGGGATGTTTTTCAGAGGGCGGTTGACCCTCTCTGCAATTTTGCTTGATTTGGAGCCAGTAATTGCTGAACTTTTTTAATCAACAGCCCTCTTATCTCTATGTTTCAAACACATCCACAAAAGCTGATTATAAATACTACCATTCCGTCCCAGCTCTTTGACCGGGTGATCTGGATAACAAAATGATGCGAATTTTTGATAATTTTTTCAGTGTGTTCTAAAGCAACTCTTACTCTACAACCCGGCCATTTGGATCGCAAGACAAAGCAAGAAGTAGGTAATCTTTTCATGGTGTTGAAAGATTCATGAGAGGCTGTGATGATAGCTTTCTTGAGCTTGCAATTTTAGGCTCTGATTTGACTTGCATCTTGGCATGGCAACTCGGATCTTGGTATTTTCACTGCCACCAGCTAGTCCGCTGCTGCTGCTGCTCTCTCTCTCTCTCTCTCTCTGAATAAAAACGTGTGTGTGTGTGTGTGTGTGTGTGTGTACATATTTGAAATTGCACTTTCACCCCTTCTGGTTTTGGTTGATGCGAGGCTGTGACGATGAATTTTCTCGAGCAAATGATTCAGGCACGGAGATTGGATTCGCCTGTTGGCGGGGCAATTCGGAGGCTTTTTGGCCACTGTAGTTGCAGCCACGGCGGAGTCGTTCTCGGCCGTTCACTCTAAACAGATCTGAGCCTCTCCCCGACCTTCAATCTGTAGAGATCTTAGGTCCCGACGGTGTTGGTATTGGTGTTGGTGCTATGAAATGCTTCAAGTGCCTCTTTGGAATCCCTGTCTTTGCAGTATAAAACGTTTGGCTTGTTGATGTTCTGTGGATGTTTGTTAGCCTGTGTTACTTTAAGCTGATACCAAACATGCTCTTAGTAATAGTTCAGTGCACTCGGATTTGCTTCAGGGTCAAGAATGGGATGTTTTTCAGAGGGCGGTTTGACCCTCTCTCACATTGCACTCCCCATTTGCAAGAAAAACATCTATGTGAAAATAAGGTAATCTTTTCACGTTGTTGTGTAAGATTCATGAGTGGCTGTGATGATTGCGTTCTAGAGCTTGCAAATTTATGCTAGGATTGGACTCGCATCTTGGCCTGGCAACTACCAGTTGCAGCCATAGCCTGATCCCATTCACAGATCTGAGCCTCCCACCCTTACTACATGTCAATGTATTATCACTGTCACAAGCTTCTTCTGTTCAAAACTAGGGTTTGTGTACAGGCTCGAGAGAATGAATGAGGCTCCAGGAGATAGAGAGAGACACGGGATGTTCCCTGAGGGTGGTTGCCGTCTCTGCTACTCGCTGGAGCCGATGATTTCATGTCACAATCAACTGCCCTCACTTTTCCATCTTTCCACATACACATCCACACATTAAAAAATTGGCTTGATAACGTGCTGGCCAATTGGTCTTTGAAAGATACCCTCAACATAAAATTGCTCTGTCACCCCTTTTGGTTGATACGAGGCTGTGATGATAAAATTTCTCGAGCTGATGATTCAGGCCCGGAGATCTGTTCTCCGTGTTGGCGGGGCAACTCGGATGGTTTTTGGCCACTCTAGTTGCAGCAACTTCGGATTCGTTCTCGGCCGTTCACTCTTAACAGATCTGAGCCTTTCCCAAACCTTCGATCTGAAGAGATCTTAGGTCCCGACGGTGGTGGTGGTGGTAGCGGTGGCAGCAATGGTTGTGATTGTGGTTGTCTGGTGAGATGGTCCAAGTGCCTGTTTGGCGTCACTATTTCTGCGGTATAAATGTTTGGCAAGGTGATGTCCTTGGATATTCGCTAGCATCTGTTATTTGTCTTTTACCACTTTTCACTGGGTCACTTTGACTCGGTCATTTGGATAGTAAAACTATGCAAATTTTGGATAATTTTTCATGTTTTTGTAGAGTAAAAGTTGCTCTATAACACGGTGAAAAAATTATCAAAAAATCGCATCATTTTGCTATCAAATTCACCCGTTCAAAGTGACCCAGATATGAATCAAAAAGTCAGGATGGGGAGGAAGACCTGAGACGGAGTGGTACCAAACAGGCTCTTAATAATGTTCAGTGCTATTGAAGTTGATTACATGGTGCAGGCTCATGAATGAGGGCGCACTCTGCAGAGAGATGAGATGTTTGAAGAGGGTGGTTGACCCTCTCTGCAGTTGCTTTGGAGCCGGTGATTTCTGAACTTTTTATTCAACAACCCTCATCTCTGTGTTGCAAATATACATGCCTACATAGATAGTTGCTCTGTTTCGACAGTGATTTCTGAACTTTTTGACCCAGTTATTTTGTTGGCAAAACAATGCGAGAATTTTAATCACCGGGTCGTAGAGGTAGTATATTTACTAGTTAAAACCTTGATAAATGAATAATCTTGGGGCTGGAAAAAGTTATTAATTTGGCAAAGTTATTTGTTTGTCAAACATTCATTTATCAAGGTTTTAATGAATAAATCCAATACATGAGTTGAAGGACAGAAACTACCCTTTGAGAGGCTGTGATGATTACTTCTAGAGCTTGCAGTTTTAGGCTATGATTCGACTAGCATCTTGGCATGGCAACCTGGATCTCCCCCTGTTGCAGCCATGGCGTTGTTTGACATAGCCTGATCCCATTCACAGATCTGAGCCTCCCCTGACTGACCATTGTATTATGGGTAAAATACATTTTCCACCCTCCGACTATCGATTAAATACATTTTGCCGGATAGATGACGGGATGTTCCAGGAGGAGTGTGGTTGCCCCTCTCTGCTACTCCCTGGAGCCTATGATTTCACCTCACATTCAACCGCCTTCCCTCGTCCATGCTTCTGTTTCTGTCTATCTATGAATAAAATAGTAAATAAATAAATAAATAGATAAATAAATGTGTGTGTGTGTGTGTGTTTGGGTAAATTGCACTTTCACCCCCTCTGGTTTTGTTTGATACGAGGCTGTGACGATGATTTTCTCCAGCAGATGATTCAGGTATGGAGAACGGATCCGAGTGTTGGCGGGGCAATTCAGAGGCATTTTGGCCCCTGTAGTTGCAGCCACGGCGGAATCGTTCTCGGCCGATCACTCTATACAGATCTGAGCCTTTCCCTAACCTTCAATCTGCAGGTGGTGGTGGTGATTGTGATTATGTGCATGGATGTTTTGTTATCCTCTGTTACTTTAAGCTGATACCAAGCAGGCTCTTAATAATAATCAGTGTTATTGGAGTTCATTACTGCTTCATGGCGCAGGCTCAAGAATGAGCTCTCTCACTCTGCAGAGAGATGGGAATGTTTTTTCGGAGGGTGGTTGACCCTCTCTGCAATTTTTTTGATTTGGAGCCGGTGATTTCTGAACTTTTTAAATCGACAGCCCTCTTATCTCTTTGTTGCAAACAAACATGCACAAAAGCTTCTTATAAATATTATAAATACTACCAACCGTCCCTGCTCTTTGACCGGTTGATTAGGATAGCAAAACGATGCAATCTTTTGATAATATTTTGACTGTGTTATAGCGCAGCTTTTACTTTACAACCTGGCGATTTGGATACCAAGACGAAGCAAGACTTGGATAATCTTTTCGTGGTGCTGTGAAAGATTCATGAGAGGCTGTGATGATTACTTTCTAGAGCTTGCAGTTTTAGGCTATGATTCGACTAGCATCTTGGCATGGCAACCTGGATCTCCCTGTTGCAGCCAATGCGGTGTTTGACATAGCCTGACCCTATTCACAGATCTGAGCCTCCCCTTAGTGACCATTGTATTATCACTGCCACCACTTAGTCCTCATTTTCTTGGCTTCTTTGCCACAAATGAATTGTGAAACGCCCCATGAATGCACGGTGTGGAAGTGGTGTGGGATGCCCTTTTCATTGATTTGAGGGGTTTGAGATCATCCTTCGCCTGTAGTTTTCTCCAACATTTTATTGTATCACACTGCTATTCAATTCATGTTTCTATCCATGCATAGTCCTTTTACATACCAGAGTAGGGGGGTTATTCTACTCTTGACAAGAGGTGTTTCATGAGCATGCTCCAAATGAGACCCCTGGCCATCTCTCTCGCCCATGATGATGAGAAACCTCTAGTCACGGTGTAATGTTGAGGTATTGTTTCAAAGGGTGGTTGTCCGTCTCTTCATTTTCATTAATTAATTTTTTTTTGTTTTGAGAAATTTTTTTGTCGGCAACCGGGTGCGAACCCGGGACCCCATGCAGTGGCATCCAACGCTCTACCACTTGAGCTACAACCCTAGCTGCAGCATATTATTACTTCTGAGCTGTATTCAATAATGGTCATCTCTTTGTCACAAAGTCTCTGTTTGGTTCGTGGTAATACATTTTCCTGTAAAATGCTTCTCCCTGTCTTGGTGTTTTCGTGCTGTTTGGTTGGAGGTAAAATGTTTTCCCTCAAATGATGTAAAATGATTTACACATATCAAATCCGTAAGCCATTTTCAGGAGAGTGATTGTTTCGCTTAACATGGCACGACTCGTAAATAACTGGTGCAAAAGAGCACGAAAAATAAAGGGGCTCGCGCATATATGTTCCCTCTTTCTGTTCAGATCTAGGGTTTGTACAGAGAAATGCGAGAGACTGAATGAGGCTCCAGCAGCAGATAGAGAGATGACGGATGTTCCTAGAGGGTGGTTGCCCCTCTTTGCTACTTGCTGGAGACGATGATTTCATCGCACAATCAACCACCCTCACTTTCTCGAAGTGAGAAAGAGAGAGAGACACTTGCTGGCGAAACGGAGTAAGTAAATATATATTCCTTTCGGGTAAATCGCACTTTCACCCCTTCTAGGTTTGGTTGATACGAGGCTATGATGATGAATTTTCTCGAGCAAATGGATCAGGCATGAAGATCGGATCTGCGTGTTGGCGGGGCAACACGGAGGCTCTTTGGCCACTAGTTGCTGCCAAGGCGGATTTGTTCTCGGTCGATCAGATCTGAGCCTCTCCCTAACCTTCGATCTTTAGAGATCATAGGTCCGACAGTGGTGCTGGTGATGGTGAGTGTCTGGTGAGATGCTCCAAGTGCCTGTTTGGAATCATTGTTTTTTGCGGTTTCAACGTTTGGAGATTAAGATTGGGTCTTGAACCGGCTGGTGAATTCGTTTCTATCCTCGGTTGACTTCTTTAAGTTGATACCAAACAGGCTCTTAGTACCACTCTGTTTCTTCTCTTTCTCTGGATAGCAAAATGATGAAATTTTGTTGATAATCTTTCCCCTCGGTTTGTGTACAAGCTCGAGAGAATGAATTAGGCTCCAGCAGATAGAGAGACGACGGGATGTTCCTGGAGGAGGGTGGTTGCCCCTCTCTGCTACTCCCCGGAGCCGATGATTTCACCTCACATTCAACCGCCCTCCCTCCTCCACCTCCATGCTTCTGGTTCTGTCTCTGTGTGTGTGTGTGTGTGTTACGAGGCTGTGACGATGAATTTTCTCGAGCAGATGATTCAGGCACGTAGAACTGATCCGCATGTTGGCGGGGCAATTCAGAGGCATTTTGGCCTCTGTAGTTGCAGCCACGGCGGAGCCGTTCTCGGCCGATCACTCTAAACAGATCTGAGCCTTTCCTTAACCTTTGATCTGCAGAGATCTCAGGTCCAACGGTAATGGTGTTGGTGGTGATGGTGATTGTGATTATGTCCATGGATGTTTGTTGGACTCTGTTATTTTAAGCTGATACCAAACTTGCTCTTAATAATAATATAAGGGTAAAAGACAAAAACCACCCTCCGTGTTTGGAATATATACAAAAACACCTCTCGAGGCTGTGACGATGAATTTTCTCGAGCAAATGAATCAAGCACGGAGATCGGATCTGTGTGTTGGCGGGGCAACGTGGAGGCTCTTTGGCCACTGTAGTTGCAGCCACGGCGGATTCGTTCTCAGCCGATCACTCTAAACAGATTTGAGCCTCTCCCTAACCTTCCATCTTCAGAGATGAAATCACTGTTTTTTGCGGTGATTGTGTCTGGTGAGATGCTCCAAGTGCCTGTTTGGAATCACTGTTTTTCGCGGTTTCAACGTTTGGAGATTAAAATTGGGTCTTGAACCGGCTGGTGAATTCGTCTCTACCCTCGGTTGACTTTGTGAGAATTTTGTTAGCCTCTGTTTCTTTAAGCTGATACCAACAGGCTCTTAGTGCCACTCTGTTTCTGCTCTTTCTCTGGATAGCAGAATGGTGCAATTTTTTATAATCTTTACCCTCGGTTTGTGTACAAGCTCGAGAGAATGAATGAGGCTTTAGTAGATAGAGAGATGGTGAGATGTTCCCGGAGGAGGGTGGTTGCCCCTCTCTGCTACTCCACGGAGCCGATGATTTCACCTCACATTCAACCGCCCTCCCTCCTCCACCTCCATGCTTCTGTTTCTGTCACTCTATGAATATATATGTGTGTGTGTGTGTGTGTGGGTGAATTGCACTTTCACCGGGTTTGTTTGATACGAGGCTGTGACGATGAATTTTCTCAAGCAGATGATTCAGGCACGGAGAAAGGATCCGCGTGTTGGCGGGGCAATTCAGAGGCATTTTGGCCCCTGTAGTTGCAGCCACGGCGGAGTTGTTCTCGGCTGATCATTCTAAACAGATCTGAGCCTTTCCCTAGCCTTCGAGCTGCAGAGATCGTAGGTCCGACGGTGACTGTGGTGGTGGTAGTGGTGATTGTGATTATGTCCATGGATGTTTGTTAGCCTCTGTTACTTTAAGCTGTTACCAAACAGGCTCCTAATAATAATAATAATCAGTGCTATTGGAGTTGATTACTCATGGTGCAGGCTCAAGAATAAGGCTCGGTCACTCTGCGGAGAGATGGGGATGTTTTTCAGAGGGCGGTTGACCCTCTCTGAAATTTTGCTTGATTTGGAGCCGGTGATTTCTGAACTTCTGAGATGGATATCAAGAATGAGGCTCACTATGCAGAGAGATGGGATGTTTTCAGAGGGCTGTTGACACTCTGCAATTGCTTGATTTGGAGCCGGTGATTTCTTAACTTTTTTTTTAATCAACAGCCCTCTCATCTCTATTGTAGCATGTTGCAAACAACACACATGTAAACATACATACATACATACATACCACTCTGGTTCTTATGTTTCTCATCATCTGGCGCTTTGACGGGATGATTTGGATCGTAAAATGATGCAATTTTTTTATAATTTAGTGGTACTTACATACGGCTAATTTTTTGATATCCTACCCCGTATCTCAGTAAATGTCATGTCCCCCAAATGAGGTCCAACTGTTGATGCTGATTTCTGCGTCCCTTTAGAACGTGGTGGAGGCTGTGAAGATGATTCCAATGAATACCAAGCCAGCTGTATCTTGGCAGGGTAACTTAGAGGACCTCGGAGAGAATTGGTTATGTGTAAGCAAATCTTTCTCAGGTGCCTGAAGTTGCAGCCAGTGCAGCGCCTCATTTGCTTGAGCAAAGGCGAATCTGAGCCTCTTCAGTCTCTTATATGCGAGGGCAAGTCAATGCAATGAAATAGCTGTGTCAGAGCTTGTGTATGAATCACTAACCTCAAAGAAAATTCAACATCAATTTGAAAGGTCAATATGCCCCCAATATTAACATAACTGCTTCCCTGGACTGTGATTCTGGCTCTGAAAACGAGATTAGGGGTGTTCTCTGTAAGAAAGGATGAGGCTGAGGCAGAGAGATTGGAGGAAGTCCCGAGGGGTTACCCCTCTCTGCCAAAACCAGATGATCACTAATTCTGATCATTGGAGCCAGTGATTTCTCATCCAAAAACTCAACCACCCTCTTCGTCTTGTGTGTGTGTGTGTGTGTGTGGTGCTTTGGAAACTTTCACTCATCATCGCTCAACAATTACCAATCAATTGAGCACGTCCCTCTCCCTCCTTGTGTGGTGTTCGTGGAGCAACTAAATGACTTTCCTCAGATAGGGACAATGATGATGTGACTCTGAGCATGATTTGGCTTCGAGGATGTGACATATATCTTGGCGAGGCAAGCAGGTTGGTCTGTTAGAAGAACTGTTGGGTTCCCTTTTCACTCGCAGATTGAGTTTTTGCAGCCACAGCGATGTCACCATCCTCTGTCTAATCACTAACAGATCTGAGCCTCTTCTCAACTCGATACAAATTGGTCTGTGGTAAGAAGCTAAAGTTGGTTCATTCTGTTAAAGATCATTTTGGGAAAATTGCTGAATGTCATTTCGTGATTTGGCTACCGGATTAATGTCATAGAACTTATTTGTTATAGATGTCTTTGTTGGTTAATATGAAATCTGTTCCTTTATTTGAAACCCAATGCACATGAAAGTTTGCTTGATTGCACTGTGATATCTTATAAATATAATCCAATTGAGTAACAAGATCATAACTTCTAATAGATTTATGGTCCTCTCTATTGATTTACTACATCTAAAGTATTTAGAGGCCGCATTGGTGCATTTTGATGTCTTTAATAAAGGCTTTTGACTTGAGAAGAAAAGGAACAACTTTGGTGTAAACTTATGGTGGACTTCAGAAATCTCCTCACTTTAGCTATCAAAAGTTTTGAACTAGAAGATAAAAATGGTTTCATGCATCAACACCACAAGGAAAATTCTACTGATGTTGTTGGGCCCATATTTGGATTCATGTTTTCAAGATCGGAGAGTATACACTATTATAAAGAAGTGATTAGAGAAATTCAACGGATGATGTTCCATTGTAATTCACTCCATTCCGTGAAGGGCATCATGTTCCATTTACCGTGCATAAAAGAAACCATTTGAATACCTTCTACGCCCAGAATCAAACTACCAATATGCTTATATACTGGTTGATACAAACACTTTAACATACCTCTCATGCTTTGTAAAAAAATATTTTACTGAAACTTCTGTATGTAATTACCACCAGCCGCAAGTTTTGCATAGAGTTGCAAGTGTTAGACGTTTTTCAATACGTCCTTGCCTATATTTTACTTTTTATTCTATGGTTTAGAGTGTATTTTTAAAGATGTTATTCGATTTTGAAACTGGCGCCAATTATTCTTTTTCTTGTATTTTCCTAGGTATCTCGTAATACAGATTCAAGACTTGAATGAATGAACTGAATGATTCTTCCACAAAGGCTTGGCTTGAGAAGATGAAAAACCCTATTATATCAGAAAGGGTTCTGGATTCTCATCAAGGAGTGTCATAACTAGGGTTGCATATAAGGGAGTTGCTGAGATTGGACTGGCTTCCAAAATCCCTCGGAGGATGGGGATACTGTCTTCAACAGTAGGCCTCCAACTACCCACATTCTTTCCTTACAGGTGTTGTCTGTGTATATTTACGATCAAGATCAACCCGTTTCTATGCGGGTGACTTAGTGCTGACTTCGGTGGGGACTTTGTTCATCTGTTTTATACTCAGTCTCTTGCTGCCAAAGAGAATTGCTAAATCCTCACCTTGAAAGGGGCAGTGATGATGAAGGAAGTCAGAGCATCGAGGATCCGACCTGTTTCTTGGCGGGGCAAATGGATTTTGCAGCCATGGTGCTGACGTCTTTCTCTGTCCAATCAACAACATATCTGAGCCTCTTCTCCCTTTAAGCCATTGTGGGTCGAGGTAAGAAATTTTCGTTCATACGTTTTAGGTGATTTTATGTGATATAATGGGATATCAAAAGTTAGCTTCCATATTTGGATTTTATGGAACTGCTTTGTTCGGACTGAAGAAGCAAATCTGCAAGTTTGTTATGAGCTTTTGGTGGACGTGGACTTAAGATTCATCTAGCTTAAGTAACAACGCTTACTTATTTTGAATTCTGATCTCCAAAATGTTGTATCTTGGAATTTAAATTGTCACAGTGCTGGATATTGCAATCACATGACTATAGCTTATCAAAAGTTCCGAGATGTCTGTACATGCTGCTCTTTGTTGCACCATTTTAGTTCACTTCTTACACATGCTCATTTATTTCCAGGAAACATGCCCTTGCCAACTGGAGCAATGTTATGTTACGCATCCCTTGTTTATCCCTACGGCAAATTATATCCGGCAATGACGGTAGGATTTATTACTGGGCATACATTTCCTTGTAGTGTCGTACATAAATAACTTGCATTATTCTATCTGAATACTCTTTCCGTCCCATAATACTGGAAATTTAAACGAGTTCTTGTATCATCTTGCTAGTCATATAACCTCTTCCAAAGGCTTTATAAAAAATGATACTTTTTCCAGGATGGAGGGAGTAACTATAACTCTTAGCAATTCCTCTAGACCCATATGTTAGGTCCTCATTGGCCGAATCTGCTGTTTATATGAAAGAAAGTGCATATCTCACTGACCAAGATGGCTCGTACCACATCTCAGTATTTACTGGTGAGGCAACACTATGTGTGTAATATCCCGTCTCACATTTAGAGATTGTGGATTAAATGTATAGTAAACATTGTGGATTACTACTAGCACCTTCAAGGATTAGGCATTTTTATCTATACGGATAAAGAAGTTGCTGGGATAGTAATCGGCTCTGGTTGTTACAATGTGTCTCTGGTAAAGGCCTTGTTTGGTTCCGTTACTCACACGCACCTTTGTTGCAGGCTTGAAGCCATGTTGTGGTTGAGGTCTTGTAGTCATAGATAAAGGAAATGATGATTGGAATCTGATCATACGGTCATGACTGTCACTTGGCGGGGTAACAATAGGAGTCTGGAGTTGGCGAGGCCTTGGTTGGTTCTGTTACTCAAGCTCACCTTTGTTGCAGCCATGGTGTATTTCAGGTCTTGTCTGGCCTTCACGTATCTGAGCCTTTATTTCGTGTCTTCTAGCTCCTGTTAGAGCCTGTTTGGTACCAGTTTCATAACAGAAACACAGTTCTAGGCCGAGAGATGAGGAAGTTCAGAGAATATTACCCCTCTCTGCAAACTAGATGATCTCCTAAATTGGGTCATCCGAGCCAATGACTCTGCTAACAAATCTCAACAACCCTCTCAGAGCCTGTTTGGTACGAGCTTCATATCAAAAAGACAGTTTCAATAAAGCTGCGTGAAAGAACACCACAATTCTGTTTACAAACTGGGTTACCAAACTCGCACTCAACATTAAAGGGGCAGTGATGATAACCCTTGAGCATGATTCATGCATCGAGGATTTGACCCGTATCTTGGCGTGGCAACGAGAACTGTCGGTGTTGAGAGGCTTTCCGGTGTTCTCTCACTGGCAACATGTGTTATTGCAGCCATGGCTGAGTTGTCCTCTCTTTAATCACTAACAGATCTGAGCCTCTTTATTCATTCTCAGACACTTCGGTTCAGGTAAAACCTAACCTGATTTCATTGTTATTTGCCTATTGGAGATGATATTGAATTTTATCCTAGTGCTGCGTATTGATGGAGAACTTCTTCTGAAAGTCATAGCTCACTTGACTGTAAAGATTGTTTCTTTCACCAACTAGGGTGAAAAAAGAAGAGCTTAAGAGTTGCTGACATTATCTCATTACACATTTTTTTACTATCATTAGTTCTCAGACTCTCAGTACACATTTCTTTTGACCAACTAGTACACTTCATCATGGTAGCTATAGATTCGGGTACTGTCTTGCTGGGCACGGTTTATACACTCGTTAATTTTATCATAAGTTCTCAGCACTCGTCTTATGTTACTAGAATGGATATGAGTTAAAACTTCCTGTTTTCTAAGGATTTTAAAAAGACTGCTTTAAGAACCGGTTAACCCCTCCCTGAATATCCAAATACTGAACATTGTTGTCCCTCAAGTCAGAGAACCTTATTTAGACAGTCAAGCAACTCTAGAAGCTCAAGGAAAATGAACTTGTACATGCAACCACTCCCGTTCGGCCCAGAACTGAGCATTTAGTGAAACTCCATTAGCTGAACCGCACAATTATCAAGCAAATTTGACAGGAACGTCATATGTTCTCGTCATAAAATTTTCAAAGAAGATTTTGTTTTTCGAATTTTCAGAAAATGAAAGATGTTCCTAAGATCTTTTGGACAAAGATGTCCCTGCTAAATTTATCTGACCAACAACCTCCAAATAGAATATGAATCAGTCCTCCTTGCAATAAATACTTGCAAGGAATATGAATCAATCCTCCTTGGAATAACTACTTTCCAGGAGACATGAGTTCCAGTCCAGCCGGAAGTGGTTAATTGCTTAATTTTATTTACCAAGAAAAACTTCTTTGCTTTAAACTTCGTAAATACACCAAATTGTCCTCATTCGAACTTGTTAACTTTATGTACTTTGAAGTAACAACAACAAGCCAAGAAGTTCCCACCTCACAACTCAGAAGGAAGTTGTAATTGGTCCATGCACTTCTCAACCCTTGACATTTGCCAGACGTTTTCTTCACATTGCACTTCTGGGTTTATCGCATTTCAAATACTCTGCTCTTTATTTGAACTTTCACAGTGTTAGGGAAAGACCTGAAGAATGCAATTTCGACAGAGCTTGATTTCCCACCTGAATTGTAGCCCACAAGCAATTTCTTTTCTTACCTGCAAGAACTGGCTCGTTCAGCCAGACTGTGACATTGGCCATATCTTTTCACTTGTGTCCTACAACACTGGTGTGTGAACGCCATGTGAGTCGCTCAATCAAACTGATTTTTCGCAGCTGGGATCGGAAGATCTGCAGGTTAGTACTTGCAGTTTGTTATTTGGGGACGAAGCCTTAGATGCAGAGATTTCTTTTAACCATCTTTTTCTTACTATGACAGGCCAAGTGTGAAGGGTTCTATGTGCTTCTCTGGTGAATGAATCCAACTGCTTCAGCTCCACTTATCCGAGGTAATATTAAAGTTCTATTAAACGTTTTGAGTTGTTCGAGGCCCAATACGGACACTGATTAAATGACCTTTACAGACTATGAGATTTCTGTATTGGTGACACGAAAATAGGCATAAAAGAAGATGCAAGTCACATGCGACACATGTAAAAACCTGTGTACTATTTTGCTTTTAATTCTTGGGACACATTCAATTTTCCAAGAAGCCATGGAGTAAAGGCCCAAATGCAAGGCATTAAGTCTTGCATCTGAGATTCTTCCCCTTAGACAAATATTGAACATGGATTGTGCCCCTTTTCTAGCTTCTTCCTTCAAAGACCATATCCGGTTCTAGTTTCTTCCATTACAAAATGAAGAAAGACTATCATATGCACAAAAAATTGGAAAAATAGTCCAACAAATATGAGACCTCCCCACAACTTCAGGTTTCTTAAATCTATATTTCAGTGTACTCACGAAATCAAAGTGACTGTTTAAACCACTCCTCACACGGTTGCAAAATGACAATTACATTCATCTAAATACAATGATGTGGGATATATATTTGGGATCCATATGGTCTACAACTCACACTTATGGTGATAATCACATTCAATATCAATGATTCAAGCCCTAAATATTCAGACCAATCTATAATGTAAACATTCTCCCACCAAGGGTACTGTCGTGGAAATATTGCATCATTAAATTACGAGTTATTGAAACCAAAAGCCTATTATGGAATTGACTAAGTCGTCAAAAGGACAGTGAAATTGAAATTGATGAAACAAGTAAAGGGAGTAGTTACAAAACCGACATGCCTCTATGAGGTTCTTGGCACCTGATCCAGTGTTTAGGAAAGATCCTTGTTAAGTTGATGATAGCCCTTCATCATTTTGTTAAACTTCATCCTCAGAAATCTTTCCACCACTCTGCGATACTTCAGCTTCATCATCAGAATCGTCCTTGAAAACCTCTCCAACATCCTCTTCATCATCTTCTGATACCTCGTCATCCTTAGAAATCTCTCCATCACTCTCTGATACTTCAGCTTCATCCTCAGAAACCTCTCTATCACTCTCTGATTCTTCAGCTTCATCATCAGAATTGTCTAAAGGCTCTATCTCATCATGTGATACTTCAACTTCGACCTCGGTAGTGCATGTTAAGTGAACCATAAACTCGCAATCTGTGCACAGAAAGGCAAACCCATGGCCAAAAGTCTCTTGCTTGGCGCAAATTATGCACTTGGGGAGGTCTTTGCTTGGCGGAACCAGAGTGAGACTGCATTTGTGAAGATGAAATCTATAGAAGCGTTCAAATTTGATATAAGCTTCCCAGATGCATCTAGGATGAATAGATTGATCACAGCCCACACAGTGATAGTACCACTTTGGGATTAAATCTCCCTCACAGAGTTCGCATATGTACTCTTCAATGCCTTCAACTGCCGAATATGTCAATTGAAAAGGATGTTTATCATATCCGTGCTTAATTTTCCTTGGTAAGAGAGCACAATATGTATCTATAGTAAAAGTACAATCCATACAACCATATCCACATCCAGTAAATGAATGGTCACACGCATTGCACCAAGTGAAGGTGTTTGAAAATGTGCTTTGCAGAATATGAGGGTGATTTTCATGCATGATATAGCGAGGTAAGTCGACACCTGTGACCTGCATGACCATATTGCCATTATAGAAGCTGAAAGTCCATCCATTGTAGTCTTTTCCGTCAACGTGGAATGTTGGCCAAGTTGGTGAGCATCGTATGAGATTCATGAAGGAGGGAGTTACATCAATAGAGTTCAATTCAAATTGCTCTCCAAATAAGATCATCGGGTGGCGATGGTTCTTGACTTTGTCGTCTAGTATTAGTTCAACGTTAGGAAGTGGGAGGTGGATCGCTTCAGCAGCTGCATCGATGGTTAATTTGTCCCTATCCATGAATAACCACGACAATGTTAAATTGATTTCCTTTTTGTATAGAAGAAAGGGAACCTTGAAGCATGACAGAAGAGATGAGAGATGAGGATTAGACATAAAATACCTTTGCGGGGTGGAGCAGTTGTAGACATGAGTGAAGTATCTGCACATATCGCAATGGTAAGCCCAATTATGGTGTTTCATGTGTTTCCTGCATATTTGACAGTATACATCCACTCCAGAAAATGATTCTGGGATAGAAAAGATAAGATTGAGGTCGTGCTTATTCTCATGATAAGATTTATCTTTCACTCTAGGTAATGAAGCGCACTGCTCATGTACCCAAAACTGGCATTTGGTGCATTGGTAGGAGATGCCTTCACTATCTCTATCACAAGCATGACAATTGAAGGATGCTTTTGTATGCGAGGAGACTAAACGGTGTTCTGGGTGAAAATCTTTCTCCAACTTGAGTCCTTTGAGAGCACAGATGATATCTAGGACAAAGTTGCATGAAGAACAGTAAAAGGCAAAGCCATTGCATTCTACCCGGCAGATACCACATCTCCTATCTGGGAGTTTGAGAAATTTAAGATCTTTGTAGTGATCGAGAGTGCAGCCTGGGTGCATTTGGTGTTTGATTTTTGTGGGCAGTTCGGCACATAGTTTATGCAGGTGATATACATCTTCGCAAAATGTACAAGTATAGAATGGACCCCAGCAGATGTTTTGTCGACAAGCTTGGCAGTGTTGTGTTGTACTAGTAGTCATGTGAAGAGCTAATTCTTCTTCTTCCTCAACTAAGAGCAGTGGATGTTCATGGCCAGTATGCTGAAGCTCCTGGTACCTGAAATAGTCATACTGGAGGTTGTAGTCTTGTTCCAACAAAGGAATGCAAAACATTTTGAATGTGGATTTGTTCCTCTTCTTCTTCTTCTACTATTATTATTATTATTATTATTATTATTATTATTATTATTATTATTATTATTATTATTATTATTATTATTATTATTATTATTATTATTATTATTATTAGCAGGCGATACTGCCCGCTAAAGCGCGAGTCTATGCACTAAAATACAATATACGTACTGTTGTAACTTAGGGGTATTCGAGCAAAGAACGATGAAGAACAAATAAGAACGAGACACAAATTTAACTTGGTTCGCTAACGGATTTCCTAACAAATTCGCTAGTTGCCTCCACGGCCATAACCCGATATTTATTGAGAGAGAATACCGATTTACACACAACACACAAGTCTACCAACGTTCTATAAACTTATATAGACCTAAATGTACTGACCTAAATCACCTAAAACGTCAAAATAGGTAGACTTTCCCGCTCCCAAATTGTGCTCTAGCGATTTAGAGGTAAAAACGCGCATAAAGCACGCCCTGAATAACAGTAGAGCGCGGATTACTAATAAGTGAGGGCGAATTGGTAGTATTTGAAACGACCACGGTCTTTATTCCAAAATTTTCAATCCATAAGTATATTAACTGGTTGGGCCGCTGCAAGCGGGCCAAAGCCATTATCCTCTCCATGATCAGGATTGTTGATAAAGACCATACCAAAGCGCGACGCGTTTTTACCCTTGGTATGTGGGACAAAGAAAATCAGAGATTTCTCCCTCAAAGTAAAGAGACCTTTAAAGAACAACAACCCATGTTTCCTTTAGAGATTAGAAAGCTCAAGTGTTTAACAATGATAGGAAGCAACTGTCATTATAAACTTAAAACTACGGATGAACTAATTAGAAAGTAGGAAACTGGGTAATGGTTTTCTCACAAACATTGGAAACAATGCAAAGTTAGAAGCTAAGCACTTAAGAGTCACCAGAATTGACTATTGTTCTTTCTATTTGAAGTTTTAGGACTTAGATGTATAAAAGTATTTTATACACAAAAATAAATTTTGCGCGCACGTGCACACACACACACATATATATTAGGCGCTTCAACGACGCTTTCAAAATGATCTTTTTTGGAATTTGTTGTTTTTCAGCTCCGGCTCTAGGTGTCTTGACTTGTGCCCAAAGTAATGTCAAACGTTGTCAAATTTTATTAAGAAACAGCTCCTTAGCCGTCTTGGACCAAGTCAATGCAGCTACTAGCTATGTATGTTTGAATTACACCAACACGTACTGAGCAATGTTACATCACGACACACTCTCAAAGATTCAATGACAGAAAGCTACATTAAATGGGGTATACTAATAAGAAACTATATAAAAACAACATAACAAATTTTAGCTTGGATCATAAATTCAGAACCTTGACTTCAAAACACTAACTCTAAATTACAATATAAACACAGTGTATACAGTAAAAAAATAAATCTTAAAATTTTATTTTCAATCACTCGAGGTGCCTTGTATTAATAGATTGTTTTTTATTGCACCATATAAACTTTTGAATTTGTAATAGTGTTTTTTTGGGACATTGAAATTCAGGTCATAAAATCTAGATACTACTACAACCTTAACAAATACAAATTTCTCAAAAAAAAAAAAAAAAAACCCCTTAACAAATACAATTTGTTACATAAATGTAGAAAGAAACATCACCAAAGTTCATGGGCAGCTTTGTTTATAGTTAGGCTCAAGTAATTGGAATATTATCTTCATGACCTTGCCATAAACTAACGTTGTGTTTCGGGATTAAAAGTTAAGGTAGGCATAAAATATAGATAGTAGTACGACATATCTGTGAGGTATGGAAATGTGTGGGGGATTATTTAGAGCAAAAAAATAGTCATCAAGAGAAAGAGTTTCTTGTGTAGTGATTTGAAAGGGAAGGGGAACGAACCTGGATGCAGTGGAATAATCATATACGTGAGTGTAATAATTGCATTCTTCACAACTGTAAGCATATTCTGTGGTGTGATCTATGATTTGTAAGCAGATGCGACAGATCTTGGATTCAAAGAAGAGCGGAGTGAGTTCAAGTTGATGATCTGGATGAGAAGGAGCTTCGACAAGAAAAGGTACAGGTGTACATTCCACATGTACCTTGAAATCGCAGGAATTGCATCGGTAACAGTCGTCTCCTTTATTCAGAATAAGGTTGCATATAGAACACAGCGAACCTGATTCCAACGAAATATGAACTGGATGTCCATGAAATGATTGTTTGGTTTCGTATTTTTTGTAAAATAATGCAGACGCACACATGATGTCCATTATAGCATTGCAAGAGGAACAGGCGTATGCGAAGCGGTAACAAGGCTTCTCGCACAGACCACACGTATGGTCTAATCGGTCAAGTCCGAGGTACTTCCTCACTGTTATAAGGCCGTCACAACCCTCATCATGATTTTCTATATCCATGGTCGTGGGCAGATCAGCACATGCTTTGTGAAGACAGAAGAGTGGGCAGTCATCTGAGGAGCACCGGTAGTAGGGAACTCCAGAGGAGATCTCCTTGGTACAACCAAAACAACGGAGAAATGATCTGTCTCTGTAATAGTACTTCTCAGAGTCAGACCTCTCACCCTCTTCTTCTTCCACCAAAAGCAACGTGTGCTCATGGCTAAAATGTTTCATCTCCGCCGCCATGGTATCTTCCCTCTCTCTCTCCCTCTCTGTGTATTGCTTTCAAAGATCTGGAAACTGAATTTCACTGTGTGGGTTATGAAGTGTTGTTTCCCTTTCTTCAATACCAATGATTAGTTATATAGACTACTTGAAAATCAATATTACTAATACTCCTCCTCCTCCACTACCGTTGGGGTGGTATGCATTAATTTCAAGTGCCCTTTTTTTTTGAGGGAACAAGTGTTTCTCTTCTTGCCTTGTGAAAGTCAAACACCCAATTTGTTTGTTTGTTTATTTGTGGTTGTACAAATTATCCTAATGAAAATACAACATACACTACTAGCACCAACAACAAGTGGTAATACTAAAATACTCCTCCGATACAACTTGACACGTTATAAGCAGAGTGGGTGGCTAGGCAACCAACCCTGTGGTTTCACACTATATTATCTAATCACATAAAAAGAAAGGACTGTTGACATCGTTGAGAGGCAACTCCCTCCTCGCGGTGTTGGTATTCTCATAATGCTATGTGGTAGTATGTATGATACTACTTACACATAATGCCGCCGTTTCAGGAAATCGTCAAATATAAGACGCAATCTTCTCTTTCCTCTCTCCTTTCCTCATCGGTGTTGACATTATGCTATGTATATATGATATTTACAAAGAAAAATCCTAACGTGATGCCAGGAGATCGAGGAGACTGTCAATATAAGACACATCTTTCTTATATCTCTTTCCTTTACATTTATCATATTTAGGATCTAGACACAGCTAGCATTTCTCTTTTAGGTCTTAGCCAGTACTAGTAAAAGAACTTTTCCTGTTTTTTGAATTATGGGCTAATGGAGAATATAAATTTGGTTATATAAGGCTTGTAGCTCGTCACACCAGAAGTCCACTGGCCCCTTACGTGCAAAGACAAGCTGACAACATAGTAGTGTCTGCGTCAAAGTTTTCATGAACTTATGGGAACCTTAAATTATAACCCCGGTAAAACGTAACCTCAAGAACATTGTTTTCCACTCTTTCCTGTTAGAGTAGAAATATTCAAACAAGTCTATTATGGTAATGGAAAACATGTATAAACGGATGAAATATATGAAATTTTCTTCAGAATACCCCCAGAAAAATCTGCTAACTACCTCCACGGCGGAAAAACACTCTTTATTCACTTAAGAGGAACAATTACAATGTTTTTGCATACCTAGTAGAGAGACTACTAGCTTCTTTATATAGTACCCTACAGGAAACCCACAGGCCAAAGGTTTTCAAAACTAAATTGGAAACAAACTTGCTGCCCATAAGTTTCCATCTTTGATATAGAAACAATTCCACCGCCTTTGACTAATTCAACACATTCAAGGCACCTCCTCAACATATACCTTGGTAAATAGCACTAGACTACAATATGTATGAGCGCTCTGATATGCATTAACCATAGATCACATTTGACAGAAGGAAAAGAAATGACAAGATACCACAAAGAGGAAGATCCCATCCCCTGTATAAAGTTGCAAAATGACCATAACTGTACCTAATCTAAGCGGTTTAGTATTATTATTGTTATTATTATTATTATTACTATTGTTATTATCAACTGCAAATATGAATAATCGGGTGAAAATATATATGGACTAAGGGCATCTCCAACCCATGTCGTTTTCCCCCTCCCCTCCCCTCCCCTCCCCCTCCCCCTCCCCCTCACGGGCCCATCATTTTTCCCTTCCCCATCTCCCAAACTACTACTCATCACTAGGGATGGCAATACGGTTCGATCCGATCCGAAATCCGAGTGATTCGATCCGAATGGATCAAGTCCGAATTCGATCCATTTTAAAATGGATCGGATATGGATATTAAAAATAAAAATCCGATCCGTATCCGAATTCGATCCGAATATATTAGGATATCCGATGGATATCCGACCCGAAAGGATCCGAACACATTTAATTTTACAAAAATACCCTTTGAGTTATAAAAAATATGTATATATATATATATAAACACATTACACAATCACTACACATTATTTTTTAGGCCTGAGAGAATAGTTCACTGTGGTGATGGAAAATTTTAGTGTTGTTTTGATTGAATTTGTAGACAATTTTTAGACATTATTGGTGCGTTAAAATTTTGAATGGTTTGCTTATATTTCTTGATAGTTACGTTTGTTATATTGATAAAATATTTTTAATATATTTTTATTTTTTTAGGCATATTTTTTTTGGTGTGATCACTCTTTACGTATTTTTTTGAATTTGTTGTGTTTTTGTATAAGTAAAAAAAAAATGTTTAGGATCCGAATCTGGATCCGAATCAGATCCGTTTCTGAAAATTTGGATTGTCGGATCGAATACGGATATTGCAAATTAAATCCGGTCCGGATTCGATCCGAATCCGTTTAGGATCCAGTCGGATTTGGATCGAATATGGATCCACTTATTTTGATCGGATCCGGATATGGATATAGGTGGATCCGATCCGAATCCGATCCATTGCCAACCCTACTCATCACCAACCCATTCATTTCTCCCCACCCAATAAAATTAAAATAATAATAACAAACAACACTTTTATTCGACAAAATAACAATTTACAAGACGATAAAATAAGTCGTTAGTACATGAAAGAGAATTAAGCACCAATATGACTTTTCGTAAATATACTTTTCAACGGTCGTGAGTACATTATTACTTTTATAAATAGTAAAAAAAAAATTAAAATTTATTAATTATAATAAAAAATATATCATATAATCATAAAAATATTACTTAGTGTAGTTAACATTGTCAAATATTGAATTAATTTACCACTCCATGTGGGGGAGGGGGAGGGGGATGTTCATGGGAAATCCTCCTAACCATCCCACACCCAAAGTAGCTCTCCCTCCCCCTCCCCCATAGGGTTGGACATGAACCGTATTTTTATACGATTTTTCCTCTTCTCCTCTCCCTCTCCCCCCATAGGGTTAGAGATGCCCTAAGCATCTAGATAAGTTGAGAATCAAATTATGTTCGGTATATATTATATTATCTAATTCTGATTATGCCAACTTCAATAACATATAAGTCGCTGGCTATTGGAGGACGTTAGGGCTGTTCTGCCCTGGTTTTGTGCCGTTAGTTCCGTCGAAAGAGCTAGCTGTTTGTGGGATCTACCCACTCAGCTAATCATGTCAAGTTGCATTCAAAAGAGTGGTACTGGTATATATTAGTAGTACTAAAATAAATAAATAAAATACTCCTCCTAAGCTACTAGTTCAATTTTTAAGGATTAATTGTGCCTTGGTCAACTCCTTCCATCCGTAAATGCTAAATATTTATCTCAAAAACAGCCCCACCATAGATTAAGGATTAATCGTGCCTTTGTCAAGTTCGGTTGGACGTGCCTGATCAACTGTAGACGAACTTGTCAATCCAAAAAAAATACACTATTCTTATAGCAGGAAGATAAGCATAGTAAAATCAATATCATGTGCGATAGTATCTTTTTTCATAAACTAGTAAAGGACACGTGCGTTGCACGCGGGTGGTTTCCGTGGAAGAATGTAGAAAGGAAGTGTCAAATAAGAACAATGATTAAGTGATAGAAGTAAAGTTAACCTTTCAATTGGGCAGATAATGTTCTCTTCCTTTTACTACTGCCATATATAAAAATTGTCCTCTTTTCAGGCTATATATGCGACGAATATATTACCATCACCGTCCACCTAGTTAACAACATCTACTCATACATGAGGGGATTAGCTGGATTGGACTATTTGTAGCATAATACTGAATTACTACCTCAAAAAACTATTACGGTCTCAATTATAGTTTTGTTAGTCCAATCCAATCTTATCCGGATAATCTAATCCAGTCCAATTCTGACCATGTTTCAGGCATAAAGTATCCGATCTGTTTCTTGGTGAATGGTTCTTTTGCACCCACGACGGTGTCTTCTTCCTTTGTTCAGTCACTAACAGAGATCTGAACCTCGTCCTTTCACTTTATGACATCGTGGGAGAAGAAGCAATAACCCTAATGCTCCTCGCTTTCTTTCTGATCTCATCTACCTATCGATTCTCTCTATTCAGCATTTCACTTTTTCATCAAACTGATAATGTTTGCTTTCTTTGCTAAGGTCATGCCCCCTCTCTCTGTCCTATACTGGAGATTTACAGAGAACATGACACAACCAATTTCGCCTTCTCCATCATCAAACAATTCTCTCTGATACCCCAATTTTGGGTTC
Organism: Linanthus parryae; assembly: GCA_023055425.1. Taxonomy (NCBI): domain Eukaryota; kingdom Viridiplantae; phylum Streptophyta; class Magnoliopsida; order Ericales; family Polemoniaceae; genus Linanthus; species Linanthus parryae. The sequence continues at coordinate 12,569,694 of JALGPY010000014.1, forward strand.
ACTTACAGCTGGTAGTCCGCAATGAAGTTAGGTGATTTGAAGGGTGTTGGTTTGACAGATTATTTGAAAATACCCAGTTGTTTTGTAATGTGTTAATTGATGGGTTTTGTAAACTGAAGATACTGAAGGAAACACGAAAGTTGTTTGGTGAAAAGCCTTTCAGAAAATTAGTGGCAGATTGTGTTACAATACTGTACACTTGTGGCTGGATATTGCAAGTCATGGTGGCAATACGGGCCGACCCGCGTGCCAAAATTGCACGGCACGCACCGAACAAGGCTAAAAACGGCCCGAGCACGGCCCGCTCCACCTCCGACACGACATAGCCCGCTCAAAGGCTTGCCCAGCCCGTGGCAAGCACGGGTCAGGATCCTCCCTTAGCCAACACGACCCGGCCCGCTCCACCCTCCGACACGGTCCGCCCCCAGCCCGCTCTCCTTCAACCCGTCCTTAAGTCGGCCCGGCCCGGCCCGCTCTCACCATGAATTGCATGGCAGGGAATTTGAATGAAGCTCTCAATCATCATTAGAAAAGATGAAGGCAGAGAGCAGGGGCGGAGCTATTTGAGGACAAGGGGTGGCATTTGACTTCTTAAAAACTTCACTGGCACATATCTAATTATAGCCATTTTACACCAAGACCTTTTAGAAAATACATAAATGCCCCTATTGGAATTAATTTTTTTTATCACATCCTAATTTTGCCTCGGCTAGTTCGATTTCCTGGCTCCGCTGGTGGTAGAGAGAATGTGCTATAGTGTCTTGTTAACTATGACACACACTTATAGGTGGATAGTGTATGGCGGGGAATTTGAGTGATGCTGAGAAGCCGGTGAATGAAAATTACTCCTTTTGAAAGGGGGTAGTGATGATGATGGAACTCTGTGTATGATCCAGGCACTGTGGAACCGGCCCGTTTCTTGGCCGGGCGGATGGGTTTTTGCAGCCGTGGCTCTGTCCAGCCACTAAAAGATCCGAGCTTCTACCCCTCATTTCAAGCCAATGTGGGTCAAGGTTAAAAAGCTAATCTTGGTGCTTTTTCTGTTAAATAATGAGATGTCAAGTGTAGCGGGTAAATGACACAAACCACCCTTGAGGTATGGTCATTTACCAGCCTGCTACCCTGAGGTTTGAACATTATCAAGAACCACCCTTCTGTTAGGCCCAACATGTGTCAGAAACCACCCTTCCATCCAAATCCGCTAGTTTTACAGGTGGGGAACATGTTTGAGCATTTTATTTGACAATTTTACCCTACTTAAACATAGTTTGACTCCATCACCCCTGTTCCACTCTGTCTTGCTCTTCTTCCTCTCTTTACAACTTTTTTTTTCTTGATGAAAACCACCCCCCCCCCCCACGGACTCCAAACCAAGCAAGCATTACATCCACCACCACTGCTCTATGTTTTTCTTCACACCTGCTGCCATAATCACCAACGCAAACTCAACTTCCATCAACACAACATAGAGCCCCAATCCGACCCGAATATTTACCACAACCTACCACGAAGAACCATGAATTCCGGCGATTGAACAATCACACTGTGGCAGACCCCAATCGCCGCTCGACCAAGACCATCCAGCCCACACCCTCCAGCTCTCAAGCTCCACATGAGCATCACCACGAACCAGTCCAGAGTCGCCTTCTCTTCCTCACATCCACGACCCCGCATAGCCGAACCAACCACAAACAAACCCGAACGAACGAACTACGAAATTGGGGGTCTTGTTGAGTCTGAATTGGGGTTTTAGGTTTGGGTTTGAGAGAGGTGGCGATGGTGATTGTGGGAGCAGTAATAGTGGTTGGAGGCGGCAGCGGTTACCAGATAAACTTTTTCTTCCACCACATTCACCACCACCACTGCTGTCAGGTTACAGATCGTCGACCTCCTCCTTCGGGCTGGTGGTGCTGGTGGTTGCAACGTCATCGGAGTTGTTGGTGAAGAAGCAAAAGAAAAAATTGGGGAGAGGAGTGAAAGAGAGAGTAATAGATTGTTGGTGATGAAGCAGGCTAGTAAATTTTGTCAAGTGCGCAGGGTAAAGCTGCCTTTTCATTTCTCTGTTAGTCTCTGTTAGTCCCAAAGGGTGGTTTAAAGTAATCTCCAAACCTCAGGGTAGTTGGCTGGTAAATTACCATACTTCAGGGGTGGTTTGTGTCATTTACCCTACCATACTAGATTTTGTAATAGAAGTGGTTTGGTTTAGAGGTTTTATCAGAAAGCTTTACTTTTTTGAGGTCATCTGCAGTTAGTTTCTTCGTCTCAAGAACATAGTATTTTTTTAGTTTTTATTTGACTGTATTGTGAATAAAACAACTTCATTGGTTTATAGGATTGTAATGGATGTTTGGTCCTTTCTTATTACTTGCTAAAAAGTAACTAGAGGTACTGAAGACTGCTGAAAATATCTCGCTCTCTAAAATTGAGTTCTCTGTCCCGGTTTGTGTGCCCAACGGCTCTCCCTCTTCTCCTCCGTGATCCTTCTCGGGGTTAGCCGCCGGTAGGGACATGGAAACTGAATCGGGAGGGAGCCCAACCTCACCCTCTCCGTCCACGCTTGTTTCTGAGATAGATTCAGAAAGACTTTCAAAGAAAAGTCGTTTTACATCATCTGAATCCATTATGGATTATGTCTTCCCATATTCAGATCTATCTACTGAACCCAAACCTTCTGAAATTCCCTCTAGCAAAACAAAGGAGCAATCTTCCACATCGTACATTCGAGCCCTGGTTGGGCTTAAAGCTCGAGAAAAAAATTTCGACACTGATGTGGAGGATTGCTCCTCTGATGAGGAAGATGAAGACTCTCTTATGATTGATAATTCTCAAAACGCACCAGTTAACCCCACTTCTGTGAAGATTTCTTTCAAGAAATCTTTCTTGGATGAAATTCGTGAACCATGCAAATACCATCTCATTATTCGGCACCTTGGGAGACCGATTGGGGGCATTTCTTGATTCCAAAACACAAATCCCTCTGGAATCCGATTGGAGATTTCAGCAACATTGAGATGGGTATGTAGGGTTTTGATTCATGGATGCGAACGAAGCATAAACAAACATAAAACCATGCAAAACCCTCCAAGGATCACAAGTCAAGAGACATAACGATGGTAAGGGTTAGAAATCATAAACACACCTTAGGGTTCTCCTTTGATGACTTCAAACGCGAATTGTGTCACGTTCTCTATAGTTGATCCACGCCTAGAGTTGATCCTAGATCTCCCAAGTCCTTGGTGCTAGCCCGTAAGAGGAAGAGGAAGAAAAATCACGCAAAACGAGACCCAAAAGGAGGGTCTCGGCCTCCTTTGGCCGACGGGGACGGGGCGGCGGCAAGGGGGCGGTCGGCTCCCTTGTTGCTTGCTCTTTCTCCTTTTGTTCTCTCCCACTCTTTGTTATGTTCAATTATGAGCATAAGTTATGTGGGAAGGAAGGAAGGAAGGTCCTTTATATAGTCCAAAAACTCCTTTTTAACTACCTAAAGGACATATTCTAGTCCTACTAGAATTAAATTTAGTCCATTCCTTGCAAATTAGTCCCTACTAAGTTTGCAAGGGTTTGCAAAGTGATCCTTCTAATTAATTAATCCAATTAATTAATTCCCAAATCTAGTTCAACTCTATGTAGCGTGTGACCCCATAGGTTCTATCTAGTTGGTAGCAACTATTTGCTAATATGGAGCGGTTTCTAGCAAAACATCCATTCTATCCAACTAATAGAATAGTCATCTTGACAACCTTTGTACAACTAATTGTCTCATCCCTTTGTCTCTATATCCGGATTGGACACGATACATACATGTCACACTCGTATATCCAGTCCATAGTTTCTCGATCCATGGGAACAGCCTTATTCGTGCAAATAACATCAATATCCCATATTGATTTATTTGAGTCTGGCCAGACATTCTATAAGCACTATCCCTCGAGTGGCCTAGGATATTTGCTCCCGTTATGTGGGAGGGACAAATTCTATCTACGTCCACTACGATCTCTAAGCTTGCTTCTTATTGTATCCAGTACACGCCTTTATAACTACCCAGTTACGGTGTAGCGTTTGACGCTACCAAAATCACAATAATCCACAACTAGAATATCTAGTGACTTCAAGTCTAAGGATGACAATACCATTGCACCGCGAGAAGCGCTTGTGACTCAACATAACGTGTATGTAGCCTTCTCGGAGATGGGTCAATCCAGTGCGACATACCCTAATGCACACCTATGTGTTGGATCGTGATATCTCCATATCAATCCAACCCCATACTAGTCTATAGATGATTGTCCTATTAATCATTATACTTGACTAGGGATATTTAAGATAAACAACACAATTGTAAATCTAAGGACTTCATTATATTAAATATCCAATAAATAATAAATGAATTTCTAGCCACAAATAATTCATACTAAACTAGATTGCCTCTAGGGCATCTATTCCAACAGTCTCCCACTTGCACTAGAGCCAATCTGGCGCATCTCGTATGCCCATACTCCTAGTGTGCCCTTCATGCTTTCACTGCGTGAGAGGCTTTGTAAGCGGGTCTGACAGATTATCATCTGTAGGAATCTTGCATATCCGAACGTCTCCTCTATCGATAATATCTCGAACCAGATGAAACTTCCTGAGCACGTTCTTGGACTTCTGGTGTGACCTGGGTTCCTTCGATTGCGCGATCGCCCCAGTGTTGTCACAAAACAACTCAACTGGATCCGCAATACTAGGGACCACACCAAGTTCAGAAACAAATTTTCTGATCCAAACAGCTTCCTTTGCTGCGCCATTTGCAGCAATGTACTCAGCCTCTGTTGTAGAATCAGCTACCGTCTCTTGCTTGGAACTCTTCCAGCTCACCGCTGCTCTATTCAGGCAAAACACATATCCCGATTGTGATCTAAAGTCATCTCTGTCGGTTTGGAAGCTTGCATCAGTGTAACCCCTTACACGCAACTCTTCCTCCTTGCCAAATATCAAGAAAGCATCCTTAGTTCTTCTCAAGTACGTTAGGATGTTCTTGACCGCAATCCAGTGACTCTCACCCGGATTGGATTGGTATCTACTTGTCATACTCAAGGCATATGACACATCTGGTCTAGTACATAACATGGCGTACATGATAGATCCTATGGCCGAGGCCTAGGGAATTCTACTCATGCGTTCCTTCTCAATCTCATTGGAAGGACAACCACTCTTCGAAAGAGTGATTCCATGTGACATGGGCAAGAATCCCTTCTTGGAATCTTGCATGTTGAACCGTTTCAACACCTTGTCAATATATGTACTTTGACTTAGGCCTAGCAACCTTTTAGATATATCTCTATAGATATTTATACCAAGTATATAGGCTGCTTCCCCTAAGTCCTTCATTGAGAAACACTTTCCTTGCCAATCTTTAACAGATTGCAGCATGGGAATGTCGTTTCCAATGAGTAGTATGTCATCCACATACAAGACCAGAAAAGCTACAGAGCTCCCACTAACCTTCTTGTAGACACAAGACTCATCTTCGTTTCTGATGAAGCCAAACTCTTTGACCACTTCATCAAAACGTCGATTCCAACTCCTAGAAGCTTGCTTCAATCCATAAATGGATCGTTGCAGCTTACAGACTTTGTTGGCTTGCTTTGGATCCTCAAAACCCTCCGGCTGTATCATATACACGTCCTCGAGGAGATTCCCATAAAGGAATGCTGTTTTGACATCCATCTTCCAAATCTCATAGTCGTGGTATGCTGCAATTGCAAGTAGGATTCGGATGGATTTGGTCATAGCGACTGGTGAAAAGGTTTCATCATAGTCAATACCATGAATCTGTCTGAATCCTTTAGCCACCAATCGGCCCTTATAGGTAATCACATTACCATCCATGTTGATCTTCTTCTTGAAGACCCACTTGCACCCTAAGGGTCGCGCCCCATCGGGTGGTTCCACCAAAGTCCATACTTTGTTGGTATACATGGATTCCATCTCGGATCTCATGGCTTCTAGCCACTTCTGAGAGTCTGGGCCACTCATGGCCTCCTCATAGGTAGTAGGCTCATCGACTATGAGCATCGTGTCACCGGAATCGGTTACGAGAAGTCCATACCTCTCGGGTTCCTGACGCACTTTACTAGATCTACGAAGCTCTTGTGTTACCTGAACAGGTTGCTCCACAACTACTTGTGGTTCCTGTTCATGTTCCATAATCGGCTCAGTGATTTGTGGTTCTTGAACCTCTTCAAGTTCTACATTCCTCCCACTTGCTTCTTTAGAGACAAATTCTCTTTCTAGAAACACGCCGGTCCGAGCAACAAACACTTTGTTCTCGGTTGGATTGTAGAAGTAGTAACCCTTAGTTTCCTTAGGGTACCCCACAAATTTACACTTATCCGATTTAGGCCCGAGCTTGTCTGATTGTAAACGTTTTACATAGACATCGCAGCCCCAAATCCTCATGAACGACAGTGTGGGACGCCTCCCACTCCACATCTCATATGGTGTCTTCATGATTGATTTAGATGGAACACGGTTAATGGTGAAAGCTGCACTTAATAGAGCGTAGCCCCAAAATGACAATGGAAGATCGGTTTGACACATCATAGATCGAACCATATCCAATAAGGTTCGATTTCTCCTCTCGGACACGCCATTCCATTGTGGCGTTCCGGGTGGAGTGAGTTGGGACACGATCCCACACTCTCTAAGATAGTCGTCAAACTCTTGGCTTAAGTATTCTCCTCCACGATCCGATCGTAGAGCCTTTATACTTTTGCCAAGTTGCTTCTCTACTTCATTCTTGAATTCTTTGAACACTTCAAAGGATTCGGATTTTGCCCTCATAAGGTACACAAATCCATATCTACTGTAATCATCAGTAAATGTAATGAAGCAGACATAACCACCCCTGGCAGGCGTGGCAAATGGCCCACACACATCGGTATGTATGAGTGCCAATTGCTCACTAGTCCTCTCACCTTTCTTATTGAAAGGGGACTTTGTCATTTTCTTCCAATAAACAAGCCTCACATGTCTCATATGATTCAAAATCAAATGAGTCTAGTAATCCATCCTTATGGAGTCTAGATACACGTTTCTCATTTATGTGGCCTAAACGACAATGCCATAAATAAGCAGGATTTAAATCATTTATTTTAATCCGCTTGGTATTAATGTTGTAGACAGGATTGCTTAGATCAAGGACATAAAGTCCATTAAATAATTGCGCACAAAAATAGCGAATATTATTTAAATAAAAGGAACAACAATTGTTCTTTATTGAAATAATAAAACCATCCTTGTCCAAACAAGAAATAGAAATAATGTTTCTGCTCATAGCAGGCAAAAAATAGCAATTATTTAATTCTAAAACTAATCTTGAAGGCAGAGATAGCTCGCACACGCCTATGGCCAACGCAGCAACTTTTGCTCCATTCCCAGCGCGCAGTTCTACCTCCCCTTTAGCCAATCTCCTACTTCTCTTTAGATCCTGCATATTTCGACAAATATGAGATCCACATCCAGTATCTAATACCCATGATGTAGCGAAAGTTAAATTGGCATCTACAACAAAAATACCTGGTGGTGGTGGAATCACTATTCCAAGCCTCTTGTCCTCCAGATATTTTGGGCAGTTCCTCCTCCAGTGTCCAGGCTGACTACAGTAGTGACACTCACCTTTAGTCACGCCCTTGGCAATGCCACCAACAGGCTTAAGGGAAGGTTCCTTGGACTTGGCAACTGACTTGCCTTTGCCCTTGGAGGAAGAGGCAAAACTTTTGCCCTTTCCTTTCTGTACCATCATTATGGCTTTGACCTTACCCTTGTTGATGCTCTGTTCAGCCGTCCTCAACATGTTGAGTAAATCTGGCAGTGGTTTCACGATCTCGTTCATGTTATAGTTCATAATGAACTGTCCATAACTCTCGGGCAACGATTGCAACACGAGATCGGTTGCCAACTCTTGGCCGACCGGGGACCCCAGTCGGGCGAGATTCTCCAAGTACCCGATCATTCGGAGTACATGGGGTCCCACCGGGTTCCCTTCTGCCAGGTGAAACTTGAACAGTGCCTTTGAGACCTCATACCTCTATACCCTCGCCTGCTCTTGGAAGAGCTGCTTTAGATGTTCGATCATATCGACATCATTCATGTTTTCGTGTTGCTTCTGAAGCTCAGAAGTCATGGTGCAAAGCATAAGGCAGGCCGCATCATTAGCGTCATCAACACGCTTTTGATACGCCTTTAAGGCAGCAGGTGTTTGGTTCTCTGGACCTTCTGGAACATGCTCCTCTATTGCGTACAGTTTCTTCTCTTGCTTGGGAACAATTCTCAAGTTTCTTAACCAATCAAGAAAGTTGGTTCCAGAGAGCTTGTCCTTCTCAAGGACAGATCGTAGGGAATGTTGTGAACTCGATGAGTTGTTTGTCATTTGGAATTCTACAAAAAGGAAAATACGCAAGTTTTAGTATTTGTGAATTTTTGAGTATATTCAATAATGGCTAGTTTATCAAATATAGCTCCCACTATTTTTCTTCGGATTAATAACCCTCAAGATATTAATGCGGAAAATATCCCTATATTTTCTAGTGGGCCAAGATCCATCTTTCATCTCCTTATGAGCTTGCTTTGGCAAGTCACCCATAATTTGACTACTTTAGGTAGGAACAATTCCAATCGCATCTCATATGCAACTCTTGGTTTAATTGGGCAAATAACTCCTTATTTATCCATCCATATGGATAATCCCAATTGATTGCCTCTAGGTTTCTTAATCAAATTAATAGCCTAGTTGTGTTCAACCTCTTATCTAAACAATTGCACATTGTTACGTGCCATCGCATTCCATCATGATGAACCAAGTCGCCATGCTTTGGCACGCACGAACTTGGTAAATAATGATGATAATGAGTGTTTAAATAACGAGAAGGCAAGAACACAATATTTGAACTTTGAGGGATTTTAAATTCAATTTTTAATTGTTTTGTTGATCAATATCAACTAATCTATCTATTTGAGTTTGGGCACAACTCCAAATAATAGATCCGGGTTGTCTAATTATCTTATTATCCTAATTGCATGCATCATCCATACACCAACCACACAATAATAAGACAATAAAATAAACAACCACAAAACAGAAATTAAACGTGATGTGGATATGGCCTTTTCTAGACTAAGATAATTCCAAGCCAATGGAATTATCTATGAACCCTAAAACAAACACATCTCCATGCGTCTTCATCTTTTGGTCCATCCTTTATAGTCTTGTGGAATGCTCCATGCTCCATGCTCCATCTTTTGTGGCTTCTTTGGCTTTGGGCTTCTTTTCTTCAATCTTGGCTAACAATCTACTTTATCTAGCACTAGCTAACTTCTATACTAAAATAAATCTCACAAGTTGAGAAAAAAATGGCACGCAGGCCATAAAACCCTAATTAATTATTACAATTAATTGATCAGCTCGCAGGCCGTAAAACCAAACCACAAAATTAAACATCCACATCAAACCACATCCTAAGGCCATATCCAATCACAATGCGATTTGCACATAAACAGTTAAAATCCAATTTTAACGCGCTTGGTCAATTTTAATTTATTTTAGGATTTCTAGGGTTAAAACGGTCCAAGGGCCCAACAATCAAATTGCCCGGGCCCAAAAAGCTGAACCAGAAGGCCTTAGGGCCGGCCCGGCCCAAAACCCACAAGCCTAGGCCCGCGGGTTAGGGCCGCCTGGCCCCTAGGGCGGCCAAGCTTGGGCGGCAAGCAAAGGGGGTTGGTCCCTAGGGGGGCCGAACCTCCTTATGGGAGTTGTTCCAAAACAACTCCCTTGCTTGGTGCCCAAGTTTGGTTGTTTCCTTCTTTTGGGAGAACTCCTTCTTTCCCAAGGATGCCCAAATCCTAGATCTAAGATCCTAAAATTTCTCAAACTCACCAATTCATGCATCCAATGCAAAAATTGGATCTTGTTATGATTAATTATTGACAAATTTCATCCCATGCTTGATTTGTCTTGTTTTACGCGATAAACAATCAAATTAATGTGTAAAACAACTAAAACGTAACACATAAACCACGTTTATGCTCTACGACCTATGGCTCTGATACCACTGTAGGGTTTTGATTCATGGATGCGCAACGGAAGCATAAACAAACATAAAACCATGCAAAACCCTCCAAGGATCACAAGTCAAGAGACATAACGATGGTAAGGGTTAGAAATCATAAACACACCTTAGGGTTCTCCTTTGATGACTTCAAACGCGAATTGTGTCACGTCCTCTATAGTTGATCCACGCCTAGAGTTGATCCTAGATCTCCCAAGTCCTTGGTGCTAGCCCGGAAGAGGAAGAGGAAGAAGAATCATGCAAAACGAGAACCAAAAGGAGGGTCTCGGCCTCCTTTGGCCGACGGGGACGGGGCGGCGGCAAGGGGGCGGTCGGCTCCCTTGTTGCTTGCTCTTTCTCCTTTTTTTCTCTCCCACTCTTTGTTATGTTCAATTATGAGCATAAGTTATGTGGGAAGGAAGGAAGGAAGGTCCTTTATATAGTCCAACAACTCCTTGTTAACTACCTAAAGGACTTATTCTAGTCCTACTAGAATTCAATTTAGTCCCTTCTTTGCAAATTAGGCCCTACTAAGTTTGCAAGGGTTTGCAAAGTGATCCTTCTAATTAATTAATCCAATTAATTAATTACCAAATCTAGTTCAACTCTATGTAGCGTGTGACCCCATAGGTTCTATCTAGTTGGTAGCAACTATTTGCTAATATGGAGCGGTTTCTAGCAAAACATCCATTCTAGCCAACTAATAGAATAGTCATCTTGAAAACCTTCGTACAAGTAATTGTCTCATCCCTTTGTCTCTATATCCGGATTGGACACGAGACATACAAGTCACACTCGTATATCCAGTCCATAGTTTCTCGGTCCATGGGAACAGCCTTATTCATGCAAATAACATCAATATCCCATATTGATTTATTTGAGTCTGGCCAGACATTCTATAAGCACTATCCCTCGAGTGGCCTAGGATATTTGCTCCCGTTATGTGGGAGGGACAAATTCTATCTACGTCCACTACGATCTCTAAGCTTGCTTCTTATTGTATCCAGTACACGCCTTTATAACTACCCAGTTACGGTGTAGCGTTTGACGCTACCAAAATCACAATAATCCACAACTAGAATATCTAGTGACTTCAAGTCTAAGGATGACAATACCATTGCACCGCGAGAAGCGCTTGTGACTCAACATAACATGTATGTAGCCTTCTCGGAGATGGGTCAATCCAGTGCGACATACCATAATGCACACCTATGTGTTGGATCGTGATATCTTCATATCAATCCAACCCCATACTAGTCTATAGATGATTGTCCTATTAATCATTATACTTGACTAGGGATATTTAAGATAAACAACACAATTGTAAATCTAAGGACTTCATTATATTAAATATCCAATAAATAATAAATGAATTTCTAGCCACAAATAATTCATACTAAACTAGATTGCCTCTAGGGCATCTATTCCAACAGGGTAAAGGTTGTTTTTTGATTGATTTTGAGTGTAGTGCGGCTATAAAAAGGCTCTTACGGGAGGGCCATGGATTGCCTTTGATCAATACATATTGATCCAAAAGTGGCAACCAAACTTCAAATCTTCATCGGTCACCGAGGCGAAAACGGCGGTGTGGATTAAGATCACCGAACTTCTGGTCGAATACTACAATGAAAAAAGCCTTTTCAAAATTGCTAAGAAATTGGGGAAACCAATCAAGCTGGATTTCTCCACAGCTCATGTCACGAATGGGAAATTTGCTTGCATTTGTGTTGAAATTGATCTAATTAAGCCCCTGATTGTTGATATTGAGTTGGAAAATCAATTCAATCCGTTGGAGTACGAACACCTTCATAAACTGTGTTTTTCGTGTGGCAGGGTTGGACATACAAGGCAACAATGCAAAGACAGCGATGAAGCCAAAGAAGCAAAGACTTCGGCAACCCCAAAGAATAGCCCTGAGTCACCGGAAGGTGTGTAGAAGATGACTCCAAACCCGAACAAGTCGGATCCTGCTGACCCACCCGCTTCTCTGGTTGGACCTAAAGGGGCCGGGCCCGTGGAACCTTGCCACTAGTAAAAGATGGAAAGGTCTTGTTGGAATAGATGCCCTAGAGGCAATCTAGTTTAGTATGAATTTGTAATTGGCTAGAAAATTCATTTATTATTTATTGGATATTTAATATAATGAAGTCCTTAGATTTACAATCGTGTTGTTTATCTTAAATATCCCTAGTCGAGTATAATGATTAAATGGGACAATCATCTATAGACTAGTATGGGGTTGGATTGATATGGAGATATCATGATCCAACACATAGGTGTGCATTACGGAATGTTGCACTGGATTGACCCATCACCGAGAAGGCTACATACACGTTATGTTAAGTCACAAGTGCTTCTCGGGTACAATGGTATTGTCATCCTTAGACTTGAAGTCACTAGATATTCTAGTTGTGGATCATTGTGATCTTGGTAGCGTTAAACGCTACACCGTAACTGGGTAGTTATAAAGGCGTGTACTGGATACAATGAGAAGCAAGCTTAGAGATCGTAGTGGACGTAGAGAGGATTTGCCCCTCCCACATAACGGGAGCAAATATCCAAGGCCACTCGAGGATAGTGCTTATAGAATGTCTGGCCAGACTCAAATAAATCAATATATGAGATATTGATGTTATTTGCACGAATAAGGCTATTCCATGGATCGAGAAACTAGGGATTGGATATACGAGTGTGACTTGTATGTCTCGTGTCCAATCCGGATATGGAGGCAAAGGGATGAGACAATTACTTGTACAAGGTTGTCTAGATGACTATTCTATTAGTTGGCTAGAATGGATGTTTTGCTAGAAACCGCTCCATATTAGCAAAGAGTTGCTACCAACTAGATAGAACCTATGGGGTCACACGCTATATAGAGTTGTACTAGATTTGGAATTAATTAATTGGATTAATTAATTAGAAGGATCACTTTGCAAACCCTTGCAAACTTAGTAGGGACTAATTTGCAAGGAAGGGACTAAATTGAATTCTAGTAGGACTAGAATAAGTCCTTTAGGTAGTTAACAAGGAGTTGTTGGACTATATAAAGGACCCTCCTCCTTCCTTCCCTACATAACTTATGCTCTAAAGAGAACATAACAAGAGTAGGAGAGAACAAAGGAGAGAGAGAGCAAGCAACAAGAGGGACGCCGCCCCCTTGCCGCCGCCCACTCGTCCCCGACGCCACAAAGGGGCCGAACCCCCTTTTGTGCCTCGTTTTGCGTGATTCCTTCACCCTCCTTTCATTCCGGGCTAGCACCAAGGAGATTGGAGATCTAGGATCAACTCTAGGCGTGGATCAACTATAGAGAACGTGACACTATTCGCGTTTGAAGTCATCAAGGAGAACCCAAAGGTGTGTTTATGATTTCTTACCTTCACTATCGTTATGCATCTAGACTTGTGATCCTTGGAGGGTTTTGCATGGTTGTTTATTTGATTATGCTTCCGTTTGCGCGATCCATGAATCAAAACCCTACAGTGGTATCAGAGCCACAGGTCATAGAGCATAAACGTAGTTTATGTGTTACATTCTTGTTGTTTTACACCTTAATTTGTTGTTTATCGCGTAAAACAAGACAAATCAAGCATTGGATGCAATTTGTCAAAGAATTAATCATAACAAGACCCAAATATTGCATTGGATGCATGAATTGGTGAGTTTGAGAAATTTTAGGATCTTAGATCTAGGGTTTGGGCATCCTTGGGGAAGAAGGAGTTCTCCCACAACAAGGAAACAACCAAACTTGGGCTCCAAGCAAGGAGGTTGTTTTGGAAACAACCTCCACAAGGAGGTTCGGCCCCCTAGGGGACCGCCCCCTTGCTTGCCGCCCAAGCTTGGCGCCCTATGGGGCCGGGCGGCCCTAACCCGCGGGCCTAGCTTGCGGGTTTTGGGCCGGGCCGGCCCTAGGGCTCTATGGTTCACTTATTTGGGCCCGGGCAATTGGATTGTTGGGCCATGGACCGTTTTAACCCTAAAAATCCTAAAATCAATTAAAATTGACCAAGCGCGTTAAAATTGGATTTTAACTGTTTATGTGCAAATCGCATGGTGATTGGATATGGCCTTAGGATGTGGTTTGATGTGGATGTTTAATTTTGTGGTTTGGTTTTACGGCCTGCGAGCTGATCAATTAATTGTAATAATTAATTAGGGTTTTATGGCCTGCGTGCCATTTTTTTTCTCAACTTGTGAGATTTATTTTATTTAGTGTAGATATTAGCTAGTGCTAGATAAAGTAGATTGTTAGCCAAGATTGGAGAAAAGAAGCCCAAAGCCAAAGGAGCCACAAAAGATGGAGCATGGAGCATGGAGCATTCCACATGACTATGAAGGATGGACCAAAAGATCAAGACGCATGGAGATGTGTTTGTTTAGGGTTCATAGATAATTCCATTGGCTTGGAATTATCTTAGTCTAGAAAAGGCCATATCCACATCACGTTTAATTTCTGTTTTGTGGTTGTTTATTTATTGTCTTATTATTTGTGTGGTTGGTGTATGGATGATGCATGCAATTAGGATAATAAGATAATTAGACAACCCGGATCTATTATTTGGAGTTGTGCCCAAACTCAAATAGATAGATTAGTTGATATTGATCAACAAAATAATTAAAATTGAAAAATCCCTCAAATTTTAAAATATTGTGTTCTTGCCTTCTCGTTATTTAAACACTCATTATCATCATTATTTATCAAGTTCGTGCGTGCCAAAGCATGGCGACTTGGTTCATAATGATGGAATGCGATGGCACGTAACAATGTGCAATTGTTTAGATAAGAGGTTGAACACAACTAGGCTATTAATTTGATTAAGAAACCTAGAGGCAATCAATTGGGATTATCCATAAGGATGGATAAATAAGGAGTTATTTGCCCGATTGAACCAAGAGTTGCATATGGGATGCAATTGGAATCGTTCCTACCTAAGAAGTAATCGAATTATGGGTGACTTGCCAAAGCAAGCTCATAAGGAGATGAAAGAGATGGATCTTGGCCCACTAGAAAATATAAGGATATTTTCCGCATTAATATCTTGAGGGTTATTAATCCGTAGAAAAATAGTGGGAGCTATATTTAATAAACTAGCCATTATTAAATATAGTCAAAAATTCACAAATACTAAAACTTGCGTATTTTCCTTTTTGTAGAATTCCAAATGGCAAACAACTCATCGAGTTCACAACATTCCCTACGATCTGTCCTTGAGAAGGACAAGCTCTCTGGAACCAACTTCCTTGATTGGTACAGAAACTTGAGAATTGTTCTCAAGCAAGAGAAGAAGCTGTACGCAATAGAGGAGCAAGTTCCAGAAGGTCCAGAGAATCAGACACCTGCTGCCTTAAAGGCGTATCAAAAGCGTGTTGATGACGCTAATGATGCGGCCTGCCTAATGCTTTGCACCATGACCTCTGAGCTTCAGAAGCAACATGAGAACATGAATGCTATCGATATGATCGAACATCTAAAGCAGCTCTTCCAAGAGCAGGCGAGGGTAGAGAGGTATGAGGTCTCAAAGGCACTGTTCAAATGTCATCTGGCAGAAGGGAACCCGGTGGGACCCCACGTACTCCGAATGATCGGGTACTTGGAGAATCTCGCCCGGCTTGGGTTCCCGGTCGGCCAAGAGTTGGCAACCGATCTCGTGTTGCAATCGTTGCCCGAGAGTTATGGACAGTTCATTATGAACTATAACATGAACGAGATCGTTAAACCACTGCCAGATTTGCTCAACATGTTGAGGACGGCTGAACAGAGCATCAATAAGGGTAAGGGCAAAGCCATTATGATGGTGCATAAAGGAAAGGGTAAAAAGTTTGCCTCTTCCTCCAAGGGCAAAGGCAACACAGTTGCTAAGTCCAAGGAACAAGCCCTTAAGCCTGTTGGTGCCATTGCCAAGGTCGTGACTAAGGGTGAATGTCACTACTGTAGTCAACCTGGACACTGGAGGAGGAACTGCCCAAAATATCTGGAGGACAAGAGGCTTGGAATAGTGATTCCACCACCACCAGGTATTTTTGTTGTAGATGTCAATTTAACTGTCTCTACATCATGGGTATTAGATACTGGATGTGGATCTCATATTTGTCGAAATATGCAGGATCTAAAGAGAAGTAAAAGATTGGCTAAAGGGGAGGTAGATCTGCGCGTTGGGAATGGAGCAAAGGTTGCTGCGTTGGCCATAGGCGTGTGCGAGCTATCTCTGCCCTCAGGATTAGTTTTAGAATTAAATAATTGCTATTTTGTGCCTGCTATGAGCAGAAACATTATTTCTATTTCTTGTTTGGACAAGGAAGGTTTTATTATTTCAATAAAGAACAATTGTTGTTCCTTTTATTTGAATAATATTCACTATTTTAGTGCGCAATTATTTAATGGACTTTATGTCCTTGATCTAAGCAATCCTGTCTACAACATTAATACCAAGCGGATTAAAATAAATGATTTAAATCCTGCTTATTTATGGCATTGTCGTTTAGGCCACATAAATGAGAAACGTGTATCTAGACTCCATAAGGATGGATTACTAGACTCATTTGATTTTGAATCATATGAGACATGTGAGGCTTGTTTATTGGGAAAAATGACAAAGTCCCCTTTCAATAAGAAAGGTGAGAGGACTAGTGAGCAATTGGCGCTCATACATACCGATGTGTGTGGGCCATTTGCCACGCCTGCCAGGGGTGGTTATGTCTACTTCATTACATTTACTGATGATTACAGTAGATATGGATTTGTGTACCTTATGAGGGCAAAATCTGAATCCTTTGAAGTGTTCAAAGAATTCAAGAATGAAGTAGAGAAGCAACTTGGCAAAAGTATCAAAGCTCTACGATCAGGATCGTGGAGGAGAATACTTAAGCCAAGAGTTTGACGACTATCTTAGAGAGTGTGGGATCGTTTCCCAACTCACTCCACCCGGAACGCCACAATGGAATGGCGTGTCCGAGAGGAGGAATCGAACCCTATTAGATATGGTTCGGTCTATGATGTGTCAAACCGATCTTCCATTATCATTTTGGGGCTATGCTCTATTAAGTGCAGCTTTTACCATTAACCGTGTTCCATCTAAATCAGTCATGAAGACACCATATGAGATGTGGAGTGGGAGGCGTCCCACACTGTCGTTCATGAGGATTTGGGGCTGCGATGTCTATGTAAAACGTTTACAATCAGACAAGCTAGGGCCTAAATCGGATAAGTGTAAATTTGTGGGGTACCCTAAGGAAACCAAGGGATAGTACTTCTACAATCCAACCGAAAACAAAGTGTTTGTTGCTCGGACCGGCGTGTTTCTAGAAAGAGAGTTTGTCTCTAAAGAAGCAAGTGGGAGGAGTGTAGAACTTGAAGAAGTTCAAGAACCACAAATTACTGAACCGATTATGGAACATGAACAGGAATCACAAGAAGTTGTGGATCCACCTGTTCAGGTAACACAAGAGCTTCGTAGATCTAGTAGAGTGCGCCAGGAACCCGAGAGGTACGGACTTCTCGTAACTGATTCCGGTGACACGATGCTCATAGATGATGAGCCTACTACCTATGAGGAGGCCATGAATGGCCCAGACTCGCAGAAGTGGCTTGAGGCCATGAGATCCGAGATGGAATCCATGTATACCAACAAAGTATGGACTTTGGTGGAACCACCTGATGGGGCGCGGCCCATAGGGTGCAAGTGGGTCTTCAAGAAGAAGATCGACATGGATGGTAATGTGATTACCTATAAGGGCCGATTGGTGGCTAAAGGATTCAGACAGATTCATGGTATTGACTATGATGAAACCTTTTCACCAGTCGCAATGACCAAATCCATCCGAATCCTACTTGCAATTGCAGCATACTACGACTATGAGATTTGGCAGATGGATGTCAAAACAGCATTCCTTTATGGGAATCTCCTCGAGGACGTGTATATGATACAGCCGGAGGGTTTTGAGGATCCAAAGCAAGCCAACAAAGTCTGTAAGCTGCAGCGATCCATTTATGGATTGAAGCAAGCTTCTAGGAGTTGGAATCGACGTTTTGATGAAGTGGTCAAAGAGTTTGGCTTCATCAGAAACGAAGATGAGTCTTGTGTCTACAAGAAGGTTAGTGGGAGCTCTGTAGCTTTTCTGGTCTTGTATGTGGATGACATACTACTCATTGGAAACGACATTCCCATGCTGCAATCTGTGAAAGATTGGCTAGGAAAGTGTTTCTCAATGAAGGACTTAGGGGAAGCAGCCTATATACTCGGTATAAAGATCTATAGAGATAGATCTAAGAGGTTGCTAGGCCTAAGTCAAAGTACATATATTGACAAGGTGTTGAAACGGTTCAACATGCAAGATTCCAAGAAAGGATTCTTGCCCATGTCACATGGAATCACTCTTTCGAAGAGTGGATGTCCTTCCAATGAGATTGAGAAGGAACGCATGAGTAGGATTCCCTATGCCTCGGCCATAGGATCTATCATGTACGCCATGTTATGTACTAGACCAGATGTGTCATATGCCTTGAGTATGACAAGCATATACCAATCCAATCCAGGTGAGAGTCACTGGATTGCTATCAAGAACATCCTAAAGTACTTGAGAAGAACTAAGGATGCTTTCTTGATGTTTGGCGGTGAGGAAGAGTTGCGTGTAAGGGGTTACACTGATGCAAGCTTCCAAACCGATAGAGATGACTTTAGATCACAGTCGGGATATGTGTTTTGCCTGAATGGAGCAGCGGTGAGCTGGAAGAGTTCCAAGCAAGAGACGGTAGCTGATTCTACAACAGAGGCTGAGTACATTGCTGCAAATGGCGCAGCAAAGGAGGCTGTTTGGATCAGAAAGTTTGTTTCTGAACTTGGTGTGGTCCCTAGCATTGCGGATCCAGTGGAGTTGTTCTGTGACAACACTGGGGCGATCGCGCAATCAAAGGAACCAAGATCGCACCAGAAGTCCAAGCACGTGCTTAGGAAGTTTCATCTGATTCGAGATATTATCGATAGAGGAGACGTTCGGATATGCAAGATTCCTACAGATGATAATCTGTCAGACCCGCTTACGAAGCCTCTCACGCAGTGGAAGCATGAAGGGCACACTAGGAGTATGGGCATACGAGATGCGCCAGATTGGCTCTAGTGCAAGTGGGAGACTGTTGGAATAGATGCCCTAGAGGCAATCTAGTTTAGTTTGAATTTGTAATTGGCTAGAAAATTCATTTATTATTTATTGGATATTTAATATAATGAAGTCCTTAGATTTACAATCGTGTTGTTTATCTTAAATATCCCTAGTCGAGTATAATGATTAAATGGGACAATCATCTATAGACTAGTATGGGGTTGGATTGATATGGAGATATCATGATCCAACACATAGGTGTGCATTACGGAATGTTGCACTGGATTGACCCATCACCGAGAAGGCTACATACACGTTATGTTAAGTCACAAGTGCTTCTCGGGTACAATGGTATTGTCATCCTTAGACTTGAAGTCACTAGATATTCTAGTTGTGGATCATTGTGATCTTGGTAGCGTTAAACGCTACACCGTAACTGGGTAGTTATAAAGGCGTGTACTGGATACAATGAGAAGCAAGCTTAGAGATCGTAGTGGACGTAGAGAGGATTTGCCCCTCCCACATAACGGGAGCAAATATCCAAGGCCACTCGAGGATAGTGCTTATAGAATGTCTGGCCAGACTCAAATAAATCAATATATGAGATATTGATGTTATTTGCACGAATAAGGCTATTCCATGGATCGAGAAACTAGGGATTGGATATACGAGTGTGACTTGTATGTCTCGTGTCCAATCCGGATATGGAGGCAAAGGGATGAGACAATTACTTGTACAAGGTTGTCTAGATGACTATTCTATTAGTTGGCTAGAATGGATGTTTTGCTAGAAACCGCTCCATATTAGCAAAGAGTTGCTACCAACTAGATAGAACCTATGGGGTCACACGCTATATAGAGTTGTACTAGATTTGGAATTAATTAATTGGATTAATTAATTAGAAGGATCACTTTGCAAACCCTTGCAAACTTAGTAGGGACTAATTTGCAAGGAAGGGACTAAATTGAATTCTAGTAGGACTAGAATAAGTCCTTTAGGTAGTTAACAAGGAGTTGTTGGACTATATAAAGGACCCTCCTCCTTCCTTCCCTACATAACTTATGCTCTAAAGAGAACATAACAAGAGTAGGAGAGAACAAAGGAGAGAGAGAGCAAGCAACAAGAGGGACGCCGCCCCCTTGCCGCCGCCCACTCGTCCCCGACGCCACAAAGGGGCCGAACCCCCTTTTGTGCCTCGTTTTGCGTGATTCCTTCACCCTCCTTTCATTCCGGGCTAGCACCAAGGAGATTGGAGATCTAGGATCAACTCTAGGCGTGGATCAACTATAGAGAACGTGACACTATTCGCGTTTGAAGTCATCAAGGAGAACCCAAAGGTGTGTTTATGATTTCTTACCTTCACTATCGTTATGCATCTAGACTTGTGATCCTTGGAGGGTTTTGCATGGTTGTTTATTTGATTATGCTTCCGTTTGCGCGATCCATGAATCAAAACCCTACAGGTCTTAGGAAGCCCAAAGCTATCCATCAGCAAGGCAATCGATTTGGGCCTCTCCAAGACCATTATGAGGATTTGGACAAGCCCGCATATCAATCCAGTCAGCTTAAAGGTACACCTCATGGCCCATACCACAATAGAGCCCACCAAAAAGAAGCTGAATCAAAAAAATATTTTTCTCATGGATCAAGCTCTAATTATAGAGGGAAAGGAGCTAAAACCGATCGACCCGTGTATGGTCACAATAATTTTGATGGAAAAAAAGTGCTGAATAAAACACCATTACAGTCGTCGGTGACTACACCCAATTGCCTTTCAAAACCTACGGCTCAGATGGAAGCTAAAGAAACACAAATTGACCATGATCCAACGGCTGATAAGATGGAGGACGCGGATTGCAATCCCACGGTGGAGATCCAGCCACGCGTCCTTTGCTCAACCATTGATGAAGGGGCTCAGAGCCTCCTCGTTACCCATGCTGAAACGACGGGTCTTTCTGGAGCTATTGATGCGTCTCAACAATCGATGATGAACATTGATGACTTCCCCCCTCGATTCAAAACAAGGAAGATACAGAGAACCAAAACAATCCTATCCCTTTGGAATACCCCCCTAAACCTCCAGTCCAAACCTGTTTGAGAGAAGGAAAGCCTTTGGATCTACGGCTCACAAACATGGAGAACCAAACAACACCGGTGGAAGTCGAAGAACTCAAAATGAAGAAACTTCAGTTCCTCATGGACAGCCCACTTCCATCACCATAACCACTGATCTTAGCAATTCCATGGCCAATCGCAATGTGCGAAATCAAGGTGTTGAGGCTGGATGTCGAAGATTTAGATCGGTCTCCCCTGTTCGTGGAAGCGGAGTCTTCGAAAAGTATGGAACAGATCAAGCAACACCTCACTGACATTGTGAAGTCCTCTTCAGGTTCTATCTCAAATTCTCGTCCGATGATTTTGTCGTCCAAATTTATTTTCTGGAACTGCCGAGGAGCAGGGAACAAAGTTTTCAAGCGAACTTTCAAGTCTTTAAAACACAACCATCAGTTCGAACTCGCGGTTCTGTTGGAAACAAAAGTTGAACACAGTCAACTGGGGAAATTTTTCACTAATTTGGGGTTTGATAAAGCGCAGATTGTGGATCCGGTGGGAAGGTCTGGTGGGATCTGGGTCATTTGGAATAGCTCGATTATGGACGTGGTGCTCCGATATAAGAGCTTTCAAGGCATTCATGTCTCAGTCAACAAAGCAAACTTTGAGGATATCCTCCTCTCTTCCATCTATGGTAGCCCGATCGAAGCTAAAAGGAAGGAGCTTTGGGACGACCTTAAAAAAAATCCAGTCAGATTACTACCCTGTGGCTACTTGCCGGGGATTTCAATGATTTCACCGGAAGCTCGGAAAGGAGAAGTTACACCAAAATTGTGAATACCAAGAAGAATCAAACTTTTGTTGACAATATCAACGATTGCCAGCTAATTGATCTGGGGAGCTCCGGACCAAATATAACATGGACAAATGATAGGGAGGGTCTGGCTAACACTCAAGAACGTCTCGATAGATCTCTTGACAACATGGAGTGGAAGGTGAAATACCCTAACAGCCTCGTTACCTGTATCCCACGTACGTACTCTGACCACTCTCCGCTTATTGTGGAGACCCAAGGTATGATCTCTAAAACCCACTCTCGTCCTTTGCGTTTTGAAATTTTTTGGATGGAACACCCAATGATCTTGTTAAGAACTCCTGGCTCTTTGATAATCCCCTTAATATCTCCCTCGATGCAATGAAAGAGAAACTTATTGAGTGGAACAAAACTACCTTCAGAAATATTCACAAAAGGAAAAAATCACCTCTTGGCCAGAATTCTTGGTATCCAGAGATCCCAAAAGCATTAAGTTTAGAAATTCTCTGTTTCTCCTTGAAAAAAGTCTTAATAGTGAATTTAACAACGTCCTCTAAAATGAGGAAACTCTCTGGCAACAAAAATCTCGTGCCCTTTGGATTGTGCAGGGGGGAAAAATACTAAGTATTTTCATATCTCCACTATTATTCGAAGAAGAAAGAACAAGATTCTTGCCCTTAATAACTCCACTGGTTGCTGGATTTATGATTCGGATGATCTGAAAAACCATGTCCAAAGCTATTTTTGGGATCTTTACAATAGCAATACTTTCTGCAACACTTTGTGGGAGATAGGTGAACCTACCCACTGTCTTTGGGAGGAAAATAATATGGTTTTAAACAGTCCGGTCACTAATGAGGTGATTTCAAAGGCAATAAAAAGTATCAATAAAAACAAAGCTCCTGGGGTGGATGGCTTTAATGCAGCCTTCTACCATAATTGTTGGGATATCATTGGTGAAGATGTTTGTGCTATGGTCAAGAGAGTTTTTAAGGATGGTATTCTTCCGGAGTGTCTGAACAATACTTTCATTGCCCTTATTCCAAAAGTGGATTCTCCGGAGACAATTAATCAATTTAGGCCAATTGGCCTATGTGATGTTGGTTACAAAATTGTTTCTAAAATTCTGGTTGATAGACTGAGAGAGTTTATGCCTTCTCTGGTCTCCCCTCACCAGAGAAGTTTTATTCCTGGTAGAGGAACTTGTGATAATGTGATTCTGGTTCAAGAGGTCTTACACTCCCTGAAAAATAAAAAAGTAAAGAAAGGGGGTATGATCTTGAGTATTGATCTCGAAAAAGCCTACGATAAACTGTCTTGGCATGGGATTTTATCAGGAACACTCTTGAGGTTTTTAATTTAAACAAGAGTTGGTTTGATCTTATTATGCACTGTATCTGTTCTGTGAACTACTCTGTTTTGTGGAATGGGGAAGCCCTCCCTCTCTTCAAAGCTGGCAGGGGCCTTCGCCAGGGGGACCCTCTCTCCCCTTTCATTTTTGTTTTGTGTCTTGAGAGACTCTCTGCTATGATCAACCATGCTACTGTCTCTGGGAGGTGGAAGGGAATTAAGTTATCAAATTCTAGTATTGCCCTCTCCCATATCTTTTTTGCGGATGATTTGCTTTTCTTTGCAAAGGCTGACCACACTAACTGCCAAACCATTGTTGAAACTCTTGATGTTTTCTCTAACCTTTCGGGGTTGACTGTCAATCACAGCAAGTCCAAAGTCTTTGTCTCTAAGAATGTTGACAATCACACGGCTAGAAACATCAGTAATATGTTGGGTTTTCTGCTCACTAAGTCCCTGGGTAAATACCTTGGAGTTAATATTATTCATGGGAGAACTAGTAAAGCTGATTTTGGTAATATTATTGAAAGATCTCAAAAAAGTCTTGCGGGTTGGAAGCTGGCTAGTCACTCTACTGGGGGGAGATTGACAGTGGTTAAATCTGTTACCTCTTCCCTCCCCATTTATACTATGCAAACTCAAGTGTTCCCTCAAAGTGTTTGTGATAAACATGACCAAATCAACCGTAATTTTATTTGGGGGACACCTCTGAGACAAAAAAAAAAGTCCATCTTGTCAATTGGAGCACTGTGTGCAATCATAAAAAGAAGGGTGGTTTGGGGATCAGAGAGTCTTCCCTGCAAAACAAAGCACTTCTTATGAAGTTGGGATGGCAAATCCTCACAAATAAGAAACTGCTTTGGACAAAGTTGCTTAGGTCAAAGTACCTAGGAAATCACAATTTAAATAACTGGCCTAAAAATCTTCCTTCCACACATACGTGGAAAGGCATTATGAATTAATGTGCGAAAGGAGCTTTTTAAAGCTATCCGTTGGACTGTTGGCAATGGCAACACTATTTCTGTTTGGAAGGATTGTTGGTTTGGTGATGACTCTTTGAAAAACATGTATCCGAATACGGCCTTTGATGAAAACCTGAAAGTTAGCTCTTGATTGATGAGAATAGATGCTGGAATCTCTCTGCTCTTGATAACGTTATCTCGGTTAACCTTTTGAATACTATTAAGGCAAATCACATTCCCATGGATATTCATTCTCCGGATGATATTCATTGGAAATACTCTACGGATGGAAGCTTCTCTATTGGGTCTGCTTATTGGGCCCTTAGAGATTATACCTCTGTGCCCTCTCCCCATAGCCGCTGGGAGTGGGTATGGAATGTTAAGGTTCCTCCAAAACTTAATTTGTTCATCTGGAAGATCAAACACAAAAAAATCCTTACAAATCTTCAAAGACTTTATAGGAAGCTTACAAATGATACTTCTTGCCCCATGTTCCTTAACCACGAAGAAAATCTCCTCCATCTTTTCCGTGATTATGAGGATGCTGAGGCCCTGTGGGCTAAAGTTTTTGGAACAAATTAGTTCATTGATGCCAAAAATTCCTCTTCTTTTGATGTTTGGTTTTGTAACAACATTTCACCGGATCAAAAGACCATTAAGGAAAATGCTATTCTTTTTATTGTTACTTGTTGGCAAATTTGGAAAAACAGAAATTTGAGAATTTTTAAAGGAAAAAAAATCACCCCTATTACAAGCTACCTTTTGGTGCAGAGTTACAACCACGAAATAAATCACTCCACAATTTCGGGTAGTAACTCTGCTTTTCCCGGTGGTTTTAATTCTAATTGGAATTCCGGAATTACCAGGAAGAATTAAACTCAATTCTTACGGCAGTAAGGACGGGGAGCACTGTATTGTCGGGTACGGCAGAGTTATCAGAGATGAAGAAAGCACCTGGATAAAAGGTTTCATGGGTAAGATTGGACACATTGCTGTTGTTGAGGCCGAGCTTTGGGGTATCCACCGGGGTTTGGTCATCATCTATGAAGATAAGCTGAGAAATGTGGTCATGGAATGTGATTCTGCTGAGGCTATTGCTCTTATCAATTCAAGTTCTCAACCTCCAGATTTCCAGTACGGACAAATTTTGGGGGAGAATAAAAAGCTCATCCAGCTCTGTGATTGCGAGCTGATCCAGATTGATAGAGCAACAAATCAAGTGGCGGACGCACTTGCTGCTATGGGAAGAAAACAACCTCACACCCTAGTCATCATCGAGAACCCACCTGCCAACCTGGCAAATCTCTTCATCAACGATATTTTGGGATGTAGAAACTAAGGCCACTGTTTGGCCTCTCCTTTTGTGTTTGTTTGTTTCTTGTGTTCCTTTGTTGTCTTTTTATTTCCGAATGATCAAAAAAAAAAAGTAACTAGAGGTCACATTATCCCATTTTGGTGCCTTAAAAACCTTTTAACTGCAAGAAGCAAACAACCAAGATGGTATGAGCTTTGGTGGACCTTTTATTTTGAATTTTTGATCTCCCAAATGTTGTAGATACTGTCAGCATTGAATTGTTGCAGTGTTGGATATAGTACTCACATGATTATAGCCTATTGAACGTGTCAAGAAGTGTGCTACATGCGCACTCTTTTTTGCACCATTTTAGCTCACTTGTGTTGGAATAGATGCTCTAGAGGCAATCTTCTTTAGTATGAACTTGTTTTTAGCTCGAACATTCATTGTATTATTTATTGGATATTTAATATAATGAAGTCCTTAGATTTACAATTGTGTTGTTTATCTTAAGTATCCCTAGTCCAATATAATGATTAATAGGACAATCATCTATAGACTAGTATGGGGTTGGATTGATATGGAGATATCATGATCCAACACATGGGTTGCGTTAACGTTAATTGCGCACTGGATTGACCCACCTCCGAGAAGGCTACATACATGTTATGTGAAGTCACAAGCGCTTCTCGTGGTGACAACGGTATTGTCATCCTTAGACTTGAAGCCACTAGATTATCTAGTTGTGGATTATTGTGATTTTGGTAGCGTCAAACGCTACACCGTAGCTGGGTAGCTATAAAGACGTGTACCAGATACAATGAGAAGCAAGCTTAGGAATTGTAGTAGACGTAGATATAATTTTTCCCTCCCACATAACCGGAGCAAATATCCGAGGCCACTCGAGGGATAGTGTTTATAGAATGTCTGGCCAGACTCAAATAAATCAATATGGGATATTGATGTTACTTGCATGAATAAGGCTATTTCCAGTATCGAGAAACTATGGATTTGATATACGAGTGTGACTTGTATGTCTCGTGTCCAATCCGGATATGAAGACAAATGGATGTGAGAATTACTTGCACAAGGTTTGTCGGATGACTATTCTATTAGTTGGATAGAATGAATGTTTTGCTAGAGACCGCTCCATATTAGCAAATTGTTGCTACCAACTAGATAGAACCTATCGGGTCACACGCTAGATAGAGTTGAACTAGATTTGGGAATTAATTAATATGATTAATTAATTAGAATGATCACTTTGCAAAACCTTGCAAACTTAGTAGGACTAATTTGCAAGGAAGGGACTAAACCGAATTCTAGTAGGACTACAATAGGGCCTTTAGGTAGTTGACAAGGATTTGTTGGACTATAAAAAGGATGCTCATTCCTTCCTTCCCACACTTATGAATCTATTATTCATAACTTGAGTGGGAGAGAACAAAGGAGAGAGAGAAAGCAACAAGAGGGCCGAACCGACCCCCTTGCGCCGCCCCTACCCGTCGGCCAACAAAGGATGCCGAAACCTCCTTGTTGCCTTGTGTTGTGTGATTTCTTCTTTCTCTTCCTCCGATCTAAGCTAGTAAAAAGGAGAAGGAATATCTAGATCTCAACTCTAGGCGTGGATCAACCGTAGAGATGTGACACAATTCGCGTTACAAGTCATCACAGGAGAAACCCTAAGGTGTGTAACATGATTCTTCCTTTACCATCGTTATGCTTCTCTTCCTGTGATCCTTGGAGGGTATTGAATGGATAAAATAATTTTTCCGCTGCGTATCCATGAATCAAAACCCTAGAACTTGTTCCATGTGTTCATTTTTCTTCTCCAGAAAATATACCCACCAACTGGAGCAACTGAAATATACTTCCTTTGAAAGAGGCATTGAAGGGGAAGGAACTCCGAGCATCACTAGGGCATGAGGGAAGCGGGGAAAACGGGGTTTTGCAGCCATGATGGTCTCTTCCTCTCATTTTAAGCCATTATTATGGGTCGAGGTAAGAATTATTCTTGGTATAGTTTTCTGTTAAATAATGAGATGTCATAACTTAGCACTATATTAGGGGTTTGGTAAAATCGGTTTGGTTAAGATGCTTTTATCAGAAAGCTAGTATAATTTTGCTGGGTCATCTGCAGTTTGTTTCTTTATCTCCCGAACATAATATTTTCCTTTTATTTACTGGATTGGTGGAAGAAGACAACTTAAGTGATTGATAAATATAGTGCGTTCAGTTATAATTACTTTTCTAATACTAGCAAAAGCGTGCACGCTATGCGTACACAAAACAATATGACCCGAGATCTCACACAGGGGTTTCAAGTGACCACTAAGTTCATGCGCATGTGCATAGCAACTTCAAATTAACTACTATGTCAAACTCAATTAAAAAAATACGAATATCGGAACTTTACACTTATTTTTTGGATCATGAAAGAATGAAAACAAAGCTGAAAGCTATCCACTCTTCTTGTGCCTCGATCAGGTCCCTTGTACATTTATATGTACATGTATTTGACATTGCTGACGGTGTTACATAACTCCAAAAACTGAAACATACAACGCAAAAATTCTTCAAATTTTTTGATAAGCCGTAACAAAGTGAAGCAAAAGGATTTTTTTTACTTTCATTGATTGTCATAATTGAGAATGGAAGCAAAGCACTGTAACTTCAAAAATTTTGATAAGCCGCAACAAAGGCCTCAAATGTGAATAAATACAAATTGTTTTGCAAGTCTTCATAAATACTTGGTTAAGTGGATGACGTGGGTAAGTTTTTGAATGTGTAATTTGACGGTTACATGTACATTAGTTAGTGGGGGCATAGTGGAGAGTGAATACCTATTCAGGCAAATTTGCTCCCGAGTATTTCTAGCAACAAATTCAAAGTAGTGGGAAGATATGGTGGTTGGGTTTTTCAGAAAGTGGGGAGTTTGCAAGTGAAAAACATGCATTTGAAATTACGTGTCAACTTGACATAGTACTTATTTGTCCCTCGATTAGTGGCAAATGAACTTCTAAATAATTGGGTAAAATCGGAAAATTTAAAATGTGACGGGCTTCACTTTTCGATTTCACCAAACTCGGCGTTGGCTTTTTATATTAGTATAGATGTATTTAGAGTTCACATTAGCATATTTTGGTGTCCGTAAATCCTTCTGACTGAAGAAGCAAACCTGCCAATTTGTTATAAGCTTTTGGTGCACTTAGGATTCATCTAGCTTAAGCCATAGAGCTATTTTAATGTTGAATTGATCTCCCAAATGTTGTACCTACTGTCGGAGTTTAAATTGTTGCAGTGCTGGATATTGCAATCACATGACTATAGCCTATAAAGATTTTCAAGGCGTCTGCTACACGCTGCTCTTTTGTTGCACCATTTTACTTCACTTCTTACGCGTTCTCCTTTTTTTTCCTCTCCAAGAAGCATGCCCTCGCCAAGTGGAACAACGCTATGTTACGCACCCCCTGTTTATCCTCGCACAAAATTGTATTCCACAATGGCGGTGGGATTTGATAATGGGCATATATTCCCATATATTGTACACAATTCGCATCATTCTATTTAAATACTCCCTCCGTCCCAAAAAATACGTATTGTGGAAAGATGAAGATGTTCCTGTATTTTGCTAGTCAAATTACCTCCTCCGAATGCTTCAACAAAGCTTGATGCTTATTTTGCTAGTCAAATTACTACTGTGTATTACTACCTTCGTTTCTTCTCTTTCAGCTTACTTCACTTTTTGACACTATTCACTGCGTCACTTTGATACGGTGATTGGGTTGACAAAACCGTACACGAAAATGGTAATATTTGCATCATCTTGTAGCATAAACTTTACACTACAATAAAAAAAAAAAAAAAAAAAATTACATCGTTTTGTTATCCAAATCACCGAGTCAAAGTGACCCAGTTACGGATAAAAAAATCAACCGAAGTTGAAAGAGAAGTAACACATGTATTTAGTAAGAAATTGTCTATTTATAGACAAACTTCTAACTTACTGCAGACAATCCCCTTGGGGTTTGTGTCTAATTATGAAGCACCCCATTGGGTGCTCTACGCAATTTTTCAAACTATCACAGAAAGATACAACTTCACTGTATATGGAGACAATTCGGTTGAGGTTTATGGTGGAATCGGTATCTAACTTTTTTCTGAAAATTTATTTTCAACTATATATGTCTTTCTACTATCTAGCATCCAATGATTTTTTGTTCGAACTTGTAATTTTCCTAAAGATGGATGTTCATAAGCAAATTGCGTTAGTATGTTGGCACCATACACACATTAATATAATACCACGTTTGGGTAAGGTTTGTAAATCTATGGTTTTTAATTATGGTTTTTAATTAAAGTTTGGGGGTTGTCTACTGTGCGTCCCGAATTAGGGTTGCTGACAACTTTTTATTTTTTTTGTGGTCCCCGATACTACAGGACAAAAGAGGATAGCGGGTAACCTCGGCTGGAGATATAGTTGTTAACAGTTTTTCTCGCTTAAGATAAAGTTCTTAATATTCTACGCGGCTAAAAGATAGAAAAGACTACCCTATAGTTAGTAGAGTTCAACAGGTAGAAGGAGTTCCCTCATTTAAGAAAGCAGTCTTAACAACTTGAGTTTTATTGTTAATAAATAACGATGAAATTAACTACAAGCAGACCAATATCAACTCAAAAGTCTGTTAAAGGCATGTTTAAAGATTAATACCAGAATAATTCTACAATAACGTTAAAATAAGATGGTACTTGTTCAATATCATCTCCCGGATCGTCTTTCTTGTCAAGAAATCACGAATAAAATCACTCTAAACAGACCTATATCATTCATGCTTGTTTTTCTTAGACTGACTACTCGATTGAGACCAGAAGTATTCCTCTTTAACATCAAACTCAAGCGGTATTTGTGCAGAATCGTCTTCCGGATCGTCCACTTGTTCGACGGAGTCCACCGGAGGATTGGGGCATGTTGTCCTGTTGTGTCCCAGCTCCTTGCAATTGCCACACCTCCTTCTCTTGTCTTGCTCGGGTCCCTTTTGGCATTTAGTGTCCGGGGGGTTCGGATTCTTCACATGGGCGTAGGGATTTTCTTCCTTCTTTATCTCTCCTTGTGTACCCTGAAAAGATTTAGAAATCATTCTCTGCATTTTCCGAATCCCGTCGGACATATGATCTTTGAAGAACTTAATTGTCTCGCCAGTAGTATAGCCCAAACGGTGATACAGTTGAACTTCGTTCCTCGTGGAAGCCCGGCGCAAGGCTTGTAAATCTGGGTCATCACTTTTCTTCCCAACAGGCTCCTTCATTGATGGCTCGGTTCAGTAGAATTCTTTGTCAGTTTTGGTCCACCTTTTGGCAATTAAAGAGTTTGGGATCCTCTGTACTCCCTTTTGTTTCAGAACAAACAACATGTGTTTGCAAATCATATACGATGTTTCCCAACGAAAACACGTGCACCGGAGAAGCCTATTATCCTGACGACATTGAACAACTTGCTGAAGAAAGAAAAGATATGGTGGTTAGAAATTAAGAAGGAGATGAGAATACAAATGAACACAAGGATAGACAGATTGTAACCTGGTACTAGATAGAAGAGGACAATAGTTCAAAGACTGTGACATCAATACTTATTTGTTACCCTTTAACACTTAAGATATCATTACTAACAGTAAGGAAACATGAGAAGGTTATTTAGCAATAAAAATGCAGTACATGAGTACATAGTATATAAATATGTAAATTGAAGGAGATGTACATACCAGGGATTTCTTGATTTGACCTTTCATCACGTAGAACAAGTCCAAGCTCTCTTCTGGAATAGTTTTGACTTCAAACACTCTATAATCATCACCCTTTCGAGCTTGTATCCTAAACATGTTGAAGACATTTTCGGTGAAGACCTCTGCTGCATGGCGTTCGAGTTTTGTGAACCCTGTTGTTATCACCGGGTCTGATTGGTCGGAGCGGTGGTGTGCCTTATGCTCGTTGTTGCGTAGCTTGTCAACCCGGTCGTGAATCCCTTGCAAGCATTCGTCAAGTTGTCCGAGTGGGACATATAACCCTTGACGAAACTGTTGATGCTCTCGCGTCTTGAGGTCGTCGTTTTCAAGGCGAAAAAATGATCCTTCAAGTATGTCTCCGCCCACAAGTGGCGGTTCATATATGTGACCTGGACCCAATTCCTATCATTAATGTCCCATCTGTTAAGCATTGCATGCCAATCATCATGCCAAAAATTTTCAGGTTTCCTACTACGCAAGCACTTTTTAAAATCAACCATGAAGGCTTCTCCCAACTTCAGATTAGCCTGGGCGTTCCGATAAAGATGCCAAGAACACAGACGATGTCTTGCCTCTGGGAAATTTTGCATAATAGCTTTTCTCATTGCCAAATTGCCATCCGTGATGACGGACAAAGGCTTCTTATTATTCATTACCTTCATCAGGCACTTAAAAACCCAATCATATGTTTCTGCTGTCTCGTCGTTGAGAAAAGCACAGGCAAAAATAGTCGTCTGGTAGTGATTGTTCACGCCAGATAGAATTACAAATGGTTTTTGATACATGTTGGTCTTGTACGTTGTATCAAAAATGAGTACATCGCCAAATCTGTTTAATCTACCACTGATCTCCTATCACACCAGAAAACACTTTCAAGCTCATGATTTTTACTTGTTCTGAACCTACAAAAACAATAAATAATACTTAGGGAAACAGAAAGATTAGTTACATAAATGATGTTAACTCTAATGGGTTAGAAAATAAGTTTAACTAATAAGTAAGCATTTGCCAGAATACTAGAATGCCCTTAACACATTAGATAGCATGTTTAATATTTAAGAAGGAATCTTACTCCCTGAACACGCCATAGTGATTGTGCTTCAAACTGTCAATGTACATCAAGGTCTGCTGCCCATCTCCTTCATTTGAATATATCTTGTCCAGAGAAGCCATTTTATTGTAAAGATCCTCCTGTGTGTAACCCAACTTGTTAGAACCGCCGGCTTGTTTAACCATCAAAAGAAAGCTTTGGCAATACTTGATCCCCACCTCCTTCAAAGATCTGACCTGTTCAACATCAGCCTCGCTGACCTTTCGGTGTGACCGGTGGTTGCTCGCGCATTGTGGTTCCGAAAGTTCGTGTGAATGACCGGGTTCGAATTGAACCACCTTAAAAGGCTCAGTACGTGAAGTTCTTGATATTTTTACACGAGCTTTGCAGACACACCTAGTGTTTCTGGTATGCTCCCGTTTCCTATTTTCTTTGTATAGGACCTTCTCGGAGCGCAAGCCTTGTCGGGCACACACGTAGAGAAACAACCCGGAACCTACGGTTCCTTGCTAGTACAACTTAACGATATCCAAGAGTGCTTTATTGACATAAAAGTAAAGGAGAAACCCTCCTTACAAAGTTTTAAAAGGAAACAACGATGACAAAGTTTGAATTTTTCAAATACAACTGAATGTTAACAATTTAACTAGGTGATTCCTAGCTTCTTATTCGCCTTCAACTACGTGTGCGCGTTCCCCCACCTTTATTCATAACCTGCGGGTTTTCAAATGGCAAAAGCCGACGCAGAAAAACATTTGTCAGTGAAAACTGAGTAAGAATATACCACAATATGTAAAACAGAGTTTTGGCTGAAAGAATGAAAAAGAATGTAACTGAAGAGGTTCCACATTTAAATTATTAGTTGAGCTGAGGCGTATTAGAGCCCAGCGGGTAACGATTGCCCACAGAGAGGTCACAATGCAATAATATCATCACACAGGTACCTCTTGGGATATCACAGTCCATCCCAATTCACCCAGAGCGTTTGAAGGTAGTCCGACACTACCCCGCCCATCACATAGCTAAAGGACCTTAAGTGTCGACACCCCTATACAGTTGTGACCCACACATGCATAGGTAGTACTCTATAGCTTTCACAATTTTATAAACCCGTATAGGGTAGGGTATGAAACCCTAGGAGGTCGTCTCACGTGCGCCTCCGGCCATAGCCTTCACACACATCCTCTGTACATCGCCCCATATCATTTATCGTTCATTTATATTCCACAAGATCATTTTATAAACATCGGTTCGAAATTCAGAAGTAACCACATATCTTTCAAAAAGAATATTTGCAAGAGAGATTGTCAAAATTTGAGACTTAAAAATAATTGTTCGAAACACGAGTAACACACGCCAAGACATATTTTGATAGTTAAAGTATTGTGCGCATAAACTTACCTGGAATGAGGTGAGAACTTCACACACACAAGCTAGCACTGAACTAGTAGTAGGGGTCCTCGATGAACTCGCCTCCTACGAACTCGGTATCTACAATAATCACATAATCCTATATTAACACATATACATCACACAACAAATTGCAATTAAATTGTCCTATATGAAATGCAAGTGAAATCCCCAATTAATTCCCCAAACAAAATATATTACACTAGCTATAATTTTACGTTTAGAATATAAATTAAAATAAGAAAAATAGTGACTTATAATTATAAAAGTAATATTTGAGGTAAAGAAAACTTTATTAGATGTTCTAGAATATTTATTTAAATTACTACGGAGAAATTATATACACAAAGATAGCTATATAAATTTTAAAGTTTAGATAAATGAAAATGGGAGCTTAAACTAAAGCTAAAGCTTAACTTTTTTTATTATAAAGTTATATTAGCGAAAACCATGTTATAAGTGAAAATAATTTATTTTGCGATAAAAATCGAAAACATGACTATTTAGTTGTTTAAGAAAATATAGTATAAATAATATACACTTATAAAATACTATTTTAATTTGATTATAAAGTTGCATACTTATTTTTTTGAAAAAGATCATTAACTTACAATTGATAAAATATATACACATATACGAAATACTAATTTATATTATGATAAAGAATAACTTAAATTACACTTAGTAGATATACAATCAGTCTCCTAAACAGTTTCACTTCATACAAAGGCCTACCCCCAATTTTTGTAAAAAGACACTTTTACACCCCCTGATTCACAAACAAACAAACCCAGTTTCTTCTCAAACAAAAACCCAACTGTAACTATTCTACCTTCAACCCATAACAAATTTTCAAATCCCAAACAACCAATTTCATTGCTAAGGTGTAGAACAGGAGTTGAAATTGGAATGAAATAAAAACAGGGGGGGTTTGGTTTACCGTCGAACTGGGACGGAAGACGAAGGTGACGACGGAAATGGTGGAATCACCTCCGTTGCTGGGTGCGCCGGAGAAGAGGGAGGCGGGAGAGAGTGGCGGTCGGCGGTTTCGGCGACGCAGAGGGGCGACGGCGCAGAGGGCGGCGGCGTCGGGCGGCCTGGGTTCGCCGGCGGTTCTGGGCTTCGGGCCTGGTGCCGTCGGCCTGGGTCTTTGCTCGGCGCCAACAGAGAGCAGAGGGAGATGGCGAGGGAGAGGGATAGCGAGAGAGAGAGAGAGACAGAGGGTAAGAGAGGAAGATGGCGAGAGAGAGAGAGATGGGTTGAATCCGATCGGATCAGCGGGAGGGTTTTTCGGTTTTGATTTGGGAATGAATTAGGTGAAGTTGATTTCGGAATTGAGGCTCTGACTCACTAGGGATGAATCGGGACTGAATTTAGGAGTAACGGAGGTCAAAGCTTGAGCCTTGCCATGGTGGCTTTCGCCGGAAATCAGGGGAACAAATTCCTCTGTTCGAAAATGGTAACAGGGAAGATAAAGGAAGGAACTCTAAAGTGCGGTTGGAGTACGCATTACGCGGTGGTTGGTTACGTAAACGTTATTAAAAGACACGTTTTGGGCACGCTATAACGTTACACAACCCACTACACTTTACCCACTAATTTACACCCAACTAATTATATAAAAAAAAAATGACATCTTAAAAATATAAAAAGAAAACTTTTGATAAAATAATAATAATAATAATAATAATAATAATAATAATAATAATAATAATAATAATAATAATAATAATAATAATAATAATAATAATAATAATAATGAAAAATCACTTTTAGCGAACGAAAACAACTTTCGTAATTTCAAATAATGGTCGGAAAAATTCGTTAAACTCCCTAAAATACCCCCTAAAATATCGGGGTATTACACGTAGATCCTTGAATTTATGCATTCTTTCGTTTCTGGGTCGAAATACCTGCGGTTGCACCTTCTAATCTCAAATCCAAGAATCAGTGCGTAGAGGTTGTACCAGTCATAAGCTTGAACCTCATTTTCAAAAGTCATTGCCATAACATCTTCCTTGGTAACCATTATTCCTGCATAAAACTTAAAATTACTATCTACATAACTACAGTCATTAACTTAAACTGTAAGATCGCATACCTGGTATGATCTCTCCATTTGGAACTTCCATAATAGAGTTTCTGGTTGCATCTTCTCCATAGTTCTCTGTAAGAGTGATGTCCAAACATTCATCTTCATCGAAGACCTCAAAATCGTATTCTTCTTCCTCATAATCATGAGGCAAAGATACCAAACCTTTGCCACGAACTCCACTCTCACAAATTTTCCTCCCTCTCATCTGAAATTGGTCTGTTTCACTTTCTGGTGTTCTGATTGACTTCCTTCTCAACCTGATATTCAAAGAAGAAGACCCGAACCACCAAAAGGTAGTATTGCACTATTTTGGATAAAAAAAATTTAAAGACATGAAGAATGCTTTAAGTTTTTACCTAAACATCTACGGAATCTCTGAAAAGTTTATCTCCTCATTAATATATGGATGTAATATAATAAATTCCTCAGCTACCAAGACCGTGGTGTCAGTGAGTTGAAACTTTAACATTCTTGTACCTAGTTTTAAGATTTAAGACAACATCGTTAATAGTTTAAAGAGAAACAGTTCACTAAGCTTATTTTGTGGGCAGCAGAACCATTCAATGCCTAACATAAATGAGCCTGACCAACCATATCCTTAAATTCTAGCCACTTTGGCAGGAAAAGCTGAAGTTTCATCAATGATAATTTAACTCTGCTAACTACCAAGCCATATGAGGTGTTCATATGAAACTGTTCCATCATATCTAAGATTGTGAGATACCTTAAAATAGCAGATTTTCAAAGAAGAAGACCCCAACCACCAAAAAGTAGTACTGCACGATTGTGGAAACAAATTTTATAAAAACATGAAGAATGCTTTAAGTTATTAACTTAATAAATTCGAAATCTCTGAAAAGTTTATCTTCTCATTAATATATGGATGAAATATAATAAATTCCTCAGTTACCAAGTTCGTGGTGTCAGTGAGTTGAGAATCTAACATTCTTGATTTTAGTTTTTAGATAGCATCTTTAATAAGGTTAACTGCTATATAAGATTTAAGAAAGCATTCTTAATAGTTTAAAAAGAAACGATTCACTTAGCTTATTTTGTGGGCAGCAGAACCATTCAATGCCTAACATAAATGAAGCAGACCAATAATATACTACAACTATAGCCACTTTGGCAGGAAAAGCTGAAGGTTCATCAATGTTGATTTAACTCTGCTAACTACCAAGCCATATGAGGAGTACAAAATATGCGACATCCAAAACAACCCATGACAGCTTGAAAATGTATTAGTTTGGGACATCTTTTTACCATTGGTTTTAACCCTGTGAGAGTTGAGTTTGGCCATTTTCAGCTTATTTTCCACCTGATACGAAGCAGAGATTTATAGATCATGATTGCAAAATTTGAGTAATTTTATGCATACTTTTGTTTGTTGGATATGATCGCGGGTGCGTGTTATGATGTGCAGGTAACAGGTGCCGAAAAATGCATGAGATTAACTTGGATGGGAGGCAGCGTGTCAGGAAAGCTGAGCAGAAAAAGAGGAAAAATGCTAAGTGGTGCGTTCAAACGCAGGAGCTGCGTTCAAACGCACAAGACAGGAGCAGCAGGAAAATGGCAGAAATTTGGCTAAGTCCTGCGTTCAAACGCAGGCAGTCTGCGTTCAAACGCAGGAGTCAGAAACCAAAGTGCAGAAAAGCTAAGTCCTGCGTTCAAACGCTGGCGATGTGCGTTCAAACGCATGGCTCAACACTCAAGAGAAGACATGGCCAAGGGGTGCGTTCAAACGCAGAGGAGCTGCGTTCAAACGCATGGGTTCAGGAGCCAGAAGAGGAAAAACGACTAAGGCCTGCGTTCAAACGCAGAAGGGTGTGCGTTCATACGCACTGCGTTTGAACGCAAGAAGGGTGCGTTTGAACGCACAGACGGGTTCCAGAAGCTTCCAGGACGGGTCTTTTCAAGGGTAAAACAGGAATTTCGTGCATCAGTTTTGGAGACTGTGGCAATATAAAAGGAGGTGTCCCAGCACTGAATTAGGGTTACGAACACATACACACTCAAAGTCATCATCATCAGCAGCCAGTTTTCACAGCAGCCAGGAGTTGGCGCAGAGCAGGATTGGAGCAGTTTTCCAGTATCTTCAGAAAAATAACTAGTTTGATCTTTTCTCTTTTTATGAAACGTTGTTTTAAATAATGCAAGCTAGCTAGACCTTTTGCCTAGGTTCTCGGTGAACCTCGGGTTTATGAATTCAGCAGACTTGGTTGTTTTGATTTTCAGATGCATGGCTAGCTAAGTCTTAATACAGGAGGGTTTGTTTATTATTCTGTCTTTGATTTTATTTACATACATGAATGGCTTGATCACCCAGGAGTGTTACAGACAGGATCTGGTGCGCGAGAGTGACCAGTGAACGTTAGGAAGAAAAGACAGGATTTAGTACTCTGCCTTGATGGACCGAGAGGTGAAGAGAATCAGGGGACTAGCCCAGAGGCATTAGACCAACTGTTAGACGTTTAGGGGGAGACCGAGAGGAGAACCTGTAACCCTAGCAGACTTAGAACGAACCTGCAGATTTAGGTGGACCGAGAGGACCCGAAAATCTGCAGTCGAGTGATAAGTGCATGAGACCGAGAGGAGATTGTACTATTGGTATGCTGGCATAAACAAAACCACTGTGTGTTTCTGAAATCGAATATACTATGGATGCTGGAGAGTAACCCTAGGGGATCCTGGAATCTAGATTTCTAGAATTTATCAACTTTTACAACTACATCAATTTCTGCAAAGTATTCAACAGAAAAATAAAATAAGCTTTTACTATTTTTATTTATTACAATTTAGTAGAGTCAAATCCCAAACCTTCCTCCTTTTTACAAACTTTGTGTCTTATTCTAATTTTGATTAGCAACAACTTAAACTGTTCTCGTGGGTTCGACAACCAGAGTCACAATTACATACTCTATATTACTTGATCGTACACTTGCGAAAAAGCAGATAGGTTTACGCTGTCAAGTTTTTGGCGCCGTTGCCGGGGAACGGTTACAGTTTTTGTTAAAGAGACATTAGAATAAGTCTCAGAGTTTTTCTTTTATTTTTACAGTTACTTTCTTTCGACTTACTGCTCGTGAAATCTGATTTTCAGGCTATTCTAGTTTATGCCCAGATTGCCCCGCAAACTGGTACCACCACTCGAAGACCCCGAAAAACTTTTCAGAGAGCAAAGTCGCAGACACCGAGCCGCGATGTCTGAGCACGGAGAAGACACCACAACCGAAACAGGAACACCCACAGGACAGCCGCAACGTACTCCAGCACAGATGGCTCTTTACATTGAAGAGCTGATAGCATCAGGTTTTGCTGCCAGGAACAATCAGAGGACTTATAACAGGTCTGGAAGGGCGCTGGTCGAAAACTTTGAAGTCCCAACCGGAGGACATCAACCAGCTATTGTAGTGCCTCCCATTACAGCAGAGCACTTCGACCTGAAATCATCCACCATTCAGACCGCCCAGACCCATTGTCCTTTTAATGGGAAAGCAGATGAAGATCCAAACGACTTCCTTGGAAAATTTGAGGATTACTGCAACAAGATTAAGTACAGAGGAGTCGAAGCGGACACGCTAAAGCTGATTTTATTCCCATACTGTTTGTTCGGAACAGCAAAAGATTGGCTGGAGGCAAGACCACCGAGGTCTATCACTACCTGGGAAGGGTGTGTTGCTGATTTCTTGGCAAAATTCTACCCTGCATCCCGCGTTATCAAGCTGCAGAGTGAGATCTTATCTTTCAAACAGCAGATGGGGGAGACAGTGGTAGATGCATGGGACAGGTTGATGAGACTCGTGAAAAAATGCCCCAACCACGGCTTCGGGGACGCAAAGATTCTGCAGGTATTCTACCACGCACTTGACAGGGAGAATGCAGACAGGATTGATAGGGAAGCTGGGGGGTAACTTTCTATACCATGTGGATAAAGATGGAGCATACGAACTGATGAAGCAATTGGCCAAACAGGACACTCGCCTGTTTGATGACCGCAGGCTCGCAGCAGCAGCAGAACCAGTGGTTGATGACAGGATTGACAATCTCACGAAAGTGGTACAGGACTTAGTCAAGAAGGTGTATACAGAAAAGAAGCCGGTGGCATCAGTGGACGAACCTGACTTTGACGCAGCAATTCTGGAGCTTCAGACCGAAGATGCTAACTATGTTCAGCAGCAGTGGGATCCTAGTCGCTACAGACCAGGCACACGTGACCATCCAGGGTTTCGCTACGGAAATCCCAATGCAGCAGTGTATGCACCAGGATTCCAGCACAGGCCACAGGCACAACAGACAGCTCCAGCTCAGCCTGCACAAGCAGCACCACAACTAAACCTGTCTCAGCAACATTTTGAGTCCTATATGGAGAAATTCAATAAGCAGTTGGAAACTAGATTCGCACAGATGGACTCATTAACTGCTGATGTAAGCCAGATGAAGATTGCTATCCGCAACTTGGAAGTACAGAATGGACAACTTGCACAGAACCAGGCAGAACGAGCCCCAGGGAATTTACCATCTAACACAGTGAACAATCCACGCGCTCAAATCAATGCTATCACAACTCGGAGTGGAATTGCACTGCAGGATCCACCGTATCCCAGTCATGCACGCGCAGAAAAGTCCAAGATTATTGAGCAGGAAGTGATTGACCGGGAAGACAGTTCAACCGCTAACCCTCAGAAAAGGGGTTCGGTCGAGCAGGAAGCAGCGCAGATGAATGAGGGTAAACCAGAGACAGTGCCAACTTCTAAGGAGGTTCCTTACCCTCTGAAGACACGCAAGAGAGATGATAGCAAAGACTACGCCAGATTTCTGGAGGTATTCAAGCAATTACAGATAAATATACCTTTTGCTGAAGCACTTGCCAAAATGCCTACTTATGCGAAATTTCTCAAAGACATCTTGTATGGTAGAAGGCGAATGAGTGAATTCGAAACAGTGAATCTGACGGCAGAAGCGAGCAGTTGTGTAAAAAATGGTCTACCACTGAAAAAGAAAGACCCTGGCAGCTTTGTTATTCCAGTGACCCTGGGCAGTGCATACACACGAAAAGCCTTATGCGATTTAGGTGCCAGCATCAACTTGATGCCACTGACCATCTTTAAAAGTCTGGGAGTCGGAGAGCCACGCCCAACAAGAATTATGCTTCAAATGGCTGACAGATCCGTGAAACCTGCCTATGGAGTAATTGAAGATATCCTGGTAAAAGTGGGAGAGCTTATTTTTCCAGCAGATTTTGTGATACTGGATATGGAGGCAGGAGAGGTTCCGCTGACCCTGGGCAGACCTTTCCTGGCGACTGGTGAAGCCATTATTAACTGCAAAAGTGGAGAGCTGTCCATGCAAATCAATGAAGAAAAAGTAAAATTTAATGTTTTCAAATCTCTCCAGCTTCCCGATCATTATGGGCATGAAAACTGTTTTGCAGTAGAGGTAATTGATGACCTGGAAAGCGATGAGGTAGAAGATTTATGGGAGGAATTTGAAGACATATTTCCAGAGGAAACAGAAGAGGAACAGGATGAGCAGATCATGGGAACAGAAAGCTGGGTCAGGCTATACAGGGATGAAGGAGGCGAGCAGAAAATGACACTGGTCCCGTCACTCCAGGAACCACCAGCCCTGGAATTAAAACAGTTGCCAGAACACCTCAGGTACGCTTTTATTGGTGAAAATAATACCCTGCCAGTAATCGTTTCTTCTCTTTTATCTCAGGAACAGGAACAAAAGCTACTGGAGGTACTCCGAGAGCATAAAGAAGCCATAGGATGGACAATTGCAGACCTGAAGGGAATCAGTCCTGACTATTGCATGCACAAGATAAGAATCGAAGACGGAAAGAAGCCAGTTAT
Organism: Linanthus parryae; assembly: GCA_023055425.1. Taxonomy (NCBI): domain Eukaryota; kingdom Viridiplantae; phylum Streptophyta; class Magnoliopsida; order Ericales; family Polemoniaceae; genus Linanthus; species Linanthus parryae. Next base: position 12,611,536 of record JALGPY010000014.1, read on the forward strand.
CCAGCCTCAAAGAAGATTAAACCCAATTATGAAAGATGTGGTACGTAAGGAGGTCATGAAGTGGCTAGAAGCAGGAATTATATACCCCATATCAGACAGCACCTGGGTGAGTCCTGTCCAGTGTGTACCAAAGAAAGGGGGTATTACAGTAGTGCAGAATGCTGATCAGGAACAGATCGCCCAGCGAACTGTCACTGGCTGGCGAATCTGTATGGACTATCGAAAGCTGAACGATGCCACACTGAAAGACCACTTTCCGCTGCCATTCATGGACCAGATGTTGGACAGACTAGCGCACCATGCTTATTACTGCTTTCTTGACGGGTACTCTGGCTACAACCAGATCTATATAAATCCAGAGGACCAAGAAAAGACGACGTTCACATGCCCGTATGGAACGTTCGCCTTTAGACGAATGCCATTTGGACTGTGCAATGCTCCAGCAACATTCCAGAGGTGTATGATGGCTATTTTCTCTGATATGATAGAGAAAAATTTGGAAGTTTTCATGGACGATTTTTCATTATTCGGGGATAGCTTTGAAGATTGCTTATACCATCTGGCCCGAGTTCTGATTCGCTGCAGAAAAACAAACCTGGTACTCAACTGGGAAAAATGCCACTTCATGGTTACTGAAGGAATAGTGCTGGGACACAGGATCTCCAGTAAAGGGCTGGAAGTAGACAGAGCAAAAATAGAGGTGATCAAGCAGCTGCCGTATCCAACCACAGTGAAGGTAATCAAGAGCTTTTTGGGCCACGCAGGATTTTACAGAAGGTTTATTAAAGATTTCTCAAAAATTACAAAGCCACTATGTAATTTGTTGGGAAAAGATGTGCCCTTCGTATTTGACGAAGCCTGCAAAGAAGCTTTTGACGTGCTTAAAGAGAGGCTGACGACTGCACCCATTATCACAACACCGGACTGGACCCTCCCGTTCGAGCTAATGTGCGATGCCAGTGATTACGCTGTGGGCGCGGTACTGGGACAGAGGAAGGACAAGGTGTGCAGCGTCATCTATTATGCCAGCAGGGTCCTGAATGAGGCGCAGATTAATTATGGGACTACAGAGAAGGAGCTGCTGGCAGTCGTTTTTGCCCTGGATAAATTCAGATCATACCTGGTAGGCTCTAAAGTCATTATTTTTACAGATCACAGTGCACTGAAATACTTGCTGGAAAAGAAGGATGCAAAGCCAAGGCTGCTGCGTTGGATTCTGCTGATGCAGGAATTTGACGTCGAAATCAGGGATAAAAAGGGAGTTGAAACTGTAGTAGCTGATCATTTATCTCGTCTGGAAAAACCTACAGAAGAAGTGGTGCCCATTCAAGAAAATTTTCCAGATGAACATATTATGAAGATCAAGACCAATAGACGGCCCTGGTACTATGCCATAGCCAATTATTTGGTCAATGGAGCACTCCCTGAAGATATCACCCCTTGGCAGAAAAAGAAATTTATTTCAGATTGCAGGCAGTATTTCTGGGACGATCCTTATCTGTTCAAGCAAGGGGCAGATAACATTCTCCGTCGATGCATTCCATGTCATGAAATTTTAGAGGTAATTCAGCACTGCCACTCAGCACAATGTGGAGGACACTTCAGCGGACCGAGAACAGCCCACAAGGTGCTGCAGTCAGGATTTTTCTGGCCAACAGTTTTTAAGGACTGCCATGATTATGCGCAGAGTTGTGATCGTTGCCAACGGACACGAAATATCTCCCAGCGGAATGAAATGCCCATGACACTTTGGCAGGAAGTCGAGCCTTTCGACGTGTGGGGTATTGATTTTATGGGTCCTTTTCCTTCGTCTCTGGGAAACCTCTACATCTTATTGGCAGTAGATTACGTGTCAAAATGGGTGGAAGCAATAGCCTGTCAGAAGAACGATGCGGCAGTCGTGGAAAAGTTCCTCAAACGTAACATCTTTACCAGATTTGGAACACCGAGAGCTATGGTCAGTGATGAAGGTTCTCATTTTATCAATAAAGTCTTTGCCAAGGTTCTTAAGCAGTATGGGGTGTCTATCCATAAGGTATCACTGCCTTATCACCCTCAGGCAAACGGGCAAGCAGAGGTGTCCAACAGGGAGATAAAGAGCATACTGGAAAAAACTGTGAATCCTGGACGCAAGGACTGGTCGTTAAAGCTGGATGATGCACTTTGGGCATACAGAACTGCTTACAAAACCCCACTGGGAATGTCCCCGTACCAGCTGGTGTTTGGAAAAGCATGTCACTTACCAGTGGAATTGGAACACAAAGCTTACTGGGCAATCAAGCAGCTGAATATGGATCACAGTTTATCAGGAAATAAACGGAAGATGGCACTACTCGAACTGAAGGAATTCCGTAAAACTGCATATGAGAGTGCCAAAATTTATAAGGAGAAAACAAAGAAGTGGCATGACAACCGCATTCTACCAAAGAAGATAGAAATCGGGCAGAAGGTTCTCCTCTACAATTCAAGGATGAAATTCTATCCAGGGAAGCTGCGCTCAAGATGGTCTGGACCATTTATTGTGAAGGACATTACATCATGGGGAGTGGTGGAGCTGGAGAACCCGAGGGATAATACAGTTTTTAAGGTGAATGGGAACAGAGTCAAGCCATACAGGGATCCTCAGGAAATCATGGAGGTAGAGGCACTCTACCTCGACGTTCCGTGATTACAGCAGAGGTAACAAAGTCGGGCTGTCGACTGTAAATCACAAGCGCTGGTTGGGAGGCAACCCAACATAGATTAGTTGTTTTTACATAATTTTTACAATGTTCATAATTTGAGAGAAAAGTGAGAAAGAGGGATTTAATGTTGAACTCAGTGTTTCAGGAAGCAGAGGCGTGCGTTCAAACGCAGAAGACTTGCGTTCAAACGCAGTGCGTTCAAACGCAGAGACCTTGCGTTCAAACGCAGCCCCACCAAAGGACAGATGAGCACTGGAAACGGTTAACACTTTTGCGTTCAAACGCAGAAGACCTGCGTTCAAACGCAGACAGAAAGAAAAATTTTCAGCCACCAAGTGGTGCGTTTAAACGCAACTCATGTGCGTTCAAACGCAAGAAGATAAAGAAGAGGTGAAAAATCTAAAGGCGTGCGTTTAAACGCAGACCCAATCAGCAGAGAATTTCTAGAGAGACAAAGGCATGCGTTCAAACGCAACTCATGTGCGTTCAAACGCAGCTCATCCGAGATGCAGAAGATAAGCGTTGCGTTCAAACGCAACTCATGTGCGTTCAAACGCAACCCATCAGACCCAGAAAAATCAAAGAACGATCAAGCACTGCGTTCAAACGCACACCGTGCGTTCAAACGCAGATCATCAGATCTTCAGATTTTCCAGAAAAACTAAGCAGTGCGTTCAAACGCAGGAGCTGCGTTCAAACGCAGGAGCTGCGTTCAAACGCACATTTGAGCGGGATCAAAAAATTTCGGAAAATTTTGAAAAATTTTGAAATTTTGGGGCCATTCTGCAATTTCTTAAAGTTTGCCTATATATACTGTACGGATGACAGTGACTCATTTTCACACAAGTCTTCCAGTTTTCAACTCTCTCTCTAGAAAATTCTTTCTGCCCTAGCAGCCGCCAGAGCAGTCTGCCGCCAATAGCCTCCGACGACCACCGCAGGACCACCAGAAGGTCAGGAACAGTGTGGGGGTGATCCAACTCAGCCGATCCAAACACCAACAGATTCATCTCAGAGAGATATTTCCAGATCTGTACCCGTAAGATTCACTCCGGGTACCCAGGTTCTATCTTTTCATTCTCTTTGAGTATTTTCAATTTTTACTGTTTGAATCTTGAAATGGAGGTGGATCAACCTTACATGAGGCCGGATAGGGAAATTGCACCTTTGAATATCATAGACTGCCGATTGCTTCGACCTAACCATTTCTGCGACCATAGGTTTGTTAACATGGAGGCTCACCGTTTCTTTCTGCAAGACAAAAAGATTCGGTATGACATACCCGCTGAGAGGACCTTTCCCCGTGATAGGGTAGCCATGGGGGATGAACTGTTCGAATTTACTGGGCAGGATCATTTTGGGGATTTGTTTACTGGGTTTACCAATCTGCAGGTCAGTTCTGTGCTGGCTAAGGAGATTTACAGCAATCTCCAGCAGTGCATGAATAGTGAAGCCCAGTCAATTGACTGGATTTACTGCAGAAAGAGATGGATTCGAATCACCCCAGAGAGTATCCGAGAGAGTCTGGGTCTGGAGTTAGTGCTGGATGACTGTCAGTTCCAGGAACTGAGACGTCATCCATCTGAGCAGTTGAGTGAGCAGATCCTGACCACCCTGTGTGCTGGTGTACCCGGCGCTGCTTGGTACCACCCTGAAAGGAGCCCTTCCTACCGGAAACTGCCATCGACCTACCTGATTCGAGAGGCGAAATGGTGGACAGAGTGGGTGAACAACAGAATTGTGGGTATAAAACACTTTACCCACATTGATTATAATATTGCCCTGCTTGTGTACTGTTTGATGGCCCGTGAGCCTGTGAGCCTCCCGGAGATTATTTGTGAGTTTTTTCGGGAACGGAGGGAGACTCATAGCAAGAAGGGTTTGGGTCTTCTGGGGATGTTAACAAAAATGGCGCAGGATTATCTTGTGGTCATTCCTGGCGAACTGAGAGATATTCGACCTGTTCAAGTACGCAAGTACAAGAACATGAGATGTGCGCTGCATGAGGCCGTTCAGGGGCCTCCTGAATATGTCCAAGTGGACGATGATGATGATGTTGTTCCACCTCAGGGTGGGGGTGGTGGCATGCCACCACCGCCTCCTCCCGGTGATGGGGGTTTACCAGCCTTACCAGGACCCTTCCCACTGCCCCGTTCTGCCAGTTCCAGTGAACACAGGCAGGCCGACCCTGACTTGGGGCAGTCCAGCAGAGGGGCCAGGCGCAGCTCTTTTGGGCGTCTGGAGATGAGGAGTGGGTCAGAAAGAAAATTAAGGCCCAAGAAAAAGTACAGAACTACCTGGTAAGGACTGTCAAGAAAATGGCCAGGGGTCTTGGCAAATTGTTCAAGACCCAGAAGCATATCTACCACGCTCACACAGCCGCCATGAGAGCTCATGAGTCGGCACTTGCTGAAATTCAGAGCAACATGCGTGGTAAGCGGTTTAATTTTCCGGACCGCTATTCTAGTGATAATTGTCCCAGCTGGACAATGGAGGATAGCCGGCCATATGATAGCTTCTCTGGCCATGACCCCACACCGAGCCCTGAACATGCAGACAGTGTAGGTGACCCCGACAGACCCGGTACCCAGTACCCACCTAGGAGAGATCATGCAGACCCAGGGGCCAGCAGTGCCCATCCCGGTGCCCGCCACGCTGGTACCGCTGCCGCAGCACGCCATGCTGCGAGGAAACGCGCCAGAGGGCGAACCCCTTCACCATCTCCTGAGCCGACTGACCAGTCTACTCCGGAGAACACAGATTCGAGTTACCGACCTGATCAGTAGAGTCGCGAGGACGCGCCACCTCTAGTGTGGGGGTGGGGAATCGTGTCCTCCTGCATAGCCATGTCAGCATATTTTTGTCAATTTTATTTTTCATTTTATTTTCATTTTTTGAGTCAGCACGTTTTTTATGTTGAGTCGACCCACCAACCTTTCTGACCTTGCATGAAAAAAAAAATATATAAAAAATAATAATTTTTAATAAAAATAAATAGGGAAAATTAATAAATATTTTTTCTGAGAAAGGGCAACTTAGGACCTAGAAACTGAAGAGAATCCAATGAAAGAGCTTATTAGAGTAGGAAGCACCGTAGCAGGGATACTTCAAATTTTAGTATTTTGTGCACAATTTTCACGACAGGCTATCCCGGGTATTCAGGAATGTGGAAAGTAGATAACAGGCATACTTTTGACTTCTCTAGTGTGCTAGGCAGATTTGGTCTTTAGATAATTGAATATTCTGTTTCCCGTGGAAACTGGTGGACTCTTGGAATCTGGGGTGGACCTTCGTGTAGAGTCGGTTCTATGTGGTACAAATCTGTAGCCTAAGCGAAGTTGGAGAATGTACACCACCATCCCTTAAGGTGGTTCCAAGAGAAAATCCTAAAAAGCCCGCACTCTTAACGCTCTACTGCACAGTTGTAAAAAAACAGAGGGGTTTATGAAAGAAAAAAAAAAAGAAAGCAAAAAAAAAAAAATAATAAAAAAAAAAATAATATTTTGTGCTTAAAGGAGAAACAACATAATGTGCTTCCATTCACATGGAAAATTTGAATTCAATCCAATTTAGAGCTTAAGAGGGAAATTAAAGTCAAGCCGTATTACACAGGAGTTGTGTCTCCCAGCAATGGGACAATTTGCAAATCAAACGCAATAACGGCTAAGAGGGTCTGAAAACCTCAAATGACTTGGCGAAGAAAAATTATCTGTTGACTATAGATGCCTGGACCCTATAAGTCAAAAGACGTGCTTTATCTTGGATGGTTTGGTGGATGTTTGGGGATACCTTAGTGAGTTTGTGCATAGGATCAGTTTATATCATTTCGTGCTGCGTGTTGTGGAATTTCGAAATGAGCTTGTGAGGATTTGATGATTTCAGTTTATGACAGAGAGGTTGCCCAATTTCTGAAAATATATATATAAAAAAAAAAAAAAAATTTAGCTGTGTCTTGAGTCAGTTTGTGTATATTCTGTATCTGAGTCAGTCGTCTATTGAGTGTTTTGGTCTGTGTCTTGAATCTGTGAAAGAGGGGAAGTATGCAATAAAAGTATGCAAAAATTGGGTCTGCAAGGCAGTATGCAAGGGTCTGCTCGGGACGAGCAGAGATAAGTGTGGGGGTATTTTGACAGCTTGAAAATGTATTAGTTTGGGACATCTTTTTACCATTGGTTTTAACCCTGTGAGAGTTGAGTTTGGCCATTTTCAGCTTATTTTCCACCTGATACGAAGCAGAGATTTATAGATCATGATTGCAAAATTTGAGTAATTTTATGCATACTTTTGTTTGTTGGATATGATCGCGGGTGCGTGTTATGATGTGCAGGTAACAGGTGCCGAAAAATGCATGAGATTAACTTGGATGGGAGGCAGCGTGTCAGGAAAGCTGAGCAGAAAAAGAGGAAAAATGCTAAGTGGTGCGTTCAAACGCAGGAGCTGCGTTCAAACGCACAAGACAGGAGCAGCAGGAAAATGGCAGAAATTTGGCTAAGTCCTGCGTTCAAACGCAGGCAGTCTGCGTTCAAACGCAGGAGTCAGAAACCAAAGTGCAGAAAAGCTAAGTCCTGCGTTCAAACGCAGGCGATGTGCGTTCAAACGCAGGGCTCAACACTCAAGAGAAGACATAGCCAAGGGGTGCGTTCAAACGCAGAGGAGCTGCGTTCAAACGCATGGGTTCAGGAGCCAGAAGAGGAAAAACGACTAAGGCCTGCGTTCAAACGCAGAAGGGTGTGCGTTCATACGCACTGCGTTTGAACGCAAGAAGGGTGCGTTTGAACGCACAGACGGGTTCCAGAAGCTTCCAGGACGGGTCTTTTCAAGGGTAAAACAGGAATTTCGTGCATCAGTTTTGGAGACTGTGGCAATATAAAAGGAGGTGTCCCAGCACTGAATTAGGGTTACGAACACATACACACTCACAGTCATCATCATCAGCAGCCAGTTTTCACAGCAGCCAGGAGTTGGAGCAGAGCAGGATTGGAGCAGTTTTCCAGTATCTTCAGAAAAATAACTAGTTTGATCTTTTCTCTTTTTATGAAACGTTGTTTTTAAATAATGCAAGCTAGCTAGACCTTTTGCCTAGGTTCTCGGAGAACCTAGGGTTTATGAATTCAGCAGACTTGGTTGTTTTGATTTTCAGATGCATGGCTAGCTAAGTCTTAATACAGGAGGGTTTGTTTATTATTCTGTCTTTGATTTTATTTACATACATGAATGGCTTGATCACCCAGGAGTGTTACAGACAGGATCTGGTGCGCGAGAGTGACCAGTGAACGTTAGGAAGAAAAGACAGGATTTAGTACTCTGCCTTGATGGACCGAGAGGTGAAGAGAATCAGGGGACTAGCCCAGAGGCATTAGACCAACTGTTAGACGTTTAGGGGGAGACCGAGAGGAGAACCTGTAACCCTAGCAGACTTAGAACGAACCTGCAGATTTAGGTGGACCGAGAGGACCCGAAAATCTGCAGTCGAGTGATAAGTGCATGAGACCGAGAGGAGATTGTACTATTGGTATGCTGGCATAAACAAAACCACTGTGTGTTTCTGAAATCGAATATACTATGGATGCTGGAGATTAACCCTAGGGGATCCTGGAATCTAGATTTCTAGAATTTATCAACTTTTACAACTACATCAATTTCTGCAAAGTATTCAACAGAAAAATAAAATAAGCTTTTACTATTTTTATTTATTACAATTTAGTAGAGTCAAATCCCAAACCTTCCTCCTTTTTACAAACTTTGTGTCTTATTCTAATTTTGATTAGCAACAACTTAAACTGTTCTCGTGGGTTCGACAACCAGAGTCACAATTACATACTCTATATTACTTGATCGTACACTTGCGAAAAAGCAGATAGGTTTACGCTGTCAACCCACAACATCCAAAAGGACAGAAACATTGTTCGTAAAACAAAGCCACAACAACATTTACACAAATTTACTTTTTCTGCTGCTTCTTCCCCGCCGTCTTCTTCTTCTTCTTTTTCTCCGCAGACCTCAATGCAACAAAGGAAAAAGTCGAAAACCTGCGGTACAAACTGTAAAATGCATACCGATGGTCCTCATCCTCCATCAGTTCCTTTAACCCATGATAATTCTGGTTAAATACGCAGTTATAGCTCGATCTCCCCATTTCATTGGCAATCCAGATTCTGAGGTTGGGAGCCTGGACAGAGAACTTCTTCTTTGGAACTGAAATCAGGTCCCTCAAATGACTCATGAAGAAGCAGACATGAGGACCACATTCATTCCTGACAGATGAAAATAGAATGTAGCTTCAATATATATCAAAGATATTTCAATAGATTAGTTAGTTATGTTAAGTAGTAAGCATATTACCCATTTGATTGTTGGGGAACATCATCGTTCATGTACCACACCGGCCAGCATCGTATGTCATCATTGTATTCTGAGTAGTTGGTGTGCATTTGCCCAATTTTGGCAGCAACATCTAACTCAGAATACCCCATGCCGGTATGCGAGTCCAAGACGAATATTTCTTTGTCAACAAAGGAAATAACCATCATGAACCAGTGCAGGTGATCGGCATTCAACGGAACGGCGATCTAATCATTAAAAATTCAAGATAAAGTAAGTTATACAAAAGAACAAAGTAGCTTGTATTGATAGTAATCGGAATACTTACGTATCCCATCTCGCTCCACTCTCCTCCCGACTGTTCGTGTGCCTTGAAGTATTCGAGGACTTTTGTGGGCTGAACAAAAATTATAACTAATCAGGTATTTTCCTAGATGAATTTTGAATATAGTCATATCATAAAAATGACAAGGCAGTGAACTTACAAAATAACTGGTGCCGATGAACCAAATCCGCTTTTCCTTGGAATTCCCGGCTACGTTCATGAAGATGAAGGAATTGCATGTAAGCATCCATCACCTCATCGTCAAACCATTTTTCATCCCGGAGGCGCCAAGCGGACGACCTCGTCAGTTTAGCCATGCCACCCATATCAGCAACTATCTCACTGCATTATATATGATACACAACCATAAGTACAAACATAATGCATGCCACACATAAGAATTAATTAGGAAGTTTGAATGTAAATAAAATTACGTTGCCAATTCTGGGGGAAGATAAAAATTCTTGCTGTTGTGTTCGTACGTGCTCGCATACTTGTGCGACATGTAGTAATGGAGCCTGCAATGTTCTGCTTCAGGCATGGGTGGGATATGTGTCAATTCTTTAGGATTCATGTGTTGCTTATACAGCGATATCCTCGAGGACGCTCTAATGATCCGATCTGCCTTTCCCCGAACAGTCCCAACCAAGTTTCCCCTTGGGTTCTTCGGAGAACCATGAACAAGGAATGACTGGGGAGGTACATTGGAGGCCACCTAATAAATCAACAAAATCATTGGGGGGTTAAAACTTTAAAAATAAATCTCAAATATTAAGATATCAACTTTAAGAAATTTACCTCAGTGCTGGAGCTGATTGTGTAGACCACCTTCACACTTTTCCTTCTCTTTCTTCTTCTGAGCTCCTTCCTCTTCCCCCCTTTTCTTACCCCGTTCCTCTTCCTCCTTCTTCTCATCCTCTTCATTCTTCTTCTCTTCTTCCTTCTTCTTCTCTTCTTCCTCCTCCTCCTTCTTCTTCTCTTATGCCTTCTCCTTTTCCTTCCACAGGGAAAAAAGACACTCTTTGTCAAGATTTCCAACCACCTGTCCCACAATGCACTTCCAAAAATCCTCTGGTGGAGGTGGAGGCAGTAGTTTGACTACTGGTGCAACAACTTTCTCAATTTTGGGCTCATCATCAACTTTTTTCAACTTCAACGACATACAAAAACAGAGTTGAGAGACATAAACTTAAGATAGTAATCTTAATACATAAATAGGAAACTTTAATATCATTGTTAAAGTTCACTCACATTCTTGTTTTGTTGGACATACTTCCATATCTTTGAAACATCAGAGGTTTCCCAGAATTTCAACCTTGGACTTTCTTCCTTATCCTGACATCCTTTTGGGTTTTCCAGAAACTTTGGGCAGAACTTTTCCATGTACAAAAGCTAGAAAAGTAAAATTTAGATGGCAGCATTTAAGAAACTGGTCTTAATATTTTAAACTTCATGGTTAAAAAACTGAAACAGAGTTAGAGATTTACCAAAGGAATCAGCACGCAACCAGTTCCACGAAGGGTTGTCCCAGTCTGAGTCTTAACTTGCTGTGTCTTGAAGTGATCCAGCCATAAGGCACCAAATTAGCAACAAGATTAGCAAGAACTCTCCGGACTCCTGCTCGTCCTATCGGCATTCCCAGTGCACCCAAGATCAAGCAAACAGCCCTTCGTTTCCACTCATCATTTAACAGCAGCCTGTTCTCATCCGCCTTGAACCACGGAACATACTCACCGAAAGTTGTGTTGTCCTTAACGAGGCCGATAGTTTCTTCAACTCTGAGGAGAACAAGCGGATCGACCTCCGGGAACTCTGTTTCTCCGTAGCATCGGATTCCAGATAGCCACCCGACAACTTTCGGTGTTATCTCCACGGTGCGGTCGTGCGCTGTCAAGTACCCATCGGTATCGAAGCACTTGTAAATGAATTGGTTGAATTTCTCTGGGGTTTCTGTGATCTTTAGGTGCTGTAGTCCTCCAAGGCCCACTTCGTGCATCTATGCTTTCTGTTCAACCGTCATTTCTTTAAAAAGATTGCGAACAAAGGGCAGGCTATGTAACTCTGAAATCGCCTTGGATTCTTCAACTTTTTTTTCTGACTTACCCTTCAGCTTGGCTTCAGCCTTCTTCTTCTTCAACTTTTCATTCTCCCCCGTCAACTTCCTTTTCAAAGTACCTTCTCTTTTCCGCTTGTCTTTTTCTTTAACAGCCGCTGTGAGATAAGGTTCCTTCTGGATATTGGTCATGCAGTCCCACTCCAAGTTGATGCTTTGTAGGACCGCTTTGGTCATCCTCATTTTAGGATCTATTTTCCGAAGCCTGTGCATCCTCACATTTCTGAAATTATGAAAATCATCCCATAATTTAAATTTATAGAGACATACAAAAAACTAAAACAGCAGCAAATAATTAAAATTAAATCGAAAGCCATTAGAGATGAAGTAATAACATGCAAACTTTAACAGAAAGGGCAGTAAATATATTAGATTGAGGTTTTAATAGATAAGAAGTTAATTGCAGAACAGGAGACACATTATTTAATAAACTTTTTGCGAGAGTAAAATCATACTTGAATCTGATGTAAGCATTCATGGCATTGCCATGGCGGCCCTCTCTTGCCGTCGTGTAGGGGGCGGACGGGTGGCTAGGGTTTCGGCCCTAGCACCTTGTCTTGCTCTCTCTTTTTGCTCTCTCCCACTCTTTGTGTGTTATGACTAATAACTCATCTTGTGTGGGAAGGAAGCTAGAGCCTCCTTTATATACTCCAACAACTCCTTGTTGTTTCCATAAAAGAGTTTTCTTGTTCTAGTAGGACTAGAACTATTCCCTTCCTTGCAAATTAGTCCTACTAAGTTTGCAAGGTGTTGCACAATGATCCTTATATTAATTAATCCCAAATCTAGCTCTACTCTATTTGACGTGTGACCCCATAGGTTTCTATATAGTTGGTAGTAACTATTACTAACATGGAGCGGTGTCTAGCAACACATCCATGCAACCCAACCAATAGAAATAGTCAGTGATCCCGACAAACCTTTGTGCCCAATATGTCATATTGCATTATCCCTTTGTCTCCATATCCGGATTGCACACGAGACATAAATAGTCACACTCGTATATCCAATCCATAGTTCCTCGATCCTGGGAATATGCTTATGCTTGCAGATAACATTAATATCTCTATATTAATTTATCTGAGTCTGGCCAGACATTCAATAAGCCTCATCCCTCGAGTGGCCGTGGATATTTACCCCCATTATGTGGGAGGGACAAATCATATCTACATCACTACGATCTCTAAGCTTGCTTCCTATTACGCCCGATAGCCACCTTTATGATTACCCAGTTACTGTGTAACGTTTGATGACATCAAAGCGCAATATTTCACAACTAGAGTATCTAGTGACTTCAAGTCCAAGGATTGCAATAATATTAGCACTACGAAAAGTGATTGTGACTTCACATAATCTAATGTATCCTTTTCGTCGTGGGTCAATCCAGTATGCCATTACTCCTAATACATACCCATGTGTTAGACTTGATATCTCCATATCAATCTACCCACATACTAGTCTATATTTGATTGCCCTATTAATCAATATAATGGACTAGGGACATTTAAGATAAATAACACAATTTATCTAAGGACTTCATTATATTAAATATCGCCATAAATAATAAATGAATATTCTAGCCAAAACATTGTTCATACTAAATCTACGATTGCCTCTAGGGCATCTATTCCAACACTTTTTAGGTAACTTAGAGGAACAAAACTTGAAGTTATTTCAAAATAACTCCCACAGTTGTCGTTGGTATGTTCTTCAGGACACATGGTGACACCCCGAGTCATTCCATCGACGAAGAAACCAAAATAAGTGGCATTTTAAAGGAAAATATATTATAAAGTTTAAGATAGAGCCCTCTCTAGGGTTTAGCATTTAAGAAGATACATGTATATGTTTAGAATGAGATCTTAATAATCCATCAAATCAATACTCAAAGATGCCTATTTGTGGGTTTTTGGAGGTTGTGCACACTCCCATGCATGGTACACACACAAGGGAGGCACAACGTCCTCAAATTGGGTACAGAATTATGTTGGTGATGTAGTTAATGGGAAAGAACAATGTTTCCAACGGGTACGTGTTACCCAAATTGAGTTTGATTGACGTCTATGCATCTCATTTGTGCCACCATTCAACACATACTAGCACTATGTGACATTTTAAGACCTGTTTGGATACTTACAACACACGGTGACTTCTCACAACGTCAAGTCTCACAATGTCGATAGTCGGTTACACCTTTATCCCTCTGTGTTCAAGTCCCATGGTTGGGTGTTACCTCTAAACTCCCTGTCTTGTTAAAATGACACAAATAGAACATTAAATCGGAGTTGGCATGCTGGGGGAACATTTCATGGATAAACTCGTACAATTATCGTGTTTTCATTCGATTTTTGTCCTTTTAGGTAACTTAGAGGAGCAAAACTTGAAGTTATTTCAAAATAACTCCCACAGTTGTCGTTGGTATGTTTTTCAGGACACATGGTGACACCCCGAGTCATTCCATCGACGAAGAAACCAAAATAAGTGGCATTTTAAAGGGAAACATATTATAAAGTTTAAGATAGAGCCCTCTCTAGGGTTTAGCATTTAAGAAGATACGTGTATATGTTTAGAATGAGATCTTAATACTCCATCAAATCAAAACTCAAAGATGCCTATTTGTGGGTTTTTGGAGGTTGTGCACACTGCCATGCATGGTACAAACACAAGGGAGGCACAAAGTCCTCAAATTGGGTACATAATTATGTTGGTGATGTAGTTAATGGGAAAGAACAATGTTTCCAACGGGTACAGGTTACCCAAATTGAGTTTGATTGACGTCTATGCATCTCATTTGTACATCCATTCAACACATACTAGCACTATGTGACGTTTTAAGACCAATTTGGATACTTACAACACACGGTGACTTCTCACAACGTCAAGTCTCACAATGTCGATGGTCGGTTACACCCTTATCCCTCGGTGTTCAAGTCCCATGGTTGGGTGTCCCACACTGTTTATTGTAATAAATAGGCAAAATGTATTAAACAACTCGACTTTACTTTGTATTAACTATTTATTGTAAAATCTCATTGCCCAAGTTATTTCTATTATGATTAGAAAATTAAAAAATAATAATTTTAATCCTCATCTCAAAGTTGTACTTGCTTACATCATGATCCTCATCACTAGAGGATTCCAAGGCTCTTTTCTCGTAATTGTCTCGTTGCTCCTGTGGTAAATTGCAGAATAGTGCATACATCTGTACCAAAAGTTGGGGAGGCATATCATTTTCTTTCAATTTGAAAGCATATTTCCTCTCTTCACTGTCATATGTAAACAGTTGCAAATTAACAGTCATATGTAAACAGATGCAAAAAAAGGCAATCAGTTTTATAACAATAATAAGAATTATCAATAATTAAGAAAAAGCAATTAACAGTTAATTGTCAGCATAACACATTACTAAATTTTGAAAGATCAATTCCTTAGATAGCATATTTAATAAAGTTCATGTTTTTAACAGAAGATTACTTACATGAACATGTCAAATCCAGGTGTGTGCCGGATGTTCTTTACTTCATCTTCGAAGCTCTTTCCCCTTTTTTTAGAAACCTTTTTCTTTCCCCTTTTCTTCAATGGTTTTTTGTGGGGGTGGCTTTTTCCTGGGTGACCTCCTTGGTATGTTATCAATTTTGTCCTCCTCTGAAGCGAAGTGAAGCTGCTTCGTGGCTTTCTTCTTCCTCTCAATGTCTTCCGTCTCTGGATTCTTTCTCTTCTCAACTGAGGTAGCAGCATCGGCCAATTGGATTATGCCACTAGCATCCTCGAACTGTGGTCCTTCAACCATTGATAAAGGAAGGACTTTTGTTGAATCTACCCAGATTTGTCTACCAATTGCGTCGGTGGAGTTAAGGTGTGCCTCCTTTCCCTCTTCATGTGAATCCCCACCTCCAATTTTGGTTTTGATGGGGTTTTCCTCTTCTGTTTTGGATCCACCATCTCCTACGGGTTCTTGAGGGCTAGATCCTCGATCTTTGGTTGGGTTCAAGACAGGACTGAGGGGATTTGCAGTTAAAAGGACTTCCAAATTAACCGGACTTACCTCCTCCTCGATCGGAACTTGGTTTAGATCTGAAATCACCTGTTCGATGTCTTTGGAAGGTGAAATTTGCTCCCCAACGCCTGTATCTTCCAGGTCCGCCATGGATTTGTGATAGAGATGGAAGGGGAAGTTGAATTTGGGAAACTGATGAGAGAGAGAGAGAGAGATATTTCAGAGAAGAAACCTCGGGGAAAAATTATATGTGTTGTGTGGTTGCCAGTAATGAAGAGGATGGGACAACTAACTTCAAAATTTCCAAAATTCAAATTTTTCAAAAAAAGCTATCTACATTTTTACACAGAAATACAAATATTTTAAAGGCTCCATCTTAATGTAACAAATATATTGTTTTTTTATTTCTTTAGTTGAGGAGTGTCATAATAAATTTTATTTTGTATTATTGGGTTATTATTATATTAGTTTTGCCATGACAGTGTGTACAACTTCCAAAAACACAAGTATCGCCATCTTTGCGTTTACATTTGACTGTCTCTAAACATCTCCTTCTAAATATATTATTATAATTTCCATAATTCTAAACCCTAGAGATCACTCTATCTTATTTTTTAATATACTCATCACTGTAAAATTTTATTAAATTTTTGTTTGTTCATTGATTGATTAACTGAGGGAGTCAACATGTGTCCTGAATAACATAACACTTTCAAGTGTGGGAGTTATTTTTAAAATATTCCAAGTTATATCTGTCTAAGTAAACTAAAAGTGACCAAAATGGATGAAAAATCGAGAATTTTACGTGTTCAATCATGAAATGTGCCCCATGCATGCCAAATGTGTTTACAAGTTTCTATTATGTCATTTAAATGATCCAGATAGATTTAAAGTCACACCCAGCTAGAAAAAGTGAGCAACGACGAATAGGTTGCAACCGGCTATCGACATTGGTAGACTTATCATTGTGAAAAAGCACCATGTGTGTCCTAAGTATTCAAATTGGTATTAGGAAATCACCATTGTAGACTTATCATTTGTTCCAGACAATTTATCCTTCTCAAGGACAGATCGTAGGGATGAACTCGATGCGTTGTTGTTTGCCATTTGGAATTCTACAAAACGATAAATATGCAATTTAGTATTTTGAACAATTTAACTATATTTAACAATGACTAGATCATTAAATATAGCTCCCACTATTTTTCTCGGATTAATAGCACTCACTATTAAAGCGGAAAATATCTTTATATTTTCTAGTGGGTCCAAGATCCTTATTTCACTTCTTCTTGAGCTTGCTTTGGCAAGTCACCCAAGAATTGGTTATTTAGGTAGGAACCATTCAAATTGCATCTCATGCAACTCTTGGTCCAATTAGGTGAATAAATTCCTTTTATTCTTTATCCAATTGGATAACTCCTAATTGTCATGCCTCTAAGCTCATCAATCCAATTGACTCTTGCCTAGTTGCGTCCAACCTCTTGCTTTCAACATACACGCATTACTAGCTTGCGTCGTCCGCGACACATCATGAAAATTAAAATCGCCTTGCTTTGGCAAGCCCGAATTTTAATAGGCCATGATCATGAAGGGTGTTTTGGCAAGAGAAGGCAAAACGCAATATTTAATTGAGGGATTTCTTTTAATATGTTTGGTTGATCTTATCAACATGGTCTACTTATTCTGATTGGGCCATCCACAATAAAAGACCAACTTAGTTTATTATTATCTTGTTATTGTTTTGCTTGTAGCGCCATACACACAAAATAAATAACAAGGCATGAATAATAAACATCCACAAAATAAAAAAAACGTGGCATGGATATGGACTCTAGACTAATGATATTATCAAGCCAATGATAATATCTAATTGCCCTAAAGTGCCGAGCTCATCTCCATGTGCTCCACCATAGCTGCGCGCCTAGGGATGTCTTTTGGCTCCTTTGGTTCTCCAGTCTTCTTCTCCATGCTCTTGGCTATCATCTAAATATTTCTAATTCTAGCCTATCATCTAAAATAAATAAATAACAAAAGCCTCACATGTCGAGGAGAAAAAGAACGACTCGCAGGCCGTAAAACTTAATTAATTATTACATTAATTTGATCAGCTCGCAGGCCGTAAACCAAACCACAAAAACAATAAACATCCAAATCCTAGGCCATATCCATCCACCATGCAATAAAGCACATAATACAGTTAAAACCAATTTTTAACGCGCTTGTTTAATTTTAATGAAATTGGGTAACTAGGGTTTCACAACGGTCCAAAGGGTCCAAGCCAACAAGTGGCCCGAACCCTAGGACCGCCGCACGCCTAAGGGGGCCGCGGCCTTGCTTGGCGCGCAAGGGAGGGGCGGGCGGCTAGGGTTTCGGCCCTAGTCCCCTTCCTCCTTCCTTGCTGCCCAAGCGAGGTTGTTTCCATATGGATTTATTTCCATAATTTTATTTCCATAATTGAAAACCCCTTTTTCAATCATGTGCCCATGAACCCTAATTTTTCAAGAACCCAATTATTCACATCCTATGAGATTAAACTCACCAATTCTAACATCCAATGTTAAATTGGGTCTTGTTTGATTGAATCAAATTCAATATTGCATCTACTATGCCAATTTTTCAGTTTTCGCGTAATAAACAATAATACGGTGTATGAACTGAAATCGTAAACACATAATATCATGTTATGCTCTACGACCTGTGGCTCTGATACCACTGTTGGGTTTTGACGTAGGTAACACAGCGGAATAACAAAAATCAACCCTACTCAAAGCCCACCAAGGATCACAGGAAGAGACATCATAACATGATTAAGGACATAGAAGATGTGTACCTTTTGATTTGTGAGATCACACGAAGAATGATGTCCTCGTCTCTACGGTTGATCCACGTCTAGAGGTGAGATCTAGATTCTTCCTTCAATCAAGTGCTAGCTTGAACCTTGGAGGAAGAGGGATGAAGATCAAAGCAACAAATCACCAAAGGCACAAAGGAGGGGGCGGCCCTCTCTTGCCGTCGGGTAGGGGGCGGACGGGTGGCTAGGGTTTCGGGGAGGCGTCCCACACTGTCGTTCATGAAGATTTGGGGCTGTGATGTCTATGTAAAACGTTTACAATCAGACAAGCTGGGGCCTAAATCGGATAAGTGTAAATTTGTGGGGTACCCTAAGGAAACTAAGGGATACTATTTCTACAATCCAACCGAGAACAAAGTGTTTGTTGCTCGGACCGGCGTGTTTCTAGAAAGAGAATTTGTCTCTAAAGAAGCAAGTGGGAGGAATGTAGAACTTGAAGAAGTTCAAGAACCACAAATCACTGAACCAATTATGGAACATGAACAGGAATCACAAGCAGTTGTGGATCCACCTGTTCAGGTAACACAAGAGCTTCGTAGATCTAGTAGAGTGCGCCAGGAACCCGAGAGGTACGGACTTCTCGTGACTGATTCCGGTGACACGATGCTCAAAGATGATGAGCCTACTACCTATGAGGAGGCCATGAATGGCCCAGACTCGCAGAAGTGGCTTAAAGCCATGAGATCCGAGATGGAATCCATGTATACCAACAAAGTATGGACTTTGGTGGAACCACCTGATGGGGCGCGGCCCATAGGGTGCAAGTGGGTCTTCAAGAAGAAGATCGACATGGATGGTAATGTGATTACCTATAAGGGCCGATTGGTGGCTAAAGGATTCAGACAGATTCATGGTATTGACTATGATGAAACCTTTTCACCAGTCGCAATGACCAAATCCATCCGAATCCTACTTGCGATTGCAGCATACTACGACTATGAGATTTGGCAGATGAAGAGGAAATTTGCGAAACTGGAGAGAGCGAGAGAGAGAGAGAGAGAGAGAGAGAGAGAGAGAGATTCAGTTTCAGAAAATTAATTGAGTAGGCAACCACAGAAGAGTCAATTAGTAGGACTCTGCAAATGGAACTGTTCCGAAATTAAAGGCAAGGTGGGCTGTGAGTGGCAGTTGAGGCGGTTGATTTGATTGGACCACTCTCTCACGTTTTTTAAATTTCAAATTATTATTTTCGTGCATGAAATTCAAACATTTCAAAATGTGCCCCAAAATTCTGGCACTTCTAATGTTAGTATGAAATATGTAAACGAAAAGCAATAATAATAATAATAATAATAATAATAATAATAATAATAATAATAATAATAATAATAATAATAATAATAATAATAATAATAATAATAATATTTCTAATGTATCTTCGAGTATTGATTTGATGGAGTATTAAGAACTCATTCTAAACATCTATAATTATCTTCCTATATGCTAAACCCTAGAGAGGGATCTATCTTAAATTTTATAATATATGTCCCTTTAAAATGCCACTTATTTTGGTTTCTTCGTCGATTGAATGAATCGGGGTGTCACCATGTGTCCTGAACAACATACCAATGACAATGCTGGAATTATTTTGAAATGACTTCAAGTTTTGCTCCTCTAAGTTACCTAAAAGGACAAAAATCGAATGAAAACTCGATAATTGTACGAGTTTAGCCATGAGATGTTCCCCCAGCATGCCAACTCTCATTTAATGTTCTATTTGGGTCATTTTAACAAGACAGGGAGTTTTGAGGTGACACCCAACCATGGGACTTGAACACCGAGGGATAAGGGTGTAACCGACTATCGACATTGTGAGACTTGACGTTGTGAGAAGTCACCGTGTGTTGTAAGTATCCAAATTGGTCTTAAAACGTCACATAGTGCTAGTATGTGTTGAATGGATGTACAAATGAGATGCATAGACGTCAATCAAACTCAATTTGGGTAACCTGTACCCGTTGGAAACATTGTTCTTTCCCATTAACTACATCACCAACATAATTCTTTACCCAATTTGAGGACTTTGTGCCTCCCTTGTGTTTGTACCATGCATGGCAGTGTGCACAACCTCCAAAAACCCACAAATAGGCATCTTTGAGTTTTGATTTGATGGAGTATTAAGATCTCATTCTAAACATATACACGTATCTTCTTAAATGCTAAACCCTAGAGAGGGCTCTATCTTAAACTTTATAATATGTTTCCCTTTAAAATGCCACTTATTTTGGTTTCTTCGTCGATGGAATGACTCGGGGTGTCACCATGTGTCCTGAAAAACATACCAACGACAACTGTGGGAGTTATTTTGAAATAACTTCAAGTTTTGCTCCTCTAAGTTACCTAAAAGGACAAAAATCGAATGAAAACACGATAATTGTACGAGTTTATCCATGAAATGTTCCCCCAGCATGCCAACTCCGATTTAATGTTCTATTTGTGTCATTTTAACAAGACAGGGAGTTTAGAGGTAACACCCAACCATGGGACTTGAACACAGAGGGATAAAGGTGTAACCGACTATCGACATTGTGAGACTTGACGTTGTGAGAAGTCACCGTGTGTTGTAAGTATCCAAACTGGTCTTAAAATGTCGCATAGTGCTAGTATCCAAATTTCCTCTTCATCTTCTCCATCTTCATTTCCTCTTCATCTTCTCCATCTTCATCTCCTCTTCCGTGGCGAAAAAGAAGGTTATTCAAGAAAGACGATCCAAACAACAAGATCTTGCCGATAACAAGATCGATAGAAACTCTAGCAACTCGGAAAGAGAACGGAGTTCACAGGATGTACAATCGACGGATGAATTTGGTCTGAAGAATTTTGGAGATGGTCTTGATGCAATTCCTTTATCAACGGTTGATTTTGAAATGCGGATGCTGAAGCAGACAAATTGAAGAAATTGGCTGAGGCTGCTGCCTTACTTGAGAAGAATACGAATACAGAGGCTGCCAGTACAGAGAAGAAGAAACTTAAGAAGAAAGAGAAAGAAAAGAAGGAAGAGCACGTTGAGGCAGTCCCTAGGAGATCGACCCTGAATAATCCAGCACCACCGAAGGCAGTGAAGAAACGAAGAAATCAGAAAGCTTCTAAGCGCAAGAATGAAGATGCAGAGGTAAAGCATACTCCTGGATTTGACCTATTCCTGTAAGTATTCACTTTTTTTATGAACAATGTCCTTCTTTTTTATCATGCTGTTTAATGAATTAATAACCCCTTCTTAAAATCTAATTTTGTGACTATATTTTCTACCTTGCCACTTTGTCCTAAATGAATATTTGTTAATTGTCATGTTTCACAATGCACTGTTACCCGTGTAACTTAATTGTTAGATCTGTAATCACTGAAATTAAAATTGCCTTCTGTGTTATTTAAGGGTTTTACTTAAGTTTTGCAACTGTTTACTTATGACAGTAACCATCAAAAATCTACAATGGGATACAGAGGGAAGGATATGCCTCCCAAACTGATAGTACAGCAGTATAGAGTATTTCTCAACTTACCTGAGGATGAAAAAAAAGGTACGAGCAAAAAGCGATGGAAGTCTCGAGTGATGAGGAGATTGATGTAAACCAATACACTGTTCAGCAAAGAACAAAAGATAATATCCAACCTGAGGCTGAATATCAACCGGAGGATGAGGAGGAGGATGAGGTGAATGAGGAGGAACAGAATGACGATGATGAAGAATACAAACCTGTGGAAGATAAGAGCGATGATGATGAAGAAGATAGGGAGGAATAGAAGGAAGATGAGGAAAAATACCAACCTGTGGAAAAGAGGAGGGACGATGATAGTGACGATGAAGCCCATCATGGCAATACCATGAATGCGTACATCAGATTCAAGTAAGTTTCTTCTCTAATCAATCATCTCGTAAAATTTTGTTTCTATTGTGAAGCCAATGTCTACTATTCTCTACCCTCGTTCTAAACTACTAAAGTCCTTTTCTAAACCGTTATCTGTTCAAACATCATAATGCATGTTATTACTTTATCTCTAATGACTTTCTTTGATTTTAAATGTTTGAGGGTGTGTGTTATATGTTATGGCTCTAGTACTTGGAATTGTATTTTAATTTTCTTTATTGTCTCATGATTGTTGTAGAAATGTTCAGACGCACAAGCTCAAGAAACAAGATCCTCATGTGAAGATGACCGACGAGGTCAAACAGAGGATAAACGATGAATGGAAAAGGCTGACAAAGTCCCAACAAGAACCCTATCTTAAAGCTGCTTCCGAAGAAAGAGAGAAGAGGAAATCAGCTGGCAAATTGAAGAGAAAACCAACCGGTGAGAAGACCAAGCCAAGTTGAAGGGCAAATTAAAGAAGAAGCTGAAGAACCTGAGGCGGTTCCAAAGCTATATGAGCCTGCCCTCTGTTATGGCTCTCTTTGAAGATATGACAGATGTGTTGGAATAGATGCCCTAGAGGCAATCTAGTTTAGTATGAATTTGTATATGGCTAGAAAATTCATTTATTATTTATTGGATATTTAATATAATGAAGTCCTTAGATTTACAATCGTGTTGTTTATCTTAAATATCCCTAGTCAAGTATAATGATTAATGGGACAATCATCTATAGACTAGTATGGGGTTGGATTGATATGGAGATATCACGATCCAACACATAGGTGTGCATTACGGAATGTTGCACTGGATTGACCCATCACCGAGAAGGCTACATACACGTTATGTTGAGTCACAAGTGCTTCTCGGGTACAATGGTATTGTCATCCTTAGACTTGAAGTCACTAGATATTCTAGTTGTAGATCATTGTGATCTTGGTAGGGTTAAACGCTACACCGTAACTGGGTAGTTATAAAGGCGTGTACTGGATACAACGAGAAGCAAGCTTAGAGATCGTAGTGGACGTAGAGAGGATTTGCCCCTCCCACATAACGGGAGCAAATATCCTAGGCCACTCGAAGGATAGTGCTTATAGAATGTCTGGCCAGACTCAAATAAATCAATATATGTGATATTGATGTTATTTGCATGAATAAGGCTATTCCATGGATCGAGAAACTAGGGATTGGATATACGAGTGTGACCTGTATGTCTCGTGTCCAATCCGGATATGGAGGCAAAGGGATGAGACAATTACTTGTACAAGGTTGTCTAGATGACTATTCTATTAGTTGGCTAGAATGGATGTTTTGCTAGAAACCGCTCCATATTAGCAAATAGTTGCTACCAACTAGATAGAACCTATGGGGTCACACGCTATATAGAGTTGTACTAGATTTGGGAATTAATTAATTGGATTAATTAATTAGAAGGATCACTTTGCAAACCCTTGCAAACTTAGTAGGGACTAATTTGCAAGGAAGGGACTAAATTAAATTCTAGTTGGACTAGAATAAGTCCTTTAGGTAGTTAACAAGGAGTTGTTGGACTATATAAAGGACCCTCCTTCCTTCCTTCCTCATAACTTATGCTCTAAAGAGAACATAACAAGAGTGGGAGAGAACAAAGGAGAGAGAGAGCAAGCAACAAGGAGGACGCCGCCCCCTTGCCGCCGCCCCCTCGTCCCCGACGCCAAAAGGAGGCCGAGCCCTTCCTTTTGCCTCGTTTTGCGTGATTCCTTCACCCTCCTCTCATTCCGGGCTAGCACCAAGGAGATTGGAGATCTAGGATCAACTCTAGGCGTGGATCAACTATAGAGAACGTGACACTATTCGCGTTTGAAGTCATCAAGGAGAACCCAAAGGTGTGTTTATGATTTCTTACCTTCACTATCGTTATGCATCTAGACTTGTGATCCTTGGAGGGTTTTGCATGGTTGTTTGTTTGATTATACTTCCGTTTGCGCGATCCATGAATCAAAACCCTACAAGATGAACAGCAGTCATGGTTGACTGAAGTGGGGCTTGGAGGACTAAAGCACCTACAGATTTCAGAAACCCCCGAGGCTTTCAACAAGTTCCTCTACAACTCATTTGACACCGAGGGGTCCTTAACGGCTCACGGTCGGACTGTGGATGTAACCCCGGAAGTAGTCGGCTGGCTCCTTAGAGTAAAATGCACCGGAACAACTGAGTTTCCAGAGGTTGATCCAAAGGTTGTACAAGAAGTGGCACACAGAATTGGCCTCGTCTAGGACAACACAAAGGTCGGTAAGTATGTTTCGTGGTTCTTGAAAAATAGGAAGCTGTTCAATGATGAGTGGAAGAAGAGGGTTGTTTGTTTGATCTTGGGGGCCCTAGGGATGCCGATCGGGCAACAAGGAGTCCGGTATGGGCTGGCCAAACTTGTTGTAGATTTGGAGCACCTGAAAGAGGTGAACTGGGCAGCCTTGTGGCTTGATCATCTGGTGAAACAAAATGTGAAGGCCCAGACTGGGGAAACCTTGCGAGGAAATGGTTGCGTGCTCATTCTTGTGGTAATAATCTAACATTTTGTCATTTGTTATAACATTTCTGTTTAATATGTTAACAACTCCTTCTTAAGTTCTAATGTTGTGAGTATATTTTTTAGCTTCTGTACTTGGAAAAGTTCTGCCCCAAATTTCAAGAAAATCCCAAGGGCTGCAAAGACAAGAAAGCAAGTCCCAGGTTGAAATTCTGGAAGACATCTGATGTTTCTAAGAGATGGAAGTATGTGTGTATGAATGAAAATGTGAGTAACATGTTACATAAACCTTAAACGTTATTTTTTATCTGTTAACATCCTTATCTTAAATGTTAACTTTTATACTCTGTTGTTCTTTGTAGTTGAAGTTGAAGAAAATGGATGAAGAGCCAATCAGTGAGAAGGTTGTTGCACCAGCAATTCAATTAATTCTTCCACCAGGGGATTATTTGAAGGATCTTTTGGGACAGCTGGCGCAGAATGCTGACCCACAAACTTTATTGGCCATGTTCGCGACTGTTAACAAGAGAAAGTCTGAATTGGAGGAGGAGAGGGAAGATGGAAGAAAGAAGATGAAGGATGAGGAGAGAAAGAAGGAAGAAGATGAGAAGAAGCAGGTAGATGAAAGAGTAGAAAAGAAGAGGGGGGATGAAAAGGAGGAAGAGGAAGGAGGAGAAAAGAAGAAGGGAGGTGAAGAGGATAAACAAGAAGAACCTACCAAGAAGCACTACAACTAATATGACCTTTGTTGACAGTTTTTTTGTCGACAGACGGTTTTATGTAGCTAGTTGCGCGATTAGTCGACAATATTTGTGTTTATCGATGCATATGATTTCTTTTGTCGACCTTTTGGTTTTTATTTTAGTCTACCCAAAAATTTGGTCAATGATTGTGACTATTTATTTAAGTTTGATAACTAATTATATAGTGACATACCAAATTGTCAACTCCTGCCAAAAAAATTGGAGGGTAAATAATTGGTGTTTCCCGCACTCCCAAATTGTAAGGAGGGAATAAAAAATTAATCTATATCTATATATATAATAAGATAGGGGGTGTGGACATTATTGGGAGACATTTTCCACCGTCCGATTAAATTATTCCACCATCAGATTACACAAATACATTATACCCCCTCAAATCCCTGAAACAAAGATGGAGCACGATCCCACCACGAAGCCCTCGCGCCGAAGCACAATTCCCTCAAACGCTTCCGGCGATCAACAGGAATACAGGACAATGACGATTCTAAGGGCTCAAACAGTTGATCTAATAGATGTGATCGTTTTGATCTGTTGGATCCATAAACTTTTGACTTCGGATTTCAAAACCCTCTCCACTGGAGTACCTAAAGGCTCAAACCCATGTCTCCCTCACTGCCACCATGTATAGTCTCTTTTTCTTCAATGTTCGGAACTGTCACTTTCATCATGATTGCTCTCTCTGGACCACGAGATCATAAAACTTCCCTGCAGGTCGAAATCTGCTAATCATCTCAGGTAGCTTCGGTCTAGGGTCTACGAAAATGGCTCGAAATCTTCAATTCGTGATAAAAGTGGTCGGTGAGTCTCTTGACTGTTCAGTTTTTGAGCTCCTTCTTCGATTCAGTTTCACTCCGATGGATATACTAATTCGCTATTTGTTTTCTCTTTCTTTCTTCAAGGAAATTTCTTCGGGTTGCTGCTGTTTTTGGTACCGATGTATGAAATATCCCTCTCTCTATCTCTAGATTTAATTGGAGATTTGTTGATGAATTCGTGAATGCATGTGTTGAATCTGTGTCTCTATCTGCTTCATTACTGGGCATGTGTCTGACTTCTAGATGAATTCATGTATTAGACCCACCTTCAATAGGATCATTCAAAATGATCGTAGAGATATTTATCTTTTCAGATTAGACTTCACACCCTCATCACGGTCAGGGTTGGGTTCAATCCCTTTCACTGAACCTATGTATGTTGTTCGGAATCAGGATTAAAGTCATCGAATTGAGCAGCAGTGGTGGCCTAAATAGGAGAGTAATGACTGCATCTTGGCAATGGGTGTTGTTTGAAGAACAACATTGATTTATGCCCTCCTATTCTTTATTTGAAGAACGAATTTATCGAACTTTCTCACTCCCTGAATTTCTTTTCTCTCTCCCTTCTCAGTTTCTAGGGTTCCGTGGGAGACCAAGACGAGAGGAAACAGTGCCTTTCGCTGTCCTCCTACTGGTAACTTAATTCTCTTCTCTTCTTAAATATGGAGTCAATACAATTTTGTGTTTTGGTGGTTAACAGAGACCTTAGAGTTTCGAAACTGTAAGTCCTTTCTCCGGTTGTGAACTTTACGGTTAAACTTGGTGCTTTCATAGGGCTCCCTTTGTTTTTTGTTCTTTTTCATGCTGATTTTCGGTGTCAAACCCTACTACCACTGTCGACAAAACAACCATAACATGTGACTGGAATAATCCAGCCACATGAGCTATTTCTAACTACAATGAGCCAAGTGAACATTAAGTTGCTCTTTCTTACCTTTCAACTTGGTACAGTGCTTCAAAATCACCTGTGAGCAATTGAACTTTCGTGGCTTTGTTGAAGGGGTTGCTGTCACTTAGATTTTGTTTTCTTTATGTTACTTTCCTCCCTTAGTTTAGTTTAATTTAATTATTAGGGTTTTTTTGTGTGCTTTGATTCCTTAGTTTATTTTAATTTTACTTATGTGGCTTTGTTGAAGGAGTTATGGAACATTGTTTGTTCAATACGTTGCGGCTCTAGGTGAATCCAATAGTAGATATGAAAGACTGAGTGGTCTGATTGTTTCTCAAATTTGTTGCTTCTGTAGCCCTACTATAATTCCTTATCAAAGAACGTCCCTCGATCAGGGACTGGAAAGCATATGTATTTGATCTACCACCACCTTGATATGCATTTGCTACTTTGTAACTATATTTCCCATCTATGAACTGCTTATCTCACACATACTTGATCCCTGTAAATACCTTTCTTTGAGGTTAAATGTCGATGGAAATAGTCCATTACTGAGGTAGTTTAGTTGTTGAATTCAATAGCATAATTTCAATGAATCTCTAGAATGGTTACTGATGACTTCAGTCAATTTAACTTTGTGAGTGAAGTATAAATACTTTAATCATTGGTGGGAGCTATTCTGTAAAATTTATTTAGATATTTCAGTCTTGGGACGCCCTTCCCATGAGAATTTTTATCATTTATGCATTTTTTCTTCTCAAGAGAATTTTTGTGCTGCCCACTTCACATGTGTGTGTTTGCTTTTTGGATGGCCGGGCAGAAAGATCTACTGGACTATGGAGTAGTACCATTTATTTTCAAAATTTTGGACTTAATATGTCTTTATTCTACTGATTCAAAGGAGTAAATCTGGAATTATATTAATTTGACTTCAACATAGTGGAACTTTGTTTATGACTGATCTTTTTCCCAACTAGATGAAGCAATTTTGACTCTGACAATTCTTATAATACTTGGCTACTCAAACCCAATCAGATTACTAGTACCAAGCCGCACAATGTTTATTGTGAGAAGAAATTTGATGAGGTCTTGGCATGAGAACCTATAAGAGCGTCGTGTAATTTTGTATTTCTTCCATTTTGTATAGTCTCATTTACATTGAAAATATTTTATTATTAAGAAAAAGATTTGTCTTAGCTTTGTCATGTCCTACTCTATTGTAATATATATTTAGAGAGTCAGTAAATAGCGTTGTTGTTCTTTTTGTTATGATCATATATGTACTATTTTATACGAACTTTCAATATGCGAGCATCTATCTACTGATGGTAAACATACGCCCTTGTATATGATTACCATTTACAATTAATATGTATATGATGAGTTGGTGTTGTAACTCGTATGATGTATATCGTACACGATATTCATTGTTGTCAAACCATACATCTTATGATTCTTTTTTTCATTGTTTGCAGGTTTTCGCGTCGCTGGTATAGGTTCAGCTCATCGAAGGACCGAAATAACTACTGTCCGGTGATTCTGGACACTTGATGATATAACAATTAGTAGTTGAATTCTGAGCACTTGATTCCTCTAGATGTAATAGTTTTTGAACTTTGAAATGCAAGCTGCTTCTTTTGTTAACTTAATACTACGACCCTTTAATTTGTACAACTCTTTAACTCGGCTAAGGATGAAAAATAGTTATTATGCAGTATTATTTTGGTTTTTGATGTAAAAAATTCCACTTTTGGAGGGTTGATCTTGGATTTGAGCACAATTGTGCATATAAGTTTGAGTAGTGTTGGAATTTTGGGTGCATGTCTGCATATTAGTAAAAATCCCCATTATTATTTTTTATTTGGTCGTGATACAGCCGACAAACACGTGTGTCGCCAGGAAGATGTAATCGTATCTACTAGTGACAAATATTTTTGTCACTTATCTACGTAAACTACTACATTTACTTGTCGGTAGTTTTACTAGCGACAAAAAATGTTTGTTGTTAGATTTAAACTGTCGACAAAAACTTATGTGGCCTTTTTTTTCTTCTGCCGACGTAATTGAGGTTTGTCGGCTTTAATACTAACGACCGAGTTGTAGTGACCATTTTCCGTCAAAAAATTATTTGTCGATAGAATTTCTACCGACATATTTGGCCTTTCTAGCGACAATTTTTGCTGTCAACGGAGGCAGAATTTGTTGTAGTGAAGAAGCAGAAGAAGAATCAGGATGAGGTTAGCTCTTCGATGGAGGTGGTCGGCGAAGTCAGCGCTGACGATGAGGTAAGTGTATTAACTGTTTTAACTTTAGCCTTGATGTCTCTGTTTCCAATTCTAACATTTTGTTGATTTATTAGGAGGTGGCATCCTTGGCTTCTTGGGCGGACCCAAGGACAAACATTGATGGGTCTGTCCGGGGAAAGGCGCGGTGGATCATAAGGGGGTCTAATCGGGTGTCGCTTAAGAAGCAACAAAGCAATCCTGAGGAAATGACCTGTCTGCCAGAGATGCCTAGCCTGGAAGATTGCTGGCTCCACTTCTTTTTGTCTCACAAATATGAGTCTGAGTTCGATAAAACACCTTGGGATCCCAAAGTTCCACTAAGCTTGCGAGTGTAAGTGTTAATTACATTCAAATTTCCTAAATACGCTGTACAAGACACAAATTTTGTTTTTACTTATGGTTTGATTTGTTATTATATCTGCAGTGAGTTGGTTATTAACATGGCTGATTATGAGAAGGTGACGAGGTATGCCGCGTGGCGCTTCAGAGATGAAAAATGGTTTGACAACGAAGTAAGTATTTCTTTTTGTTGATTTAACGTAGTTTCTTAAGACATTCTCCCATCATCATCATAACACTTTTCTATTCACTTTTTAAACAATTAGGTCATGAATGCATATTTGCAATTCCTTCATCTGAAAGAAAGAAGCCGGGAATTTGGTGGAATCCCTCGCATTTGGTACCTCGGCACACATTATGCCGTAAGTTCATTCCCTTTTCATTGGATAAAAACTCAATTTAAAATTCTTCCACAAAATGACATCATTAATTTTAATTCTTGTTCAGCCCACGAAGGGTAATCGATATTTTCAAGTGTCCAATAAATATGGAGGAACGTGGAGCGAGATGGGCTACGTAAGATTTACGATTTCTATCAATACAAGCTGCTTTATACATTCATATTTTGTTGAACTTATTTTATGTTGAATTGTTAATGAAATAGATTGCCCTGCCCATGAATGTATTTCGCACCCACTGGTTCATGATGGTCATTTCCTTTTTTGACAAGGAAATATACGTCTTGGACTCGTTTTCTGGACTTGGGTATGTTGAGAGGGATGTAGCTAGAAAAGTTAATCAAATGCACAAGGTGCTATCCTCCTATCCAGAGTACCATGATGACATCAAAAAGTGGGATGTGTGGTACATGAATGACGACGTTCCCCAACAACCAAACGGGTAAAAAACTTATTCATCAAACCCACTCACCATTTTGTTAAAAACACTATCTTATACATTACAACTGCATTCTGTTTTAATCTCTCAGGAGTGATTGTGGCCCTTTTGTATGCTTATTCATGACCCACTTGAGGGACCTGATTCCTAATCCAAAGAAGAATTTCTCTGTTCAAGTGAAGCATCTCAGAATCTGAATTGCCAATGAAATGACTAGATCAGACTACAACATCCACAAGGCCAAGATGTTTGAAAAGTTAACGAGCTTCAAGTCTATTGATGAGAATTTTCTTGAGTTTGAAAGGATGTACAATTTCCCTACTTTTCCTACTGTTCCATTGGAATCCGGGGCGAAGAAGAGGAGGTCGGCGCGAAAGTCGTCGGGGAAGAATGGAAAAAAGTGAATTTTTCTGTTATGTTGTTGGGGATTTTGTAATATGAACAATATTTATGTCAGTAAATGTTGTGGGTTGTTTGAGAGTGTATGTTATGAACAATGTTTCCCAATGTTGATGAGACAATGTTTGTTTGCTTATGATTTGATGACTTGTGTTGTTTTCTGAAAAATTGCTTGTGCTTTTTTGTGAAAACAAACTGTACAGTTAAATTTATTTAAGGTGCATTTGGTGTTGGACAACTACCCTCACCTACCAAAACTGAATTAATAAACGCACTACTACGTTATTAGGTACCCATTCTAAAGTGTTAAGTTCTCTATCTTAACATTAGATACCTGCATTTATATCAGCCAACCTACCCACTGCCCGCTTTTAATACAATCTCCAACCACTCTCAACTAACTCTTTATTTCTCTCTTCACTCTCAGTTCTCATCAGTTCTCCTTCTCTTTCACCCTTCTCTTCTTTCTCTCTAAGCAATGTCTCAACATAGTGTAAGCTCTTCACCCTCACCAAGCAATCCACCTTCATATTCAAGAGGAGGTTCATCCCGTAGGTCAGGGTGTAGGCCTGGGCAGTGTTTCTGTGGCCGTTACCCGGTAAGTCGTACCGCACATACGCCCGGAAATGATGGACGCGTGTTTTGGACTTGTGCCAAGCCTAGAGGTCAAAACTGAAACTATTTCTACTGGGAAAATGAGTTTCCCAGTCCGTGCTGTGCTCCAGATCTCCAACAACTTCAGGAGGAGGTAACAACGTTGAGTAGGAGACTCGTAGGGGCCGAGAATGCTTCCAAAGCCCACTCTTTTCATGAGAAACTGTTGTATGTTGTGATTTTTGTCATCTTCATCGTTTTATTCAAAGTAAGATAGTTTCCCCTCTATTATGTTGTGTTCAGTTAAGTGTGAGACTCGAAGGGGCCGAGAATGCTTCAAAAGATCACTATTTTCGTGTGAAACTGTTGTATGTTGTGATTTTTCTCATTTTCAATATTTTAATTTCAACGTACGATAGTTTATCCTATATTTAATTCTAATTATGCTGTGATTAGTTAAGGATTCAAGTTTTGTTAACAATGATATCTCTGTATTTATCTTAAATGATAGTGTTATTCTCATAACTGTTAAACACAATAACTAAAGGTTAATCAACGATATCACTGTGTTATCTTATTCAGCTCTGTTCATTCTAAAGTGTTAATAATACTATCTAGGTTAAAAAGGAATCTTCCAGGGACCACTTTTTTTGTCCCGTAGCAGGCCTCTGGGACAACTTTTTTCGTCCGGTAGCTGGCATTTTCGTAATAACCGGCTAGTACCGCCTTAGCCGGTTACCAAAGGGACGCACCAAAGTTTTTGCCTAAAGTTTGGGTTGAGAATACGAGACAGATATATCGAGTCCCCCCATATCACTCTCTCCATTTTGCCTAAACTCAAGGATACGAGTTTGAGGGATATTTATGGGTGTTAAAATGACATTATTGTCCTTATACAATTAAGAAAGAGGCTACCGTAGGAAACATATATTTCTTATGTTTATTATATTTTTGAATATGTATAATACCCCGGCTGATATCGTGCCCTAACTAAACTTAGGGACACAAAATTTCATATCCTACCTTCTTCTCCATCAAATCAAATCCCGCCTCATATTCTAGTATATTTCATATCTTGCCATTTCTTAGCCCCAAACCATACAAGGCCCAACTGTTGATGCTCTTTCCTATCCCTCTAACGAGACGAGGCTGTGAAGATGATTCCAAGGAATACCAAGCCACTTGTATCTTGGCAGGGTATTTGGAGGCCCTCTGAGAGATTTGATTTTCTGTAAACAGATCTGACTTACAGTGTCTGGATAGAATATGAGGCAATCTCCTCCCAATAAATACTTGCCTGATATGGCAATCTTCCAGTCCTGCCGGTAGTGGTTAACTGCGTAGTCATATTTACCCAGGGACACTTAATTGCTATGAACATGGTCTATACCCAAACTTACCCCCATCCGAACTAAGTAATTTTGTGTCTTGAAGTAACAAAAACAAGCCAAGAAGTTCCCACCTCGCAACTCATAATGGAAGTTGGAATTGGTCCATGCATTTCTCAACCCTTTACTTTTGCTAGTTAATTTCTTCATATTTCACTTCTGGGTTTTATCAGCATTTTAACTGTGCTCTTTATTTGAACTTTCACAGTGTAGGGGAGGGACCTGAAGCAATTTCAACAGAGCTTGATTTCCTACTCAAACTGCACCCCACAAGCGATTTATTTTCTAATCTGCAAGAACTGGACTGTGACATTGGACATCTAGACCACTGGTGTACGTGCAAAATGCCATCGCTCAATCAAATTGATTTTTCGCATTTGGGGATCTGAAGGCCTGCAGGTTTTAGTTTCTTCCATTACAGACTTTTTTCTTGAGAAATCATTACAGACTGTTGCATGCACAGAAAATTGTAAATATAGTCCAACAAATATGAAACCTCCCCACAACTTCAGGATTCCTAAATCTATACTTCAATGTACTCACAAGATCAAAGTGACTGTTTAAACCACTCCTCACAAGGTTGCGAAAAGATAAATCACATTCATCGAAATGCATATGGTCTACAACTCACACTTCTGGTGATAGTCACTTTCAGTATCACTTATTCAAGAGTTAAGACCTAAATATTCAGAAAAATCTATAATGTAATCACACCCCACCAAAGGTACTGTCATGGAAATATTGGATCACAACAAATTTCAAGTTATTGAAGCCGAAAGCTGATTGTGGAATTGACTAAGCTGTCAAAATGACAGTGAAATTGAAATTGATGAAAGAAATAAAGAGTAGTTAGAAAACCGACCTGGCTCTATGAGCTTCTTGGATTTGGGAAAAGATTAAAGCTACTCAGACGTTCGCAATAATATGAAATCTCGATGGTCAAAGGCATATAGAACAAATTACAAGGATCACAAGAGGGAAGGCATTTTCTTTTCTAAATTATGGAATATGGCAGAATAGTGGCACCTAATCCAGTGTTTGGGAAAGATTCTTGTTAAGTTGATGAGAGCTCTTCACCATTTTGTGGCACTTCTTCATCCTCAGAAATCTTCCCATCATTCTGTGATACTTCAGCGTCCCCATCTCTTCCTGCCATACTTCAACTTCTTTTTCTTTATCTTATCTTGTGATACTTCAACTTCGTCCTTACTAGTGCATGTTAGGTGAATCATAAACTCGCAATACATGTATGTGCACAGAAAGGCCAACCCATGGCCAGAAGTCTCTTGCTCTTGACAAATAATGCATTTGGGGAGGTCTTTACTTGGCGGAACCAGAGTGAGACTATGTTGGTGAAGATGAAATCCGTAGAAGCGCTTGAATTTGATATAAGCTTCCCATATGCATCTAGGATGAATAGATTGATCACAACCCACACAGTGATAGTACCACTTTGGGATTAGATCTTCCTCACAGAGTTCGCATATGTACTCTTCAACACCTTCAACTGCGGAATATGTCAATTGAAAAGGATGTTTATCATATCCGTGCTTAATTTTTATGGGCAAGAGAGCACAATATGTATCTATAGTAAAAGTGCAATCCCTACACTTGAATCCGCATCCAATAAATGAATGGTCACACGCATTGCACCAAGTGAAGGTGTTTGAAAATGTGTTTTCCAGAATATGAGGGTGATTTTCATGCATGATATAGCGAGGTAAGTCAACACATGTGACCTGCACGACCATATTCCCATTATAGAAGCTGAAAGTCCATCCATTGTAGTCTTTTCCGTCGACGTGGAATGTTGGCCAAGTTGGTGAGCATTGTATGAGATTCATGATGGAAGGAGTTACATCAATAGAGTTCAATTCAAATTGATCTCCAAATAAGATCAACGGGTGGCGATGTTGCTTGACTTTGTCGTCTAGTATTAGTTCAACCTGAGGAAGTGGGAGGTGGATCACTTCAGCAGCTGCATCGATGGCTAGTTTTTCCCTATCCATGAATAACCACCAATATGTTAACTTAACTTCCTTTTCTGTGGAAGAAAGCGAACGTAACGCCAACATTGAAGCACGACAGAAGATTTAAGAGAAAAGGAATATACAGAAAATACCTTTGCGGGGTGGAGCAGTTGTAGACATGAGTGAAGTATCTGCATAGATCGCAATGGTAAGCCCAATTATGGGGTTTCATGTGTTTCCTGCAGATTTGACAGTATACATCCACTCCAAGGAACTTTTTTGGGATAGAAAAGATGAGACTGAGTTCGTGCCTATTCTCATGATAAGATTTATCCTTCACTCTAGGTAATGAAGCGCATTGCTCGTGTACCCAAAACTGGCATGTGGTGCATTGGTAAGAGATGCCTTCACTATCTTTATCACAAGCATGACAGTTGAAGGATGCTTTTGTAAGCGAATGGACCAAAGGGTGTTGTGGGTGATAGTCTTTCTCCAACTTGAGTCCCTTGAGAGCACAGATGACATCTAAGACAAAGTTGCATGAAGAACAATAATAGGCAAAACCATTGCATACAACATCGCAGACACCGCATATCCTATCCAGGAGTGTGAGAAATTTTAGATCTTCGTAATGATCAAGAGTGCAGCCTGGGTGCATTTGGTGTTTGATTTTCATGGGCATTTCGGCACATAATTTATGCAGGTGATATGCGTCTTTGCAAACTGTACAGGTATAGTATGGACCCCAGCAGATGTTCTGTCTACAACCGTGGCAGTTTCGTGTTGTACTGTGAAGAGCTGCTTCTTCTTCGACCAAGAGCAGAGGATCTTCATGGCCAGTATGCCGGAGCTCCTTGTACCTGAAATAGAGTCACGCTGGAGGTTGCAGTCTTGTTCCTTTGCGATTCCAGTAGAAAGGACAGAAAGTTGAAGACGTCTATTACACTTCTGGAAAATATCAATTACATTTTTTTTATAAACTGTTTTGTCGTAAACCGGGTTTGAACCCAAGACCTCATGCAGGGGCTTCGAACGCTCTACCACTTGAAGTACCACCCTAGCTGCTATCAATTACATTTAATAATAGCTAGTCTTTTACTGATTACAACAATATTTTTTTTCTTGTTATTGGGCTTGTGGAATTCACTTTATTTGCACACAACTGTCTGTCATAGTAATAACTAATTTATTAAATAATTCCTAAAAAAAGCAATATTTTTTTTAATACTACTCCCTCTGTTTCGCAAAGACAGTCATATTTCATTTTGATCTTCCCCCAAAATGATTGTACACTTACATTTGTCAATGTTTAAAATAATAAAAGTTTAATACTATCCATTTATACTCAATGCGCCTAGTTTTGGAGAAAATAAAATTAAGGATATAATAGTAGAAATAGTATGTCAAAACTAGTATTTTGATTCATTTATTGCATGTCTTCCGAGAAAATTGTAGTTTATAAAATGGGCTGTCTTTGCGAGACAGATGGAGTAAAATTTACGATTGTATTTGTGAGGAATAATCTCTACCACTATAAAAAGCTGAAGACCAAAGTGTTTCACACTTTGAGTGTTTTTTTCCGTTCCCTACACTTTTTCTTTGCCAAGAATACCCTTCATCAAAATCAATATTTTCAATTGGCTCATATTTTCTACCTTAGTGTTTAAGTTCCTTCTGGTCAGTTTCAAATATTTACTTGCTATTCAATCACACAGAATTAAAACCAATATTCAAAGAAACTTTATCTTTCCACTTCATTGGCATTCATTGGCTAAAAATCTGTTTTCTTTTCTTTTCTTTTTTGAAATGAAAACTGTTTTCTTTTCGAAAGTTTTAACACTTCCAATTTTTTCAAAAACGTCTTAATTCACAAACTACGTTTTCCATTTCCACCATAATCCCTTTTCTCGCCGACGCTCCGTCTCTCCCTCTCATCTCTCATTTTCAAGAAGTCTCCATCTATCTGCCCTCGTTCACAGCCACCTCGAAAATAAAGCTTTCTTGCAGTAGGTTGTCAATCCAACGCTTCAATTGTGGAAGCCCATGCATCACTTGCTTGGTTTTTTGTTCAATCACGGTAATCGAAGATTTAATCGACCAAATCAAAACAAACGAGTAATATAAAGGTGTTTTGGTTTGATTGAACATTGGATATGAAAATTAATCAATTTGGAAGTGAAAGTAGATTTGGATTGAATTTCTCTATTCAGTTCTCGAGGTTCGATGTTTCATTTGGGTCATTCTCAGTTTGGGATTGACCAGCACATTCTCAGTTTGGGTCATTCTCAGTTTGGGATTTTCTGAGATTAAGCTGACCTATCTTCAGAGCTCCTCTTCCGCTTCCATGTTCTGAGATATTGAAGATTCAAGTAAGTTTGTACTATTACCTATTCCCGTGTTATATATTAGGGGAATATATGTGCTTATCAACTACAGTTAAAAGATTTTACATACTGCAGAATTGTTGCGCGGATTTAGAGCCTCTACTTTTTAGTTTAGCCTAATATTTGTGAACTTTTTGAATTCATTCTACAATGGGCTCAAAAAAGTTTATGTTCAAGTGAATTTATTGTCTATATATATATATAAAAGCAGGAAAGTGCTCAGGATGAACCTCAGCACGCCATTTCTCAACTCCTATTTCTTCATATAAAGACATGAAATCGCTTACGTAGAGTCTTAGACAAATAATAATCATCCAAATGTCATTCTACATAAATACATTTACAACTTGGCGTATTAGTCATCACATAACTCCCAAATTAATAATTGCTAGATTACTCCTTATTTATTTTCATTAAAAGCCACAACCGTTTAAAAAATTATGATTACAAAGATTTCAACCTTAGAATTTTGTGGACTTCCACAAAATCATAAGTTTCATACACAACCATTGGCGTCCTAATAAGAAAAAAATTAAATGATCTGTAATAAAATTCAAATAAGCAGTATTAAGTTTATTTTCTTAGAAAAAGTATTAAGTTTATGTTAAATAGTCAAATTGGAAAATTAAATATAAAAACATGGAAATTGAAACAAAAAACTTCTAAAAGAACTTTCATAAAACCATAAGTTTTATAAACTGACATTGACGCCATAAAAGAAAAAACTGTTTACAAATAAGCAGTAATGAATTCAAATAAACAGTGACATTAATTCTTTTTTATTAAAAATATTCATTAATAGGTGTGTAACATATAGTTAGTTAAAAATAGTCAAAAAACAGGTGTGGAAGAAATGGAAAAAAATAGAAACTAAAACGTACAAAATAATTAATGCTGGCAATCCAAAAAAGTTGGAATTGTTCGTGCATGATAGAGGGCTACAATGGGTGCAGTGTCAAAACCCCAAAACACTTATACTTCTCACAGAATTAAGATTTGATTTCATCTAAAAAAAGATTTTCCAAAAAAAGTCACCATAACCAGCAACTCTTTTCGTCTCCAGTCCAACCCCGAAAGAATTCGGAGATCAAAAGAGACTATCACTAACGAGAAGAAGATATAATTTCTCTCTTTCAGAAGGAAGGCAAATGAATTATAACAAATCAATCGTTTCAAGGTAATAGTCAAATTGCTTGCTCTTCTCCCATTACTCACTTTCCCTGTGTTCTTTCTTTGCAGATTTTCCACTTCGAGCTTTTTGCCGTAGGATAATTTCTTTTCTTTGGAGGTACCAAATATTGGTGTCGATTGAATTTTTTCTTCGTTCAGGTGAAATTGTTGTGATTCACTCTTTTCAGTTTAGATCATAATGATTTTATTCCATGATTATCAGTTTATTTCGTATCTCTTCTCTACAGGTACCAAATCATTTCATTCGTTCCCTTAAAGGTATGTTATAGCATCGATTGTTTAATTGCATTGCCGTAACTCCTATACTTGCATTAACAATTCAACTTTCTCATATTCAATTTTCACAAGAGAACTTTAAAAACATAAAATATCCCAATAAAAATTATTATTTCAAGAATTCCTGCCACCTAAGAAAGGACAATTGTGCTTGATAAAGAAAAATTGGTTCATCTCTAAATTGTTAGCTTTTAAAGATTTCTATTGTGACATTAATATGCATAATCGTGATCATTATTGGTTGCGCAAGAGAAAAAAACTAATTTTATAAGTTAAATAAAATTTAGAATTACCAATAGAAAATTATCTTATACAAGAATATTTAATCACTTATATAAATAGAAAAACTGAATCAAATATTTTAATAACTTTAGCAATGTAAAAAAATTAAATGACGTGATGAAAAATAGATAATACTCCAATTCCATTTCCACAGAATATAGATAAATGAAAATGAGAATAAAAACGTATAATTGTGGCAACATTACGACTTTGCACATTATTACAAGTAACTATTATATATCGATGACTTACGGTTACACTCAGTATTTCACTATGATTAATGAGCATGAATTTTAAAATTATCTATCACCTAAACCGTATTTAAACTATAAATTCTAATCAATATTAAATAAATATAGAACCGCTGTATTCTTATTCTATTTGAGAGGAATATCAACACCATTAGTAAGTCATAAAGAAAAAAATGAAGATAAAATAAAAAAAATATATAGATAAATTAGTTGTACTATCTTTTTTCTCCCAATAATTTGTTTTATTCTTTATGAACGTCATTTTGACAATCAGTTGTATGCGATCTCTCAGGTAAAATTCACTATCCACATCATAATCATCATTGAGACTCCACGAGTAAGAAATTATTAGTATTTTTTTTTTGAAAATATCTACATTTTGAGCAACACAAATTAAACATTTCATAAAATATTTGAAGACATTCCTTTTATGAAAAGGACATTGGTTTTATTTGTTTTCCTATGCTTTAATACATCAAATCACGATGACAGTGACACACTTTTTGATATTATTTTATGTATGCATCACATTATGCTTTTCACTTCAATGTTTCTCTTAGTGATTTCGAATAATTTCATGTTGTTTACAGAGAGAAGACACGAAAAGTATTTTATAAGACATATTATGTCATTTTACTTGAAAAAAATGAAAATAATTGCATATCAACCATCATAAAGTAAGAAATTTTCTTACCTCAAAAAAATAAATAAAAAATAATGCCTAATAAATATAAGAAGATTAAATAAAATGTTTTGATAGTTTTCAATTAGTTTTTTTTCATTAAATGAAAGTGATTTTGTACGAAATAAGTTTTATAATAGTTTAAATTTAATTTAAACTTTGTAAATATATTTGACTAAAATGTTTCGGATCAAACTTTATTACCATGTAACTTTCCAATGTACGAAATTAAAACCTTGAAATTTAATAATCTATAAAACATGAACAGCTTTTACCTTCCGTTTCTTTATGTACCAATTTCCATGGAAAGATCTGTTTGACTCATTCTATTTGTGTAAACGTTTTACCTTCCAAGAATGAAGGAACACAACAAAAATAAAAGAATGGCAATGAATCTTAGTTTAGATAAGCTTGATTGTGCTGAGAAACATAGCTTTATTGTTTACTTTCTAGATATTTAGGTGTTACCGTTGTGATGAAGACAAGCGATACAATTCTTCCTCAGGGAAAAGAAAAATCACCATGTTGCAATATTATTCGGTATGTACGCTTTCATGTTTCTTTATTATTCCGCCTTCTGCACTAATAGAGTTACTTTAAAAATGAATTTATGTCTTTAATCAAGTATGTTGGCTTTCAATTTCACAATAAAAGCCAGACTATAAGGTCTTTACCAACAGATTTGAGGTGTAGGTTCTCTTTACTCTCATCCAGCTTTTGGTGGACGGTTCCATGATCTCAATGGAGAAATATTCATGAAAGAATCAGACGTCGATTAATTTGGCATTACTCACTACTATTTGAAAGTTTCATGTTCATATATGTAGCTCTCTGAATATATTGATTCCCTAGGGTAAACAAATTGTTTTCGTATATCAAATTGAACTGATAGTACTTCAGTCAATAATCTATAAAAAAAAAAAGTATATAGCTGATATTGACCCTTCCATCTCTAAAAAAAAA
The DNA here is from genome assembly GCA_023055425.1 of Linanthus parryae. NCBI lineage: Eukaryota > Viridiplantae > Streptophyta > Magnoliopsida > Ericales > Polemoniaceae > Linanthus > Linanthus parryae. The sequence goes on from JALGPY010000014.1 coordinate 12,652,490, forward strand.
GCAAGTTCTTGATTTGATTATTATTCTTCTACATTATTTTTTTTTTATTGGCAAGTTCCATTGGTTGGAAATATATAGCTGCTTCATCAGCACTAGACCTTAATGAACTCGTGGGACACCAATAGAAATCCCATGTATGGGGTTGTTTGGCATGGACTTATAAGTAGTTAACTCAGCATTACAATTCTAATGAATCAATAAGATGTGTTTTGGTTCAATATGTAAACTGCTTTTTTTGTTTGTTTATAAGTTCTATGATAAAAGTGGCGTACAGACCCGCGCATAACACCAGTTGTTGCTCTTAAAAGTTAAATATAAGTATTATAGGTGATGAAATTATATGTTAAATAGACTATAACACTTCTTTTTTTTTTTCATATCATAGTATTCAACCCTGAATTTGAATTCTATGTAATGAAACTCTAGATAAGGAGTAGAGCTTATTGTGGATATGAATAACTTCAGTCGTAGTTGAAAAAAAAAGAAGATGTAACTCCTTTAAGTGACAAGTAACTAAGATGTGATATCTGATAGATAAGAGAAAACTCTCTCATAAATACTACAGACTAGATCGTGAAGCTTTTGTTGAGCATAATGTAGAACTAAAATCCTTTGTCATGATAGAGAAAATGCAAAATCACACGAGACTAATCTAATAGACTTTTACATTTTGTACAGAATATTCTACACCCATACTTCATTCCTTCTGTTTCAATTTTTTTAATGATTGGTACAAAGTTTGACAGACACATTTAGTATTTGGCATATCTCCATGGAATGTTGGAAACCTAGCTAGCCCCGCGCAAATGCGCGGGTAACTGACTAGTAAGAGTAAAAGCCTTTCCAGCCAGAAGTGTTTGTTTATTGTTAGCTCTCCATGCTGTTAGGAACAGTTCATGGTTTTGAGGCCTACTTGGTCATACCTTGAGGTGTTTGTCTCATCTAAAGATTACCTGAATGTTTATTTTTATCTGGTCTAAAATCATATTTGTGCCTATCAGCCTTCCTTCTTAATTTTTATTTTTGCCATGTTTATACCCTAGCTAAGAGTTATCGTTGTTCTTCTTTGACTCATTCAATCACATGACTTTTCTCCAAATTATTGAGTTAGGAAATTGTAGTTATGTTTTCTTTGGGGTTGATTTGTCTGTAGAGATCGCGGAACTTATTTTCATGAAAAGTGAAGCCGTCCCTTTTTTAACATTACTGTGTTTCCTCTCATTTTGCTGTTTCCTATATTTTTGATTCCTGTAAATACCCTTTGGCCAAAAGAAAGATTGTATTACGCATTTGCAAAGCAACTGAGTAAAATATGTTTAATAGGTGCGTTTCTGGCTAAAAGGTTGTGGTATTATGTATCTGCAAATAAATTGATGATTATATTTATAAAAAAAAGTTGATGATTATAAAATCATCTCAATTAATAGTCAGATAAATACATTTTAACAATTTACGTTTTCCCATCCTTATTAGTTCACTACCCTGTTGAATCAGAAACAGAGTTTCCATTGTTTCTTCAACAAATCAACGTTTGCAGATCATAATCTCCGCTGCGCTAAAGCATGGACATCAGCTGTCTTTTTACAAAGTTGATAGGATCTGATCGCCTTTTTCCACGTCACAAGATCAGTGATGATCAAGGTAATAAATTGTCCAAAATGAACCCGGTCTCTTACACATTCAACACATGTGCACCAAACTAGTAATAAAAAAAGTGACGTATGAATCTAAAATGCGTACTTGTAATAATCAGGGGTGGGGGGGAAGGAATTAATCATCAAAAGAAAACAAGACTAGTGATTTAAAAGGGAAGTGAAGGGAACGAACCTGGAGGCAGTGGAATAATCATAAACGTGAGTGTAGTATTGGCATCCATTACAAGTGTAAGCCAATTCTTTGGTGTAATCTATAATTTGTAAGCAGATGCGACAGATCTCGGTTTCAAAGAGCGGAGTGAGTTGGAGTTGATGACCTGGATGACAAGGAGCATGGACAAGAAAAGGTACAGGTGTACATTCAGAATGTACCATGAAATAGCAGGAATTGCATTCGTACCAGAGTTTTCCGTCCTCCATAATAAGGTTGCACGTGGAACACATTGAATCACCTGATGCAGCCGAAATATGAACTGGGTGTTGGTGGAACACCTGCTGGGTTTCAAACTTTTTGAGAGTTCGACTCATGCAAATGATGTCTAGTGCAACTTCGCAGAGGGAACAGTTGTATGCGAAGCGGTACAAAGGCTTGCGGCACGTACGACACGTGGTGTTTGGTTCGTCAAATGGGAGGTACTTATTGAGTACTAGAAGGCCGACACACGCCTGATCATGGTATTCATACTCCATGATCGTGGGCAGATCAGCACATGCTTTGTGAAGGCAGAAGAGTGGGCAGTCATCTGCGGAGCACCGGTAGTACGGAACTCCCGAGGAGATCTCCTTGGTACAGCCATAACAACGGAGAAAGGATCTGTCTCTGTACTGATCAGACCTCTCCTCTTCTTCTTCCACCAAAACCAACGTGTGCTCATGGCTAAAGTGTTTCATCTCCGCGGCCATCATATCTCCCTCTCTCTCTCTTTATCTGTCCCTTTCAAAGACCGAGTTTCACTGTGTGGGTGATTAATGTGTTTCCCTTTCTTCAATACTATGTAGTTGCTTCTAGTTATATAGTGTACTTAATTATGTCAATACTAACTCCACTAGGGTAGGTAAGGATTAATTTGAAGTGTTCGTTTGGCAAAATGTCTCTTCGCGGCTTGTGAAAGGGAAAAAAATCCAAATTGTTTGTTTGTGGTTGTACGAATAACTTAATGAAAATACTACATAAACTACTACGAACAAGTCCGGGTAATACTAAAATACTTCCTCCTCCAATACAACTTGGCACGTTATCAGCGGATCGGTGGGTAGAAGATTACTAGGCAACCACCTTGTAGAAGATCAGAGAGGACTCAAAAGTCATTTTTTTCTCAGATCTTCAATCATAGATCCAGGAGTGAGAGAGAGATAGAGAGAGAGAGAGAGAGTATGGTGGTGTCAAAGAAGCTAGAGCATTTTAGCCATTGGCACCCGTTGACTCTAGTAACAAAGGGGAGGTTGAGCAGACCAGAAAGTTTAATCTGCGTTGTTTTGGTTGTGCAGAGAAGATCACCTCGGGAGTTTGTTGCAAAGAAATAGAAGAAGAAAGAGAAGATTGCACTTTCTTTTGCCTACACAAAGCTTGTGCTGATCTTCCCGTGATGACCAAAAATATAGGCCAAAACTTTGGTGCGTCCCTATGGTAACCGGCTAAGCCGGTACTAGCCGGTTATTACAAAAATGCCAGCTACCGGACGAAAAAAGTGGTCCCAGAGGCCAGCTACGGGACAAAAAAAGTGGTCCTAGGAAGATTCTTTTTTAACCTATATAGTATTGTTAACACTATAGAATGAACTAAACTGAATAAGATAACGCGGGGATATCGTTGATTAATCTTTAGTTAGTGTGTTTAACAGTTATGATATTAACCCTTTCATTTAAGATAAACTCGGAGATATCACTGTTAACAAAACTTGAATCCTTAACTAATCACAGCAAAATTAGAATTAAATACAGGATAAGCTATCATACATTGAAATTAAAATGTTGAAAATGACAAAAATCACAGCATACAACAGTTTCACACGAAAATAGTGGGCTTTTGAAGCATTCTCGGCCCCTTCGAGTCTCACACTTAACTGAACACAACAGAATAGAGAAAGAAACTATCTTACTTTGAAATTAAAACGATGAGAATGACAAAAATCACAACGTACATCAGTTTCACATGAAAAGAGTGGGCTTTGGAAGCATTCTCGGCCCCTACGACTCTCCTACTCAACGTTGTTACCTCCTCCTGAAGTTGTTGGAGATCTGGAGCACAGCACGGACTGGGAAATTCATCTTCCCAGTAGAAATAGTTGCATTGTTGACCTCTAGGCTTGGCACAATTCCAAAACACGCGTCCATCATTTCCGGGCGTATGTGCGGTACGAATTACCGGGTAACGGCCACAGAAACACTGCTCAGGCCTACACCCTGATCTCCGGGATGAATCTCCTCTTGAATATGAAGGTAGATTGCTTGGTGAGGGTGAAGAGCTTACACTATGTTGAGACATTGCTTAGAGAGAAAGAAGAGAAGGGTGAAAGAGAAGGAGAACTGATGAAATCTGAGAGTGAAGAGAGAAATAAAGAGTTAGTTGAGAGTGGTTGGAGATTGTATTAAAAGCGGGCAGTTGGTAGGTTGGCTGATATAAATGCAGGTATCTAATGTTAAGATAGAGAACTTAACACTTTAGAATGGGTACGTAATAACATAGTAGTTCATTTATTAATTCAGTTTTGGTAGATGAGGGTAGTTGGCCAACACCAAATGCACCTTAAATAAATTTAACTGTACAGTTTGTGCTCACAAAAAAACACAAGCAATTTTTTAGAAAAAAACACAAGCCATTGAATAATAATAAAAAAACATTGTCTCATCAACATTGGGAAACATTGCTCATATAACACACTCTCTCAAACAACCCACAACATTTACTGACATAAATATTGTTCATATTACAAAATCCCCAACAACATAACAGACAAATTCAGTTTTTTCCATTCTTCCCCGATGACTTTCGCGCCGACCTCCTCGTCTTCGCCCCGGATTCCAATGGAACAGTAGGAAAAGTAGGGAAATTGTACATCCTTTCAAACTCATGAACATTCTCATCAATAGACTTGAAGCTCATTAACTCTTTGAACATCAGTTCATCTGGATCGTATCCAGAATAGCTAGTCATCTGGTTCATAACCAGGATATCAGTTCATCTGGATTGTATCCATGATAGCCAGTCATCTGGTTCATAACCAGATCAGTTCATCTGGATTGAATCCAGGATAGCCAGTCATCTGGTTCATAACCAGGATATCAGTTCATCTGGATTGTATCCAGGATAGCCAGTCATCTGGTTCATAACCAGGATATCAGTTCGTCTGGATTGTATCCAGGATAGCCAGTCATCTACATACTATTTTAATTTCTAATATTCTTTCTCAGAATCATGCACTTTCTCAATATGCAAAGCAACGCAATCATTTAGAATCTCAGCCTGATATTCCAGCTACATAGGCCTATGTGGCCAAAGATATGCACATCTACCACTCTCGCCAGTTCCCTAACCATCAAATTCAAATCTAGTCTTGTTTCCTATCCGATTTTTATATTAAAAACACTAGCCACCTATTAGTTGAGTTTCTAATTCCGTCTTTTTCACAGAATCTATGCTCTGATACCATTTGTAACACCCCCATCCGAGAAGAATGAAGAATTACACTTGGATCCCCCAAATTGTCCGGAGGTGTCCTCCGCTAAGCACCGAAATGCTTAGCTAGGAGTCCAACCATAACCGTTCTATTATCTAGACGGAATTAAAGAAACTGAAACTTAAATAAAATTTACTATTATAGCTCGCATACTATGGTGTGACAAATTTTACGCGATTTTCTACTACCTGATTTCTCGCGTACTCATCTGATTGCTTAGAAAATTCTTAGAAGAGGTGTGTCTTCTTACAGTATGAACAACAATATTGTATCATGGACTTGATGTTATTTCCCCTCTTTAAACTATATAAATATTGAGTCGTGCAATGTCTTCCATGGAAGCCTGGCCTAGCCCAGCTTAACAGTTTTGTTCTTCTTCTTAAGTATCATATCCAGCCTGGACTTATATTTCAACTTTAATACTCCAGTTAGTCTAGACATATTGTGACCTAACTCAGATGTTTATTTGATTGCTTTGACTATCCTTATAATGATTGGTTGGCTCATTTGACTTGATTACCTAGTATCATTTAATTGCAACTTAGCCCTAAAGTTTGTTCAATTTGCAGTTTGGCCCTTATGGACCTATTCGTTTGGACAAGATAATACCAGAAATAGGATTTTGTCAAATATCATAAACATCTATAAATATACTAACATAGATAGCTCATAGCAACGTACGGTTTTCAATGGACAGTGATGACCTTAAAAGAAGGCTTTGACTATTTGGTTCCTGAAGTCTAAGTCTTATCAGTACAGTCTCTGACTGTTTCTGAACCCCTTAGCTATGCCTAACCGGCTATTCTCAAGAGTTACTAAGTCGCCAAGTTGTCTACTTAACATCATCTCTAAAGTTTTGACTATTTACACTCAATTCCCTAAAGTTTGTCTAGGTTACATGTTAATCCCCGATTGAGTCTGAACCCCTCAAATAAGTCAAACTATGCTAAACAGTATGAAATCATCACCCTCAGGTAGTTGTAGGGTTGAAAACTAAAACTTTTAGTTATTTACACACATGCCCCTGAACTTTAAAAATAATTGTATAAAAACCCCCCAACAGTTGTTTTAGTCAACATTAACCCAAGATATCTTATTTTAACCCCAATTATTCATGTAAGTCCCAATTATTCATATAAGTCACGCAGATATCTTTGAAAGATTGATTTTAGCTTAATACAAATATTATGTGAAACTATAATTTTGCCCCTCTTATACATTTTAGTCCAAACAGAATTTCCTAGGAGATCAACTCAGTTAAATTTGACAGGCGGAAACAAATAGCAATATGAGCAACTTGGCTCAAAGATGTGAAGGCTAGAATGGTCATTTTGTCTGTCGAACTGGAAGTCCAAAATTGAGTGAAATTCCTTAAACAGTTAAACTGTTCAGCTTCTTCTAACCTTGAACTCTAGCTCATTCATTTAACCTCAATCAGGTTCTTTCTTACCGTCTTACCATACGAGAGACACAATAGAGCAGTGATGATTCAATACAATTAGGATCAACACTACACCATAGCGCATGCCACGCCTTATCCTCTTGGCCTTATCAGCCACGCACTCAGTCATCTAGTATCGAGAACGGAGAACCTTCCTTTATGGGTGGTGAAACAATGACCCTTCTGAGATGATAACTCAGGAGCCCCTGGGGATGCTAAAGTCCTTCTTCAACACAAACAAAATACTAAAAGTTTCCCATAGACTCCTATTTTCTTCCATGTAATTAATATATGCTGAGCTAAGTTTCAAACAACCAACCCTTGTCTTACAATTTTACCTCTTCCACTCATGTAGCGGAAACATGGTACCTCGGATTTCTCGCACATTACCTTCCAGTGTTGTACTACCTTTGGTTTTTCTTAATTTAATCATTTTTTCCTTTCGTCGAGTCTATGTACAATAGTCATCCGTCCCAACATTCCCCTAATAATTAAGAAAAGATCCAATCCCAACGTGCTACTCATCTGGGTACGTTTGTAAACAAGGTCTGGTCTATGCTTTCTACTCAAACATTTTAAAGCTAAATTTTCAATAGATTTTACACTAAGAATGTCACTTTAAACAATATCCATTTCATTAGATTGCTTGACTAAACAGATTTAGTTTTATAAATACAAACAGCAAAGTTCTTGAACTCATCTCTGGTTGCTATCCGTGAAACTATCCAATATCTCAAAACATACTACTGCTACACATACGAGGCGTTTATAAAAAAATCCATAAAAGAAGCCCAAATTAAGAAATCATCCCCAAATGACATAATCATCCAATCTTTTTGTAGTACACACTAGTAAACCCTTGATAAATTACCAAACCCATGAGCTAATCAGCACACACAGACACACACACTTGTTATATTGATCTGATTGAATGATCATGGATTATAATTGCAGTGGGAAATTGAGAACAGAAATTGGGGCATACAAACTATGGTTTTGAAGATCTCGTGGCCCTCTACAATCAGGAGAAAATAGAATCTGGATCCAATTAAAGAAGAGCAAGTTATAAGACTCTATAGTTGAGAGAACTTTACGCTATCATAAACATGCATATCAAGAATATCAAGTCACCAACTTTTATGTAACTAACAAAAAAGAGACATTGTCTCATCTAATGATACTCCATTTGCAGAGTACTCAAGATATACATATTGTTTTAATGGGTCTCAGTCTAAATAATAAGATCAATAAACTGCTAATTCGTACTCGACACTTACTGTCATACATACAATAGCTCCATCCTCATACAGATATAACAGAAGGATGTGGAGATACACATAAAAAGAAGATTCTATTACTTTATTATTGCATTTCACATAGAGAATTAAGAGGTAACATGAAGATTTAACATGTCAGATGTATGAAATCATAACACAAAAGAAGACAATCAAAGATTAGAGCAATACCCACACTCACGAAGTCACAAAAGTCATTTTGAATACCATAGGTAAGACATCAAGACATCATGACTACTTAGGAGAAAGAATGAAATGATTTCATTAAAATATGAGAAAGTTGTGCAATCTCAAAGTTGGACCGAAAATATATGTATTTCGGCAAAAACCCAGCCAAGAACACAAGTTCATGAACATATTCCACAACCACTTTTAGCCCAGAAATTAGGTGGGTTTAAGCCAAAATTTGATGTTCAAATCAGTCCAGATTTGTATAGGGGACCTCAGAGTTCATGTGGTAACAACAATCACCACGTACCAGCAAACAATCAGAGAGAAAAAGATCCTTGAACAAGCTCTGTTCTCTACCAAAAAACGACCCTCAACCCAATCAAAATCTTAGCAAACAATGTTTCAGGGATGTTTTGATGGCTATAATGGATTTCCTAGGGTGATAATGATTATGCCCAGGCCAAAACCAGAGAGAAACAACTAAGAATATGTCGAAATACCTGTTTATGGGGGTTGCAGCAACTTGCCGACGAAAATGGCAGAATCCAATGATGTTGCTGCCCGGCTCTCGATGATTCCCAACATTCGAAGGCTTTTACAGAAAACACAGAAACCGGCGACCACCAACCCAGTTTCCGGCTACGGTGGTTGAAAACAGCGAGTTAGGGATCTCCTTTGGCCTCAGTTGGGTTCGCCTGCTGACCAGGAGCACGAATCCACTGCTTAATTTAACCAATCCAACACCATGAGCCCCGAATTTCTTGAAACCCGAGTTAGGGTTTCTGTACCCTACTTGATTCTTCCGAGCTAACTACTGGTTTATATGCCCAATTGAGTTAGGGATAATGATCCAAAAGTTGCATGAGGAAAACTACAACAGCAGGTTCCAAGGGGGTGGCTGAATGGTGGAGATACCTGAGGTGGGGTGGTGTCTCATGGTGGTTTTCATGGTTGTTCCTGAAGGTTCCCCCGACCACAATGATGAAGAAGAGATCATGAAAAGAAAGGAAAAGAATAATCTAGAGGGACAGTTGGTGGAGAGTGATGAGAGGATAGTGACACCTCATGAGTGAGGTAACACAAAGTATAATCCAAGTGGCATTCATGCATAGTAGGGGTGCATGTGAAATTTCCACAAAATTAGGGGTAAATAGTGAAATTGGAAGAAATTGAGACTTTCTGTAAATTCCATTTTAATCCCAACAATTTGATATATTCTATGAATATTCCACACTTCCTAATAATCTTAGGTTGCCCAAACGCAGTAAAAAAATTTTAGTTTTTGATAAGTACATGCATACCCCAAACTTCTCAGTATTTGCATAACTGCCTTGACAAGGATTCAAATGCACAGCTCTGGCTGTCCCCTTGTTCAGTGGTCAACAAATAATGCTGAGTAAGACATATACACAACTGCGAAAAAAATGAAAAAAAAAAATTAATTCATTATAACTTGACCCCATAGAAAGTACTGTGTGTTACATACTACCCCCCTTAAAAGAATCTTCGTCCCCGAAGATCCCCCAACTGGGATATCAATTCATCTGGATTGTATCCAAGATAGCCAGTCATTTGGTTCATAACCAGGACATCAGTTCATCTAGATCGTATCCAGGATAGCTAGTCATCTGGTTCATAACCAGGATATCAGTTCATCTCGATTGTATCCAGGATAGCCAGTCATCTGGTTCATAACCAGGATATCAGTTCATCTGGATTGAATCCAGGATAGCCAGTAATCTGGTTCATAACCAGAATATCAGTTCATCTGGATTGTATCCAGGATAGCCAGTCATCTGGTTCATAACCAGGATATCAGTTCGTCTGGATAGTATCCAGGATAGCCAGTCATCTACATACTATTTTAATTTCTAATATTCTTTCTCAGAATCATGCACTTTCTCAATATGCAAATCAACGCAATTATTTAGAATCTCAGCCTGATATTCTAGGTACATAGGCCTATGTGGCCAAAGATATGCACATCTACCACTCTCGCCAGTTCCCTAACCATCAAATTCAAATCTAGTCTTGTTTCCTATCCGATTTTTATATTAAAAACACTAGCCACCTATTAGTTGAGTTTCTAATTCCGTCTTTTTCACAGAATCTATGCTCTGATACCATTTGTAACACCCCCATTCGAGAAGAATGAAGAATTACACTTGGATCCCCCAAATTGTCAGGAGGTGTCCTCCGCTAAGCACCGAAATGCTTAGCTAGGAGTCCAACCATAACCGTTCTATTATCTAGACGGAATTAAAGAAACTGAAACTTAAATAAAATTTACTATTATAGCTCGCATACTATGGTGTGACAAATTTTACGCGATTTTCTACTACCTGATTTCTCGCGTACTCATCTGATTGCTTAGAAAATTCTTAGAAGAGGTGTGTCTTCTTACAGTATGAACAACAATATTGTATCATGGACTTGATGTTATTTCCCCTCTTTAAACTATATAAATATTGAGTCGTGCAATGTCTTCCATGGAAGCCTGGCCTAGCCCAGCTTAACAGTTTTGTTCTTCTTCTTAAGTATCATATCCAGCCTGTACTTATATTTCAACTTTAATACTCCAGTTAGTCTAGACATATTGTGACCTAACTCAGATGTTTATTTGATTGCTTTGACTATCCTTATAATGATTGGTTGGCTCATTTGACTTGATTACCTAGTATCATTTAATTGCAACTTAGCTCTAAAGTTTGTTCAATTTGCAGTTTGGCCCTTATGGACCTATTCGTTTGGACAAGATAATACCAGAAATAGGATTTTGTCAAATATCATAAACATCTATAAATATACTAACATAGATAGCTCATAGCAACGTACGGTTTTCAATGGACAGTGATGACCTTAAAAGAAGGCTTTGACTATTTGGTTCCTGAAGTCTAAGTCTTATCAGTACAGTCTTTGACTGTTTCTGAACCCCTTAGCTATGCCTAACCGGCTATTCTCAAGAGTTACTAAGTCGCCAAGTTGTCTACTTAACATCATCTCTAAAGTTTTGACTATTTACACTCAATTCCCTAAAGTTTGTCTAGGTTACATGTTAATCCCCGATTGAGTCTGAACCCCTCAAATAAGTCAAACTATGCTAAACAGTATGAAATCATCACCCTCAGGTAGTTGTAGGGTTGAAAACTAAAACTTTTAGTTATTTACACACATGCCCCTGAACTTTAAAAATAATTGTATAAAAACCCCCAACAGTTGTTTTAGTCAACGTTAACCCAAGATATCTTATTTTTACCCCAATTATTCATATAAGTCCCAATTATTCATATAAGTCACGCAGATATCTTTGAAAGATTGATTTTAGCTTAATACAAATATTATGTGAAACTATAACTTTGCCCCTCTTATACATTTTAGTCCAAACAGAATTTCCTAGGAGATCAACTCATTTAAATTTGACAGGCGGAAACAAATAGCAATATGAGCAACTTGGCTCAAAGATGTGAAGGCTAGAATGGTCATTTTGTCTGTCGAACTGGAAGTCCAAAATTGAGTGAAATTCCTTAAACAGTTAAACTGTTCAGCTTCTTCTAACCTTGAACTCTAGCTCATTCATTTAACCTCAATCAGGTTCTTTCTTACCGTCTTACCATACGAGAGACACAATAGAGCAGTGATGATTCAATACAATTAGGATCAACACTACACCATAGCGCATGCCACGCCTTATCCTCTTGGCCTTATCAGCCACGCACTCAGTCATCTAGTATCGAGAACGGAGAACCTTCCTTTATGGGTGGTGAAACAATGACCCTTCTGAGATGATAACTCAGGAGCCCCTGGGGATGCTAAAGTCCTTCTTCAACACAAACAAAATACTAAAAGTTTCCCATAGACTCCTATTTTCTTCCATGTAATTAATATATGCTGAGCTAAGTTTCAAACAACCAACCCTTGTCTTACAATTTTACCTCTTCCACTCATGTAGCGGAAACATGGTACCTCGGATTTCTCGCACATTACCTTCCAGTGTTGTACTACCTTTGGTTTTTCTTAATTTAATCATTTTTTCCTTTCGTCGAGTCTATGTACAATAGTCATCCGTCCCAACATTCCCCTAATAATTAAGAAAAGATCCAATCCCAACGTGCTACTCATCTGGGTACGTTTGTAAACAAGGTCTGGTCTATGCTTTCTACTCAAACATTTTAAAGCTAAATTTTCAATAGATTTTACACTAAGAATGTCACTTTAAACAATATCCATTTCATTAGATTGCTTGACTAAACAGATTTAGTTTTATAAATACAAACAGCAAAGTTCTTGAACTCATCTCTGGTTGCTATCCGTGAAACTATCCAATATCTCAAAACATACTACTGCTACACATACGAGGCGTTTATAAAAAAATCCATAAAAGAAGCCCAAATTAAGAAATCATCCCCAAATGACATAATCATCCAATCTTTTTGTAGTACACACTAGTAAACCCTTGATAAATTACCAAACCCATGAGCTAATCAGCACACACAGACACACACACTTGTTATATTGATCTGATTGAATGATCATGGATTATAATTGCAGTGGGAAATTGAGAACAAAAATTGGGGCATACAAACTATGGTTTTGAAGATCTCGTGGCCCTCTACAATCAGGAGAAAATAGAATCTGGATCCAATTAAAGAAGAGCAAGTTATAAGACTCTATAGTTGAGAGAACTTTACGCTATCATAAACATGCATATCAAGAATATCAAGTCACCAACTTTTATGTAACTAACAAAAAAGAGACATTGTCTCATCTAATGATACTCCATTTGCAGAGTACTCAAGATATACATATTGTTTTAATGGGTCTCAGTCTAAATAATAAGATCAATAAACTGCTAATTCGTACTCGACACTTACTGTCATACATACAATAGCTCCATCCTCATACAGATATAACAGAAGGATGTGGAGATACACATAAAAAGAAGATTCTATTACTTTATTATTGCATTTCACATAGAGAATTAAGAGGTAACATGAAGATTTAACATGTCAGATGTATGAAATCATAACACAAAAGAAGACAATCAAAGATTAGAGCAATACCCACACTCACGAAGTCACAAAAGTCATTTTGAATACCATAGGTAAGACATCAAGACATCATGACTACTTAGGAGAAAGAATGAAATGATTTCATTAAAATATGAGAAAGTTGTGCAATCTCAAAGTTGGACCGAAAATATATGTATTTCGGCAAAAACCCAGCCAAGAACACAAGTTCATGAACATATTCCACAACCACTTTTAGCCCAGAAATTAGGTGGGTTTAAGCCAAAATTTGATGTTCAAATCAGTCCAGATTTGTATAGGGGACCTCAGAGTTCATGTGGTAACAACAATCACCACGTACCAGCAAACAATCAGAGAGAAAAAGATCCTTGAACAAGCTCTGTTCTCTACCAAAAAACGACCCTCAACCCAATCAAAATCTTAGAAAACAATGTTTCAGGGATGTTTTGATGGCTATAATGGATTTCCTAGGGTGATAATGATTATGCCCAGGCCAAAACCAGAGAGAAACAACTAAGAATATGTCGAAATACCTGTTTATGGGGGTTGCAGCAACTTGCCGACGAAAATGGCAGAATCCAATGATGTTGCTGCCCGGCTCTCGATGATTCCCAACATTCGAAGGCTTTTACAGAAAACACAGAAACCGGCGACCACCAACCCAGTTTCCGGCTACGGTGGTTGAAAACAGCGAGTTAGGGATCTCCTTTGGCCTCAGTTGGGTTCGCCTGCTGACCAGGAGCACGAATCCACTGCTTAATTTAACCAATCCAACACCATGAGCCCCGAATTTCTTGAAACCCGAGTTAGGGTTTCTGTACCCTACTTGATTCTTCCGAGCTAACTACTGGTTTATATGCCCAATTGAGTTAGGGATAATGATCCAAAAGTTGCATGAGGAAAACTACAACAGCAGGTTCCAAGGGGGTGGCTGAATGGTGGAGATACCTGAGGTGGGGTGGTGTCTCATGGTGGTTTTCATGGTTGTTCCTGAAGGTTCCCCCGACCACAATGATGAAGAAGAGATCATGAAAAGAAAGGAAAAGAATAATCTAGAGGGACAGTTGGTGGAGAGTGATGAGAGGATAGTGACACCTCATGAGTGAGGTAACACAAAGTATAATCCAAGTGGCATTCATGCATAGTAGGGGTGCATGTGAAATTTCCACAAAATTAGGGGTAAATAGTGAAATTGGAAGAAATTGAGACTTTCTGTAAATTCCATTTTAATCCCAACAATTTGATATATTCTATGAATATTCCACACTTCCTAATAATCTTAGGTTGCCCAAACGCAGTAAAAAAATTTTAGTTTTTGATAAGTACATGCATACCCCAAACTTCTCAGTATTTGCATAACTGCCTTGACAAGGATTCAAATGCACAGCTCTGGCTGTCCCCTTGTTCAGTGGTCAACAAATAATGCTGAGTAAGACATATACACAACTGCGAAAAAAATGAAAAAAAAAAATTAATTCATTATAACTTGACCCCATAGAAAGTACTGTGTGTTACATACTACCCCCCTTAAAAGAATCTTCGTCCCCGAAGATCCCCCAACTGGGATATCAATTCATCTGGATTGTATCCAAGATAGCCAGTCATTTGGTTCATAACCAGGACATCAGTTCATCTAGATCGTATCCAGGATAGCTAGTCATCTGGTTCATAACCAGGATATCAGTTCATCTCGATTGTATCCAGGATAGCCAGTCATCTGGTTCATAACCAGGATATCAGTTCATCTGGATTGAATCCAGGATAGCCAGTAATCTGGTTCATAACCAGAATATCAGTTCATCTGGATTGTATCCAGGATAGCCAGTCATCTGGTTCATAACCAGGATATCAGTTCGTCTGGATAGTATCCAGGATAGCCAGTCATCTACATACTATTTTAATTTCTAATATTCTTTCTCAGAATCATGCACTTTCTCAATATGCAAATCAACGCAATTATTTAGAATCTCAGCCTGATATTCTAGGTACATAGGCCTATGTGGCCAAAGATATGCACATCTACCACTCTCGCCAGTTCCCTAACCATCAAATTCAAATCTAGTCTTGTTTCCTATCCGATTTTTATATTAAAAACACTAGCCACCTATTAGTTGAGTTTCTAATTCCGTCTTTTTCACAGAATCTATGCTCTGATACCATTTGTAACACCCCCATTCGAGAAGAATGAAGAATTACACTTGGATCCCCCAAATTGTCAGGAGGTGTCCTCCGCTAAGCACCGAAATGCTTAGCTAGGAGTCCAACCATAACCGTTCTATTATCTAGACGGAATTAAAGAAACTGAAACTTAAATAAAATTTACTATTATAGCTCGCATACTATGGTGTGACAAATTTTACGCGATTTTCTACTACCTGATTTCTCGCGTACTCATCTGATTGCTTAGAAAATTCTTAGAAGAGGTGTGTCTTCTTACAGTATGAACAACAATATTGTATCATGGACTTGATGTTATTTCCCCTCTTTAAACTATATAAATATTGAGTCGTGCAATGTCTTCCATGGAAGCCTGGCCTAGCCCAACTTAACAGTTTTGTTCTTCTTCTTAAGTATCATATCCAGCCTGTACTTATATTTCAACTTTAATACTCCAGTTAGTCTAGACATATTGTGACCTAACTCAGATGTTTATTTGATTGCTTTGACTATCCTTATAATGATTGGTTGGCTCATTTGACTTGATTACCTAGTATCATTTAATTGCAACTTAGCTCTAAAGTTTGTTCAATTTGCAGTTTGGCCCTTATGGACCTATTCGTTTGGACAAGATAATACCAGAAATAGGATTTTGTCAAATATCATAAACATCTATAAATATACTAACATAGATAGCTCATAGCAACGTACGGTTTTCAATGGACAGTGATGACCTTAAAAGAAGGCTTTGACTATTTGGTTCCTGAAGTCTAAGTCTTATCAGTACAGTCTCTGACTGTTTCTGAACCCCTTAGCTATGCCTAACCGGCTATTCTCAAGAGTTACTAAGTCGCCAAGTTGTCTACTTAACATCATCTCTAAAGTTTTGACTATTTACACTCAATTCCCTAAAGTTTGTCTAGGTTACATGTTAATCCCCGATTGAGTCTGAACCCCTCAAATAAGTCAAACTATGCTAAACAGTATGAAATCATCACCCTCAGGTAGTTGTAGGGTTGAAAACTAAAACTTTTAGTTATTTACACACATGCCCCTGAACTTTAAAAATAATTGTATAAAAACCCCCCAACAGTTGTTTTAGTCAACGTTAACCCAAGATATCTTATTTTTACCCCAATTATTCATATAAGTCCCAATTATTCATATAAGTCACGCAGATATCTTTGAAAGATTGATTTTAGCTTAATACAAATATTATGTGAAACTATAACTTTGCCCCTCTTATACATTTTAGTCCAAACAGAATTTCCTAGGAGATCAACTCATTTAAATTTGACAGGCGGAAACAAATAGCAATATGAGCAACTTGGCTCAAAGATGTGAAGGCTAGAATGGTCATTTTGTCTGTCGAACTGGAAGTCCAAAATTGAGTGAAATTCCTTAAACAGTTAAACTGTTCAGCTTCTTCTAACCTTGAACTCTAGCTCATTCATTTAACCTCAATCAGGTTCTTTCTTACCGTCTTACCATACGAGAGACACAATAGAGCAGTGATGATTCAATACAATTAGGATCAACACTACACCATAGTGCATGCCACGCCTTATCCTCTTGGCCTTATCAGCCACGCACTCAGTCATCTAGTATCGAGAACGGAGAACCTTCCTTTATGGGTGGTGAAACAATGACCCTTCTGAGATGATAACTCAGGTCCCCTGGGGATGCTAAATTCCTTCTTCAACACAAACAAAATACTAAAAGTTTCCCATAGACTCCTATTTTCTTCCATGTAATTAATATATGCTTAGCGAAGTTTCAAACAACCAACCCTTGTCTTACAATTTTACCTCTTCCACTCATGTAGCGGAAACATGGTACCTCGGATTTCTCGCACATTACCTTCCAGTGTTGTACTACCTTTGGTTTTTCTTAATTTAATCATTTTTTCCTTTCGTCGAGTCTATGTCCAATAGTCATCCGTCCCAACATTCCCCTAATAATTAAGAAAAGATCCAAATCCAACGTGCTACTCATCTGGGTACGTTTGTAAACAAGGTCAGGTCTATGCTTTCTACTCAAACATTTTAAAGCTAAATTTTCAATAGATTTTACACTAAGAATGTCACTTTAAACAATCTCCATTTCATTAGATTGCTTGACTAAACAGATTTAGTTTTATAAATACAAACAGCAAAGTTCTTGAACTCATCTCTGGTTGCTATCCGTGAAACTATCCAATATCTCAAAACATACTACTGCTACACATACGAGGCGATTATAAAAAAATCCATAAAAGAATCCCAAATTAAGAAATCATCCCCAAATGACATAATCATCCAATCTTTTTGTAGTACACACTAGTAAACCCTTGATAAATTACCAAACCCATGAGCTAATCAGCACACACAGACACACACACTTGTTATATTGATCTGATTGAATGATCATGGATTATAATTGCAGTGGGAAATTGAGAACAGAAATTGGGGCATACAAACTATGGTTTTGAAGATCTCGTGGCCCTCTACAATCAGGAGAAAATAGAATCTGGATCCAATTAAAGAAGAGAAAGTTATAAGACTCTATAGTTGAGAGAACTTTACGCTATCATAAACATGCATATCAAGAATATCAAGTCACCAACTTTTATGTAACTAACAAAAAAGAGACATTATCTCATCTAATGATACTCCATTTGCAGAGTACTCAAGATATACATATTGTTTTAATGGGTCTCAGTCTAAATAATTAGATCAATAAACTGCTAATTCGTACTCGACACTTACTGTCATACATACAATAGCTCCATCCTCATACACATATAACAGAAGGATGTGGAGGTACACATAAAAAGAAGATTCTATTACTTTATTATTGCATTTCACATAGAGAATTAAGAGGTAACATGAAGATTTAACATGTCAGATGTATGAAATCATAACACAAAAGAAGACAATCAAATATTAGAGCAATACCCACACTCACGAAGTCACAAAAGTCATTTTGAATACCATAGGTAAGACATCAAGATATCATGACTACTCAAGAGAAAGAATGAAATGATTTCATTAAAATATGAGAAAGTTGTGCAATCTCAAAGTTGGACCGAAAATATATGTATTTCGGCAAAAACCCAGCCAACAACACAAGTTCATGAACATATTCCACAACCATTTTTAGCCCAAAAATTAGGTGGGTTTAAGCCAAAATTTGATGTTCAAATCAGTCCAGATTTGTATAGGGGACCTCAGAGTTCATGTGGTAACAACAATCACCACGTACCAGCAAACAATCAGAGAGAAAAAGAGCCTTGAACAAGCTCTGTTCTCTGCCAAAAAACGACCCTCAACCCAATCAAAATCTTAGCAAACAATGTTTCAGGGATGTTTTGATGGCTATAATGGATTTCCTAGGGTGATAATGATTATGCCCAGGCCAAAACCAGAGAGAAACAACTAAGAATATGTCGAAATACCTGTTTATGGGGGTTGCAGCAACTTACCGACGAAAATGGCAGATCCAATGATGTTGCTGCCCAGCTCTCGATGATTCCCAACATTCGAAGGCTTTTACAGAAAACACATAAACCGGCGGCCACCAACCCAGTTTCCGGCTACGGTGGTTGAAAACAGCGAGTTAGGGATCTCCTTTGGCCTCAGTTGGGTTCGCCTGCTGACCAGGAGCACGAATCCACTGCTTAATTTAACCAATCCAACACCATGAGCCCCGAATTCTTGAAAAATTCGAGTTAGGGTTTCTGTACCCTACTTGATTCTTCCGAGCTAACTACTGGTTTATATGCCCAATTGAGTTAGGGATAATGATCCAAAAGTTGCATGAGGAAAACTACAACAGCAGGTTCCAAGGGGGTGGCTGAATGGTGGAGATACCTGAGGTGGGGTGGTGTCTCATGGTGGTTTTCATGGTTGTTCCTGAAGGTTCCCCTGACCACAATGATGAAGAAGATATCATGAAAAGAAAGGAAAAGAATAATCTAGAGGGACAGTTGGTGGAGAGTGATGAGAGGATAGTGACACCTCATGAGTGAGGTGTCACAAAGTATAATCCAAGTGGCATTCATGCATAGTAGGGGTGCATGTGAAATTTCCACAAAATTAGGGGTAAATAGTGAAATTGGAAGAAATTGAGACTTTCTGTAAATTCCATTTTAATCCCAACAATTTGATATATTCTATGAATATTCCACACTTCCTAATAATCTTAGGTTGCCCAAACGCAGTCAAAAAATTTTAGTTTTTGATAAGTACATGCATACCCCAAACTTCTCAGTATTTGCATAACTGCCTTCACAAGGATTCAAATGCACAGCTCTGGCTGTCCCCTTGTTCAGTGGTCAACAAATAATGCTGAGTAAGACATATACACAACTGCGAAAAAAATGAAAAAAAAAATTAATTCATTATAACTTGACCCCATAGAAAGTACTGTGTGTTACAAATATACTTCGCAGTTCGTGCTATGAAGGGTGCTGCCGTGAAGCTGGATCAGTCCATGCTTCTAAACCTTCTTTCCCGTTACTCGCCTGCGACTCACACGTTCCATTTTGCTGAGTTCGAGGCTGCTCCCACGCTCGAAGATGTGCACATGCTGTATGATCTGTCTCCCGTGGGCGAGGTGGATCCTTTGAGTCCCTTGGGAACGGATGCGGAGATCGCTCTATACACGCAGATGGAGGAGTGCTTATCAGAGGTGAAGAAAATTTCCACCCGGTGGACTCCTACAGAAGTCCTTCCTGACTGGCAGCTGGTTGACACATTTGCGAAGAATACTTGGAACAAGTGGGTCCAGTATTTTTTCCGTGACTATGCAAACAGCAGTATCACCAAGAAGCTACTAAGTCGAAACCCGAAGGCTAAGAACTATGTGAATGGCAAGGGTTATCACTTGACCCTGTGCGCATTCCTCTGTGCCTGGTTGTCGAGGTACTTAATCGATGGTCACCCACATGATGGAGTCTTTTACCACGTTCTGCCTCTTGCTGTGAAGTTGGCCCTTGGTCAGAAGGTCGCACTCGGACCCTTTGTCTTGGGAACACTGTACTACAGGTTGGATAAGCTTGTTGTGGCGATGAAGGAGTCGCGTGGTCGCCTCGACGTACTGACTTACATTAACATTGCTTTCTTGACAATGTGGGTCTTCGAGCGATGGCCCTCTTATGCCCCAGTCGCTTCCAAGCCCAGCAAATGGTGTCCCCCATGTACGGAAGAGGAACGTAACAGCGGCAGGGCTGCGAGGTGGTTTGGAACTAACTATCCCAAGTGCGTTTGGAGCCTGATATGCGACAATCGGGAAGAGTTCATAGCTAGGCCCTATGCCATGCGCATTGAGAACGTGCGATGGTTTCCAAAACTGTATCCTTCTAAGGGTGTCGCCTTCTCAGAAGAGCTCCTTTTCGAATGTGGAGAGCATTTCCACGAGCGCTATCGTGAATTATTTTGCTGGTGCCTGAGAGGCTCCCTTCCTGCTCTCGCAGAGCATGTTCGCGAGCTCGCGCCGAGGTACGAGAGGATTACCGTGGATGTTGATCCCACTCGCGTTTCTCCCTAATTTGGCTTTGATGCAGTGGCACCCTCAATCTGGCCCCAGTCCATCATCAGAGGCTGCTACAAGCGGTTATTGACGAGGGAGTGTAAAACAATCTTGATGAGCAATCTCCCCTTCGAACAACCTGCAGGTCACCGTGAAGGCGGCTGTTCCAGAAACTGGCTCGCTTACTGGAACGCCCAGCAGACGAGATTCGAGACACAGTCGGTCCCCCAGCCAAGTAGAGCTCCTGTGATCAAGAGGAATTCTTTCCCTTTTCGTCCCAATTGTAGCCTGGATGAGTCAGAATATGGCTGCTATTCGTTGCTGGATCGCGAGAATCATCTATGTCCTTCCATCATTCTAGATGAAAAGATTGCTGCGGTTAGAAAAGGTGATTCGCATGTCATCTGATATAGCGAAACTTTTGCTAAGGTAAGCAACTTATCTTGCATGCGCTAAGCTTCTTTACTTCAATAAATTGAAAACCTCATACTACGCTTCCTGCTGTAGTGCCATGTGCGGAGGTTTGCATCTGGTGAGCGTTCCAAATCGCTGGTTACCACCATCTTTACTGCAAGAAGGCAAGGACAACGTTTCGACTGGCATCGAAAATGGATCCCGCGGTCGAGACCAAGATTCGCGAGATCATGAATGCTTTTGCTGATTCGCTGATAGACAACACTCCAGCCTTGTCTCCTCCTAGGGATGATACGTCTCCTCCAGCGACTACTGCCCCGAGAGCAAAGAGGCCCAGGAAAAAGGGAATTACAATTTCTTCCCCTAGGAGCGCTCCAACTTCCCCTCCTGCGAGGTCCCTTTCTGCCAGGGATAAAGGTAAAGGTCGCATGACCAGTAAAACGCGAAAGGAGCTCGCAGTGGAGACCTTTGTTCCATTCGGCCAGGAGGAAGAAGAGGAGAGAAGAGAAGCAAGATAAGAAGATGAGGAAGAAGAAGGAATTGAAGATGTCGGCGACAGAGAAAGAGATGAGATACAAGAGGAAGACTCAGGAGGTATCTCAATCGTACTTTTCTTCCCATTATCTTAACTCTTTTGAAATCTGGTTTGAACAAATTGTTTCCTTAGCAGATGATGATGATGACGAGACCATCGGTGGCCTCTTGGCCAAGAAGCAGAAGAAAGGTTCTCATGCTGGCGTTTCTGATGAAACCATAAGCGAGGACATTCTTGCCGAGTCCAGGAGAACAGCTGCGGAGGCTGCTGAAAGAAGAAGGAAGCGAGAGGAAGAGGAGCTCGAACGCGTAAAGCAGAGGAGCTTGGAAGAACAACATGTCGAAGAATTAGTGTGTCCAACTGATGAGGAAGATGTGCTTCCCGAAGAGGTGGCTCCTCAAGGCGAAGAGGAGGATGCGGCTCCAGAAGAAGACGCAGCAGCTCTAGAGCAAGCCCAAGCAGACTTCGAAGAAATCGCAGGCGGTAACGAAGGTGAGATTTTTAATCTCGCAGTAACTTAGCGAGATGTAATTGTCGGTGCACTAAAGCACGGTGTGTCAAAAGCTGACATTCGCCGTTGGCTAGTAGGCAAGTGCGGTGAACCTTCAGGTAATCATTTGAGCAATATGTGTGAACTTGGCTTAGCAACCCAAACATAATCATGACTGGTTTCTTCACGACCCAGGTCATGCTCACTTTAAAGACATGCTTAATGAAGATACATTAATAGGGCAAGGCTCCACGTCCTTAGCATATGACAAGGATGCTGCGATCCCACCTTCGCGTGGAGATGCTCGCTCTTAGCCTACTAAAGATAATAAAATAACATACGATACAAGTTACCTCACACCATCGTATTTTGTGTCGCAGGTAATGTTGACGAGGCCGTGTTGGAGCAAAGGAATCAACCTTCTGCATCCTATGTCCCGGTGCCGAGTTCTCATACTGAGAAGCCCGTCGCAGTTGCCGAACATGCAGGAGAGCCCTTCGAAGACATCATTGAACCCTCTGATGATGCCGAAGCTGACACCGTGTTGATGGAGGAAGATGCCCATGCCGGTGCTGAGGAAATAAGAACGAACGCTGATGATGTCGTCGCACCTGAAGGTATCCTTCCTCCAGCTGCAACTTCTGATGCTGCCATGTCTCCGGCAATGACTGAGCCTGCAGCGCCTCTTCCTGCGTCGAAATTTTGGGGTTCGCAGGTCGGGGCAGCAATCGCACCTGGTGTAGCTTATACTCTTCCCCCCAACTATGAGGAGTTAGAGCTCGCAGCCGATAAAAGGGCGATGGAGCGAGGACAGTCTTCAACTGCCCCAGCGACGCGCATTCCTTCTCTGCGCCAGATCCTTGAAGGAACCATTATGTCATAGTTTACTGTTCGCATCTTGCATTCTTTGCTTGCGAGTTTGTCAGTCTAATCCTAACTCTAACATTGCTTTAGGGTTGAAACAAGCCGACGTGGACTGGCTAGTTCGTATGCGTCTCTCTTATCCCCGATCGTTTGTGAGGTCTCTGGAGATAGGCCCCTTTGATAGAAGTCTGTTTCTGACTGAAACCATCTGGATTTTGGAGCAGCTATCCGCGGCCACACCTGCGACCATTTCTCCTCAAAGCGCGGAATTGCTTTTTGGTATGTGCCAGAACCTTCTTGCCAAAGTTCAAGGCAGGCTGGGCTTTGGATATCTTGTCAAAAGAGTTACCCTGATTCGCGCGGCCATGACCTTGAAACGCGGTCACCAAAACCTCGCAGCTGAACAACAGAAGGTAGAGCAACAAAGACAAAAGGTTGAAGAGGCCGTGAAGCTCTTTCATGAGATGAACGCCAAATGCGAGCAATTGAAACAAGAAGTGGAGCAAGTAGAAAATCTGAGCCGTCAATTTACTCCTAACGACTCCTTGATCAAGGGCTTGTTTTGAAAGAGTAACAAATAAGTAGTTGAAACATTATTGTAATGTTGCTAGGGTTTCTCCCCCCTTTTTTTTCAAAAAGAATTGAAGTGCCCGTTTTGCCCTTTCCAGGATTTGCTCGAATATCTCTGCGTATATCAATTTATGACGTCAGCAATTTGATATTCTGCCTTGATTTTCGCGCTAATTACTCATTAGATAAGCACGCCTTCCTTGGGAAGTCCATCCATATCATGACTATTCGTCATTAATTAGGATACGCAACCGAATCGTCGTAGCCTTTAGTAGGGTAATTGATTGTTACCGCTTTTCAAGGCGTAAGTGATTGACCCTTACCCTCTTTTCAAATTCTGCTGACTCATCTTGGTAACTGAAGAGTCTTCACAAGGTCTATATAAACCCTGGCTTTTGCTATTTGGGTTGTTTATCCCACAATGTGGCCTGCCGTGAGTCCTTACGACTACTGGCTTCAACGCTTGTTTTTCGTTGATTCATGGCAACTTCAAGTTGTGAAACCTGAGTTTGCGCTTTGTGCTATAGAAATAGTTTCCAAGATCCGCTTTATAAGCCTTATTGATCTTTATAACTATCATAGAGAAGATGCAGATAATACCTCATGTTTGTTCGAAGAATTTTCTTCGTCTATTATGCTTGCAGGTCATGTTTCCGGCCGCCTCCCGGCGAGGTGCAGCGCCGTACTTACCTTGCTACCGATTCGTAATGAACGGCGGGATTCTCCTCCAGCATGCCCGGAGAAGAATTTCCTGCCTCCTCGTTCTTGAACTCTGGGTGGCGAGCCAGTGCGCTCGTCTCCGTGGACAAGGAGCCTCTGGCCTTTGGAGCTACTGCTTGCCTGTTCTTCACAGCCGCATTCGCCGGAGCAGGCGGTTCCTCTGGCATGTATCTTGATCAGACAGAGGTCTTGTCAGATCCTGAGATCTTGAACATAGCGTCGCATAGGTCTTTGTGACGTTTGTAGGACGTTCATTTTATAGCAAGACCCTACTTGCTACAGACCTTTGGTCGCAAGTCTTTGTATCGTATAGCTTCTGTTAGGACCGTTAGGTCGATCCTTTTCCATTTGGGATCTCCCCGATGAGTAACTTCTGTGTACGAGTTACTATTTAGATGCATTGTAAGCCATGTTGGCTGCGTAGTTAGCTTGAGCTGAGCTTTTTCGCTTGTAAGCTGTTATCTAGACAAATAAATTGTAAGTCGTTTCGACTCATAATGATAAATCACTTTGTACGATTTGCTGTCCTGTTACAACGAATTGCGATTTCGCACGTGTATTGACAAATTTCGCCTTTTGTAGTGCTGTATAAACACTTTTGCATTGTCGCGTATGATTTGCTATCTGCCCGATAGATTCGCAGATATAATTTCAGATCATTCGAGATCGTACTTGCGCAGCTGTGCTACCTTGACTGGTAGGCTTGTGATTTGTTTTAGTTTCAAGTGCAGGTGCTATCTCATCAGATAGACTTTTGTAGATCACTTAAGATCATTTTGTGTAATGTTGCTATCATGACAGATAGGCTTAAGCATCATTTTAAGATCGCATTTGTATAGTGCTGCTATCGTGACAGATAGTCTTTGGAAGATCAGTTGAGATCATGTTTGCATAGGCTGCTATCGTTGCAGATAGGCTTGAAAGCTCATTTATGATTGTATTCGCATGAGCTGCTATCGTGACAGATATGCTTAAAAGATCACTTAAGATCGTTGTAGCATGGGCTGCTATCGCGGCAGATAGGCTTAAAAGATCAATTAAGATCGTATTTGCGTAGGCTGCTATCGTGACAGAAAGGCTTAAAAGATCAATTAAGATCGTATTTGCGTAGGCTGCTATCGTGACAGATAGGCTTAAAAGATCAGTCAAGATCGCATTCGTATGGGCTGCTATCACGACAGATAGGCTTAAAAGATCAATTATGATCGTATTTGCACAGGCTGCTATCGTGACAGATAGGCTTAAAAGATCAGTTAAGATCGCATTTGCACAGGCTGCTATCGTGACAGATAGGCTTAAAAGATCAGTTAAGATCGCATTTGCACAGGCTGCTATCACGGCGGATAGGCTTTTGCTTACAGTAATAATGTACTAAATGAAGCAATAAAGACAGCTAGAAGTATAAAGTTCTTCTCATTTGGGAGAAGTCTTTTATTATAAAACTCTCGTTTGGGAGAGATGAGATTACAATTCTCTCATATGGGAGAGAAGATGTGCAAATCATGGCGATACGGAGCATAAAGCAAACGTTGTAATATAACGCGTAAAACAAGAGAAGTTAAGGATAGTACTTCTTGATCCAGCGCATATTGACTGAGCTTGGGGATGAGGTCGTGCCATGTAACCTTCGTATGCTACAGTAGCCACTGTCAAAGACTTCCATGACTTCAAAGGGTCCTTCCCAATTGGCTGCGAATTTTTGATGAGATGCCTCTCGCATGCAATGATCTGATGCGCGTAAGACCAAATCTCCAACTGCGAAGTCTCTACGTTGGACTGTTTTGTTGTATGCGCGAGCGATCCTTTCTTGGTAGCGCTTATTGGTCCTTTTGGCTTGCTCCCGCTTTTCTTCTAGTAGTACTAAGTCATGATCGCGTTGGTTGTCATATAACGCGTGAAAAGCCAACCTTGCGGAGTTAACCTTCACTTCCGCTGGTACCACAGCCTCAGCTCCACCTGTGGGTGTCCTTGGAGAAGTTCGATAAGCTCACAGGGCTATGCTTAAAGAATCAGCCCACTTCTTGTGGTCATCTGCGACCATCTTGCTCAAAATCCTCAACAGCGTTTTGTTGGTTGCTTCCGCTTGCCCATTCCCTTTCGGATAGTATGGAGTGGAGCATATATGCCTAATGTTGTATTCTGCTAGCTTTGCGGCCACCTGGCGATTGACAAAAAGAGTGCCATTGTCCGAGAGGATAGTGTTGGGAATTCCAAACCCGCAGATGATACTTTCTTGGATGAAATGGACCACAGCTAACGCATTTGCTGTCTTCAATGGTATCGCTTCTACCCACTTGGTGAACAATTCGGTCGCGGTGAGAATGAAGTGATTCCCGTGCGAGGTCGGTCGAATGGGACCGATGAAATCCAGAGCCCATGTGTGAAACGGCCATGGTGTTCCCAATGCATGTAGATCTACGGCAGGGGCGTGCACTAGATTACCCTTGAATTGACACTCCTGAAAGCGTCTTACTTTGGTGCGGCAATCAGCCTCCATAGTGGGTCAGAAATATCCAATTGAAAGGAGTTGTCTGCATAATTTCGCGCCCCCCTGGTGTTCTACCTGATGAGAAAGGTCCATCACTTCTTGTGCTTCTGTGCTGTCTAGGCATCGCAGCAGGTTGCCTTCATGGCCCCTTCGCCAAAGCAGATTTTCTTGCACCACATATCGGGATGCTTTCCTCCTTAATTTTTCGACTTCTTTTCTCGACTCGGGTACAGTACCCTGGGTGAGAAAATCGAGGAGGGGATTCCTCCAATTCGCATCATCGTCAGTTAGAGCAATGAGTATAGAGTCCTTGATCAGTGCGCAACTCTCGCACGTTCCTTGAATCAATGCTGCGGCCGTTGACATGTCTGGCCAATGAATGCCATACCTCTGAGCTTTCCGATAGATTGACACCTCATTTTCCCCGCAAGCATGCCGGTGAATCTTTTCTAATAGCAGTTTTCCCTCTTGTTCGGAGACGCATCGCATAAGCATTCCGCCAGGGCCCTTGTAATAAAGGGTGTTGTCATATATGCAATAGCCTTTTGTGGATGTCCAGTTCTCACTGCTCGTGCCTTCTGCGATGGCGCGTAAGATTGACTTTCTCCAGTCCGCCTCGTCCATGCATTCATCGTCGCACGCGTCTTCTGTCAACGCCGAGGATGTTCGCACTTCAATGAAGATCCTTGCAGGACATTTGTCCGCATTGACCTTGGATCCCAAGGTAGCTAAAGCATCAGCATGCCTGTTGTCCGCTCGAGGTTTGTGTTCGTATCTAACGTCGCGGAATTGTTAAACCAATCTCTGCACTAGGGTCCTGTAGGGCAATAAGTTTATTTCCTTCAAACCATACTCGCCCTAGGCTTGTTTGACGATTAGCTTGGAGTCCCCCATAACTGCCAAGTTGCTTACTTCCAAGGCCTTTGCCGCGCGGAGCCCTGCGAGGAGAGCTTCATACTCTGCTTCGTTGTTGTTAACTGCGAAGTCAAGCTTTGCGGACATCTGTATGACTTCCCCATCTGGTTTGGTCAAGACTATCCCAATGCCTCCACCTTTCCTTGTGGACGAACCGTCGAAATGAAGCGTCCAGTAAGGCAACTCAACTGCGTAGATTTCGGGTCCCTCCAATTCTTCTTCGATCACGGGCTCGTGACTGTTATCGGGGAACTGCGCCAACAAATCCGCCACCGCCTGCGATTTGATCGCCCGCGGCCGAACGCATGTGATGTCAAATTGGGAAATGGTCATATACCACTTTGCCAATCTTCCTCCAGGAGTCGTGTGAGTTAGCAGATATCGTATGGGATCGTTCTTTGTGACCACCACTACTTTGTGCGAAGCAAAATAGTGTCTCAACTTCTCTATTACGAAGAATAAAGCAAGGCAATGACGCTCGATGTCCGTGTACCTTGATTCCGCGGGCTGCACAATGCGGGAGATGTAGTAGATGGGCCTTTCTTGACCCTCATACTCCTGAGCGAGGAGAGCCCCTATAGACCTCCTTGTTGACGTCAAATACAACAAGAGTGGTGATCCGAGCTGAGGTGCGATCATTACTTTTGAAGATGTCAGCAGCTCCTTTAGTTTCCCGAACGCAGCTTCGTGCTCTGGAGTCCAGTTGTATACTGCATCTTTCTTGAGAAGATCACGGAAACAGAAAGTAATTTCGACAATCGCTGGGATGAATCTTCGCAGATATGATAGCTTTCCCAAGTATGTTTTCAAGGCACTCTGGTTATGTGGCGGAGTCATGCCAGTGATGGCCGAAACTTTCGCAGGGTCAGGCTCGATTCTTTGGCGATGCACCACGCATCCCAAGAATTTCCCTGATGTTACCCCAAATGCGCACTTCATAGGATTCATCTTCAATTGAAAGCGCCTGCATCTTTTGAACACCTTCCGTAAATCCGCCAGATGGTCTGCCTCTTGCTTGGATTTGACAACCAGGTCATCTACATAGAATTCCACTTCTTTGTGCATCATGTCGTGGAACAGATCCATCATGGCTCGCTGATAGGTCGCACCTGCATTTTTGAGGCCAAAAGGCATCACCGTATAGTTGAATACTCCCACGGGGGTGATGAATGCGGTTTTCCGTGCATCCTCGGGGTCCATCTTGATCTGATTGTACCCACTAAAGCCGTCCATGAAGCCGAACATGCGATGTCCCGCGGTCGAATCGATAAGCAAGTCGATGTTGGGAAGTGGAAAATCGTCCTTAGGGAAGAAACGATTGAGATCCCGGAAATCCACACAAATGCGAAGCTGTCCATTCTTCTTTACCACAGGCACAATGTTGGCTACCCACGTGGGATGGTGATTTGGTTCTATGAATTTGGCATCCAAGAGTTTGACAATCTCCTGCTTTATCTTCACGTTGAGCTCGGGCCTAAAACTTCTTGTGCTCTGCTTTACCGGCTTGGTTCCCAGTATCACATCCAACCGGTGCATGGTGATGCTCGTGTCGAGGCCCGGCATTTCGTCGTACTCCCATGCGAATACGTCCTTGTACTCGGTCAAGAGTTGTAGCAATCTTTCCTCCTCTTCGCTCGTGAGGTCCGCACTTAGAAAGACCGGCCTTTTCTTTTCTTCGCTCGGGCTTAGGAATACCTCCTTCAGCTCCTGCTTTTGCGGTCTGGGTTTGTCTTCCATGCATTCGGGCGCTTCTTTGAGTTTCTCTTCTAGAGTGCTTGGCTTTGGTTTTTCTGTCTCCGCAACCTGCTCGATTTGGTTGATTTGCTCAGGGATATCCCCATGCCCGTGTGAGGACACCCCCGCGCACCTTCATATGCGATAGCATTTCTTCCCGTTGGCGTAGAAACTCTCTATTTCCTTGCCTTCAGGGTCATACTTTGCTATTCTTTTCAGAGTGTACACGTTCTTTCGCTGGTAGGCAATCCGCGGCGCTTCTTCTCGCGTGAGCGGCTCTTCCTTGGCATCCTCTCTTGTCACCATCACTCCCGCAGGTGACTAATCTTTGATATCCTCCCATCGGGGCAACGGAGTGGGGTTAAATGGTCCTGGTGTTTGCTCATCTGCCATCTCGGTGAACCACACCGCCTCACTGAGATGGGCTTCATCCATGTTGAACGGATTCGTCGAAGTTGGTATTTCCACTATTCTGTCATTCCAAATGGCTTTCATTACTTGGTGAGCTGTTGAAGGGACAGCATCAAAGCGATGAATCCAGGCTCGACCTATGATCATGTGATACGTAGTGTTCGCATCTATGACATAGAATTTCGCTGAGCACTTGATCTTACCGATCTGAATTCCCAGGCGGATCCATCCTATCGTCATTCTGGAGTCGCTTTCAAATCCCATCAGCGGAGATGGACGCTTGACAATCTTGTATTCTGGAATTCCCGCTAGCTTCAATGTATGGAGCTAAACAACGTTGACTGCTGCTCCACCGTCAACGAACGCTCTCTTAAACTCAACGCCATTGATGATAGCCGTCACATACAAAGGCCTCTGGTGGCTCGCATCTGTCATCTTGTCGCTTGCGGAAAAGGTGATGACCTTCTCTGTAGGGCGAGACGCTCTAACAACTTTCCCATTGGAGACTACGAGATCCTCCTCGTAATCTTCTGCTATCCTTAAGATCGCTTTTGTCATTTCTGTCCGACATTTTTCTGAGAAGTTCATCTCGTCGAAGAACGTGCTGAACCCGTGTGACCCCTTCATCCGGTCGGTGCGTTCGTCCTCCGTGTCAATGCTGTAGTCCTCATCCTGGATCTCGGCAATGATGGGTAGACCATCTTCTGCGACCTCTTCAAGATCCACAATCGAGATCATAGCGACCTCTTTGCCTTTCGATTCTTGCTCCGCATGGGCAGGGAGTGGATTGTTGCGCACGTCCTGTCTTTGGTCGCTAACAATCAGTTCGCCATTCTTCATCTTTTGGCTAAACACAATTCTGAGCTTCTTGCCGTCCGCCGTAGGATGCATGACCTTACCGTGGTATTCGCACCACTTCGGGTCCCTCACCATCTCCTTGGAGGGTGCCCTCTCGAGCGGCGGTAGGACGCCATCCTTACGCCATTGCCTGCAAAGGTCGCTTGCCTCTTCCACCGAACATGGCAGAGGTGGTGCATCAAAGTTCACAATCTTCGCCTGCTTTTGGGGTGAGACCACATTCACTTCAACCTCGCGCCCCCTTTTGTAGCTGAATCTCCCGATCTTGAAAGTAGTACCACCCGAGGGTCGCTCAGGGGCGTTTCTCTTTTTTTGCCTCTCCACTATAGGCTCAATGTTCTTCGTGCATTCGATTAGTTTTGAAAACGTAGGCATTTGCAAGTTAATAAGCATACCTTTGTACTTGTCTCCCATGCACTGCAAGCATATCTCTACGAGTCTGCTTTCAAGTATCACATCTTTTCATTCCAAGGACTTGGCCCTGAACTTCTTGATGAAGGTTATTCCGTCCTCCTCGCGCTTCTGATACATCCGTGAGAGATGAATCATCGTCACCTTTTCCTCCATCTGGAAGAACTTGGTGTAGAACTTCTGGACCATGTCGTCCCAAGTCTTCACGGATCCGGCTTCCAACGTCCTATACCACTTGTAAGCCACGTTCCCCAGGGATTTCGGGAACTCGCGCATCAGCAGTTTGGGATCAGCTCCATACGGACCCATCACATCAATGAAACGCATAACATGCTCATGGGCGTTCCCATTGACGTCCTCGAACTTATCCCATTTAGGAGCCTTGTACCCAGCAGGGTTAGGCATGAGATAGATCTCTCGTGGGATAGGTGGATCGTTGTCGAGCTTCGGAATGATGGTATCTGCGAACGATTGGTGAGCCAGAATGGTATCTATGCGCCGTTGGAGTGACGTCATACACTCCGGAGTACTTCCCTCGGCAACGGGAGGAGGAGTTGTCGCAGGTGGTGGCGACACATACGCCGCGGGAGGGCTAGGGACGTATTGCGAATTCACGTTACCCCAGATTGCCGTTGGGGGAGGCAAGGGATACTGTGAGGCCGGATTAGGTACCAAATCCGGAGGCTGAGGAGTGTGAGCGGTGAGAGGCAACATTTGAGCTGTTGACCCCTGAATTGAGGGTAGTTGCGTAGTCACCGGTGGAGTTTGCAGATTAGGGTTGGGTGGTGTGGCTGACACTCCCAATCCTTGAGTGGTAGAGGCTCCTCCTCCCTGAGGGACGGCGGTGGCTGGTGCAGGGTTTGGAGCAAGAGTCCCCAAGACAGCCATGATCCGTTTTAGCTGCGCAGATTGAGCTTTGAGAGCCTTCGCCTGACTTTGGATGGTGGCGTCCAAGGCTTCTAGCGTCGGAGCTTCACCGGGGGTTGTAGGAGTACGGCGAATCTCCTCTCCTGAGGCGGCCTCCGTGGAAGGCGATCTGTTGCTGACATCATCCTCCTGAGACATGGTTGCTTAAGATGGTAGGTTCACGTCGGGTTCACCAAAATGTGCACAAGAGAATCCAGCGGGGAGCACTCTGTGTACACCGTAAGTAGGGGATCGGAAATGGCACAGGAAGAGTTGGGTTGTGTGTAGGGAGAGAGTAAGGCAGTAGTAATGTCTGAGAGAGAGACAGGGGTTTGACAGAGCTTCCGCGTATGTCTGGTGTGTTCTCCCTTGTATGGAAGGGTTAACGTCCTATATATATAACGGAGAATGTGACCGTTGTAGTGTGGTTAATGCGCCCATCAATGGCGGCTTAATTAGCTTAACCACAACAGCACGTTCGTCCGCGTATATAGGGACCGTTACAGCACGTTATGCGCGAATACCGGAACCGTTATGGGATTGACCGGGTTTGACCGGGTTTATGGAGCTCGTGCCATAAATCTCTCAAAAGGAGTTACTAAAGGCCGCGCGCGGGCTTGGCTAGCACGCGACAGGACTTACTCTAGCCTCTAAATCACTAAGTCCCTACAAGTCCCGTGCAGTGGTATGCGAGGGCCCTGTCTCACAGCCCCCACATGGATCAGCGCGGCTAGTGATCCAGTGTGTGTGGAGCACAATATGGTGTGCTGGATGATTGCCACGTGGCCAAGATCTGTCAGCTCAGAAAGCAGTATCTACATCAGTCCAAGAAAAACAAGCATGAATGATATAGGTCCGTTTAGAGTGATTTTATTCGTGATTTCTTGACAAGAAAGACGATCCGGGAGATGATATTGAACAAGTACCATCTTATTTTAATTTTATTGTGGAATTATTCTGGTATTAATCTTTAAACATGCCTTTAAAGGACTTTTAAGTTGATATTGGTCTGCTTGTAGTTAATTTCATCGTTATTTATTAACAATAAAACTCAAGTTGTTTAGACTGCTTTCTTAAATGAGGGAACTCCTTCTACCGGTTAAACTCTACTAACTATATGGTTGTCTTTTATATCTTTTAGCCGCGTAGATATTAAGAACTTTATCTAAAGCGAGAAAAACTGTTAACAACTATATCTCCAGCCGAGATTACCTGCTATAGCGGGTAACCTTTTTTGTCCCGTAGTAGCGGGGACCACAAAAAAAAATAAAAAGTTGTCAGCAACCCTAATAAGGGACGCACAGTAGACAATCCCAAAAATATAGCTAACCATGATCCAGAGTGTGCCGGCGACCCGAAACTCAAGAAGTACCTCAGGCGCTACCAGTCAAACGACATGTGTTGTATCTGCGGAACAAGATGTTACCGTCTTGCATACGCTTGTTCTGAGTGCACATTTGTGGGATGCTTCAGATGTGCATTGCACAGTGAAGACGGGGCCAAGATGCCATTTCACCAACATCCACTTTGGTTGATGATCTATGCATCAGCACCAGATCGACCTTGTTCAGTTTGCAGCAGCAGTATCATTTCTGCAAGTGGAGAGGATATCCGTTACGTTTGCAATCACTGCGATTACACTGTACATCCTGATTGTACATCTGTACCTTACATAGTCCAATCTCCTTCTCATCCTCATCACCCTCTTCAACTCTTTAGACTCACTGGGCAGGGCACCTGTCGAATCTGCATAGGTGTGATAGATCATACCAAAGAATTGGCTTACTCTTGCAAAGAGTGTGAATACCACTCATGTTTATGACTACTCCAGTACCAGCAGGTTAATTAATTAGTTCCTTTTAACTCCTTTTTTACCTGCATTATTATTATTACTATTATTATTATTATTGATTATGATCGACATTCACATTCAGATTTTCAAGCATTTTTTCTTTCTTCCTTCATTTTTATTTATTTATGCTAGCCCTCCTCCTGGAACAAGACTGCAACCCCCACTTACCCACAGTGTGACTCTTTTTCAGGTACAATGAGCTTGAACATACTCACCATGAACACATACTGCTCTTGGTCGATGATAAAGAACACCAAACTTTTCACAGTAATGATGATCATTCGACAGAAAAACAGTGCCATGGTTGTAGACAAAGCATCTCCTGGGGTCCGTACTATATGTGCCCATATTGCGAATCATATCACCTGCATAAGCTATGCGCGGAGATGCCCGAGCAAATTGAAAACAGTCAGTTGCACCCAGGTTGCACTCTCGATTACTACAAAGATCTGCAATTTCTGTCATCCTTAGACAGGAGCTGTGGTCTCTGCCTTGCAGAATGCGATGGCTTCGCCTATTATTGCTCTTCATGCAATTTCGCCTTAGACATAGTATGTGTGTTAAGCATATAGGGAGCTGTGTGTAGTTTAGCCAAATATGTGTGGCTAGGTCATAGTTGCATTAGTATAATAATGAGGGACTAGTGTGCAAATATGATGATGTATATATACATCAATTGTAACAGAAATTAGTTAAGCAATTACAGAAAATATTCTTTCCCTCTTTCATTTTCTCTCTCCTCTCTGAATCATCTTCGTCTTCCTCAAGAACAGCCATGGCTGTGATCTTCTACATGGTATCAGAGCCATTAATGGCTCGTCGCCGGTGAATCGGTCTCTCTGCTGCGTCATCGTCGCTTCTTGTCTCCGATTCTTCCAAATTTTTGGCCGTCGATCTGGTAACTCCGTCTTACACCTATTTCTGCAAATTTACCGCTTCATCTCTCGATGCTATTGCATTATTATTGTTGTCTGAAGATGTCTTCGACTTGAGAACTGTGAATTCTGGATTCTCTGCCTTTAATTCTGTCTCGATTTGATTTCTGAGTTGGATTCGAGTTCACTTCCGAGTTTTGCCGAGTTTTGAACTATAATTACCGAGTTCACGCTGAGTTACTGTGTAATCCACTGAGTTCTTGCTGAGTTGCCGTGTAATACGCTGAGTTTACTCTGAGTTACCGAGTTCTTCTCCGAGTTTTGCCGAGTTTTGCATTTTTTCAGCTCTCTCATACTTATGGCTGATTTACTACCTGAAGGCTTAAAGTTTTTGATAGCTAATTTGCGTTCCTTAGTGCAAATTAAGCTTGATGGAACTAATTACCTCATTTGGAAAGCACAATTATCTACTATCCTTCAAGCTAATAACCTCTTGCATTATCTCACTGATACCTCACTTGTACCTTCTTCACAAATTCTGGATTCCTCTTCTGGTACTCTCATTACCAATCCTTCTTTTGAGCAATGGTTTGCTATTGATCAACACCTGAAGAGCTGTCTGTATGCTTCTATTTCTCCATCCATTTTACCAACTGTTTTGCATCATCAACATGCATATCTCATTTGGAATGCTCTAGCACAAAGGTTTTCTTCACTGTCCAGATCACATGTACATCAATTGAAACATCAGCTTACCTCAGCAGTAAAAGGATCCAGCTCAATGACTGCTTATCTTGATTCTATTAAGGCTCTTACTGATCAACTTGCTCAAGTTAATGAGTTCATATCTGAGGATGATTTGATAATCTATATTCTCCAAGGTCTTCCCTCTGAGTATGACTACTTCAAAGCTGCAGTTAGAATTAGAGGTTCTCCTATTTCTGTAGCTGAGCTTAGCTCCTTACTCATATCTGAAGAACTACATGTTTCTACAACAACTTCTTTCAAGAATCTCTCAGTTGGACCTTCTAGTGGAGCTGAAATTCATACAGCTTATCAAGCTGTCAAATATAGACCTCCTTACAAACCTAAACCCTATACCTCTTCCAAATATCAGTACTACCCCAAACCTAACCATTATCCACCAGCTTCTTCTACTAATCCCAGGCCTTCTTCTGCTGCTGGTATTCTTGGCAGACCACCAGCACCTTCTTCTCTCTCAGATGACATTACCTGTCAAATTTGTGGAAGAACTAGACATACAGCTCTCAATTGCTGGTATAGGCTTGACACATCTAAATTTGCTAGTACAAAACCAAAGAGGGCTTATACTGCTGCTATTCATCATGCTGATCATGATCCCTTCACCTCTCCATGGCTGTTAGACACAGGTGCCAACAATCATGTCACCTCAAATGCAGCTCAACTCTCCAACCTCCAGCCATATACTGGACCTGATACAGTTACAATTGGAAATGGTAATGCCCTGTCTATCCATTCCATTGGTGATTCAACTATTCCTGTCTCTTCTCAAGTTCATTTTAAAATTCCCAATGTGTTCTATTCACCTGCTTTGTCTGCCAATTTACTATCTGTGTTTCAGTTTACTTCTGACAATGATTGTAGCATCACATTTAATGCTACTCATTTTGTTATTCAGGACAATCAGTCCAAGACCATTTTGTGCACAGGCCCATGTAAAAATGGTCTTTATCAACTTTCTGCTGCTGTCACCTCTTTGCAATCTCCAAAGCCCTCTTCTCTGGCTCCTGTGGCTTATGCTGCTTCCACCTCCACCTCTCACAATACCACTCTATGGCATCACAGACTAGGCCATCCTGCATTTGCTGTTCAACAAACACTTCAGTCTTGTCTTCAGCAGAAATTTGTTACTCCTACATCTTTGTGTAATTCATGTTCTACTTCTAAAGCTCATAAACTAGTATTTTCTCATTCTAAGTCTCATGCTACTTCTCCATTTCAATTAGTTCATTCTGATGTATGGGGACCTTCCCCTGAACCTTCTTTTCAGCAATACACCTATTATGTCTTGTTTTTAGATGATTACTCCAAATATTGCTGGTTTTATCCACTTAAATTCAAGTCTGATGCTTATAAAGCTTACTTGAGTTTTACTGCTATGATCAAAACACAATTTCATTCAACTGTTCAGCTTTTTAGAACTGATAATGGCTCTGAGTTTGTTAACTCAGCTTTTGCCTCTTATCTTCAATCTCAAGGCACTATTCACCAAACCTCCTGTCCTCACACACCCCAACAAAATGGGAGAGTGGAAAGAAAACACAGACACCTCATGGAAACAGCCCTTACATTGCTTTCTCATGCTAAATTACCTCTTTCATTTTGGCTAGAGGCTGCCATAACTGCCAACTTTCTCATCAATAGACTTCCCAAAAAGTCTATTTCTTTTAAATCACCTTATCAGCTCATACATAACTCACTACCAGATTACTCCACTCTCAGAATTTTTGGTTGCCTTTGCTATCCTTGGCTCAAACCATACACCTCTCATAAACTGCAACCTAAATCCACTAAATGTCTTTTTCTGGGTTATTGTCCTAACACAAAGGGATACAGATGCTTTGATCTTGTTTCTCATGTAGTCTACATTTCAAGACATGTAGTTTTTGATGAAACCCAGTTTCCTTCTCTACCACATTATTCTTCTCCCACCCACAAATCTTCATCATACACTACTGATTGGGCCTTTCTACAACCACTTTTTGCTTTCAAACCACCTACTCCACCTACTCCTTCACCACCATTACCTAGCTCTTCTTCTTTCAGCTCTTCTCCCCCTACCAACAACAGCTCATCTCCCTCTATTTCCTCCTCACCCTCCCCACCACCTACACATTCCATGATCACTAGATCCAGAGCTGGCATTCTCAAGCCAAATCCCAGATATGCCCACATTTCTGTCTCCAGCTCCACCCTTACAGAACCCTCTTCCTACAAGGAAGCTTCTACCAGCTCCATTTGGCAAAAGGCCATGCAAGAAGAGTATGATGCTCTTATTACCCAAGGCACTTGGTCTCTGGTTCCTCTCCCTCATAATAGAAAGCCTATTGGCTGCAAATGGGTCTACAGAATCAAGACAAATTCAGATGGATCTGTAGCTAGGCATAAAGCCAGATTGGTTGCCAAGGGTTTTCTACAACAATATGGCTTGGATTATTCTGAAACATTTAGTCCTGTAGTGAAATCTCAGACTATTAGAGTTGTTTTATCTCTGGCTATCTCTTGCAACTGGGTCCTTAAACAGCTGGATGTCTCTAATGCATTCCTTCATGGCACTATTGAGGAAGAGGTATATATGATGCAACCTCCAGGTTTTGAAAATCCAACACATCCCCAGTTTGTGTGCAGACTTCATAAGTCTCTCTATGGGCTTAAGCAAGCTCCTAGAGCATGGTATAATATGCTGAGCTCCTCTCTTCTTCAATATGGTTTTCTTCTGAGTAAAGCTGATTCTTCCATGTTTGTTCTCAAGAGAAGTGATCTTACATTAGTTGTCCTAGTTTATGTGGATGACATTATAGTTACTGGTAGTAACTCTCATGCAGTCCAAGATCTAATTCAACATATGAGTAGGGTGTTTGCCATGAAAGATCTGGGTGATTTGTCTTACTTCTTGGGTATTCAGGTTGTCAAAACAGTTCAAGGTCTCCATCTTTCTCAGCAAAAGTATGCCACTGATCTGCTTCAAAAAGCTGGAATGCTTTCTTGTAAACCTTGTTCTACTCCATGCTCTACCAAACCCTCAGCATCACAACTTGAATCTGATTCTCTCTTTTCAGATACCACTTGGTTCAGAAGCATAGTTGGTGGTCTCCAATATCTTACTCTTACAAGACCTGATATTCAGTTTGCAGTTAATTCAATTTGCCAGCACATGCATCAACCTCTTCACAGTCATTTTCTGCAACTAAAAAGAATACTCAGATATATTCAAGGCACTATCTCTCATGGTTTGTTGATCAACAAGAGCTCTTTTCATCTTACTGCCTACTCTGATGCTGACTGGGCAGGAGATCCCTCTACAAGAAGATCCACAACTGGTTTTTGTATTTTTCTGGGCACAAACCTTATTTCATGGGTCTCTAAGAAGCAGCATACAGTTTCAAGATCATCTACTGAAGCAGAATACAGAGCTCTTGCCTCAACTGCAGCTGAACTGAATTGGATTAAGTTTTTGTTTAGAGATTTGGGTATCAAGCTTCCTACACTTCCTGTTTTGTTGTGTGACAACCTTTCAGCTATAGCTCTTGCCAGCAACCCAGTTTTTCATGCAAGAACTAAACATATTGAGGTGGATTTTCATTATATCAGAGAGCAAGTGGCAGCTCATCAACTCCATCTTCATCATGTCTCTAGTGCTCATCAGCTAGCTGATGTCTTTACTAAAGCTTTGAATGCTCCCCAGTTCACTCCATTTCTTGCCAAGCTTCAAATCTTTGCAGATTCTCAGCTTGAGGGGGCATGTTAAGCATATAGGGAGCTGTGTGTAGTTTAGCCAAATATGTGTGGCTAGGTCATAGTTGCATTAGTATAATAATGAGGGACTAGTGTGCAAATATGATGATGTATATATACATCAATTGTAACAGAAATTAGTTAAGCAATTACAGAAAATATTCTTTCCCTCTTTCATTTTCTCTCTCCTCTCTGAATCATCTTCGTCTTCCTCAAGAACAGCCATGGCTGTGATCTTCTACAATGTGCTCTCAAGGAAATCAAGTACTGCGATAAAGACTTCCACCCACAACACCCTTTGGTCCTTTCCCACGCAAAACAACCCTTCAAATGTTATGCTTGCGATAAAGATCATGAAGGAATCTCTTACCAATGCAACACTTGCCGGTTTTGGGTACACGAGGGCTGCAGTTTATTGGCAACCACGATAGCGGCATCCTCTCAAGGCCACGACCACGAACTCCACCTCATCTATTCTATCCCATCGGAAAAGTTTTCCGAAGTTCATGTACACTGTGAAATCTGCACCAAGTACAT